>JAJHZJ010000134.1:11603690-12803690 GCA_023548195.1 Bettongia penicillata ogilbyi | reverse complement strand
TGCCTACAATTTGGCAAATGGATCCCCTTCAACTCACCTTTTCTCACCTCTCTTTAGCTGACCCTTTTAAGGCCCCCAACATAATGTAGCTACTTGAGCAGTGTTTCCTTCTCCTCCTTCCCTGCTCTCTTAAGCACCAGGACTTCCCCGTTGAATATCCAACTGATGGTCACACTTTTTTCTTTCCCCAGGGAGATGATGGACGAGATGGCATCGGCCTTGAAGGACAAAAAGGCAAAAAAGTAGGTGCTTCCCTCATGAACAGTGGGTGCACTGTTATTAAAGTTTCACAAAGTGGCCCCAACCCATTCCATTGCTAAGGGGGCATCAAGATGCTCACTGCAATAAGCTCTTTATAGAGGAGTGAGTCTGTGGGCTGCCGAGCCCACCCTGCATATTCCCATTCATAATGAATGCAGTTGAATGAGAGAATGAATGTGAATGAATGTTGTAGATGGTAAAATGCCATAGAATGTTAGAAGTTATTATCAAAGTTACCCTAGTGATCTTACCCCTAAATTTGTTACTTTATTATTTTTATGTTTGTTATGAATAATTACCTGTAATGCTTGAGTTTATTAATAAAATAATGATGTGAATATTTGACAAAGAATATTCTTTAAATAGAACTATATAAAGAGATCAATATAAATATATAAGCCATATTCTTCTTTTATTTTTACATATGTAGATTTATAGAAATAAATATGTACCCATTACACACATTTAAATTGGAGTAGAATCTTGATAGATTCCTTTCTTGTTTTTGTTTTGTTTTTTAGGGAGAACGAGGATTCCCTGGATATCCAGGACCAAAGGTAGATAGATCATTTCCTAGTAATATATAAGTATAGTACCATCACACACGCCATGTAAGCCATATTGCAAATCAACTGCTCTAAGTCTGTGTCTGTACAACTCTACAACGAGGGAGGTGAGAGAGATAAATGTAAAGTTTTACAGTTGGGTTCAAGCAGTCAATTTCACAAGTACAAGATTGGATAGAAGGCTAAGCAGCAGTTAGTTTTCAAGGGAAAGATCTTGGGCTTACCGCAAACTCGCTTTGACTCAGCGTTGTGACATGGCCCCTGTTAAAAGCCAATGTGACCTTTGGTTGCATGGAGAGGTAGTATTTATAGTGAAAGAGGTGAGCACTCCATTCTTCTATGCTTTGTTCTGCCATGATATACAGTTTGTGTTCAATTTTGGATCATCAAGTTGGAATGCATCTGAGGATGGGTGACCCCAGGAAGGTAAAGATAACTAAGATGCTGAAGGGGCCTACACACAATAGCATGAGATGATTGATTGAGGAAACTGAAGATATTTAGCCTGAAGAAACACTTTGGGGCCATGATAGAAGTCTTCAAGTTTCAAGAAAGAGATCCTGTGGAAGAGGAGGGAGATGTTTTCTGTTTGACCCCATAAGAAAGGACTTTTTAACAATTAGAGCTATTGCCAACTGAAATTGGCCAACTTGTGAGGGAATGGGCTCCCTATCACTAGAAGTGGTGTTCAAACAGACTTACATTGACTTCTGTCTGAGGTTTCTGCATGAAGTGGGAGACTGTACCTCAATGACCTCATAAGTCCTTTCCTACTCTAGGATTCTATTCATCAGTTAATTTAGTAGCTTGGTATAAAGCACATACAAATCCAACATCATCAGTTGTTCAGAATTCAGTGAGAAAAGGGGATTCAATCATCCAGGACAGATCTGGCCTCTTGGACTGAGCATAGACTTGATTACAAAGCTGAGATCATCCATTCCTTTTTTCTTTCCAGGGTGCTCCTGGTGATCGAGGTGTGGATGGAGGACCAGGGCCTAAAGGAAGCAGAGGCCGCAGGGTAAGTCAAGTTCCAATATCATCCCCCAACCAATGAATTCGTTTGTCTAAGCAGGTCACTATGGTGACATAGCTTCACTGAGCCTCCCCAGACCTCAGTTTCCCCCTCTGTAAAATGAGGGGGTTGAACTAAATGTCTCTGAGGTCTCTTCTAGTTCTACACCTATGAGCCTGTGGTCCTATGAATAAATGTCAACTCTACCACGTGAGAGTGGACTCTTTCCCACTTAGCCTCTCTAGACATGGAATAGGAACAGGAAACTAAAATACCTCCTCATCCCAATGCCTGTTACCCTTCCCTTTCATTCTGAAAGAAAAAAATCAGAAAATTCCCTCTTCTGCAAAATAACTTTTATTGAGGGATAGTCTCAAAGAGCCCTTCCCACTTGGGAGGCACAATAATTAGAACCATGGAACCGTTAAAAATTCTCAAAGTTGGAGATGCCCCAACTGGCCCAGTACATTAGTCAGTAGAAACCCATCACCAGATGTCTGTTGAGTGTTTCCAGGGTGTTTCTGGGCACATTGGGAACCCGTAGGTTATGCTTTCCTTGCTCATCAATCAGTGCAACTTCTCCATTTGACTGATGAGCCCATGAAAGATCTTGCTGGGGGTAAAATTTTTGATTCATTTCCTTGGATTGACTTGACCCCTATAGCAACTCAAACTGTGAGATAACTCAAAGTCAGAGGTCATTAACAAAAACTTATTTTTAAGTTGGGTTTAGGCAGCATAAAGTGAAATGAACTATTGGACAGTTGTCCAATTAATTTCATTAGTGTAGAGTAGAAAGGCAGATTAAAATAATGGATTGGGTGTCTACCCTCAACAAACACCCTGTGCTGTAACCTCATATCCAATTCTTTGTTTTGTAGATAGCCTTCTTGTGATGGTTCAGTCAGACTACAGATTCATTCCAAGACCATGGGTCTTACATAACCAACTGACTCCCCACATTCATTTTTTCCATTGCCTTTAGGTTATCTAGACTTTGGCTTCTTCTGAAATTGTGGCAATCTTTTATTTGTAGCTAATCAATCAATCAGCGTTGATAAGCATTTATAAAATGGCTGCTTTGCCTGGGATACAAAGAAAGACAATAATAGACCCTACCTTCAAAGAGTTTACCTTATAATGGCTGATTAATTAAGGCATCACTAGGAGAATAGTTCTGTTCAGTCCAGACAAAACAAAAATCCATGAACTTTTCTGATAGCAGTTTAGCTTGAGATAATTGAAAATGCCATTCATTTCTGGACCCAGCTCCTTGTCTATCTTTGGAGCCTTTTCCAGATGTATATTTATGGCAACAGGGAGATTGACCAGATTACTGAGACACTGTACTCTCTACTGAATTCAGTACCCGAGGCAGTCATTAATTATTTACTGGAGCCTAAACCTGGACAAAGAGTAGATTCATCCAAGGAGTCTTGAGGCTCTTCATGGGTTTGAGAACTCTACCCTAAGGACATGCAACCTATATGTTTGCTTTGCTGATCTTCAGGGAAATTCAGGACCACCTGGATCAGTTGGACAGAAGGGAGACCCAGGATACCCAGGACCATCAGTAAGTACTCCTGTGACCTCCTAACCTAGCCACCTTCTGGATTTGCTAGGAGTCTCTGAAAATCGTCTGGTGTCCAGCTTCCTTCACATGGAGGGTTTGTTCCCTATTCCAGCCTCACTTCTTGGATGTTGCAATAGGAAAGTTGAAGTAGAAAAGAGGATACATGAAATAAAATCAATCTCATGTATCATTTCAGTCTACCTAAATAGAAGGCTTAATATGTTGCTATGAATGAAAAAAATTGAATTTGTTTTTACTGTGGAATTTAGAGAAGTCATCCAACTTAACCCTTCCACTTTATAAAAGAGGATCTTGAGGTTCAGAGAGGCCCAAAGGATATAACAGATGCAGAATGCTTTGGAAACTTCAAGGCACCATTTGAGGGTCAGTGGTTACGATTTATCATGACTTGCCTAAATTAGACAGGTACTAAGGAGCAGGGCTGAATTTTGGCCCAGTGCTCTGGCCTCTGCATTTTTCTCATCTTTTACTTGGGCCCTTGACCCTATCCCTTTTACATTCTTCCCCAGGATGCATTCAGAAGTCATTCATTCATTCACTCACCCATTCATTCATTCATTCATTCACTAAACATGTATTATTATAGTCTACTAATCATTTTAATCTCAGTCTCCATTAGTTCCTTCCCATATTTCCATTCTACAAAGCCCCCTGCCCCAACTTACCTTCCACATCCTTATAAAAAGTCTTTTTTTGATTGTCTGCCATTTCCATCTGCCATTCAATCTCTTCTTTGTCTTTTCCTGATGAAGTTCCTGAAAAAGAGTACACTTCACCACTTCTATTCATTCCTTGCCCACCTTTAAGGTCACTAATGACCACCTAAGTCCTCATTCTCCTTTTGATATCCTGCCTTCCTGGACGTTCTTGCCTTTGCTGGCTCTCTGGCACATCTCAACACTCCTGGCTTCCTCTTTTCTCTTTAACTGCCCGTTGTCTATTTTCCTGAAGCCCTATTCAATTCCCAACCCTTCACCAAGGGTGCCAGTCAAAGGGCTGTCCTTGACAAACTTTGTAACCATCCCTGATAAAACCACATGATGAGAGAATTGGGGGAATTCCATGGAGCCTCTATCCCTGGAAATCTCAGGGGATAGAATGATGAACTGTCTGACCTAGATGGTTTAAACTGTTACTTGCTGAAAGGCAACCAAGAATGTCTGGATGCTCTCCTGAGATTCCAGATAGTTGTCCAGTTCTGCTTTTGAATTCTCTTGTGAGAGATAAGTCTGGTGAAATGAAAGAGGCTTAGATGGGAGACATAGGACCCAGGTTTGACTCTGGTTCTGCTTTTCATTGCCTTTGTGATTTTGAGCAAGTTAGCCTGCCTCTGGGCCTTATTGTCTTCATCTATAAAATTAAGAGGCTGTACTAAAAGAGAGAGAAGGAAGGAGTGGAGAGGAGAGAGTAGGGGAGAGAGGGGAGAGAGAGACAGAGAAATAGAAAGACAGAGAGAGAGAGAGAGAGAGAGAGAGAGAGAGAGAGAGAGAGAGAGAGAGAGAGAGAGAGAGAGAGAAAGAGAGAGAGAGAGAGGGAGAGAGAGAGCAACAGACATAGAAACACAGAGATGCAGAGGCAGTACAGTATAGTGGTAAGCATGTTATAAATCCCAGCTCTTTTACTCATTAGCTGATGAAGGACTTGGGTTAAGAACAGACTTTTTATTTCTCAGTGCCTTTTCTGTATGCCAAAGGCTAGGAAAAATGTAAATGTGAGAGTGAAAAATTAGATATTTCTTTATTAAACTTAAGTAATGGTAGAGGGAAATGGTTTGTAATTTTTAATCATTTCTTCCTTGCCTTTTTCAGGGTCATAAGGGCAACAGAGGAGAGTCAGTTGATGTAAGCTAAACACTAATTCAAATTTAGAGTATTGTTCATGAAGATTTTCCTAAATGACATGCATTACTCATCTGCATTTTTGTTTTCTTCTAAAGCAATGTGCCCTGATTCAGAGCATCAAAGACAAATGCCGTAAGTCCTCAGATCTCCACCAGCCTCCTCTGGTAACCTTGAACAATTAGGGAGATGTGGTTCTAGAGACATTTCTCTGACAGTTTCTCTTTTCCTTTTCAGCTTGCTGTTATGGTGAGTCCTTTTCAATGAGTCATCCTTCTCACCCAGGAGCAGTGGGGAACCCAAGTTTCAAATCATGACCCTGACATTTGCTGGCTCTGGGATGCCGGGCAGTTGCCTGACCTCTCTGAGTATCAGTTTCCTCATCTGTAAAATGGGGTGATATTCTTCTCTTCTTTCCAAGGTTGCTTTAAAAAAGGGCTTTGTAAATTTCTGTTCTATAGAGATGGGGGCTGTCATTGAACTTAACTGTTTCCATCAGTCAAGAAACTGATTGTTTTGAAAAAATTCGTCTCTTTTCTGCAGGGCCCCTGGAATGCCCAGTTTTCCCAACAGAACTCGCCTTTGCTTTAGATACCTCGCAAGGGGTCAGTCAAGATACTTTCAGTAGGATGAGAGACACCCTCCTGAGGATTGTGAATGACATGACCATAGCAGAGAGCAATTGTCCTCGAGGCGCCCGGGTGGCTGTTGTGACCTACAACAGTGAAGTGACCACGGAGATCCGTTTCCCCGACTCCAAGAGGAAGTCCATCCTGCTGGACCGTATCAGGAACCTCCAAGTGCCCTTGACGTCCAAGGAACGCAGCCTGGAGACTGCCATGTCCTTTGTGGCCAGGAACACGTTCAAGCGGGCTCGCAGCGGCTTCCTCATGAGGAAGGTGGCTGTCTTCTTCAGCAACGGCCTTGTCCGAGCCTCCCCTCAGCTCAATGAGGCTGTGCTCAAGCTCTCTGATGCAGGAATCACACCCTTGTTCCTGACTAGTAGAGAGGACCGGACCCTCATCAATGCCCTTCAGGTTTGTGCTGTGGGTGGAAAGGTGGGGGGAGACCCACATAACCCTTCTGCCTTTGGTATTAGATCCTGGGGATGCCATCCCCATTGATGGCTGGTGAGAGTCATGGAAAAGACCAGAATGAGGCAAATCTTAGGGCAAGAAGGGAGCTTTGAAGACAAACCCAGTGGAAGTAGGGTGGATAGACTTCCCATGACATTGTCCACCTGGGCAGAGGCCCTAGATTCCTCTGTGAGATGACTCCAGTGCCTGGAACACTATGAGGAAGGAAGGGCTGAGACTTGGTGAAGGTAGGTTCCAGATGGGTTAAAGCTAGGGGAGAGCGGGCCATATGGTAGCTCCCTATTTTACATAATTACTCTTAGTAACCAGGTACTAAGCTCCTTTGCTTCTCCCATACAAAGGCAGATTGCATCAGGACTGTTGACATTTTGTCACGTTTGGTTCAAGTCCCAGCTTCTCAGTTCAGCTTATAGCTCTGGTGGATAAAACACTAACTAGGCATCTCTCCTTCTGTTTTAATTTCCAGTACTGATTATAATACGTTAGAAAGGCAAAAGGATTTAAAAAGTCTTGGCTTCCTCATTTGTGACCCAAATGTCATCTTGGGGGAGGATTGGAAATGTTATATCATCATTGTAGAGCATTTCCAGTTAGGAAACTCCCTTTTCTAACACAGGTTGTTGCTCTGGAACCACAAAATTTAGAGAGGGACCTGGGGTATTGAGAGGTTAAATGACTTGTCTATAGTCACACAATCGAGGGCATCAGAGATGGGATGTGAGCCACTAGCTTCCTGACTCCAAGGCCACTGCATCATGGTACCTCTCAAGGTAGATGGACAATTTAATCTAACATTTATCTAAACAACTCCCAGTGATGGGATATTGTTTCCCATTCGATTGGAGGCACAGACAGAGTTGGAATAAAATGTCCAATCTGAAGAGCTAGCAGTCACCCATTCATATAGTCTCGTTATTATTTTGTAATGCTTAGATCCTAGCTCAAATGTTATCTTCTGCAAGAGGCCTTCTCAGTCCCCCAGGCTGCTAGTGCTTTCCTCTCTGAGATTACCTGGCCGTTTCTACCTACTACTACCACTACTACCACTACTAGCTCTTTATAATAATAATGGCTATTACTATATATATAATTATGTAATTTATTATCTATTTTCCTTCTTCTGCCCTCTATAAACCTCAATTTTCTCTTTGGGAAATGACAGAGTTTTACTAGATCAGTCCCCAGGTACTTTCCGATTGTCTGGTTTTGTGAGGTCACTTCAATCCAAGGAACTTTAATTAGGTGCCTACCATGTGAGGGGGGCACTGGGGATACAGAGAAAATAACAACACATTCGCTGTCCTCAGGCAGCTTTCATATGCTCACTGGGGTTTTTTCCACCAGAGCCAAAACTAGGGCTGAGTAACTGGGGCAAACCTGAGCACCCTGAACTTTAGAAGGTGCTGATAACACTTGTATTTTTGTAGTACAAAGTGACCTGGTCATGTGTGTCTCCACACAGGAGGCGGCATCTGGCTGGAGCCTTGTAAGAAGCTGAGACTTTTCTTTGAAGTATAGATTTAGATCTGGAAAGGACTTTAGAGGCCCTCAGGTCTTACTTCCCCCCATCCCCACTTTGCAGATGTCATCATCTGAGGCACAGAGAGGTTACGAATTTACCTAGAGGCACACAGTAACTCTGTGAAATAAGATTTGAACTCGGATTTTTGTGACTCCAAGTCTGATGTCCTATGGAGGGGCACAGGGGGAATGTTCCAGGCACTGGAGAATTGTCTGTTGGAAAAGGCCAGAGAGAGCATCTTCCCTCTCATCTGACCTGGTGTTGACTAGTCTCTCCTGTGAGTTCCTGGAGCTTTGTAACCCAAATAAGCCATCACTGAAGGATTAACTTTCAACTTGGATCATTTGAGGAGTGGAGGAGGAGGGAACACCTTGCCCTGATTCTTTCTTTCTATAACTTTGTCTATAACCACCCAGAGCCATTTGTACCCATTGGTTAATGGATAAAAGAGGATGAATCAGAGTATTATGGATTCAGGTAAAACTGTTGGGTCATTGGGGTAGCTTGGTCATTCAGTGGATAGAGTGCTGGATTTGGAGTCAGGAAAATCTGAATCCAAATTTGGCCTTAGACACTTATTAGTTGTGTAACCCTGGGCAAATCCATTAACCTCTCTTTGCTCAATTACCTCATCTATAAATGGGAATAATACTAGCATTTACCTTACCAGGTTGTTGTGAGAATCCAATGATATAATAATTACAACGTGCTTAGCATAATGCCTGGCACAATGATAAGTACAATAGGAATTAATTATAATAACAGTTATAAAGTGACTCCTGGGGCAGAGTCTGTAAATTCAGTTCTTACATTTGGGGATAATGTTATTTCAGACTTGGAGTATAAAGGGGGGGAAATGTTTCAATCTACTAGTCAGTGATTTGACTTTAGAGACACAATTCACACTATATATCATATATATATGTATATATATATCCACACAAACACATACATACACATATATATATATATACACACATATACATATACAATATACATATATACACATATATGTATTCTCACTGGATTCATTTACTTACACCCTTCAAAACCATCTCCTTTTGTTTAATTCAGATCAACAACACAGCTGTGGGTCACGCTCTGGTTCTGCCCCCTGCAAGGAATCTCAATGACTTCTTGAAGACAGTGTTTACTTGCCATGTTTGCTTGGGTAAGGCCCTCCATTTTGATAAAGGGTCAGTCTGCTTATTCATGGGTTCGATCAAATTGGATCTAGTGGTGGGACTGTCAGTCAACAAGTGTTTGTTAAATAATTCCTCATATGTCAGGCACTGTGTTGGGTTCTTGGCTTACAGAGAAAGAAAGGCAAGACCACTGCCCCTTTCCTGGAGGAATCACATTCTAACTGGAAGATGACATGTAAATAGTTATGGACATGCAAGATATATCCAGGGTAAATTAAATAGGGAGAACTGACCAAGATAGCTCAGGAAACATCTTACCTTGGGTTGATTTTATGTTCAGCAAGGGATAAGGTAAACTCTGAAATTCTGGCTGGTGGCAGGGTCCAGAATTGTAACTTATGATTCATTTACACCTACAGTTCAGCTTTCCTCGTAGGATAGCAGTGATCTAAAGTCCCCTGTAATTGTTACAATAGATGTGGGTGGGGGAAGGCTTATCTGTGTTTTTGTTCCATCTCATTATTGTTTGATATTTGAAAGTCTGAGATGGCAGTGGGAATCTGGTTGTAAATATGACTGTATAATATAGAGATGTTTCCAGTCTAATGCTTCCTTAAATCTCGATCAATCTGTCTTCTTTCTAAGGACAAGATCAGCCCCTGAATGGCTCAGAATTAAGTGTCTGTTTATTTTCTTCCTCTCTAGATATATGTAATCCTGATCCATCATGTGGATTTGATAGTGTTAGGCCTGCCTTCAGGGACAGGCGAGCAGCAGGCAGCGATGTGGACATTGACATGGCCTTCATCTTGGACAGCTCGGAAACCACTACCCCATTTGCATTCAATGAGATGAAGAAGTACATCACCTATATGGTCAAGCAGTTGGACATCAGTCCTGATCCCAAGATGTCCCAGCACCTCACCAGGGTAGCAGTCCTCCAGCATGCACCCTGGGAGCATGAGATGAACACTAGCATACCCCCTGTCCATGTGGAACTCTCATTAACTGATTATGGTTCCAAAGATAAGCTGATAGACTTCCTCAGCAACCGCATGACCTTGTTGCCTGGGACCAGGGCCTTGGGAAATGCCATTGAGTACACCATAGAAAGTATCTTTGAAAGTGCACCCAACCCCCGGGACTTGAAGATTGTGGTGCTGATGGTCACAGGAGAAGTAAGAAAATCTGAGCTCGATGACCTTCAGAGGATCATTGTCCAGGCCAAGTGCAAAGGGTACTTCTTTGTTGTGCTGGGAATTGGCCGAAACGTCAACGTCAAGGATGTCTATGGCTTTGCCAGTGAGCCCAATGATGTCTTCTTCAAACTGGCTGACAAGCCCACAGAGCTGAATGAAGAGCCATTATTACGCTTTGCAAGGCTGTTGCCCTCCTTTGTCAACAGTAAGTATCTTGTTGAAGGAACTTGAGGGGGTACAGGTAGGAGGAGGAGAGAAGCTCTGGGGGATGTGATAAGTCTTGAAGGCAAACTGTGTTTTGTCCATTCTTCATAACCCCAGCACTTAGAACAGTGCCTGACACACAGTAAGCACTTAATAAGTGCTTGATGGTGGTGCTATCATCATGTTATCATAAAATCATAGATTTAGAGGTGGTCTTCTAGTCCATCCTCCTATTTTACCAAGGTAGAAACTGAGGCTAGAGAGGTTAAGTGATGACCAAATTTACACTGATAGGAAACAGCAGAGTAAGGATGTGAGCCCAGCTTCCTTGACCCCAACCTTAATGCCCTTTCCATTACACTATGGAAGAGGGCATAGATTATTTGGTTTGGCTCCAGTTGGCAGATCTAGAAACAATGAGTGGTTGGTACAGAGAGGTGAGATTAGGCAAGATGTCGGAAGGAGCTTCCTAACATTTAAGGCTACTCCAAAGTGAACAAGGAGACATTCCAGGAAAGATTGTTCATTCATGTGGTAGGTAGGACATGGAGGGGTCCATGAGATGACTTCTGAGCTCCCCCAACTCTAAGATTCTGTGAATCCTGTGAAATCCCACTAATCTAGGAGTCATAGGGCAACAAGTGTGAGATTCACAGATGGTGGTAGTGTGTGACACCCCTCCCCCCAACTTTGCCTCCCCCAATTCATGGGCTTTCCTTTGGTAGGTTCATCACCTCCCTCTGAGGTGTCTGGTTGTCAGCTTACTCATTCTAGGTCACAGACCAGGAATGTGAGCTCCATAGAGTCAGTAACATTGTCCCTGTTCTAAAGCATTTTGTAGATGAAAAGGAGGCTTAGCACATCTGAGCACATTACATGTTGATGCTTGTCAGTGTCAGAAATATAACTCAAACCTGGGTCTTCTGACTCTAAGACCAGAGTACTTTTCACCTAGCCACCTCCTTGAGGATAATCTTCACAGCCTCAGAGGTGAGATTCGAACCCAGATCTTCTGATTCCTGACCTAGTGTTCTTCCAGTGTAATGCATGGAAGGGAGTAATATGAAAGGAGATTGGAAAGGCGAGTGGAAACCATCCTGAGGAAGGTGTTCAGGGGAGGTTGAAGATTTGGCCTGTATCCTAGAGGCAAGAAGGGAGCTGCTGATGACTTTGACTTTGGGTAGGAGGGTCAGATTGGTATTTTAGGAAAATCAGCTTGGCATATGCGTGGAGGGTGGATTTCCTCTCCTCTTTAAGAGGAAAGAGCCTGGCTGGGGTTGGGGTGGGGTGGTGGTTTCTGAAATCCCACAGATTTCCTTGTCTGCTCAATTGCCTTTGGGCTCTGCCAGTCCTTCGTGTTGAATAAATTTTCCCTCTGCCTAAAAAACAAAGCATGTCTTTACTATATCCAATGAGGCAGTCAGACACAAGAAGGTCAAGAGTCTTACTCCCTGGTAACTCTAAGAAATCATCCCTCATCCCTTGGAGCCAAGGCAGAGTGTTCCTTAAACAGACCCATGAGGTTTCCCCTTAGGGTCCTTCCTTGATTCAAGGCTCATGTGAATTTGTACCTATGTCTAATGGATTATTTCATTGATTAAAAAAATAACAAACCTGTCTTTTCGGTTTCCTTTTCTGCATAGGTGAAAACGCATTTTACTTGTCTCCAGATATCAGAAAGCAATGTGATTGGTTCCAGGGGGACCAACCAGCCAAAAATCCTATCAAGTTTGGCCAAAGGCAGATGTAAGTGACCTTTCTTTTCCAGGAATCCTTTCTGGAGAGGGGATATGAAACTGGAAAGACGAAACACCAAAATAGAGCCCTTGTTTTTCAAGTTGTTCATGTTACATATAAGAGGTTGAATAGTCTAGTGGGTGGCCTTTAAGGCAGGGAGCATGGGTTTAAGTCTTGCCTGACACTTCTACCACATGTAACTATGGACAGGTTACTTAACTGGTTTGAGATCTAGGAAACTTAAAAAATCTTTATTTCAAGTAATAAACATTTATTTTTTCCATTGGAAAAAAAGAAAATAAATGAACAAAACTTTGTAATAAATATGCATAATTAAGAAAAACAAATTCCCACATTGACCATGTCCAAAAATATATCTCACTCTGCCTGTTGAGTACATGCCTTCTCCTTCAGGAGGTGGGCAGCAGGTTTCATCATGAGTCCTGTGGAATCGTGGTTGGTCACTGCGTAGATCAGAATTCTGAAGTCTTTCAAGGTTGCTTGTGTTTATAATATTGTTTTTATTGTATAAATTGTTTTCCTGGTTCTACTTACTTCATTCCAAATTAGTCCGGATAACTCTACCCAGGCTTCTCTGAAACTATCCTTTTTATCATTTCTTCTAGCCTAATAGTATTCCAGTATTATGTGAAAGGTACAGTCTAGTTGCTGATATGCATCAGTTGAGGGATTTTTCTACATTGGGAGTTCCCATTCATTAGAAATGACTAGAGAGCTCTCAGAAGCTGGGCATGAGGCCATGTTTGTCCTTTACACATCCAGGGCATTGTGTTGTGCCCAGGAAGGCAGTGATTGCTTAGTAGACTCTCATGCCCATGTGGGCATTGGCAGAGAATCAATGTTCAACCACACAGTGACTGTATTTCCTGCCTTGAGGTCTGGGGCAAAGGAGGCAGAAGAATGGGGGGAGGGGAGTTACCACATTGACAATGAGTATGCAAAGCCACCATGGCAGAGCCAGAGCCTGGCAGGGGACACACTCTTCCAGAATGGTGTTCTCTTCTACAAAGGGCAAGGCAGTCTTTCATCCCCTTATCAAGTCCCTGATCTGGGGAGTGATTTACATTTCAATCCACCCAGACAAATGAATATCCATTTTTTCATTCTACTCGGACTGGGACTGGAACTAGGACTGGGTGGCAGGGAGATCACATAGAAGAAAAAACTGAAAACAATTAAATTCAATGCCACAAGCATTTACTAAGCACTTATCAGATATGGGGATGCATTTAGAGCTAGAGGGAATCTTGAGAACTATCTGTCCAACTCCTTCAGAGTTGTGATCTTCCCAGGATCACACAGCTAGCTGGTGTCTGAGGTGGGATTTCAACTCAGGTCTTTCTGATTCTAAGCCTAGCACTTCTAAGCCAAATCCTTGCCCTCAAGGAGCTTATGATCTCCTAGAGAAGAAACATGTACACATACATGAAAATCCGAAGATGGTAAGGCATTTTACAAAGTATTTTTCAGAGAAGAGAATGCCAACAATGGTAGAGGAGCAGAGGACTTTCTCTCTCTCTCTCTCTCTCTCTCTCTCTCTCTCTCTCTCTCTCTCTCTCTCTCTCTCTCTCTCCCATTTTTCCGGGGTATCAAGTCTCCAAGATTCCATCTGATGTAAAGCACTTTAGTTACACAAGATTATTTTGTTCTCACAACCCAGTGAGCTGCAAGGAATTGAAAGATGGGGTTCACATTTTATTGATGGGAAAACCGAAGCCTAAAGAGCTGAAATAGCTTGTTCAAACTCACACACATTGGCGGAAGTAGAATTTGAATCCAATCCATCTATTAATTAATGAGCATTTAGTAAGCACTTATTATGTGCCAGTCCCTGGACACAAAGAAATCAAAACTCCACCTCTTTCTGATGTCATCTGATGTTATGTCTACACTCCCCACTGACTTTTACTTAAGTACAAGAAGAAGTATGCTTTTGGTGGAGGAGGTGAGGAGTGTGAACCACATCTGGGATTTCATTTGTGTAGGAATCAGTCAGGGTGTGACTGCCCCAGATCAACATTCCCTCGGCAATTCTTGGCCCTAAGTGTTGCCTGTGGATCTGAGTGTTTAGGAGCCATCCCCAGGGTCATCCAGCAGTGTTAGAGACTGAACATATTCAGTTCTGGTCACTGAGGCAGGCTCCCTTTCCACCATGCTTCCCCTATCTCTTCACTTGTCTCCCTTTTGGTTTCTCTGTCTATGTCTCTGCCTCTCCCTTTGTCTCTGCCTCCTCCTCTCTGCCTCTGCCTTCCACTCTCTCTATCTCCATCTCTTTTTTCCTTTCAAAGATTTCTCATTTGAGGGGTGTGGCCCACAGTGAAAGCACAAGACGTTGTTACTTATTTATAGGAGTTCTAAGATGATTTAGCACCCTTTCCATCCCAGTCTGAGGTCCATCTTTCTTCTTGGGTGTCCTGGGGGTTGGATTCCCTTTCCTCAAATTAAATTAGTCTCATCACCCTTCTATGAGGTAAGTACACCAACAGAGAAGTCCATGACCAGTAAAGAGACCTCAGGCCCTTACATACATTCTCCTTAAATTCTAACAAAAACAAAAAGCCCTGGGTATCTTGTGCCATTGCTTGGGCAGAGCTCTCCTCTCTTGAAAATCATGCCATCCTTTGGCCTCACAGAGCATTCAGATCTTTGCACTGTTCATTGGTTTCATTTTTAGTGGCAAGAGGGTTCACAGCCCTCTGAGACTTGGATTCAGGAAAACCCAAGTTCAAATCCTGCCTCAGAAATCTACTAGCTGTATGACCCTGGGCAAGTCACTTAACCATTCTTAGACTCACTTTCCTTATCTGCAAAACAGGAGTAACAAACAGAACCCACTGCCCCAAGTTTTGTTCTATATTGTTTATCCAGAGCCATTTGCAGGTTGTTTCTCCCATTAGATGGCGATGAGGTCCTTGAGAGTAGTGAGTTTTTGTCTTTCATTGTATTTCCAGCACCTGGCAGGGCCTGGCACATAGTAGGTGCTTAATAGATGTTTGTTGACTGGATGACTGACAATCTTTGCAAGCCTTGGTCTCAATATTAGGCATATCCCATGGACATATTCCATGGAACTGCCAGGTCCCTGAAGGTAGGGGCTGTGCTCACCTTTGTAAGGACCCTGGACCTGTCACAGTCCCTGGCATGCTGTACAAATGTCATCAGATTTTATCGAATTGAATTAATTGGAAATCTGCCTCTCTTTTTCCAGACATGTTCCTAACAATGCAACTGTTGTTTCTACACCCAAGCCTGTGACTACCACCAAACTCACAACTTCAGCAGCTCTACCTTCTGAAAAGCAGCCTCCAGCAAAAGTGGCCCCTGCAAGCCCAGCAACCGCTAACCTGCCCTCTGTAAAGCAGGCCCCTGCCAATCCAGCCCCTGCAAAGCAGGTCCCTGCAAGCCCAGCAGCTGCTAACTTGCCCTCTGTAAAGCAGGCTCCTGTCAATCCAGCCCCTGTAAACCCAGCTGCTGCTAATCCATCTTCTGCAAAGCAGGCCCCTGTTAATCCAGCCCCAGCAAAACAGGTTCCTGCAAGCCCAGCAGCTGCTAACTTGCCCTCTGTAAAGCAGGCTCCTGTCAATCCAGTCCCTGTAAAGCAGGCCCCTGTGAATCCTGTTGTGGCCAACCCAGCCCCTGTAAAGCAGGCCCCTGCAAACCCAGCTACAGTTGCTAGGCCAGTAGCCTCAAAGCCAGTTGCTCCAAAGCCAGTGGCTGCTAAGTCAGTGGCTGCAAAACCTGTGACTACAAAACCACTTGCCACGAAACCCCAGGCCACAAAGCCACTGTCCCCGAAGCCAGCAGGTATGTATGAACCCCTCTCCCTGAGCCCATCCCCAGGCCTCCCTGAACTTAGGCAGCACCAAGTGGAACCCAGAACTTTGCAAACTTCTTGGGACTTGATGTCAAGAAACCAGTCCTAACATTAGAACTATGTATAGGTGGAGAGGCCTTCCATGCAGGCCTCCGAGCAGAGTCTGGAGGACCACTTGTTGGGTTGTAGAAATTCTTGTGGTACTTGGGATATTGTAGAGGGTAAGGGTCCATTTCACTCTTAAATTCTGTATTTCTGTGACCATTCCTCAGTGACCATCTGGAGCACACAGAGTACGATATGTGTGTGGAATGGTATCCCTCTTCCCTGGAATGAGGCAGTCTGTGATTCTTAGTTTGCTTACCACAATACCATAGATCAAATCCAGTCTTGGAAGTGAGCATGGGAAAAGAATTCTATGGGGAAGCCAAGGCATGAAGGGAGGACTGATTTCCAGAAAGTGAGCCCATGTGGTTTTCCTTGGTGGTATTTAGGCAGTGAGTTAGTCATTTAGAGAAGATACTGACAGTGTTTGGCTAAGCACAATAAACTATAATGCCATGGGGAAATTCTGGGGAGAGCCAGAATATTCATTTGACTCTTCTGTGGAGAATCCATGAAAAAATGCAGATGCTGATAGGCATTCCATAGAAAGAGAAGGGGTGGATGGATTGGGAACTGCCCAATGGAGAAATTGACCAATCCAAGGAGATTATGGCTCCATCTGACTGTGAAAGGAGGCTTTGTCTTTATAGTCTCACATCAGCAAGAGATCAGTGATTACTTTCAAAATATTAATTTAAAAAGGCATGTGTCAAAATTGTCTTCCATTAAAATACTTGGGAGTATTGAAGTGTTCTCAGGGAACTCGATTTCACTACCTTGCATTGGAAGTTGGAAGTAAATTACTAGCCTCTTGCTTATAAGAGAGAGTGTAAAGGAAATCTCTTTAAAAAACAAAATATTGAATCATGAAAATTGAACTTGAACAGATGACTTAGCAGGGAGTGAACAGTCTGAATTGCCTGTTCTTATGGGGACTGTAACTCTACACCCATATACTTTGAGCAAAGTTTTTCATGAATTCTGTTCAATCTACATATTAACAAGTTCTTAGATAATATTAGGAACATATGATAAAGAGATTAAAACGTCATTGAATACAATCACTTCATTTTACAGATGAGAAAACTGAGTCCCAGATAGGTTATAAAATCATCAATTTAAAGCTAGATTTTCAGGTTGTCTAAAGATATTTTACAGGTGAGGAAACTGAGGCCCTGTGAGATGAAGGGAACTGGTCAAGGTCAGATGAGTCCTAAGTAGGATCTGAACCTGTAGTTCCTCTAACTCTAAGATCAGCGTTTTCTCCACGGTATCATTTTGTGTTATGTGACTTTGCTTTGTTTTGCTTGTATTCTAGTTAAGACATCCAGAGAAGTCCAGGTCTCTGATATCACTGAGAACAGTGCCAAGCTTCGATGGGTGAATCCTGACCAACCCAATCCTTATATTTATGACCTCACTGTCACCTCCATGCATGACCGCTCTGTTGTCCTGAAACAGAACCTCACTGTGGCCGAACGCATCATTGGAGGCCTTGTTGCGGGGCAGACATACCACGTTGCAATTATCAGCTACCTGAAATCCCAGGTCAAAGCAACTTATGAGGGAACATTCACTACGAGTAAGTCACCTTGCTGCTTTAATAGAAAATGAAAAAAATCATTCCCGGTATCTCAAATGGAATATAAGTTGGCCAATGTGGATGAAACACTGCCCCCCCCATTCCCCATCTTGTATTAGAAATAGTAACACTATGCCTAAAAATGGCATGAACTATCTTGGGAGGTCATTGGGGACTCTAAACAATGTCTGGATGATCACCTATTGCAGGTGTTATAGAGAGAATTCTCATTCAAATTAGACTATGTGACTCTCTAGCCATGCACCTTTCATCCAGTCACAAAACCTCTTCTGTACAAGGTGGATATTGGACCAGATGACCTCTGAGGTTCCCTCTAACTCTTTGAACTCTGAGATCTCTTCCAATTTTGAGATTTCATGGTTCTTTACATGTGTGCCCTGCCATATGAATGCCCTTTCCCTGTGCATGTCCCCTTCTTCTCCTCGGTGTGCATACGTAGAAGACTTTTCTTGTCACTTATTTTGCTAGGTTGTTTAGTTTTTTTTTTGCTTTGAACTAATAGGCATTTATCAAGCACCAACTATGTGCCAGGTACTAAGTGGTCCCATTTCAATGCCCACCTTCACTCTAAGTGTAGTAAATAATTAAGCCTGAAAAATTACCTTCTGCACAAGGCTGAGAAGTGTCAATATTCCTTAGAGGTCCATAACTTCTGGCCTCTCTAAGAGTGAAACTTGTTTTGTACCTATAGAGAAAATCCAGTCTCCATCACCTCAGGTGCCAAAGACAGCTTCAAGTGCCACACTAAACCTCATGGTGAATTCTGAGCCATGGAAAGGGATGGAAGCAGGTGAGTCACTACACTGTGAAAAGTAGTGGTGTGGGGTCTGGATCTTTGTTTTCATGAACTTGGGGAACTTCAAGTGTGGAAATTCATTCCACATAGCAACTCCCTGTAACTTATGACCTTAGAAAGGTACCTAGGATGTTGGGAAATTAAATGACTTGTTTGGGGTTATATAACCAGACTGTATCCAAGGCAGGATTGAATGCAGATCTTCTTGACTCCAGGTCCAGTCCTCTCTTCACCAAGTCACTCTGCTCCTCAAAAATAGTAGATATATGCACTTACTAAACATATTTTTGATAGCTTTTGTCTTTTTATCAGCTTTATTTACAAATATGTCCTTCCTCTCCCTCTCACCCAGAGTCATCCCTTATAAAAAAGTGTAAAAAAGAAAGAGGAAAAAAAAAGTTGGTTAGCAAAACTCACCAGAACATCATCTGAGTCTGATGGTGTTCACAGTATTCCACCCCCAGAGCCTCCCCCACACCTGTAAAGATTGAGGGGGAGAAAGTCTTTTCTTATAATATTATTTAGGAGCAAGCAGGCTGTTATAGTTATCCAGAATTTGTTCAGTCTCAACATTTTTGTTGCTGCTGATTTTTTTCCACTGACTGTATTGTGGTTAGAGATAGCATTTATTAAATAGCTCTTACTATATGCCAAACACGTGTAAGTGAGGGGGATTCATGTCCAAGCAAGTGATACGGTCTCTGCCTTGAGGATTTTACATTCTGGAGGTGGTGGTGAAGAAGACACTCTGATATATTTCCTGTATTAGGTGATTGATCTAGGAGCAGTTAGATACTGATCAGTGGTTGGCATATGCCTCCAATAAGAGATAGACAGTAGACATGTTTTTCATTCACTAGATATTTGATGCTCTAATAGGTGCTAAGATTTTAGAGATTGCAGACCAGAGTTAGGCATGTTCAGTGCCCTTGAGAGCTGGTCATTTTGGAGGGGAGGGGAGAAATGGGCAGACACATGGTGCAGAGTCTATGAACTGCAAGGATCACTCTTAGGAACCGGGGGTGTTAAGTTTGGAGAACATAAAATTTGGGGTGGTAGTGGGTTGTGCAATTAGAGTTGGCTTTAGAAGGGGACTCCCAGTGTGGATGCTCTCTTCACAATGAGAATCCACAAGCTGTCTATAACTTTTACTCTTAGGGAGTTGCCTAGTTGTGCTGAGAAATGGATTGATTTGCCCAGGGAGGGAGGCACAGCCAGTATGTGCCAGAGATGGGATGGGATCCCAAGTGTTCCTACAAAGAACTCCAGTGAAGACATGTGGTTTCTAGGCATCCTTCCTAGGGCACATGACCTGAAGGTTTTTCCCAGGTTATGAAGGACCCAATAGGGAAAATGGAAAGCATAGGATCCCATGAGCCTATGAAAGCAATTTTCTCCAAGATTTGAATTGGAGAAGAAATTTACTCTCAACTTAAGGACACTCAAGTAGTGTGTGTGTGTGTGTGTGTGTCTGTGTGTGTGTGTGTGTGTGTGTCTGTGTGTGTGTGTGTGTGTCTGTGTGTGTGTGTGTCTGTGTGTGTGTGTGTCTGTGTGTGTGTGTGTGTGTCTGTGTGTGTGTGTGTCTGTGTGTGTGTGTGTCTGTGTGTGTGTGTGTGTCTGTGTGTGTGTGTGTGTGTGTGTCTGTGTGTGTGTGTGTGTGTCTGTGTGTGTGTGTGTGTGTGTGTCTGTGTGTGTGTGTGTCTGTGTGTGTCTGTGTGTGTGTGTGTGTCTGTGTGTGTATTGGGCTCAGTGATACTACCTCAGCTCATCTTTGTTTCTTTTAAAGGCTGATGATAACATTGACATCCAAGGTACCTTTATTGTTCAGTCATTTCAGTTGTGTCTGACTTTCCAGGACCCCATTTGGGGTTTTTCTGGCAAAGATACTGAAGTGGTTTTCCATTTCCTTCTCTAGCTCACTTTAAAGATGAGGAAACTGAGGCAAACAAGGCCAAGAGAGTTGCCCAGGGTTGCACAAATAGTAAGTGTCTGAGACTAGATTTGAACTCAGGAAGATGAGTCTTCTTGACTCAAGGCCCCAAGCTGCCCCAGGAACTCAAGGTACTTCATGAATACCAATATCCTCTGGCCAACATGTCTCCCACCTACCAGTCGATTCTCAATGACTCTCCTAGGATTACCCATTTGGGGCTGAACAGAACTTTAGGGATCATTGAGTCCACCTTATGTTGTAGATGAAGAGACCTAAGTCCAGAGAGGGGGATTCACTTTCTAAATGTCACATAGCTTGGTGGCCGAGGCTGGATTTAATTCCGGGTTTCCCTGACTCTCTGAATCCAGCCTGGATTCTCCCACCTGATGCTGACCCCCTTTTTGGATGGAACAGGAGAATTCCTTCCTCATTCTGGTATCGGTGAGTCATTAGGAGGAAATAATCCCGGCATCAACTAGGGAGATTTGGAGCTCTGTTATGTGTAGCCCAGAAGGATCAAGAAGATATAAACAGTTTTTATGGATATAAACAACAAAATCTTTAAATGAGGTTCTGGCCTTTGTTTCTGCCCCCTCCCCTTTCTTTTCATGGTGAGTCACAAGCACCAGAATTAGGAGAATCTGTAAGCTTTACATTGGATTCTTTCCCTGTGAACTTTTCAAAAAGGCTAAGTAACTTCTGAGGCTAGAGACCCAAAGCAGTTGAGGCCAGGAAGGGGTGTAGGGGAAAGACCTTCCTCCGAATGCTATTCAGCACTCCTCTCTGTGTGACCTTGCCTCACTTCATCTCCCTGGACCTCAGTTCACTCTCCTCTAAAATGGCGACTTGGTCTACGTGGCTTTTCTAGCTCTAGATGCAGGAGTTTCCTAATGTAGCTTGGTGAATCAACCATCCCCAGGGTTGATTTCTTAGCCTCCTCCACAAAGTCTAACACCCACTGACCTCCCAAGGAAGCCTGTTTTGGGGAACTAGTCTTTGGACAATGAATTTGGGATTCTTGAAATAAAAATGGACACATTTAATTAAGAAAAACACAAATGAATGAAATTGACAAACATTTCTTAAATGCCTACTATGTGCCAAGGTACTTTGATACTCTGAGCTGGTGCTTTCTCAAAGTTAAGTCACTGGAGCCAAGATGTTTCCCATCCCCATTAACTCTTGCATCTGCCCAAGAACACCGTTTTCTTCCCAGGACATGTGCAGTTGCCCTTGTCTTCTAACTCAGCATCACATCCTTTGTCTCTTTAAGGCACGCAATCACGAGGTGGTCAGTTGGTCTTCGTGATTTTGAGTAGGACAAGTAACAACGGAGAAAAATCAGGTGAAATGATGGGCAGAGGCTGCCAGCCTAGTTTGTTCATGATTCAAGTCCTATGAAAGACACTTCAGTCTGTTGTAAGCACATGTCAGAATAATATGACTGGAAACATTCCTCCCCCAAAACTGCTGTTTAGTTACTTATGCTCTGGGAATGAAATGCCAAGCAGAAGTGTCAGTCACATCCTAGATGGTCCCTCTCAGGCTCACCTTGACAAGCAGGCATCCTCATTGTGAAGTGTGTGTGATGCTTGGGGCGATGAGGGAGAGAGTCGTCATCCAGAGCCTTACTAGAAGCCTAAGGCAGAGCTGGGAGGGTTCCAAATTATTTGCTTAATGAGAAGGGATGAGAAGGCAAGAATAGAAGTTGCTTTTACTTTTAAAGCCTGTTGACTGGGTGGATCTGACTTGGTCAGCAAACATTTTTTAACATTGTCCCCAGTGACAGGGATCATGTGGACCAGCCAGGAGACACTGACCATGCATTTCCTTTAGTGAGGAGCTCCAGTATGGGGTCATCATGGTTCAGGGTCAACCCCACAGGAAATCACCCAGTCCAGCAGATCAGGAAAACCCTAATGAATGCTCCCATTATATCTGTAAGGAGAAAGTCTGAGGAAGAAACGAATGTAAATGAATGTAAAGAAATGAAGTGTAGGGAGAAAGAACTAGAGTGGGATACTCAGGGCATTGCCCCAGACAGCTAAAACTAACACTCCAGACAACACTTAAGCAAATGGAAACAGTTAAACTTAGCACCTAGTTAACCAGCATCATTAGTGAAAATAAGAAGCTTTCAGGTGACTTTTTTCCTCCCTCCAGGGAGCATAACACAGGTGAATTCCTCTCTAGTCTGGCCTCAATATATGCACTCCTTTGGTGATGGGTGGCAAGCAATAACCATCTGGTATCTTGGGGTTTCTCTCCATACCCAGGTATTGTCCACTGACATTCACATAGCATGTTAAAGTTGGCCAGGGAAGTCAGCTCTTACAATAGCCCTGTGCAGCTGGTACTGTGGGTATTACTATCTCCATTTTACAGATGAGGAAACAGGCACTGAGCAGTGAGTTTCCCATGATTTACAGCAGAGTTAGAAGCCAAATGCCAGTCCTTTAAATTCTCATCTAATTTCTGTTGGGATCAAGATAAAGGAAAGCTTTGCTTTCATTATTGTTTCCACATGGGGAAGGAATAGCAGAAAGGCCAGAAGGAATCCCAGATCACCAGGACAGCTTTGAAAGTATCAGGCTGAATTTACTACATTCTTAAAAAGAAAAGCAAGCTGTACATAAGAGATTCACAGATCCATGCCCAAGCTTCCCTTACTGTCCTACAGTGTTTGTGCAAATGCTTATTTTACTTTTTTCGAGTTTAAAATGAAAAGAAATAATAATTTTTTTCTGGAGTCCTAAAACTAATGACAAAGGTAGCCATGTTTATAAATTGGCCAGAAATCTCCTCTCTCTGTGTCTCTCTCTGTCTCTCTCTCTCTCTGTGTCTCTGTCTCTCTCTGTGTCTCTGTCTCTATCTCTCTGTCTCTGTCTCTCTGTCTCCCTCTCTCTCTCTGTCTCTCTCCCCAATTATTTAAATTTGTCTTCTTGTTTTGGTAGAGACATACGATTTCATAATGAGAGCTTCCAATATGGAATTTCTCTCCACGGATATATATTAGCAACTCCCCCCAACTTAACGTTTTAGAAAATCAGAAGCCCTGACAAGTGAAGGTGTCAGAAGTAGGCCTTAAATCCAGGGTTTCCTGGTCCCAGGGCTGATCCTCTCTCCACCAGCCATGCTGCCTCTGGCTCCAAGAGCATGCTTAGATTTTGATGGTTTAAAAATGCTGGCTGATGTCAGAATCACTATCGATGTCTGATGCTTTTGGGCCTGGTGGGCATCTCAGCGCAAGAGCAGATGTAGGATCTACATGATGATGAGATGATTTTGTGCCTGCCCAGGCTGCATCAAGCTAGAGAGCTCTGAGGTTCTCCTGCAGAGGACTGGGCCAGTGAGTGTCTTTTCCAAGATTTGGGATGGAATTCCTGGAGTAGAATTGCACAGAGACAGGCCTTCTGTTGCTGACTCTCATTTCAGACTCATGTCCTTCTTAGGATACCAGGGCCAATGTTGGGGAACTGCTTCTTGATCCTTTTCCCTTCCATTTAAGGAAGGCATTTCTCCTTGGCTACTGCACATGTTCCACCTATCAGAAACAGACAGTTGGTGAAGATGGGCTTTTAAAAACCCATCCTTTTAATTAAAGAGCCAGAGGAGGCTTTCCAAGGTGAGGGGTTCATGGTCTTATGAACTGGGGGAGTGTGTGACAGAGGTGGAGGTAAACAGGAAGTGGAAATTGGATCCACTCAGTAGATAGTCAAGCTGGGTAAGTCTCCCAGCAATCCATGAGACATCTTGGTGCTTATCTGTCCTGAGGTGTTTCTAGGCAGCCCAATCTAGAATGAAGCATTGAAAGCACTCAAAGAACTCCATCCTGCCTTAAAAATTGGGAACTTCACATTTTTCTCTGCACCTATTTGGGATACTGGACGATTGATCAGGCAGTGGGGTCACATGGGAAGGGGATGATGAGAAAGGTATACTGCCTTCCTTGGTTAAAGGAAAATATCCCCTATTTCAGAATAACTTTGCTGTGCCTGTATGCTAGTGTGCATGCATGCATGCGTGCGTGTATGTGTGTGTGTGTGTGTGTATGTGTGTGTGTGTGTGTGTGGTGTCTTTGTGGATTTTGTGAGTATTTATCTTCATTTCCCCATTTAACTTTGCCCTGAAAGCTCACTCAAAATGAGAATGCTATAGGACTTTAGCCTGAAAGGGCCAGGATCTCCCATTGCATCCTGGGCCATCTCCAGTCATCCTGATGAATATCTGGCCACTGGACCCAGATGGCTCAGGAGAAGAAAGTGAGACTGGTGACCTTGCACAGCTCTCCCTCCCTCAAATCAAAGTCAGCTGCAAGTCATGTCATCATCGTGATGTCATGATCCTCTTTGAGAAGGAAGGACAAAGACACAAAGTCTCCATAGAGACCCTAAGCCCTCCTCTTCTCAGAGGTTCCCTTTGTTTCTCCAGGTTCAGAGCCGTTCACTGGGTGTTTGGGTGTTGTAGGGGAGGCATTGGTACTTCTCAGCTGAGAGTCTGGGCTTCTTCTTGGAGGATGTGGTGTTGCCAGGAGGGAAGAATTGGGATTTTTGCTATAAAGAGAAAGGAAACTGCCTTTCTCCCTTCTCTCCTCTCCTCTCCTTTCTTTTCCCTTCCCTTTCCCTCTCCTCCATTCCCCTCTACTTCCCTATTTTTCCTCTTTCTTTCTCTTCTTATCCTTTCCTTCTCCCCTCTTTTCTCTGTCCTCCATTTCCTCTTTCTTTCCCCTCTCTTTCTTCCTCTCTCCCCCTCCCATCTGTTTCTGCCCTCTCTCCATCTTCCTCTCTCCTTTCCCCTCTACCTTTCTTTTTCTTTCTCCCCTTTGCCTTTCTTCTTCTCTCTCTTTCCCTTTCTCCTTCTCTTCCTCCCTCTTCTCCTCCCTTCTTGTTCCTCTCTCCTTCCCTTCTCCCCCTCTCTACTTCTTTCCCTCATTCCCACCTCCCTGACTGGGGTATCCTGACACCTTGGCCCTCATGGCCAGCACCCAAATCCTGCCATGATGCCTTTTCCTCTCTGAATTCAAGATGTCTGCAAGCGGCCCAAGGAAATCGGGACCTGTCGGAAGTTCAACTTGAAGTGGTTCTATGACCCTGAGACCAAGAGCTGTGGCCGGTTCTGGTACAGCGGCTGTGGTAGCAATGGCAACAACTTTGAGACTCAGTCTGACTGTGAAAAGGCCTGTTTGCCGGGTGAGTGGTGTTGCCTTGTCTCCTTCTTTGGAGTGTGGCTCTGGTCATGGGCTTGGTGCTGCCCCAGCTTTAGGTCATGGATCACCGGAAGCAAAAGGAAACAAAGATAAGGCGTTTACAAGCAAGGTCTCCCCCAAAGGAAGGTGTCCCAGCAAAGGCCCCAGTGAATTCTTCCTTCATTTTTTAGAGGTTCAGACATCTGCCCCCTCACTCAGTCATCTGCTGGGGGTGCCTTATGAGCCAACGCAGTCTCTTCTATTTGGCTTTTAAAGGCATTCACAGCCAGACCCCAGCCTCCAGACTTGCAAACTCCTCTCTCTGGACACTGGACTGGTTCTGTGCAGAAAACCTTTAATTTTGCTCCCCTACGTAAAAAGCTGTCCTTCCTCACCCCTGCCCTTTAGAATCCCTTGTTTCCTTTTAACTTCTGCTCACTGGCCACCTTCCAGCTGAGTCCTGTACTGGGTCTCCCCTATAAAGTTCTGCATATATTTGCATTTATTTATCAGTAGTTTCCCCCAGCAGAACCAGAGCCCCTTGAAGACAGAGATTGTCTTCTTTTTTTTCTTTTTCTCTCTAGAACCAAGCACAGAACCTCCCACATAGTAGGTACTTAATTCAGGCATGTTGATTGCTTGATTGCCAGTAGGGGGTAACTATGATCCCTTCTCTATCCCTGACCCTGCTCAAATAGGGCAGGTAAGTGCATGGTATTTAGTGAGTAGTAAGCCCTGGAAGGCCAGAGGATGTACTTAAGAAACATTCCCCCAAGTAGTTTCAGTATGTGACCCCTAAGCTGGGAACTCTGGCCATAAAATCGATTCATTTTAAATCAACCAAAACATTAACTGTCAACAATGGATAAGTCCCTGTGCCAGTTACTGGGGAAATAAATGCTGACTGGTCTCATCCAACACACACTTATGAAGTAAGCCCTTCCATTGGGACCTTTATACCAGGAGCACAAAGCTCAAAAAGCAAGAGAACTGGGATTTGAGCCCAGTTTAAGCCAAATTTGAGCCAAATCCTGTGCTTTTCACATTCTGTAGATTTGTCATCAGCGCAAAGGACAGGCTCCCAAATTCAGCCTCTCACGACCTTTTCTCAGATCTGGAGTCATCACTGTGAATTCTGACCCATGGGGCATGCATCACAAAATGTACAAACAGCATGGAAAATCCCCTCAAATTAAAAAAAATAATTCTATTTTAAAGACAAATTCAGTTAGGTGGGAATGGTGAGGTCATCCCCCCTTTAACTAATTAATTTTACAAATTAGACACTAAGCCCAAATTCTAGTTGCTGAATTTTTGTGCCCTTGGATTGCTCTATGCCCTTTAAATTTCTTTGCTCTGGGCATGCCCTGTTTCACCATCTTAGTTCTGCCTCTAATAAGATTAAAGATACTTCTAGAGTTAATTTTCATAATCAGAAAATGGTTCTCCTGTTTGTTTGATAACATGTATTTTCTCTCTTTCTCTCTCTCTCTCTCTCTCTCTCTCTCTCTCTCTCTCTCTCTCTCTCTCTCTCTCTCTCTCTCTCCTTTACAGCACACATCAATCCTGGAGTCATTTCAACAATAGGAACCTAAGAGTGACAGACTGTTGACACATACCTCTTCCAGAAGCACAGGACTCAGCTATTCCCAACTAGCCCTCTTAGAAGCTATGGGTAGACAAGACCGTGCACTGTACTATTTTGTGCTTTACCTTATGAGCAAACCTTGAAGGAAATTTTGTTTTTGTAATTTTTTTTTTTGCTGCATGACCTATCAATATGGTGCTAAATTTTTTTGTGGACTGAGTGCTCTTGTCTTCAGGTGATTATAGCCTATCCCTTCCACATTACAAAATGCAGTCTCCCTCTTGCCCCCAGCAGTGTTGCTCATGACCAGTTTGTCCAATTCTCATTTCCAATTGAGATTGGGATTCCACTTCTTTGGGGCGTGCGTAAAATCTCCAACAAGAAGCCCATTGATTCCCGCAGCTATATTAACCAGACCTGCTTAGCTCATCATTTCCCTAACCAAGCATAACTTGAGATGGGAAGCCTCCGTGGGAGGAGCTGCTTCTCCCTGAAGGGATCAGCTTGGTGTAGTTTTGCTGGGTTAGATTTCCATTTGATTTCTCTTTGTCAATGTTCTGCACAGAAGTAACATAAGTAGAAACAAGGGAAACATCTTTGCACAGATGCACTGCTGGGACCCACGCCTCAGTTAAAGATTCTGAAGTCCTGGTGTAGAATGTTCTTGACATTCCTCTGATGTTGTGTGTTTTATAGAATTAAAAAATGGGGAGGGAGGGAGGGATTTAATTTTTATTTTGTTTTTGGGAAATCTACACAAAGAAACTTTTTAAATAAAGTTTAATGGAGGTTTTTTGAGCTTGGATTTCTTGTTCTTTTTAACAAAGTACTGTTGGATTTCTCCCCTGGGTTCACAGTGTGGGAGGAAGATGCAGAAGGAGGAGGATGATGAAATTTGGTGGGACAGAGGGGACTGGGAGCAGAGTTCAATGTGGAGACATCCTTAGCTATCATGTAGTTCAATCCCCTCACATTGCGGATGAGGAAACAGGCCTAGAGGGGAAAGTGACTCAGAGTAGTAGTAGTAGAAGCAGTAGTGGTGGTAGTACTGGTAGGAGGAACAGTAGTAGTAGTAGTAGGGGTAGGTAGAAATAGTAGCAGCAGCAGCAGTAGTAGTGGTGGTGGTGGTGATCGTGGTAGTAGCAATATTAATAAAAGTTAGCATTTGTATCATGTTTACTATGGGCCAGACACTGTGCTAAGTGCTTTACAGTGATAGTTATCCCTTCCACATCATGCCTTTGCCCATCATGGTTTTGATATATTGTGAGTTGGCATAAGCAATTAAATGGGAATTTTGGGAGAGTTTTGCAGAAGCTGAAAATGATGCATGAAGACCAGCAGATGACACAGAAAAAGTTTAGAAACTCAGAAATGCATAAAATATATGTATAGCACCATAAACACCATATAAAGAAAAATAAGAAATTCAGACTTCTTCTCTGGTAGGAAGACCAAAAAATTTTATATGGATTTTCCAGATCTAGGGGGCACTATGCCCCTAACCCCTGCAATGTGGAAAGGAAAACTATAGTATCTCATCTCATCCTCACAACAATCCTGGAAGTGCATACTATTGATTATTTATAGATGAAGAAATTGAAGCAGACAGTAGTGAAGTGACTTGTCTGGGATCATAGAGCTAGTGTCTGAGGCTGAATTTAAGCTTATGTCTTGCTGACTCCAGGCTTCTATCCACTATACTGTACCACACTGCCTATCTTACATTATGTCACTGAGCATGGTGTAGTGGAAGGTACCTGGGATTGAAGCCGTGGACCTATTTCTGACACTTAACAGAGTTGTCTCACCATGAGCAAGTCGCTGAACCTCCATGGGTTTCAGACAACTCCTTGGGACTTAGCTCCTAAGTCATAGATGGTGGAAATATGCTCTGGTGGAGGACCTTTCCACATTTGATGTTCTACTATTGAAAACATCAAGGCTACTTCCCTTGTTCTGTAATATATATATATATATATATATATATATATATATATATATATATATATATATATATATATATAATTTACCTTCTAAAGGTTGTTGGGAGAAAGAAAAAGGCATCTTGTAATTCTCCCACTTCCCAAATATGGAACACTGAGATATTTTTCAGTGACCCAGGGAAACCCTGAGATAGAAATCTAGCCCTGATGAAAGACAAAGCTCGTACTCATTCAGATGGTTCCTACTTTTCCACCATTTCTTCATAGAGAGATGTCATTGTCTCTTCGTCATCATCACTGATTACATTGATAAGTCAATCAAAAATCATTTATTAAGTACCTACCATGTACCACACACTGTGCTGGGTTCTATGACCCCAAAGACAGTTGCTGGTCTCAAGGAGCTTATAGTCTATCTGGGAATGTAACACGTACATAAAAGAGTAGATTCACCATGAGTTCCCTCTTCTTTCCTCTGATTCCACTTCCCTCCAACTCATTCCCTACCATCTCCTCATTTATTCTAGTGTCTGATGAAGAGGTGGACCTCTTCCTTGCCAACTCATCCTTACTTCGATGTGTCCTTGATCTGCTTCCATTCTATCTTCTCCTCCATATTGTCCCCACTCTCATCCTACCATTAATCTTCAATCTTTTCCCATTTATTGGTTATTCCCTGCTGTCTGCAAATGGACCCACCTCACCCCATCCTTAAAAACAGTCTTCTCATCTCTGAGAGTCATCATCCTATGTCTTTTATCCCCAGTTTCTCCACCATGTTTGGATAATTCGGAAAAAGTCATTTGGTGCCTCGATAATTCGGAAAAACTCATTTGGTGCCTCTACTCTGTCTTTTCCCATTCTCCTCTAAACCTTCTGCAATCTGACTCCCAACCTCATCATTTAATGGAAACGATTCCTTGGCCTTAACTTTTATCCTTCTTGACCTCTTTGTTGCCTTTGACACCATCAATTCCCTTCTCTCCCTAGGCATCAGTGTCCTTCTCTATAAATTGATGGTATTGCACCAGATAGCCTCCCAGATCCCTTCTGATTCTATATCTATGAACCAAAAATTTCAAGCCTAGACAAATCAACTTTGTACTAGGCAGGGTTGTGTAGTGATGGGATATGATAGTTGTCCCATCTCAATTCACCCCTTGGGTATATGGGAAGATGAAATGATTGGCTCTGATGAGGGAGAAAGAGCAGAAGAGAAGCCAAGACCCTCAGGACTTTATTCTTCTCTTACTCCATCCCATCCTATTGCACATGAGGACCTATCTAGGGCCATCTAATCTGAAAGTCTCACTTTACAGAGAAAGAAACTGAGGCCCAGAGAAGAAGTGAATTACTCGAGGCCCCATAGCCTGCAAGTGTCAGAGGAGGATGGAACCCAAGTCCTCCACTTTTCCTGTTACTTTCCTTATTCTAAGGATATAGTTTGACCATGGGTGTTTCTGAAAAAAAAATATGAAAGACAACATAGTATGATAAATTAAATCCTGGACTTGGTGTTAAGAAGGAAAAAAGATTACACTTGATTTCATTGCGATTTCACTGATATTGTGAACTCATAGGTGAGAAAACACCTCCTATAGCTTAATCACGGGGCTTCCTCACAGTTCAGAGTCTTAGAGAGTTGTCTAGAAGCTTGAGAAGTTAATTGATTTACTCAGGTCACAAAACCAGCATGTGTCTGTCATAGGCAGGATTCAAATCAAGGACCTCCAGACTCTGAGACCAGCTCTCTATACACAACACCAAGATGTCTCTGAGAGTTAGGAAGACCTGGGTTCAAATCCTACTTTTGCTAGTTGTGTGACCACTAGCAAGTCCCTTAACCGCAGAATCGTTGACTGAGAGTTAGGAATTCTCCTTATCCAACCCATCCAACTCAGGGAACTCCACCAAGATGTTACGGACAAGTAGTTGTCCAGACTCTGCTTGAAGACCTTCACAGAAGGGGAACTCACCAACTCTCTCTCTCTCCCTTGCTCTCTCTCTCTCTCTCCTAGCTCTTTTTCTCTATCTCCTTTCTGTCTCTCCTCTTTTTCTCTCTCCCCATTTCTCTCTCATCAGCCATTCCATCTTGGAATAGTTCACATTTTAAGAAAACTTTTCCTGACATAGCACCAAAGAATTGGCATCTACCCACTGTTGCTAGTGTTACCCTCTGAGGCTAATCACATCAAGGCTAACTCCTCTTCCATAAGACAACCTGGTGAATACTTGAATTCAGGGCTCATGTCCTCCAGAATCTGCTCTTCTCCAGGCTAAGCATGCCTACTTCCATCAGGTGATCACCTGATCATTGACTACATTTCATGAACTCAAGACCCTTCCCCATCATTATCACCCCACTTTGGTCACTTTCCAGCTTCTCAAAGTTCTTCCTAAATCATGGTGCTCACAACATGGTTGAACTGGGACAGAGTGCAATGGGATTATCTCTTCCTTGTGCTATGAAGTCACACCCGTCATGATGGAGCCTCTAAGAATCTAAGGTTTCTCTACTTCCCTGTGGATGGTTTGCATCTTCTTTAGCTGAAGGAGTTCCCACACTAACGGAACCATAGCTACTTTATGTAACCATGGATCCTTGGTGTCATCATCATCATCACCACCATCATTGTTGCTAGCCTTTAGAAAGCACTTGAAAGTTGTATCATCTCATCTGATTCTCACAACAACCTTGCGAAACACATGCTATTATTGTCCTCCCTGAGAAAATGGAGGCAGAGAGGAAGTGACTTGCCCAGGGTCACACAGCTAGTAAATATCTGAGGCAGGATTTGAACTCAGGTATTTCTGATGCTGACAGACACTCTAATGTAGAAGCTAATACCCTTCTTTGATTTCCCATAATGATATGGGATGATCGTAGATTCTTACAGTTTGTTCCAGAGGAGGATAAGATCTTTTAGGCTCCATCAGTTCAAAAAGCCTGGATAGTTCAGGCCTAGTGGTGAGGAGTGTTACTGTTTCCAAGGACCATCCTTATTCTGGAGTGACTCCTCACTAGGTTGGTCTCAGGACTCAGACTGATGAATATTTTTTGGATCACAGTTACTCATAGGTTATCTACTGGCTAACGGAAGCCTGAAGTCTACGTTGGGAGAGGGAGAACCTACCAGTCATGTAGATTGCGGCTTTTGGAGTCCAGAATAAGTGGACTGCGGTGAAGGTATCAATATCGCCTGTGTGAACTACTATGTATGGAGGGAGGCCTTTAAAGAAATTTATCTATTCATTCATTCATTTGTTTGCTTGTTTATTTTGACCGTGGCTGTGCATCTGTTTACTAGGTCAACGCTTCCTGTTAATCACTGTAGAAATTTCCTTATGATGAAAAATTGACTTGATGGGCCTAATTCCAATCATATCTTCATGCAAAAAGAAAGAAAGAAAGGGAAAAAAGAAGAAGAGGGAGGGAAGGAGGGAAAGAGAGAGAGAAAGATGGAGGGAGAAGACAGAGAGAGACAGAGAGACAAAGAAACAGAGACAGAGAAAGAGAGAGAGAAAAGGGGGAGAGAGGGAGAAAGAGAATCTATTGATTCTCTGTTGTCCTCTGATTTTAACCAACTATGGGTTTCAAAGATTATAAATCTGAAATAACATTGAGAAAAGAGCTTCATGAATATGAAATATATTTCAACATTGCTACGAATATTTTCCAAAGTAATAACCAGGAGTTACCTGTCTCAGGAATTATTTTTCACTAGCTAACTTTTTCTCTGCCCTCCCTCACTGTAATCAGGTGATCCTACCAATGTCATGATTCTGCAGGGAGGAGATGGATATGAGTAAAGTCATTATAGAATAAACTGCCATTTAAATATTAAATGGACAATCATAGTTAATCCCTGTGTCTTGTCTTTCTTTACCCTTACCCCTAGTTCTTGAGCAAGGCAACCAAAAGACAGAGTCTACCCTGTCTCAGACTCCCGAGGCCAGGGACAGTCTAGCAAATGAGAAAACTCTATTTCAACATCATTTTAGATTTGAAGAGCATTTTCCTTATGTTATCATTTTTGACCCTTATGTGTAAGAATCCTAGGGGTGGAGATTAGGAGTTATTCCTATCCCCACTGGACAGATGAAGAATTTGAAGATGAGAGAAGTTAAAAAACTTGACTAGGGTCATGCAGCTGGCACATGTATCAGGTGGGATTCAAACTCAGATGCTCATGACCTTCCAAGTCCACTGCACTCACCATTGTGCTGCCCAGTTGTCTCATCATGGCATTCCATTGGGGGTCCACTGGCTTAGATAGTAGACACAGTGGTCTGGATCTTTTCCTATGAAGATAATTCATGGAATTCCAAAATTTCAGACTTGGAAGGGACCTTAGTAATGTCTAACTCATCCCATTCCTGAGCAAAGGTCATCTCTACATTCCAACCAACAAATGGAGTTGGAGCTAGTGTTCCTGACACTTGATGTGATACATCACACCAGGGGTAGTAAGCATGAGAGAAGACACTCTTAAAATAACTTTGTAAGCCAAAATCATTGGAGGAAGAGGGAGAGATGACCTTATGAAGAGACCTTAGACTTTGGGACACAAGTCCTCATGAGAGACTCAAGGTAGATCAAGAACCATGGACACAGACCCCAACATACCATAAGGCAGTTGGTGAGGGTGTGACCACGAGGGGAGGGAGCAGAACAGGATTGGTCTGGAGTGCTCCCTGAGGGCAGTGACTGGGGAGTATCTTCCAGTGGGATCCTGTTCATAACATTATGGGCTTAGAATCAGAAGCTTCTAGTCTAGTTCTAGTCCAGTTCCCCCATTCTATAGCTGAGGAAACTGTAGTTCAGATAAATGACATTTTTCCAGTGTCACACATAGGATCATAGCCTTAAACCTAGAAGGGACCTCAGAAGTGGTCCAATTAACTCCTCCTCCAATTCCAGATGATAAAACATGGAGGGACCCAGAGAGGTCATAGGATCATGGTTCTGGAAGGAATTTCAGAGGCCATTAGTCCAATCCTTTCATTTTTTAGAGGAAGCTGAAACCTAGAGGGGTCAATTGACACGCTCAGCTTCTCGTAGTAGCAGAGGTAGTCTTTGGAAAACAGATCCTCTTCTCCAAAATTCCATACTCTTTTTATTATCATTATTTTTTCCACCATTATTTTTCCCATTTAATGTATTTGAGGACATGGCCAAAGTACGACATGGCTAAAGTCTGTTTTCTAGAGATTAGGTAATTATAGTTAAACCTTTCCTGAAACTGAGTCATTAGATTTCAAGTTAGCCGTAGGCGCGTGCATCTTTCTTATTCTTAACTCAGGGTTGGCTAAGTAAAAGTAAGATGACAAATGATCCATTTATTTTTTCCAAGAAAAATAACAGTCACATTTTATATTTCCAGGCAGTTTGCAAAGGCCGACACTTTGTGTGACCACACCCTTGCCCAAGAAGAAGGTATGATGGTTGTTGGCCCTTTTATGATTAATTCTTTGGCCAGGTTAACCCACAAATGGAGGGAAATTCTTCCCTTTCTGTGGGTCCTAGAAAGCTGTAGGATTGGGGTGCAGTGGTCTCAAGGCTCATGGGCTCAGAGAGTTTGAGCTGGTAGAGACCTTAGAAGGCATTTAGTCAAATCCCCCTATTTAACAGCTGAGCAAACTGAGGCCCAGAACTTTTAGGCAATTCGTCCAAGGCCACAAAGGCAGTGAATGGCAGAGCATGGATTTGAACTCACTGCACTGACTCCATCTTCAACCTCTTTCATTGCCCCTGTGCTCATTGCAAGATACCATCATTCCACAATGACTGCCCTTGGTTTCTTCCTTCCTTCCTCCAATGGACTGACTGCTCCTCCAAGGTTGGGCCTTCTCTTGCTTTCATTGCCTGTAGAAAATGGCACAAGAGACTGAGAATATCTATACTGAATAGACATCTGTGGTGCTGCTGAGGGTTCAGGGTAAGAAAACCTGACTTCTTATTCCCATTCTGCTCCTTCCTGCCTTCTTGCAGGACTTTGGATAAGTCCTTTCACCTCTATGGGCCTCAGTTTCCCTTTCAGTAAAATGAGGGATTGACCTTGAAGGTCCCTGCTAGCTTTCATGCTACAACCTCATCCTCTTTTCTCTGACCCATCCCCCTTCTTTCTCCCACTGCATTCTTCCAGCTCTTTTCCATGCTTTCTGAGCTGGCCTAGCTCTCGCCAAGTCTTAGAAAAGTCAGGCAGGGCTGGAGCTGTAGCTCTTCTGGCTTCGTAAGGAGGCAAACCCGGCCAAGCTCAGGCTGCTCCTCCCAGGAACCAGGGCATTTTACCATCTGTTGGGAGAATCTGAGCAGGTCTCAACCTTTCCTGGTCTTCAGAGCCCACTATGTGTGAGTGCATGTGTGGCTCCTGTTTCCCTTTGCCTTTTCTGAGCCTTGGAGAACAGTAGCACAGCCTGTGGGAGGGGAAGCGTTGCGGGGGATGCAGCTTTGCCCAAGGTCAAAGGGCATGGATTTGAGCCCAGATGCCCTGCTTCCATGAGATCACAGCCCGTCTGGCCCCCCATCCTTTGTGACTCTCACCAACAGCCTCTCCTAGATCCCCAATGTGCTGCAGGCTTTCCGCTCTTCTGCTGACACACATGATTGTCTTAGAGGAGGATATGGTCTGTCCTTCTTTTCTCCTGTTCCTCATCCTGGGCCAGCCCATCATGTCTTTCTATCCCACATCCCTGGTGACTGTATTGTTAATAGGACCAAGCAGGGTCCTTGGACAGCAGAAGTACAGCTCTGCTCTGGGCCTGTACCTGAAGCCTCTCCCTTTGTATAGGGTCTGATAGAGAAAGCCAGGCTCACCTCGGAGAAAGTCTGTCACCAAGATGAAATATTTCCCAACCTGTCTGAGTTGGAGACCACTGAGGGAAACCTCCTCTCTCCCCTCACTTGACCAGGGACTCTTCACCTAGTGTCTGTGAACTTAAAAAAAAATCCCGGACTTTGATAACTTTATTTCAATGTCATCAGTTTCTGTGTAATCCTATATATATTAATTTATGCATTTAAAACATGATTCAGAGAAAGAGTCACTAAGTTTCACCAGTCTACTAGAGGGACATGACCCCCCAAGTTTAGGGCCCCCACCCTCGGCAATCTTCCTCACCTCTTCCCAGGAATCACTGAGATGGCAGCTGACCTGAATTAGGGTGGCACAGGAAACAAAGAGGCATTCTGACCAATCAAATGAGATAATAACTCTAAAGTACTTAGCCCAGAGCCTGGAACATATCTAATCATAACCCTGTGAGATGGTCATTTCTATGATCTCTATGTTACAAATGTGGTGGGGGTCACTCAGATAGTAGCATCTGTGGTGAGATTTGAACTCCTACTCTACATACAGTGAACCCTCTATTGGCTTGGAGCCTGGGGGACCTTCTGTGTGCTAGGCCTCAAAGAGGAGACAGGACCGGACTTAGCTGGTTTCTGTGCCATGATTGAGTCCAGGCTTCAGCATCAACAAGTGAATCATTCCTCTTCAAGAAGCCATGAGCTCTGCCCCACACCCTACCCCTGCCATCCCCCCTTCTTAACTGAGATTGCAGCTCCCAGCATCTAGCTGGAGACAAGTCCCCTCTGCTGTCTATCCTTCTTTGGTCTCCTGCCCTGTTCTGTCAACCATATTTCTGAACTTGCTAATTCCTTATAAGGAATCCAGCCGGGTCCTTGGAAGCTGTTCAGAGGCTGCATTCCACTGTGTGAGCTTGGAAGCCAGAGGGTCCATCTGACAGAGAAGAGGGAGAAAAAGAGAGAGAGAAAGAGAGAGAGAGGAGAGAGAGAGAGAGAGAGAGAGAGGAGAGAGAGGAGAGAGAGAGAGAGACAGAGAGAGAGAGAGACAGAGAGAGACAGAGACAGAGAGACAGAGACAGAGACAGACAGAGACAGACAGACAGACAGAGACAGAGAGAGACAGAGAGACAGAGAGAGATGCAAAGAGGAAAGGAGGGAGAGACAGACAAAGAGACAGAGTCAGATAGAGAGACAGAGACAAACAGAGAGAAAGAGACAGAGAAAGACAGACAAAGACAGCGAGAGATCATCTGCCAATGTGGCTTCGATGGAGATCAACAATAACTTTGTGCTGCCCAGTAGGCTTTGCTGGGATAGTTCATTTCTTTGCATTGTTGAGACAGTCCTGAGCCTCACTGAGCAGTTTTAATGGCCCTGCTTGGCAGAGTCCATTCCTCAAACCACAGGCCAAATGCCATGATTCTGTTTCAAGACAAGTCAGTGCTTCTCTGGGCATGGGAGAAGGGGCATCTGCCATCCATTTAGATATTCATTACTGGACTTTGGCCCCTAGCTCTGGGAAAACTCCACCCCCCCTTTTGGGGAACACAATGGGATTAAACCCCAGAGGATTCCAAAGTGAACCTCTGGAAATAATCAATCAATACAATGATTAAGTATCTCTTCTGTGCTTGGCACTGAGAATACAAAAATAAATGAATCAGTACTTTCCCTCAAGAACCTTATAATCTAGGGGGCGGGGGATGTGTGTGTGTGTGTGATAGACAATATCTACATAGATGGATTGATATGAAATATAACCAAGTCAATACAAAGCGATGGTGGGGCAAGTGATACCTAGACCAAATGAAGAGCCTCCTGCTCCTTTGTTGCTCTTAAGGAGCTTATATTCTATAGCTGTAGACAATATGTGCTCTTGCAAGTCACACACACACACACACACACACACACACACACACACACACACAGGAGAATTTCTCTCTCTCTCTCTCTCTCTCTCTCTCTCTCTCTCTCTCTCTCTCCCCCATCTCTCTATTCAATTCTCAAGTTTCACAAGGGTAATGTTCCTTGAAAACAGTACCAAAGTAAAAAAAACCCAATGTTGATACACTGAACCTATGGGAAATAGGGGATTAGGTTCCTGTGACCACCACAAACTGTAATATTATGTACTGTTCCTAACTTAGTAACCATGAAATAACCCATAAAGTGCAGCACACAAAATAAAATGGTTGACAAGCAAAATATTCTCTAGAATTCTGCGACTTTTTGTGCTAACTTCTCAATTAGAAAAATACTTTGATTTCAGACAATATTCACTTTTCATAATACATGAAATCTATAATACCATAAATACTGTTTAGTAAATAGCATTCTTCAAGTGAAAAAATTTTATTAACCTGAATCTTTCCTTCCTCCATATCTGATAGCATTTTATCGTACACTACTCTGCTGTAGACCTTTCCATCTTGGTCATCCTCTGAAAACCAAGGGGGAGGTTACTGGGACTTTATTCACTGTTGTTGGAAGACACTAAGATTGGTGAAGTCTTGACACCACCTCCTACCCTTTGTCCTTCATGGCTGTTGGATGGCCTTGAAGACTGTGAAGGACATGCTGGCTTGGTCAACAGCATGAGCACATGATTGCTGAACAAAACTTGACTTTTAAAGGCAACCAATGAAAATATAGAAGGAATGTATGGGGAGTTCTTCACAATAGCAGGGGGACAAGACCTAAAGAACACCAGCTGCTCCAAAAACTTAGCCTTCTTGGACCTCTCTGTACATGGCCACCGATCTTCATGGTTGCCAACATGAACGTGAAAATGAGATTACATATAGAATCATGGGAATGTCTGAAGTCACAAAAGTTCCATGTGTGGATAGACTATGTATATATTTCAGTCCTCTTTTTCTCTTTTTTAAAAAATTCATGCTTATTGATGTTTTTCAAGTTTTTTCAAGTTAATAATAATAAAAAAAAGGAAAGAGTAAAGAAAAATTATGTACAAAAAATACATTTAGGTAAAAATTTTCAGTGAATAACATGAGGCGGGGAGGAGATCAATAAAGGCCTGAGGATATCTGAGCTTTTAAGGAAAGTAGGAATTCTCAAAAGTGAAGCTGAGGAGGGCGTGCATTCCAGGCAGAGGGGACAGCCTGTGGAAAGTCAGTGAGGTGGGAGACAGACCATGTAACCGACAGCAAGAAGGTCAGTTGGGCTGAGGCAGATCATGTAGTCTGAAAGTAGATCTAAGTAGACTTTTTAAAAAACTTTATTTTTCTGGTGTTTTTTGTTCATGTTTTCTTTCACATCAATACATATATAGAAATATGTTTTGCATGTCTGCACATATATAACCTATATTAAATTGTTTACCTTTGCAGTGAGTAGACGTAAGGGAATTGACAACCCCCAGCCTCTTGGACGGCATTCACGGGTCACGACTCAGGTAAACTGAGGGGAGACTGGTAAGATGGCACTGGGAGGAAGGGTTCTGCCCCTGTTTTGCTCAAGGCTATTTTCCCAGGCTTTCCAGAGAACAAAGAAGCCCAAAATGTTTTTCTTTCGAGGGGCTATGTGTCCACCCTGGGCGGTCCTGGCTTAAGGTAAATTACTTCCTTATAAGGGCAAACTAATTGGTGATAGGTTCACTTAGAGCACTGGTGTCAGAGAAGAGATAAAAGCACCGCTCACTGCTTGAATAAACAGAGTTCTTACTATCTTGTCTCCTGCCTCAGTCATTGCTTACAGCTAAACTCCCCCAGGGCCTACAGGCCTCTGCTGGTCAGATAAGCCTGTGGGTCTGAGAGATCAGGGCTCAGACTCCCGGGGTCCCTAACAAGTAGAGAAAGGAGAGATAAAAGAATTTGGAACTCAAAATAAAAAAAAAATGAATGTTAAAAATAATTTTCATATATAATTTGGGAAAATAAAATAATAAATAATTGTTTAAAGACTAATTTGGCTGGGAATTCAAGAAATGGGCAGATCTTGGGGGTGCACCTGAGAAAATTGTAAGAGAACTCTACGAAGCCTCCATGAATGGAGAAAAGGACTTGCAGTCTAGGAATTACAGAAATGTTAATTGCTTTGCCATATGTCTTCCTCTCTTTTTTCAAGTTCCTCATTTAGATTTATTTTTAAACAAATATAACAAACATATTTAAAACAAATTAAAAACAAATATAAAAAAAGAAAAAACATGTTATGTGCACAGCAGAACATGAGATGATTCGAAATATATAGCGATAAATTTTCATTTCAAGAAAAACATATATAGTAAAAACTTTGAATTATGTTGAAAGTGGTTGATCTTTGCTTCTTGAAGGATTTTCTTTTGTTCTTTGCTGTATGCTTTTTATTCTTTTCTCCCCTTCCTTCCCTCCCTTGGCTATAATTAAGCATGGATATATTTCTATATAGATATTGATCATACATATATGGATACACGTGTACACATACATGCATACATTTAGAAACCTATCCTTTCCCTAAGAGATTCTACCCCAATTTTTGTTTTTATATTTGTGTGTATCTCTTATTCCCTATCTCTCCTGACTCCTCTACCACTACCTTGCCCCCCTATTACTTGTCTTTTTGTGTGTGTACTTCACTATCATTGCTTTTTAAGTTTTTGTCCATTTTTTCATTGATTTTTTTTTTGTGTATTTATGGAATTATCACCTTCGTGTGTGTGTGTGTGTGTGTGTGATATTTTGTACTAACTCCTATTATGCCATCTTACCAAAAAATATTTTTGAAAGCATGTTGGTTGGTTGATAATGGTGAACACAGTGATGGGGGCTCAGGGGCAACCACAATAGATACAAAGTCTTTTAGGATTATCCATAGAATTACGAGAATGATAGTAGCAACAGAAATCCCGGTTTGTCAGTGCCCCTCCATATTTGGAGGGGTAGTCCCAGAAGGAATACCGTATTTATATTATCTAAAACAACAAAATCTTTTTATGTGCTCTGAAACATTCTTGAGGCAAGGTGAGCTGGTCTTTGAGTCAGGAAGACCTGGATTTAAGTCCTATTTCCAAATACATTGTCTTTTGTTACACTTGTTCCAGTTACCAGAGTTACTCTTCTGGTTCCTATTTTTTTTTAGTAAAATATACTCCTCGTCAAAGAATTCTGTCATTGCCCGTGAGGGCAAAAATAGAACTCAGATGTGCAGAGCTTATTAAAAACCTTCAGAGGTGAATTACAACTGATTTACTGAAAACCAGAAACCCTGATTCCAAAATGCAAATTCCAATAGTCAGCTGGAAAGGATCTGATGATGAAGAAAGAATCCACCTTCCCATGCCCACTTTGGGGAAAGGCACTTTCTTCAGATGCTGTCCAGCCCGGATCCCCAACTTCCCTGGATTTTCCTGGCAAAGCCACCTCAGTGGTGGCTAGGAGACCCCTGCCTTCATGTAAACTGCTCCCCGTGCTCATCCCAAGTATTTTCTATTCAGACTGAGGTGATAAACCCAGAGGGAGTGCACCTCCCCCATAGGGTCAGCTTCATTGCTGGAGGTGAGGGTAAAGAGAGAGCGCTGGCTGTGTGCCTGCCTGAGTTTGAATTCTATCTCTGGCCTTATGTGTGGCTTTGAAAAAGTCACAGACTCTCTGATCATCCGTTTCCTCTTCTGTAAATTAGTGGTCAGACAAGATGACTTCTGAGGCCTCTGCCAGTCCCAAACCAGTGATGCTCTGACTGTGTAGGAGATCCAGTCTGACCCTGGTCCCCTTTCTTTAGTGTGTTAGCAGGCCTGCTAGTGGCCTACCCAGGTCTAAAGGTCTTTTGGGCTTTGGTTCAGGTCTGGGATATCATCGGGGTAAATAATTTCCCATGAGGAAATTCCCTTTATCAGCAAGGATCAGTGTCTGCTCTGCAACTTGGGGGATTAATTTGCTCTGGATCATACAGATGGCCATGTGTTAGTGGTCAGACCCAGCCTCATGAGTCAGCCGGTCAACAAGCATTCATTATACTCCTACTATATTCCAGAAACAGTGCTAAGTATTGGAAATACAAAAAGGGGTAAAAATGGTCCTTGTCCCCAAGCAGCTTACTGACTAACAGAGGAGATAACATGCAAAGAACCAGATACATAGCACACACATCCATGTATGTATATGTACATACTACACACATCCACACAACATGGTATCTGGGAGATAATTTCAAAAGGGAGGTGCTAGCAGCTGGGAGAACTGGGAAAAGCCTTCTGCAGAAGGCTTTATGAAAGCTGAATCATGGAGGAGACAGATGGGGAGAGGATAGAGCCTAATGTTAGAGCAGCAGCTAGGAGACCCATGCGGCTGGATTAGATAGAGTAGGGGGTGGGGAGGGGGAGAAGGAAGGGAGAAGAAAGGGAAAGGCATCTGGGAAGGTCGGATGGAGCCAGCATATGAAAGACTTCCGATGCCAAATGGGGGATTTTATGTCTAATCCCAGCGGTGCTAGGGAGCCACTGATATTTAATGGGTAGGAGAGTTGACATGGTTAGACCCTATAGCTCAAGAAAATCACCTTGACTGCTGAGTGGAGGATAGGGAAGGAAAAAAACTAAGCATTTATTAAGCACCTACTGTATGCCTAGTGCTTTTTACCACAATCTCATTGGAGCCTTATAACTACCCTGCAAGGTTAGTGCTATTATCTTCCTCATTTTACATTTGAGGAAACTGAGGCAAACAGAAGCAAAGTGACTTGCCCAGGGTCACAAGCTAGTAAGTAACAGATTTACACTCAGGTGTTCTAATTCCAGGTCCAGCTATAGACAGAATGAGGAAGGGAGACCCATTGTGGGAGTATGACCAGAGTCTGGGTGACAGATAATGAAGGCCTGAACTGAGTCCTGTATCCCAAAGATGCTCCAGAGGTGAAATTAAGAGGTGTTGACAGTAGACAGATTCCTGGGAGAATGGGAATGCCCTTCACAGTAATGGGGAAGTCATTTTTCCAGTGTGGGGAAATATGATCATTGTTTGCTAATGCTAGAGGAGGTTATCATAGAAGACAGTCCAGTAACAGAGCTGGCTTGAGGAGCGTGAGGTACGCAGTGCAGAGGAGAGAAAGCTAAGGAAGATTATCATGGACAACCTTGTCATACTCTTACTTGTGGGAGGAACCCTGGTCTCCTCATCTCCGCCTCTCTCTCAAATGGGGCAATTTCTGTAAAGAACTCTGTAGCAACTATACAGAGTCATTTCTACACAAATGCTTGTGCCCTTATTCCTTCCACCAAAAAGAATCAGCCTTTGCTTTGCAGGTTATAACCTTGAGGAGTTTCCTGGCGAACAAACAGTTTAAGTAACATGGCCAGGTGGCCATTGCTAGTATTTGTCAGAGGAAGGACTTGACTAGGTCTTCCTAATTTTAAGGTCACTTAAGTATACTTCATGGTGTGTGTGTGTGTGTGTGTGTGTGTGTGTGTGTGTGTGTGTGTGTGTGTGTGTGTGTGAGAGAGAGAGAGAGAGAGAGAGAGAGAATTGGGAAGTGATAGTGTTTACAAAAAGAGCCTTCATAGGGTTGGAGGAAAGGAATGACCTCCAGAGACCAGAGTCCAACCCTTTGGGTTGCTTTCTGTTGTCCCTATAAAATATTTGATATTCAAAAATTAAATATAATATAAACATATCACTTAGACACAAATAGAAAATATCAGATTACTTTCTATTGTACCTATAAATTATATATTTTAAAATATTACATAAATAGGAATCATATATTTATAATAAACATAAAATAGAAATATCACATCACTTTCTATGACAGTTGCAAACTATTATAGGAACAAAGAGCCCTAGGTCTAGAGTTGGGGAAGATCTCATGTGAAGACCCTGGCCAGTGTTTACAGCTGCATGATGGCTTGTCTGTGGACAAGACATATCACCTCTATATGCCTCAGTTTCCTCATCTGAAAATAGTAATAACACCTATGGTATTTACCTCATGAAACTGCTTTTAGCATCAAATATGTAATATATTAAGAAAATCTTGAAGGGATATGTAAATGACTTCTGTTTATTGTTATTATTAATACTATTAATATAAATAATTTGAATTTTTTTCTTTAAAAATCCTATCTGAGTTTGCGCTATAATGAAACCAATGGAAAACAAATGTTATGTCTCCCAGAGATCAAAGGCAAAACCCAGCCATATGCGAATGAGAATCTTGTGTGAATGAATGATGATTCATCTTCAGAGGAACACTCACAGAGTTGGGTCGGGGATAGGAGTGGGTGGATTGTCACGTCTCTGGGAACTCCAGGGCCTTGGTGATGGCTTCAGGAGACAGTCAGTCTTTCAGGAGAAAAAGTCATGTTTTCTTTCCATTGGGAAGAAGAAAATGGCTCCAGAGAGGGGAGAAAGCCCCCTTTGTGAATGCTGTCTCTGTCTGAGAGCATCGTCGGAGCTTTGGGGAGGAAAGGGGCCCAATTCCACCCAACGAGATGTTTGATTACATTTAAACTGATGGTTTAATTTAAAGAGAACCAGCTGTCAGGTTCTGTTAAAACGTTTGAAGATATGCATGTGAGCTGTGTGCATACATGCGTGTGTGGGTTATGTGTGTACGTGAGTGTGTGTCTGGCTCCAAATTAGGTTTCCTACTTAATTTCACACTTTGAAGACCTCTCATTTTGTCAGCATAAGCCTGTCCGCCAGCACAGATCACCATTCCTCTGACTTAGCACAAAGACTGTAAGTGTGGCTGGAGCTGAAGCTGTTCTAGCGACAAGCCCTTCCTAACTTTGTGAGATTGGTCCTTGGAATATGGAGCCACTGTCCACATCATCATTGGTCTTCTGCCTGGATCAGTTGGACTGGCCAAAGTTTGAGATTCTTTGGAAGAGGCTACTAGAAGTCAGGGTCACTTCCACCCCACAATGAGCATCAGGGGAGAATTTGGTGGAAGACTTGTTTTTGTCTCTTTCCAAAAAAATGTAGAGCACTTTCCATTAAAGAGAAGTTACACCATCATAGAAGTAACATGAAGCCGAAGGGACACAAGACAGATAAGTTATAAAAGCATCAGACACTGGGAGGCCATTTAGGGGAAAGCCATCTGGATCTGGGGTTAGAGGACCTAGGAGTGAATCTTGTGGCCTTGTCCAAATCACTTTCTCTTTTGGAATCTCAGTTTCCTCTTCTGTAAGATTAAGGATCAGACTCAATGAAGTCCCATACAAGTAGAAATCAAAATCCTAAGTCACTACCCCTTCAGGGACTCAGCTTCTTCCCTGTAAAATGAATGGATTGGACTTAGTGATCTCAAAGGTCTTTTCTACTCTAAATCTATGATCCAAAGTCACTACCTATTTCTGGGCCTTTGTTTCCTGCTCTGTAAAATGAGAGGGTTGGACTAAATGACCTCGAAGTTCCTTTCAATTCTAAATCAACAATAGGCATCATCAAAAGGACATGTGATGAAAGTGAAGGCTAACACACAGACACACACACACACACACACACACACACACACAGAGGAGGTGGGCCCTACTGATAACCAGAAAAACATCTAAAGACCTACAAGAAAGGTTTGGGTGTGCCAGATGGATTTTCTCCATTTCTGCTGAAGAAATCAAGAGTACTGTGATGAGGATGAAAGTGAGGTCCCACCCTTGACTGGGAGGAATGATGGAGAGTATGGTGAGTCTGTGGGAGACTTCTTCTGAGGACTGTCCCTGATTCCCTTTCTGCCCCTGCCATTGTCATGTGAATAATAACCATGATGATGCCAGTTTACATTTAAATAGGGTAGGCAAAGTGTTTGAGACACATGGTCTCATTTTTCTTTGCGACAGTCTCATGAGGTAGGGTAGTTTGATATTATTATCCTTATTTTTACAAATGGGGAAACTGAGACACTGAGGCATTAGGTCCATGGTTATGTAGCTGGTGTCTAATGTGGGATTTGAACCCAGGACTCCTGATTCCAAGTATAGTGGACAATGCTGAAATACATTACTCCTGGAGGTGTGATGAGTGACCTTGTCTAATGGGGGAGACATTGTTGACTGAGACCTGGTGCTACTCTCTGCCTTGAGTGCCTCTTCCCCTCTCCATGTTTCCCCCAGACCCTGGGCTCTAGAGGGTTTCATTGTGCAGCATAAAGCACAATCCAGATCTATTTCTTTAAGAATCACTGACTGACCTGGTTCTCTGAGAAACCCTTCCAGTCCCTGAGAAGCCTGGGACCTTTCCCAATCAGGACATGTACAGATGCACGCAAGTGGAGAAAGGCTGAATCTTCACTGATTGGCTCATTTTTTCATGCCAGACCAGCACCTTTGAACTGGTGCCCAGACCTTAATGTATCTCATCAACTCTTGTTCTCATTCTGCTGTTAGAGACACCACCCTCTGTGCCTGGCAGGGATGGCTCCCAGAAACAAAAGCCCACCAAAGTTGGTTCCATGGCCTTGGCAGGCTGCCTGACCCCTACAGAAGAGACCACTAATGGCATCTGACTCTCTTACAGAGGGAAGAGAACTAGACTTGGGGTCCTAGGACCTGAATTCAATTGCAGCCTCTGCTACTTCTTACCTCTGCCATCGAACTTCTCAGGGCTTGTCCCTTTTCCACCTATAAAGTGGGAAATGGGCTAAGTGGCTGTTGAAGTCCCAAGTTTAACTACCCTTAATTCTATTGATATATTTGATGGAAAATGAGCCTCACAGCTTGGAGTTCAAGTGGTTATCATCTGATTATTGAGATTCTGAATTTAACAGAGATGCAAGGAAGGTAATGCCTTTATCTTGTAGGGAGGTGATTTCTGCTGCCCCCTGCAAGCCTGGGGAGGCTCCCACCTGCCAGGGGCTCTAGGGAGGGTGTTTCTCAGGACCAGTATTGTCAAAAGCCATTGTCTTAAATCACAGAAGAGCTGTGAGCTCCTTAGGACCAGAGATGATGCCATAACAGGTCACTGAAAAGATCTGAAGAACTAAAAGAAGTTTGACATGAAGATAGTCATCCTTAATTCATGGGTCAATGCCTTTAAATGGGAGTGGTGGTGGTGTATGTGTGTGAGTGTGTGTGTGTGTTTGTATGTGAGCATGTGTGAGTATGTGTGTGAATGTGCGTGTGAGTGAATGTGTGCATGTGTGTGAGTGAGCAGGGGTGTAAAGAGTCATGATTGGAGAAAAAACATCTGAACCTATTCTTTAGGCACAAGGGTTTCCCAGGCCTGACCTTAATCAGACCTTAATTAAACACATTAGTGTTTAAGTATGGAGTTGATGGGATCTCTGAATGGGTGGGGTGGGCCCCCAGACCCTGTGGACCCCTGACACTGTTTCATCATCATTATACTGTATTGGGCATCTTCCTCATCAGGAGCCCTTTCCATCCCTATGGACTGCCTTCCCCTCATGGCCATTCCCCCCACTCAAATTGCTATTGGCACCTGTTCCCCTGCTTTGATCATGAAGAAGTGTGCTGTGGTGGCAATAGAATTGGACGTTTGTTAAAAAGACCTGAGAGTCAGTCCTGTCTCACACTCTGTGTGGCCAGGAGGAAGCCTCTTACTTTCTCAGAGACTCAGTTTCGAGTTTATAAAATGAAAGCAACGATACCATGTGTTCATTTTGTATCTAACTGTGTATGACTTACTTGTGAACATGTTGTATTCCCAGCGCATATGAGGTGTTCAGGTGATCTTAGCTGAATTGAAAGAACACTGAGTTTAGTCAGAGAGGGAGGACTTGGATTCGAATACTGTCTCCTAGCTTTTCCTAGCATTTCCTAGCTGTGTGTCCTTAGGGGCCTCAGTCAGAGGAGATGATTGAACTGGCTGACTGAGGCTCCATGAGACTCTAGATCTGGGCTCCTAGCATCTTATGAATTAGAGAGAGGTTCTGGCATCCATAAGACATAGTAGCCCTTAGACAGCAAGGAAAGTATACCCACTCAAGTACCCCATTATTTTTTGGATTCCTTATGAGCAGGGCATTAAAGGATTACTTAGTAGAACTGATTACCCTCAAGAGTGAAGAAATGTGCTCAGGCTGCAGGTCTGGGCCAAGCTGGTCACATCCTGGTTGGACATGTGCTGCCATCTGGGTACTGCTGGTTCAAGAGCAGCAGGGTCCTCTGGGGCGCTGAGTTTGCTGATGTGTATGTGGATCTGTATTATCTCTTTCTTTGATGTCAATAAATTGTAGCTGGATAAGTACCTTGAACATAATACTTGTATCTTTCCCTTGAATCTGATCTAGCTGAACGTAACAGGGAAGTATTTCTTTTGGCAAAGGCTCTCCCCAGGTCTGTGGACACCACACCATGCTGGTAGGTTCCTATTCTTCCTATAAGTAGGGCCACTCCCTTCTGAGCCATCTGTTAACTCTGGTAGCCTTTGTGATGTAAGCAGCACCAACAACCCCCATTTATGACTTCGGAGCCCTAAAGGGATCTAAAAAGAGATTAGGGGACTTGGTTATTGTAGAGTAGATTCTCCTGTGTTAGTAGGAGCTTAGCTCATTACACCTCTGAAAGAACGTCTTGATTTCTCCATCATAGAATGCACAGAGGATTAGCCAAGAAGATGGTGCCAGGTCTAATTAAATCCATGAAACCACTTGCCTACCTTTGCCATCAGTGGTGGGAGAAAGAGTGGGGTCTACGCCAAGAAGGGTTTTTTCAAGAGTGGTTCATGATCAGAAATTCATATGCTTGAGAGCTATAATTAATTCTGCAATTATTTACATCAACCTTCAATTACCACGACTAATTGCTCCAAGTTTGCTAAAGTGGTAGTTTGGCATCATAAAAATACCCCACAAAACCACACGCTAGACTGTCAGTCAAAAGACCAGGGTTAGTATTCTGACTGTCACTTAATAGATGTGTGACCTAGGGCAAAGAGCAAAGGATCATAATGAACAGGGAGGAACCTTAGAGGTCTTCAGTTCCAAGCCCTTCAGTTTATTACAGATAAGGAAACCAACACCTGGAGAGCTTCAGCAACTTGGTCAAAGTCAGCCAAGTAGTAAATGCCTGAACCAAGTTTCCAACTTGAACCCTCTAACTCCGAAGTCATCAGCCTTTCTGCTGTGCCCAGAGAGCTTCTGAAAGTCTCCATTCTATGAGACTGGCCAGTGAGTCTGGTCATTTTAAACTGGTCTAGCTCCAGTGTGGTCCCTGAGTGTTTTCTTCTAACAGAACTACTGTGAGTAAAAATTCCCTTTCTTCAGAATGTGGAGAGACTTTTCTCCATTCTCTGCATGTGAAATCTGAACCAAACACTTGCCTTCCCCTTTTCTCTTACCCAGCCCAATCCTAGTACAGGTGTTAATCAACTCTTAGCTGGGCCATTACGGTAGCAACTGGCTGGTCACTCTTTCTCCAGTTTGCCCCTCTCCAATCCATCCTTCACTCAGCTGTGAAACTTATCTTCTTAAAAGTCTCACCATGTCACTCCCCTCCCACTCCCGTGGCTTCCTATTGATCCCAGAATCAAATATAATTCCTCTATTGGGCATTGAAAGCTCTTCCCAAGTAGCTTCCACATAGCTTTGCTATGTATTACTCCTCTTCATATATTCTGTGCTTGAGCCAACCTGTTGTACTAGGAATTCTTCACAATTAGTCAAGGTTGCCCTTCCTCCCATGTCTGGCATCCTCTTGGTTTCTGCCTGTCAGAATCCCTAGAATTAGTTCCTACATGATACCTTCCATCATTTTTCCAGTTGTTTTTTGTTAAATTCCTTTGTATTCATTTTGTGTGTGCATGTGTATTTCTGTAGGCACATATAGTAGGCATATACAAATATATAATAAATCCTTCTTTTGAAATGCTTCTATGTGTGTATGATGCTTCCCCATGTGGTGTAAACCCCCAGAGGGAAGAGGCTGTTTCATTTTGGTCTTTGTATCCCCATTACTTTGCACGGTATGTAGCTCATAGTACACCCTTCATAAGGCTCAGTTCTGATTGCTCAATACCTACACCCTTGGTTGGCTTAAATAATGCTGGTTATGATACAATAATGAGGTATCCATTCTGAATTTTAGTTTCCCTAACATTCTTGTCACTGAGGAAGGGGCAAGTAACATTTTGCCACCAATGTTCAACATCTGTATCAATTCCTAACTGCCTGAAATGGGTGGATCACGGAAGATTCCGCAGTGTTTATTAGCTGATCGTATTTGATTTGTCGGGACCAAATGTTCCCCTATAGACTCTTGATCAACAAAGCATCTCCCATCAAGCACCAAGTCCTGACAATGAGTTGGGCTAATCACGTTTGCCTTTTACTTTGAAACTGCTTTGAAAATGGAATTCACCTCCTTCCTTTAGCTTCCTGAGATTAAATATTTCAGACCTGATGTGGGATCATATAACTTTCTTTGGGATGTTTCCTTTGGCGCTTTATTAGGATAGGTTTTTGATTGTTTTGGGAGCTTCAAGATGGTGCAGTGGAAAGAGAGGGGATTGGAGTGAGGAAGATCTGAGTTCAAATCTAGCTTCAAACACCTATGAGCAGTGTGCTCCTAGGTAGGTCACTAAACTTTTATCAGCTACACTTTCTTTATCTATAAAATAGGGATGATAATGTTAGTATCTATTTCACAAGGCTATTGTGAGTCTCAAATCAGATAAATATGCAAACCTTGAAGTGGTACATAATGAAGTTTTAACTAATTCAATAAAGCTTTATTAAGCACCCACCACATGCTAGGCACTGTGATAAGTGCAGAGGACACAAGAAAAAAACAGTCCCTGCCCTCAAGGAGCTTCTGATCTAATGGGGAAGGTAATGCACAAAAAGACTTGGCTCTGTTCCTCTCTGCTAGCCTCACTAAACTGGGTATCATTATTCTTTAGAAAGGTCCTACTAGGAGGAAAGCAAAGGAACTTCTACTCTTTGCTGTACTGACGCTGAACAGAGTGTCATCACTTCTAATGTGGGCAAACACCCACCCAGCAAGCCTTTGAGAACCACCTACTATGTGCCAACCACTGTGGCAGGTGCTGAGGATAGAAAGACAAAAAGGGAAACACTCTCTGCCCTCAAGGAGATGGTATTCAACGTGGGCATCTGTGTATTATGTAACCTTTACAATGGACAGAGAAGAGAATATACACACACACACACAACACATCTGTCAAACAAGAGAGCTGGACTAACAACCTTCTAAGCAGGTTTTTGCCTCTATATCTCTGTCCCTGTGATCTTGTGGTCATTCCAAAATCATACTGGGGGCAATAGTGGTAGGGAGGGCTTCTCCGGCTGTGGAAGGATCATCTTTCAGGCATTGCCTTGGTAACCCTGTTCTCTCTGTCTCTATTTCCCTCCCACTCTCTTTGTTCTCTCTGTCTCTGTGAATCCTCCTCTCCCTTCCCCCTCCAAGAGTAGAGCACCCCATATACCCAGGTCTCAGGGTGTTTTGGCATTGATATCCCATGCTGGACACATCTCCTCCTTTTCCCTTCTGAGGGAGGGCTTTAGGACGGAGCTCATTAGAGGCTGAAACACACATACCATATAGATTGAAGAAATCTCTGGGAGGCTAACAGTGTTCTGGATTAGTCGCTGAGGGAGTGTGAGCAGCCAGGAATATGTGACTTGGTTCAAAACTCTTGGAGTTTTTCTGTTGCTCCCGAAAGGAGAGATTTCTGCTGCTGTCCTGGCTACATGCATTCCAGATTTGAGTTCCAAATGCCCAGAAAGTCACTTCTTTCCCTTTTGTCTGTCCACATATTCAGAGAAGCAACATGGAAAGATTTGTTATCAGAAGGCCTGGATTCAAATCTATTTATTGTTTGTGTGTCATTAGGCAACTCATTTCATCTCTTGGAGTCTCAGTTTCCTCCTCTTTAAAATAAGGGGCTCAACCAAGTGGCCTCTGAAATTCCTTCTAGCTCTGTTCCAGGGCTTCTTCGCCCTTTCTCTGTTGTGTATCCTTGGGTTGTCTGGTGAAGCCTATGGACCTCTTCTCAGAATCATATTTTTAAATAATTGAGGGAAATGCTAAATTTCACTAGTGAAAATAATAATTCCATCCAAGATCATAGACCTCTTGAAATCTACCCATTGACATCTTGGGGGTCTATAAACCTAGAGTTAAAATCCCATGTCCCCTTTAACTAAGTCACTTTTCTCTGAGTCTTAGTTTCCACATCTGTAAAGCAAGAAGTTTGGATAGCCTCTGAGATCTCTTCTAGCCCCAGACCCGTGGGATTTCATGAAACCCTGGACACCTCTTGGGGAAGTTTTCTCATCTGCAAAATGAAAAGATTGAAGTGGGTATCTTTTGAGATCCTTTCTAGGCTCAGATCTGGGATCCTATGACTCCTGGTGGTCCTTGATTGGAGTAGGTCCATCAAGTCTGCTGAAGCAGGGTAATCATCATCAGTTCCCAGAACTCTGGAAGGGACTTGCCCAGAGCAAGCCATGGATGAGCAGTTGCTGAAGTAGTATGAGGTACAGTGACCTTTTAGGAAGATCTGTGTTCAAATCTTGTCTTTAATACGCAATATGTGACCCTGGGTAAGTTAGCTTCTTAGTGCCTCAGACAACTATCTGAGCTAATGTTCTTTTCCCTTCCCTTCCCTTCCCTTCCCTTCCCTTCCCTTCCCTTCCCTTCCCTTCCCTTCCCTTCCCTTCCCTTCCCTTCCCTTCCCTTCCCTTCCCTTCCCTTCCCTTCCCTTCCCTTCCCTTCCCTTCCCTTCCCTTCCCTTCCCTTCCCTTCCCTTCCCTTCCCTTCCCTTCCCTTCCCTTCCCTTCCCTTCCTTCCCTCAGTTAGCTCTGGATATAGCCATACTAAGTGAATGAATCTGATCATTCTGAGGGGAAAGAGAAAGCAGTTGGTGATGACTTAGGATGGCTATTAACCATGGTAAAGACTGTGTTTTCAAGAATGTAAATCAAAGTTTTGACAAAAAGAAGCCTGACCATGTAGATGATTGGGGCTCTTGCCTGGGCCCCCTCCTTTCCCCTCCCCTTCCCTCTCCTCCCCTTCCTTTCCCTTCCCCCCTCCCCTTCCCATTCCCTTCCCTTCCCTTTCCTTCCTTCTTTCATTCTTTCTTTCTCTTTCTTTTCTTCTCTTTCTTCCTTTTGATTTTTACTTTACACTTTATTTTTGTTGGAAGCTTAAACCGTCTGTGAAATCCAAGTCTCAGAATAATGCCAGTTCGTGATCTCCCATTTATTTCTACCCACACTTAGTTTTTAGTAGATACCTGTTAGTATATGCCTGAAGAATGTAGCAAATACTAATGAGATTAACTTGAATAGTGTTGGGGGCATAGATGTCTACACTAGATGCATCCTTTTCTTACCATCTTCTCTCTCTTTAAGCCCTTGAAATCTGTATCCACCTGCTACCATTCTGTTAAAATTGGTCTCTGTATTTCTGCCTTTCATCCATTAGTATCTGTTGAAATAAGGGAGACCATAACTTTCAGAGCAGTGTTAATCTGCATTGGTGGAAGGAGCTTCCTCACCTAAACAAAGAAGAAAATTGGTTTGTTCACTCACAAATGCTTTCTAAAAGAGGAGCTACTCTAATGGCTGAAGTTATCCAACTGAAGATTACTTTCAGGAATAGAAAAGGAAACCTGAACTCAATGTGGAAAAGGAAAAGATCAAAAAGGGAATAGTATTACTGCTTGCTGTTTCTTGTGGTGGATAGGACAATGCTAACTGACAAAGAAGAGGGAAAGTATAGTTACTCACAAGTGGAGTTGAACAATGCGGAGGTGGGGAGAGAGACAGAGACAGAGAGAGACAAAAAGACAGAGAGAGACAGAGAAAGACAGAGACAGAGAGAGAGAGAGAGAGACAGAGAGAGAGAGAGAGAGAGAGAGAGAGAGAGAGAGAGAGAGAGAGAGAGAGAGAGAGAGAGAGAGAAAGACCCAAGAGATAACAAAGGCAAAGTGAGAAATCCCTGACTGCCCTTGATGAGGTTGTTTCAAGGAGCAGGCAGATTATACATCTTCAGATAATGAAAGAACTGGCCACTCTGATTTCTGAGCCCTTCTGATCATCTTTGAAATCAATCCATCAATCAACTTGTGCTCGTCTTCCTATTCTTATTGGCTGGCACAGAGTTGATGTTTTAAAAAAATGCCTGTTGATTGCTTAATTGATTTTTTGGATGACTTTTGCATAGGAAGATATTGCTCTCAAAGGGAAAAATAATTATATCTGGTTGAATTCTGTGACCACTTTTGAGGTGACTCAGATTTTTGGTGAATCAGTTTTCTTGGCCCCATCAACCAAATTTATTCATAACATACACTTAGATTCAAAAAAGACATTTCTTACATTTGGACTCATGTTGCCTGCACATATTTGAAAAGACTCAGCAGAGCAACGTTGGGATTTATTGCAAAAACAGCAGAGGAGAGAAATGATATCTGGTATCTAGGTGGGTTTTGAATGTCTTTTTTTTTTCTTATGAATGTGGTTGGCATTTAGCATTAGATTAATAATTAAAACCTGAAGCTCCTCTCATGGCTTTCTGCCTTCATTCACCTCCCATTTCTTTTTTCACTCTTCAGGTTCAAATCTTCAGTCTTCTCTCTCCTTCAAATCTCCTTTCCATAGCCAGTGAATTGTCAATTCCAGCTCTGAAACATCTCCCCTTCTCTTCCCCCATGCCATCATCACCCTGGAGCAAGCCCTCAGTCCCGCTTTCCTGGACTATTGTAAAAACTTACAATCTCAAGTGCAAGTCTGTCCATGGTACTCACCTGCTCAACAAACTCTTGGGCTCCCTCTTTCCTCTAAGAAAAATACAAAGTCCTCTCTTTGGTATTTAAGGCCTCTCACAGTCTGACTCCAACTTCTTTCTTAATTTATTACATATTGTATTCCCTTGCATGACCTAGACTCCAACCTTTTCTACTACTGTTTTCGAACCCAACTTAGAAAACCTGGTGCTGATGCTTCTGGGTTACACGGATTCTCCCTTGGCTTCTGACCCCTTTTCAGCTCTGCTGACTACCCATTGTCAACCACTTTACTAAGGACAACCTTAGCCATGGACCCTCCACAGATCCACTGCCACTGGGCCAGTCCTGAATGTGCAGTCCCAGGGTCCTGAGACATCCCATCAGGCATCCTGAGTCATCCCATCAGGCATCCTGAATGAAGACTCCCAGGCTTGTCACATCATAACAATTGTTCTCGCCTCTGACTTAAAACTGGGTCAAGCTGGATGTCCAAATACCCACAGTCATCTTTAGGATAAAACACAAACTCATCTTGGTAGACATTTAGAGTCCTTTCCAGTAAGGCTCCAGACTAGCTTTCTAGGTGATTGATTGATTCTCTCTCTCTCTCTCTCTCTCTCTCTCTCTCTCTCCTCTCTCTCTCTCTCTCCTCTCCATCTGTCTGTCTCTCTTCACTTTAGAACTCAAAATGTCCTTCTTGGTGTCTCCTGTACATGACACGATATTTCCTTTTTCCATGCCTTTGCCCTGGCTTTCCCTCATGTACAGCATCTTTATTGCTGGCTCTTGCAATCTCTAGTTTCCTTTAAACTTTAGGTTAAGCACTGCCTCCTACATAAAGACTTTTCTGATGCCCTCGTCCCCAGTGCTTGTCCTTCCCTCTCCCTAGTTTCTATTGCCTCATGATTATTTTTTCTTTGCATATATTTGTACATGTTTTTTTTATTGATAAAATATAAACTCCTTGAGGAGAGGGATTTATTTCACCTTTTTTACCCACTATATCCCCAGCACATTATCTGGTACTTAATAAATATTTGTTGAGTTGACTTGGTTTTAGATTTTCTTTTCCTTTCAAATTTCAGTTAAATGCCACTTTCAATCTAAGGGTAGGACCTGGCAAATCTTCTGTCTTTCAAAAAAAGAGAAATTAAGAGAAAAGCTGTCCAAACTGGAAGATGGTGGCCTATTCAAAAGGCCACAGTATCCAAGTGGTTGTTAAAAAGTAGACATCCTGAGTAAACAGCCCCAACAACTGGTCTTGAGGGTGTGCCAGATGAGTAATGATTTATGCTTGGGGAAAACTGGGCTGCATCAGCTTCCCTTAAACAGTGAGGGGAGATCCAAACCAGATGGCCGGCTTTTATCTGGGAGGCATTAAAAAAAGAGTGAAAAGAGAAGGAGGGGGAGGAGAGAAGGAGAAAAACCAGACGTGGAGAGATTTACAGAGCAAATGTTGGGAAAGATAAAGAAAGAGGAGAGGGTGGGAAGTAGGTGGGAGCAGAGGGAAGTGAGGGGAAGAGACAAGAGGGGGCAGGAAAAAGGAGAGAAAAGGGACAGACACCCCCAAAAGGGGAAGCTAATGGGAATGAAACATCTTCCAATGTCAACTCATAAAACAAGACATCAGTCAGGAAGTTCAGGACTTGCAAGGGCTATATGTTCAGTTTGAATGTGGGTTTCCATAGAAACCCCTCTGAAATAAAAGTCCAGGAATTTATTAGTGACCTCATACCACTTAAGAATCAAATGTATAACATTCAAAATAAATTAAACATAAACACATTTTGATGGCATACTTTTCTATCCCTCCAATTAAATCTCAGAGTTTTAAAAAATTTTATAAAAAACAGCAGATAATATTTCTTTAGGAAGAGATAAAAATCTCTGCATATAAACTGACTACATATGCTCTCTCTTTCCCTTTGTCTCCTTTCTCCTTCTTTCCTTTCTCTATTTCCTTCTGCTTCTTTCTCTCCTCTCCATCCCATCTATTTCTTTCCTTCCACATCCCTTCATTTTTACAACGTGCAGAGATAAAAGAACATGGTGAAAATGTCCCCCAAAAGTTGGTGACTTAGACCAAAGAAAATCACATAGACCTAATGAATAGAAAGTCCCACCCTTTTACCATGAGATATTGTGGGATATTTCCAGCGAACTTTTTATCTGATGCTGATGGTCAATGAAGATAATCGCCAATGTGGTATAGGAGAAAGTATGCTGGTTTTAGAGTCATGAGTTCAAATTCCTCCTCAATCACTTGTTGGCAGAGCTACCATGAGATGGACATTTTTGCCTTCCTGGGTTCCAGGTTCCTCATCTGGATAGTGAGGAGGTCGGTCTGAATGAGCGCTGAATCCCTCCCCTTGCCCTGCCCCAACTCTGAGGTTAGAATCCCATGACTAGCTGAAATGATGGCACAGGCATCTAAGTATATGGAAGGAGAGATAAAGAGGTTAATCCTCATTTCTAGGAATGGAACAAACCCTGATCCTTAGAAAAGATTGTGGAAACTCCATTGAATGTATCAGTGATGGTGTGAAGACAACGTCTTTGTTTCCACAATCACTGTGTGAACTTGGCTGGAAGAAGACATGAAAGTCAGCTTGAGAGAAGGTCCTTTGAACATTACATGCAAGCCTGCTCTTTGTCACCTTTCGGAAATAGAATCTGAGCACTGAGCTTGAAAAATGTCCATATGTGGAGAAAGCAGGGATATTTGCCTAGATCATCCTGTAATTTCTCTCTGTGTGCATGTTGTATGTATATGTGTTGTTTATGTGTGTCCTATATATGCATGTTGCATTGTGTAGTAAGTGCGGATGTGTGTACATCTCCCATTTCCATACCTTTGCACAGGCTTCTTCCTGTGTCTCATTTCCCCCTCTTAAAATGCTTAGATCACTTCAGGTCTTGACTTAAAGGTCCCCTCCTACCAGGAGTCTTCCAGTATTTGCTAATTCACTAATTAATCACTATTCCTAAAAAATTCCTGGACTTTTATTTCAGAACAGCTTCTGTGGGAACATGCATTTAAAGTGAACATGTAGCCCTTGCATGTTTTGAACTTCCCAACTGATGTGCTGTTTTATGAGCTGATTTCGGAAAATGTTTCATTTCCATTGAGACTTCTACTTGTTCTAGTAGTTCTCTACTACACCTGGAAATCACTTTGTGTATCTTTTATATTTGTTCTTCTGTGAATATATTCTTTCCCCCATAGAATGGCCTCTGACTCTAACCCTAAATGTGCTCCTGCTATCCTCCATATGGGTAGGAATTTCTGGGCTTATTCCTCAGGCTTGCCCCTCTCCCCATTTCTAACTGATTAACTCTGGTTATTCCTTATGCTTGGAAGGCTCTCCCTCCTGACACGAGTTTCTCAGCATTCCTGGGTTCTTTCAAGGCTCAGCCCAAAGAACATCTTCACCTGTTATTGACTCTTTCCACTCCCTTCTGCCCCGATTACCATGAACACATTTATATTTATTTTGTATATACTTGTTCATGTACATGTTCTCTCCTGGATAGATTGTAAGTTCTCTAAGGGCAGTTTTTACTTTGGGTTTTGCATCTCCAATGCCTAGCCCTGAGTCTAACTCATAGTATGCTCTTCATAAATAAATACTTGTTGACCAAGTGGGATGGTTGGTGTGTCAGGGGAACAAACTCTACCATCCTTGCCACTTTCAGGCTTTGTGAACACAACTACCAAATAGATAGCAACAAAAGGAAACTGCCCCTCAAATGACCCAGAAGAGCAAACATCTTGAGGTATCTAGTCACTCAGAATGTGCCTAAGATTTCAATATTCTGGTTTTGGAAGAGGAGATTTCCCTGATTTCCATCATGTGTTGAGCGTGCTCTACTCCCAAGTCTGGTGGGAGACTAGGACTCTTGGGACCATTTGACTGTGATCCCAGCACACATTCAAAACTGAACCCACAATATAATGACAGAGTTTAACTCTAGAGAGAAAGGTATTTAGTGGGAACCATTGTAACATGGATTTTTGGCAAAGTCTTAGCTTGATAATGAATATGGTAGTCTAGTACAAATTGAACTCGAGAGACTACGAAGCATCAAAGGAAACGATCACCTCAATGACAGATCTCTATCAATAACAACTTTTATAATTAAAATGAAATCCTTAACAATAATGATAGAAACTTAAGAGACATAATTAATTATACTAATTTAAGATATTAAGGATATGAGGACAAATATATTAAGATATAAATATATTTAGGATATTAATATATATCACACTGAAAGTTATATATCTAGCCTATCATTATTAGAATTAAAACAACTGTAACAGATGCCATTGATTAGAAGAATCATGATTTTTAACTGCAAAATGAGCTCTTTAGAATGAGGGTATGTGGGTAGAACACAGATTCATCTCTGAAGAGAATAAGTAATCTACCTCCCTGACCCAAGGTCCTTGTGCACATGTATTTACCAGTTTGATGAGGGTCCAATGCCCTCATTTTACAAATGAGATCATTGAGACCATGAGAAGATGAGGGACTCCTTAGCCTCACAGGCTTCTAAATTCAGGGTTAGAGGGACCTCAGAGGCCAGCTAGTTCACCCCCTTATTTTTCAAATCAGGACACTGAGGCACAAGGTGGTAAAGTGATGTTCTCAAGGTCATACAAATAGTGTCAGAAGATTTTAATCTGGCTCCTTGAATCTATATATTCAGCACATGTTTCTACTCATCCCAGAATTCCCTTGAAGTTGAAAGGAAACTAGACCCACACAACCTTTATTTAGATAGGTGCTGCTGCAAAGAACACTCACTTCTTCCTGGTCCACAGCCCCATCCCTTGTGGGCTCCTGATTCCTGAATTTCTGGCTTCCACCCTGACTCTTTCAAATCATCCCATTAACATCAACCCCTCTGTTTATCTCAGCCCAGCCTGGCTTGTGCTTTGGAAGAAGCATCACATAGTTAAGAGAATGCTGGAGTTGGAGACAGGAAGATCTGGGTTCAAATCTAACCATTAGCTATGTGACCATGCTGAAACTCCCTGAGCTCCAACATCCTCATGTGAAAACCATGACTATTGATTAGTTCCTGTGGTACCCCCATGGCAGGATGATCGTGTTGTGTGTCATTAAGTACTAGCATGATTGGGATGTACTGGTCGCCTCTTACCTGGCCACTCTGATGACCTCCTATCCCTGCCACTTCCATCCTTCCTCCACCCAGATGCCAAGTTGACTTTCCTAAATCAAAGTCTGACCAGGTCACTACCCTCTTCAAGAAATGTCAGTGGCTCCCTATTACAAAGATCAAACCTTAAGTCTTTTGTTTGGCGTTTGAAGTTGGACTCTTTCTTCTGTTCAGTCTTCTTATATGTGCTTCCCTTTCATGGGATGGATCTATAGTCAGTTTCTTGCTGTTCCTTACACATAGTGCCCCATCTCCCATCTTTCTTCCATGCATTTCCTGTTCACCTTCACCTCTTCATTTCCTTGACTTCCTGGAAGACTCTGCTCAAACTTTTGTATCCCCAGCTCCTACTGCCTTCCCCTCAAGTGTTCTTTTTCATTTACTCTGGATTTCTCTAGTATAGGTTTTTCTTTGTCTGCATTGTCTCCTGTTTTGGAATGCAAGTTCCTCCCCAACAGGGTCTGTTTCACTTTGTTCTTTGAAGTCCCTAGCACCTCATACAGTATCTAGGCCATTGTAGGTGCTCAATAAATGCTTCACTAGTGCTCTGGACTGCACCCCCATCTTCTCTGTTTTGACTTCTTCCCTCCACCCATCTCTGGTTCCCAAAAGCTGGAATTCGAAGTCCTATAATAAGGCTGGAAGCCTATCTTGCGGGCTTCCTCAAATTGGGGATGGGACATTAGTGGTTTGGAAACTGCAATTGAAAGAATCCTTAAATCCCCCCTCCTTCAGTTTGACTGCCACTGGGCTAGCCTCCCTCTAAGAAATCTTGTATTTTAGACGTGGGCGGCACATCTCTGTGTGGTCTGTGCCCATGGAGGCCTGAGATATTATGGAGATTTCTTGGTTGGAAAAAATGCCAGGACCTTCCTCTCCAGATCTGGCATTTATGTTGTTAACCATGTTCTGAATGAGCTGGATCATCTGGCAACACTTTTCCATGATTTGTCTGCACCTTTATACCAAAGAAAGGAGGCAAAATCACAGGTCACTTGGTCCAAGCCCCTGAATTGAGATATGAGGCAACTAAAGCCCCGAGAGATGAAGTCAGAATTGAAACTCAAGATCATGTTATTCCAAGTGCAGAGGTCTTTCCACTGGACCACATGGTCTTTCTTTGTGATTTAATCTGACACAGTTCCCTTCCATAGACAAATATTCCAGTACTGAAATGGCATCCCATTGATCTTTCATGTAACTCCTGAAATCATGTAGCTTCATGGCATCTGGATAGTTGACATATTGAGTGTGTGTTCATTGGTGGTAAGGACATATTGGGAAGGAATTGGTTAAATTTGGAGTCAGAGGACCTGGGTTAAAATCTTCAGCCTTTTGCTGGCTATGAAACCTTGGGCAAAAATGACTTTTCATTTCTTGGCCTCAATATTCTCATTTGTAAGACACGGAGATGATGCCTTGTGTTCTCTAAGTCTAGGAACCTCCTTTTAATGGGAAATGTAGTGTCTCAGAGGATGCTCCTCTAACCTTTGCCATGTTTCAAGCAGATGAAGGTCAGGGTGAGCTGGAGGGGAACGAGACATCCTCTGATTTGTGAACACAAGAAATACACAGGAACTCAGGAGAATATGGCTCATTTTACTTGAGCTGTCACTGGATTAAAACTATGGGCCAGAAAAATATAGTTTTTGTATCTTAACCAAGAAAAGGATATTTCCAGACAAAAGTAACTCCAAGGAGCTGAAATGAATGGCGTCATTTTGATGCTCACGGAGAGAAGATATATTTGGAAAATTTGATGAAGAGGGGACAAGCACAACCATGAACTATTGCTTAACATTGTAGAATTCTCAATTAAATTTCGAGTTACCTGAGGTCATGGACACACACTTGGTATTTAATGTATAATGTTATTAGGACAATGCAGACCTGTCCGTTTAACTCTTCCCCACTCTTGATCTCTTCTCCCCTCCCCACACTCAAACATAAAGGCCAACATTGGTAATAAATACTGGAAAGCATTATTGCAGAATTCCAAAACCCATCCCTGAGCAAGATTCGTCTCTCTGATAAGCCCAAGAAATAGTGACAGCCTCTGCTTGAAGGCCTCCAAGGAAGAGAAACCTGTTTCTTGCATTTTTTTTGGCTACCTAATTGTAAGGCACTTAACCAGCCCTCTCTCACTGCAGTCATCCTTCCTACTTCTGCACTCTGAACCAAGCAGAATGATCCTAATTCCAATTCTAAATGACAGCTCTTCAAATACTTGATAGTAGCTGTTATGGTCCAACACCTCCCCATCCCTAAATCTTGTTTTTTTTTTAAGTGGTATTTCCATACTTCCTTCCATTGATCCTCTTATGGCATCAGTTTGGGCTCTTAATCATTCTGTTGACTTTCTTCTGGATATTGTTCATTTTAGCAGTGTCCTCCCTAAAATGCGGTGTCTAGGAATGAACATAATACTCCTGATGTAGGTTGATTGGGACAACATGTGGAGGGTCTTTAGCCCTGTATTACTTACTTTGATTAATGCACTGAAGATTACATTCTCTTTCTTGGCTGCCCCATCACAGTGCTGACTCATATTGAGCTTGTTGCCTAACAAATGCTACAAATCTTTTCCACATAAACTGTTGGTCTATCCATGATTAACATCTCCTGTATTTAGAAGTCAATTTTAAAAAACCTCAAGTGCATATAATATATATATATATCCCATTAATTTCATTTTTATAGGATTGATCCATTATTCCAGACTATTAACACCTTTAAAAATCTATTTCAGTATCATTTTATTAAAAAAAAATCATGTTTCTAATCGATGATCTAACATTTTCTACAATAAAGGTAAATTGACAAAGATGACAAAAATGGCAATAGTCAATGCTGGAGGAGCTGTGGGGAGCTAGGCAGATGAGAATATGTTGGCAGAGCCAAGAGTCAGCACAATTATTTTGGGAAAAAAAATGGAATAATGAGAATAAAATGATTAAAATGACCATATCCTTTGACTTAGAGATTTAATAACTTAATCTCAGAGAAGATCATTGATAAGAAGAAAATCCTCATATACAATGAAATATTTCTAGCAACACTTTTTGTAATAGCAAAGAATAGGAAATAAAATAGATGCCCATTGATTGGGGAATGGCTACACAATTTATGTTATAAAAATGTAATAGATTGTCAGTGTGTTATATAGTAGATGATGTATGTGATGAATACAGAGAAAAATAGAAAGATCTATATGAACTGATGAAGAATGAAATAAGCAGAGCCAAGAAAACAATACATATAGTGACTAAAACAATGTAAATGGAAAGAACAACCACGCACGCAAAAAATCAAAAGTCAATACTGCAAAACTATAAAGAACAAAAAGTTGGCTCTAAAGAATAGGTATGAAAGGATATTCCAATTCTATCTCCTGGCAGAGGTGGGAAGTTCACAAATGTTCGCTGCACATATTTTCAAATTTTTTTCAGTGTATTGATTAGTTGTGCTGAATTTCCCTTCTTCTTCTTCTTCTTCTTCTTCTTCTTCTTCTTCTTCTTCTTCTTCTTCTTCTTCTTCTTCTTCTTCTTCTTCTTCTTCTCTCTCTCTCTCTCTCTCTCTCTCTCTCTCTCTCTCTCTCTCTCTCTCTCTCTCCTCCCTTTAGAACATAAGACACTAAATGGTACTGGGAGAAAATGGGTAATGGAAAGAATCAAAGTATCAATAAAACTTTTAAAAACCAAATGCTTACAAAAGATGATTTCTACAACATAAAAAGAATTCATTTGCTTATCCATCCAACTATTTGTTCATGCATTCATCAAATATTAAGTACCTACTATATCCCAGTAACTGGGGATAACAAAGACCAAAAAAAACTGTCCCTGCCTTTAAGGACCTTACATTCTATGGAGGTAGGAGAGGGGAAATCAATAAGAACAGAGAAAAATAAATAAAAAAAACTACAGTGTAACTACAAAGTAATCTGGGGAGTAGTAGCTGGAAGTACTAGTCTAGGCCCTCTGTAGGAAGTTAGTACTTGAGTAGAACATTGGAAGGGGATAGGAATTCTACAAAACAGAAGTAAGGAGGGATAGTCTGCCTAGTATAGGGGACAGCTTGGGCAAAGACACAGAGAGGGATATGGAATGTTTTATATCATTAACAGGGAACAGCAGGTAGTTCCACTTGGCTGAAACAGGGAGTTCCATGAATGAGAGACCTTGAGATAAGCCTAGAAAGATATGCATGTATAAATACTAAATTCAAAGTAAACAATAAACTACTTAGGAGAGTAATAATGAATAAGTCAGTGTTCTAAAAGGTTCTGCCCTAGCCCTTTCCCTTTCTTGTAAACTCCCCATTGTTTAGATGACTTAGTGGATGACTCAGCAGTCAGGACCATGGACAGCACACACCAACGCTGGCTTCTATGTTGGTTTCCCAATGGCAGACACAATTGGTGCCACTTTCCATAAAGTAAGGTCACATCCATTGACTTGATTTGGAAACAAAAATTTCATCTCCATTGCCTTCTAGATAGTCTGGGACAGGGATTTTTCACAACTTCTCAACATTGTTGTAAAATGTTGGGCTTTTTCAGAGACTTTACATGCTTCCTGGATGCTTCCTGATCTTGGATGACAAATTGGGCTCTTGGAATAAAACAGTGAGAAACAAATTCAACACAACCAAGATGAGAAAGAAAGCAGAAAACTGGGAAGCAAATTTTACTGTCAGTGTTTCTGATAAAGACCTCATTTCAAAACTATATAGAGAACAGAGTCAAATTTATAAGAATTAAAATCATTTTCCAAGTGATAAATGGTAAAATGATATGAACAGGAACTTTTTAGATGAAATCAAAGCTATCTATACTCAAATAAAATGCTCTAAATCACTATTGATTAGAGAAATGAAAATTAAAACAGTTCTGAGATACTTCACACTTATCTGACTGGCTTATATGACAAAAAGGGAAAATGATAAATGTTGGAGAAGATGTGGGAAAAATGGAACATTGATGCATTGTTGGTGGAGCTGTGAACTGATTCAACCATACTGCAGAACTATTTGGAATATGCCCAAAGAGTTATAAAACTGTGCATATCCTTTGATCCAGTAATACCACTATGAGCTCTGTATCTCAATGATATCATAAAAAATGGAAAAAGGACACACATGTACAAAAGTATTTATAGCAGCTCTTTTTGTGGTGGCAAAGAATTGAAATTTCAGGGGTTGCCTATCATTTGGGGAATGGCTGAACAAGTTGTGGTATATGGATGTAATGGAATACTACTGTGCTATAACAAATAATGAGGCAAATTTCAGAAAAACCTAGAAAAACTTACATGAACTGATGCTGGGTGAAGTGAGTAGAACCAGGAGAACATTGTACATAGTAACAGCAACACTGTGTGATGATCAGTTTGGATAGGCTTAACTCTTATCAGCAATACAATGATCTAAGACAATTCCAAAAGATTTATGAGGGAAAACGCTATACACATCTAGAAAAAGAACTATGGAATCTGAATGCAGATCAAAGCATATTATTTCCTTCCTTCCTTCCGTCCTTCCTTCCTTCCTTCCCTTTTTTTTCTTTCTCATGATTTTTCCCTTTTGTTCTGATTCTTCTTTCACAGCATGACTAATGTGGGGATATGTTTAATATGATCAAACATGTAGAACCTATATCAGATTGCTTGATATTTTGGGCGGGGAGAAGCAGAGGAGAGAGGAAAGGGAAAAATTTGGAACTCAAAAATCTTATAAAAGTGAATGTTGAAAACTATCTTAACATGTAATTAGAAAAAATAAAATATCATTAAGTGAGAAGAATACTGAGTCAATAAATTCATTTCCAATGTTCTAGGGGAAAAAGTGAGGAGATAAATGGTCATAACCAACCTCTGGGGTCTAGGAATCATAGATTGTTTGGTTTGCTGATTCATGCTAAGTTGTAGGCAAGTTAAGTGAAACAGTGGGTCAAGGGCAGAACTTGGGGCAGATAAAACACAGGGTTTCCGGAGAGAGATCATGGATCAGAGAAAACATAGAAAGAATGAACAAATTATGTCTGCTCTGGTGGCTTAGGCCAATCTGGATGCCAGGCTTTCACTACATACTCTGAAGAGCCTTATTGGTAACTTCCTCTTTCCTAAGTTTTGTGCTTGTAAAGGGGTGTGCATGTGCATGTGCATGATTGTCTGTGTGTGTGTGTGTGTGTGTGTGTGTGACAGTGATAGAGAGATGGAGAAACGAGAAAAAGACAGAGGGACAGAGAAACAGAGATTGAGATAGAAAGAGACACACATAGACAGACAGAGACAGAGAGAGATAAACAGACAGAGAAGTCAAGGGAAATCCTTAATCAATTTGTTGAGTGTAACAAGCTCCCTTTAAAAGAATGAACAAATGAAAGGTGTTTATTAAGTGCTGGCTGTGTTCTAAGGCTGTAGATACCAATAGAGAAATGAGTGTATCTTGGATCTCAATCATCTTACACTCTAATGAAGAGAGAGAGCCTGAAGGGGAAAGATGGAAAAGCCTGGGAATTCTAGAAGTGAAGCAGTGGGGAAGATGGCAAGGTCCAGAAGTCCCTTGGGTGTCTTTGCAAGTCAGATGGGAGCACGTATGGTTCTGGAGAGAATGAGAGAAGTGAGGATGAAGAGCCTGTACCACCCCTCTCTATAGAAGGGCTGTGATTAGTGACTCCTAGCTGGTGGAAGCTGAGGGAGCAGCCATGTCAGGTCAGTGGGGTGGGTGGGAGCTCTAGAGGAAGGACAAAGAGAATTCCTCCTCGGTTTTAGTGCCAGGGGTTGCTCTCAAGGGGACTGGTTGACTGGGACAGTTCAGAAGGCTGATAATTGCTCATCTTTCATTCTCAAAGAGGATCAATGAAATTAGGAGGGTGATGTCTTGACATGTAAGTGAATTGGATTTAAGTGAGGGAGGGTTCAGTCATCAGTCTCACTCTCTCCTCTAGAGTCGTTGGAGTCCAGTGGCAAGACAAGTCAGAACGACTGACAATGGCTCCAGATGCAGCAGGAGACCTTGGACTTTTTAAGGTAAGGTCTTTCCCAGGTCTCAGTTTGAGGCAACACCCTCATTAAAGACTAGGTAAAAACTGAGGTACTTTGCCTTCACAAAAGAATCAGTCACGGAGGGGAAGACACTCAGAGTTTCTGGTCAGAACGGAAACATTTGCTGTTTACATTCCTTCTTCTTTTTTTAATTATTATTATTATTATTTTAATATAAATTTATTTATTTAACTTTTTACATTCATTTTCACAAAATTTTGGGTTCCAAATTTTCTCCCCATTTATCCCCTGCCCCACCCCAATACACTGAGCATTCTAATTTCCCCTATCACCAATCTGCCCTCTCTTCAATCATCCCTCCCTTCTCTTGTACCCATCTTCTCTTTTGTCCTGTAGGGCCAGATGACTTTCTATTCCCCATTAACTGTATTTCTTATTTCCTAGTAGCAAGAACAATACTAAACAGTTGTTCCTAAAACTTTGAGTTCCAAATTCTCCCCATCCCTCCCTCCCCACCTATTCCCTTTGGAAAGGCAAGCAATTCAGTATGGGCCATATCTGTGTAGTTTTGCAAATGACTTCGATAATAGTCATGTTGTGTAAGACTAACTGTTATTTCCCTCCATCCTGTCCTGCCCCCCATTGTTTCTATTCTGTCTTTTGATCCTGTCCCTCCCCGAGTGTTGACTTCAAATTGCTCCCTCCTCCCATTGCCCTCCCTTCTATCATCCCCCCACCCTGCTTATCTCCTTCTCCCCCACTTTCCTGTATTGCAAGATAGGTTTTCATACCAAAATGAGTGTGCATTTTATTCCTTCCTTTAATAGAATGTGATGAGAGTAAACTTCATGTTTTTTTCTCAGCTCTCCCCTTTTTCCCTCCTAAAAGGTCTCCTGCTTGCCTCTTGAATGAGAGATAATTTGCCCCATTCCATTTCACCCTCTGTCCTCCCACTACATTTCTCTTTCACCGTTTACCTTAATTTCTTTTAAGATATGGTCCCATCCTATTCAATTCACTCTGTGCTCTCTGTCTCTGTATGTGCATGCATGTGTGTATGTGTGTGCATGCACATGTGTACATGTGTATGTGTGTATGTGTGTGTCTGTGTGTGTGTGTGTGTGTGTGTGGTCCCACCAACTACCCAGATATTGAAAAGTTTTAAGAGTTACAAATATTGTCTTTCCATGTAGGAATGTAAACAGTTCACCTTTGGTAAGTCCCTTATGACTTCTCTTTGCTGTTTACTTTTTCATGCTTCTTCTCATTCCTGTGTTTGAAAGTCAAATTTTCTTTTCAGCTCTGGTCTTTTCATCAAGAATGCTTGAAAGTCCTCTATTTCATTGAAAGACCATATTTTCCCCTGAAGTATTATACTATTATTTTGCTGGGTGATTCTTGGTTTCAGTCCTAGTTCCTTTGACTTCTGGAATATCCTATTCCACGCCCTTCGATCCCTTAATGTAGAAGCTACTAGATCTTGTGTTATCCTGATTGTGTTTCCACAATACTGGAATTGTTTCTTTCTAGTTGCTTGCAATATTTTCTCCTTGACCTGGGAATTCTGGAATTTGGCCACAATGTTCCTAGGAGTTTCTCTTTTTGGATCTCTTTCAGGCAGTGATTGATGGATTCCTTGAATACTTACTTTGCCCTCTGGTTCTAGAATATCAGGGCAGTTTTCCTTGATAATTTCATGGAAGATGATGTCTAGGCTCTTTTTTTGATCATGGCTTTCAGGTAGTCCCACAATTTTTAAATTGTCTCTCCTGGATCTATTTTCCATGTTTTTCCCATGAGATATTTCACATTCTCTTCCATTTTTTCATTCTTTTGGTTTTGCTTTGTGATTCTTGGTTTCTCAGAAAGTCATTAGACTCCATCTGTTCCATTCTAATTTTGAGAGAACTGTTTTCTTCAATGAGCTTTTAGACCTCTTTTTCCATTTGGCTAATTCTGCTTTTTTAAATCATTCTTCTCTCATTGGCTTTTTGAACCTCTTTTGCCAATTGAGTGAGCCTATTTTTCAAGGTGTTATTTTCTTCAGTATATTTTTGGGTCTCCTTTAGCAGGGTATTGATCCGTTTTTCATGCTTTTCTTGCATCTCTCTCATTTCTCTTCCCAGTTTTTCCTCCACCTGTCTAACTTGATTTTCAAAATCCTTTTTGAGCTCTTCCATGGCCTGAGCCCATCCACCTCGGATGTCTGGGATACAGAGACCCTGACCTCCACATCTTTCCCTGATGGTAAGCATTGTTCCTCGTCATCAGAAATGAAAGGCAGGAACATTTGTTCCCCAAGAAAGTAGCTTTCTATGGTCTTATTTTTCTTGCCTTTTCTGGGCATTTTCCCAGCCAGTTACTTGACTTCTGAGATTCCTCTCCACCCCTGCCTAGATCTGCCCAGCTAGTGCTTGGGGTCTGAGATTCAAATGCTGCTTCCCAGCCTCAGGGCTTTCAGCTGCAGGTGGGGCTGCTATTCAATGTGAGCTTAAGTTCTGGTGCTCAGGTAGGGGCAGGGCTGCCTCCCAGGCTCAGTTCCCTTAGGGGGTTTATGTGGAGACCTTCAGTAATGGTCCTGAGCTCCTGTCTGCTCTGGGAGCCTCTTGCCACTGCATCCTCCTGCTGCTGCCTCTCAAGGGGGACTGAGTTATGGAGACACCCCGCTCCCCTCTCCACCAGCCCAGAAGTCTTTCTCACTGACCTGTAGCACTTGTGGGTGGAGGGACCTTTGTGGCCACCGGAGATTCCATCCCTGAAGCCTGCTCGGATCTGCTCCTCTGGCGTGGGCAGGGCAGGGCAGGGGTGGGCTTTGCTGTCCAGTGTGTGATGGACCTTTGGGGTCAGTTTTTCAGGGCTCTCTGGAACGAAAATCTCCTCTGCTCCATTGCTGTGCAACTTGCACTGCTCCAGAATTTGTGAGGAGTTCTTTTTACAGGAAATTTATGGGCTGTGGTTTCGGAGCTAGCATACATGAGTCTTTCTACTCCACCATCTTGGCTCCTCCCCCTTACATTCCTTTTGAGCCATCAAACCCAAACAAAATCTTGGGGTTCTCATAAAATTCTAGACTCAGAGTTGGAAGGCACCTTAGAAGTCTAGAATAGTCCTCTAATTTTATATATGAGGAAAATGAGGCCCAGAAAGCTTACATGGTTTCCCTCAGGTTACATAGTATGGTTGTATCAAAGAAAAAAAATTGCAAAACTCTACATTATAGGCCAAAACCTGCCAGAAATAATTTTTATTAATTTATTATCCTAATCCAAGTATTCTGCTTGGAGAGAGAAATGTCCAAAGTGACAGAGTCAACTCGTGGTCTTGGGACATGTCTCTCCAGTACAAGATACTTTTGAAACAACTTTTATAGGAATCTTGAATGGGGGAAATTTCACAACATGATCAAACATAGTTCAAAGCTCAGGGTGAGATAAAAGTTAACATTTTGCAGCAAACAACACAATAATCCTTCAATCTTTTGGAAATTCCCTAAAGTCATGTAATCTGTCTGTGACTACTTTCCTTGGCTGGTCACTGGTGGCTTCCAAGTTACAGAAGGCAGACATTTTGTGAAAAACCATCCCTTTGTGCCAGCCCATAGAAGTGAACTGGTAGCCTGGTCGCATGGTTTATTTTCCTCTTTTCCCTATTTTGAAAGCACATCAGGATGCAGGAAAAAGGATCTGCATTCTTAAAATGGGTATCCTGGGGAATGGACTTGAGCTCTGGGTGGGGTAAGTGCCAGGGGAGGGAGAAGTCATCTTGTATATCACCTCCTTCCAAAGGGATCATTAATGGTTACGTTGTGGCAGAAATAGCACACTGAATTTATTTGCCAAAAAGATAGATTGATCTTTTAGGATCAGTGTCCCATGATCCATCATGGTCTGTGCTCACAGAGACTTAGTTTACCAAGTTCTTGGAGAACCATGGCTCTGGGCCCACGGATCATAGAGAGAATCTTTAAAACCTCTTCTGGCCCCTGCACTCTTTTATGGGACTGGGGAACCAAGAAGATGAGCTTAGTTTAACTCCAGATCCCCATATCTCCCCAAGGTCTGCCCTCCAGATGTTTCCCCAACTGTCTCTGGAAAGGACAGAAGGGCAAGGTGACGTCAGATCACTTAGCTGGAAGCTTTATACCATAAGCGGCTTTTATGCCTTCCCTTTGACATCCTGAGTCATCTTCCTGTTTGTTGGCACAGTAGTTGATGTCAATGGTTCCTTCTGTAGCTCAGACCACTGATTCTGAGGCTCTGGTCACCCAGCCCAAGAGCTGCCATGTGGATGCTTGAATCCTCCTATACTCTCCTGTGGTCAATACCACAACCACCAGGGGCTCTGCCAGCAGGCTGGGGAACAGAGATGCTTGAGCTCATGCTTTTCATCAGTTGGTGGCAAACATCAAAGTGTGGAAAATGAGTGAATATGTTCAAACTTTCATCTGGAGTTTTTTGCAAACCAGTTGCAAATGAAATGGTACAGAAAATCTGGTAATTAGCACACAGTTAGCCTTGCCACTACTTCCACTGATTGGGAGGGGTGGCTCAGGGAGAAAGAGTAGGAAGAAAATGGTGGACATAACAAAAAAATTTCATTTATGTTGCTCATAATGGTTTCCAAATCTCTGACTTGGATGCTTATATTACTTCAGTGATGGAGGTAGATATGAATTGCTACCCCCATTTTCCAGATGAGGAAATTAAGAGTCACAAAGAACATTGGAGCTAGAGTCAGAGAATCTGGGTATAAATTCCATCTCTGCCACTTGCCACCTTTGTGGGCTTGGGCAAATCATTTAACATCTATCTGCCTCAGTTTCCTCCACTGTAAGGTGAGGATAATAACAGCACCTACCTCCTATGGTGGTTGTGATGATCAAAAGCACTTAGTGAACTGCCTGGCATGCAGTAGGTACTATATAAATGCTAGCTTTTATTATTACTATGAATCAAGCCTATTGGAAATAAAATAGTCCAAATAGTAGATGCATTAATATATTTCATAGGCCACAAAGGGTGGAGATAGCTCAACCAGGATTAATAAGTTATATGAGTGGAAGAGCCTTTGGGAGTTGTGCTTCTGTTACCTTGGCAACGAAGTCTGAAATGCCTTAGCATGAGCTGGGATGGAGTTGGTGGGAGAGGGGAGACATGACATGGAGGTGGTTTGGAATTTTTTTCCCTTAATGGATGGTGATATTTGATCCAAGTTAATCATGCTTCCTCCCTATGTTGAACACAAGTTTCATGGACTGTCTTTGTACTGAACAAAGTAAGGACTCTAGGAATGAGCTAATTTCCATAGACTCAAACTCTTTACCATTCTTTGTCTCTAAAAATTTTGTGAGGAATGCAAAAATAAAATGATTGTATTCTTTTTTTCCCTTGGGAAAATGACATAAAAATGTTATTTAGTAAGAAACGGCCAATCTGGCTGTTCTCATATAAGAATACACACACGCGCGCACACACTCACACACACACTCTCATAAGGCTGCTTCCCAAGAAAGGTAATGAATAAACCCATATGGTAAGGCTCTTTGGAACACAATAAGTGAATTCCACAGGATAAAGACTATTGATAGGATGTGTGCCTTGCAGGCTGAGGCCAAAGGATACACTATTTCCTTTTGGCAGAAAAGAAAAATCCAATCTGTATCCACAGAGAAGGAAATGCAGTTCTGATTAAAATCAGATGTTTCCAATGAATAAGAGAATGGAGGAGAGGGAGGGATCTCACTACTGTGAAACTAAGAATTATTTTTGTAGCTATGGGATCTGGTGGGACCACTTTATAGCTTCCACAAACTGACTGAATCACAGAATGGGCCTCCTGGTTCAATCCAACCACAGCTGAACAAAAGTCCCTTCCACAACATATAACAAAAGACACTGTGGCAGTGGCTACAGCCCTGAACCTGGTGTGAGCAAGACCTGTGTTCAAATCTCACTTCAGATGCTCAATAATTGCATGACTGTGTTTTCATCCCTTTAAGTCTCCTTTTTATCATCTGTAAAACAGAGATAGCAACAGTTTTATTCCTTGTCTCCAATGGGTTGTTACAGTGAGGCTTGGATAAGATCAGTGTAAATCCTTTGGTCCTTAAGGTGCTAATAAAATCTTGACTGTTGTTCTAGGGGAAAAGCTGCTGTGTGGTGCAGTGGAGTGTGCCAGGCCTGGAATTAGGAAAATCTGAATTCAAATCCAGCCTCACTACTACTACTACTGCTACTACTACTACTACTTCTACTACTACTACTACTACTACTACTAATGTTGCTGCTGTTGCTATTACTACCACCAGCTGTGTGACTCTGGACTCCTGTTTGCCTTAGTTTCCTCCTCTGTAAAGTGGGATTGTAATAGCATTTCCTTCCCATGGTTGTTGAGATCAAATGACATGATATTTGTAAAGCGCTTAGCTTAGTGCTGGTACCTGGTAGGCACTATATAAATACGACCTGTTGCTGCTGCTACTACTATCATCATTATAGAGGGATGTCCAGTCTCTGCTTGAAGGCCTCCTGGAAATCAGGGCTCACACCGCTGGAGCCATCCCATTGCACCTCCGGATAGCTCTCATGATTAGGATAGATTTGTCATAAATCGAAGATCTAAAGCTGGAAAGGACTCCAGAGATCAGTGAACCCAAACTTCAGTTCTGTCTTCTCCACTTTTATAGATGAAACTGAACACCACAGACAGTAAGTGACTGGATGCCGAACATGTAGGTAGTGGGAAAGGCAGGATCTGAACCCAGCTCTTTGGCTCTAGGGTGGGGCTCTTAGAGTTGGATCCCACTGTCTCTTTCCTAGTATCCAGGCTAGTATCTCTGCAACCTTTAGCTATTGCACTCTCAGGCTTATCTAGCTCCTGCAGAGAGATTAGGGTGGGAGAAGTTGATTTGAGAATGGTTAGCACAAAGATGGTTGTTAAATCCACAGGGGCTGATGAGATCACCAAGGGAGAAGAGCAAAGAGTCCAGGCCTGAGACCTGAGGGACCCTAGGATCAGAGGGATGATGTGGAGGAGGATCCAGTAAAAGAGACAGACGAGGAGCCATCAGAGAGGTGGGAGGAGAACCAGGAGAGCTGGTGTCCTGAAAGACAGAAGAGAGGATCCAGGAAGAGAAAGTGATGGACAGTGTCAAAAGCTGCAGAAAGGTTAAGGGAATAAGGATCTAGATAAATTCATTTCCAGAATCCCAGGATTTTAGAACTGAGAAAGACTGAATTCATCAGCTCTTTCTTCTCATTTATAAGTGGGGAAATGGTCTTATTCAGAAGGGAGGTCCAGAGAAGGCAAAAGATTTGTCCAAGGTCACACAGGTCCTAAATCATATCTCTTTTTGAATTCCCTCTTCTCCAGGAAGCTCTTCTGGATTTTCCTAGTCACCGGGGACTGAATGTCCTCTCCACAGCACCATAATATCTCTGTGTCATAATTTTTTTTCACTGTGTTGATCTTTATGTTTCATGACCCTCGTAAACGTCAACATCATACTACTATTCCATGATGTTTAGTCATGGAATAGTCATGTCATCATATACCATCAAGAAGTTTTTATAATGAGTGTTTTTTGTAATTGAATGGAAGTTTAGAGATACACTGGCTCATCTTCTGTAGTCTCACTGAAAGCATTTTTGGAAAAATTCCAGTAGCAGATAGGAGGACAGGGATAATAGATACTTCCCTCTGCTACCAAATGATTTTGCCTTCTTTTGATAGGGCTCAATATTCTGAAAGCTTTTCATTCCACATATTTTTGAGGTTTTCAGAATTCAACCATCATGAAAATCTTTGATCTTACTTTTTTTTCTCGTTGCAGGTCAAGTGGAATAGTAGATAGAATCCTAGACCTGGAATTAGGATGACCTATCTTCAAATCCGGCTTCAGACACTTGCTGTTGTGTAACCCTGGGTAAATCACTGAACCTCTGTCTGCTTCAGTGTTCTCATGTGGATAATAATGGCACCCACACCTCAGGATTGTTGTGAGGATAAAATGAAATAATACTCTTAAGAGATTTGTAGCTCTTAAAACCCTATGCAAATAATGATAATTAGAGCCAACTAATGTTTCCATAGTGCTTATGATGTGCTAAACACTTTGCAATTGCTATCTCATTTGATTATCACAATAACCGTGGGAGATATGAGTTATTGTTATTCCCATTTTGTCGACAAGGAAACTGAGACAAATAGGGTTAAGTGACTTGCCCAGAGTCACACGGCTATTAAGTGTCTGAAGCCAGATTTGAACTTAAGTCATCTTGACTCCCTAGCTGCATGTTAGAGCTGACAGCTATTTAGCTAATATCTAAGCTGATCTGATTTAATGTAATAGGACATGACATAGCATAGCATATCAACATAACATAACATAGCCTAACATACCAAACATAACAAATATATAATATGATATGATATAACATAATATAATATAAATAACTAATATATCATAATAGCAAAGTGTTGGCTGTTATGTCCAAGATATTATGAGGACAGTTTTTTCTGTAATAATGCTATAGCTCCAGGGTGTTTTTTTCTGTTGAATGATCAAGGATATCTTGGGGTTCATGCAGCATGTCGCCAAAATCTTAATGTAGTGCAAAGCTCTAATGACTTCAGAAATAGATATTCTACAGACTTACAAACCCTCTCAAATTTGAAAGATTATTTACATTTTCAAAATATTGATTTGCTTCTTATTAAAGTACAACATAACCTCATTTTGTTCTATACAACTGCCTACCTGATTTTTGAACTTTGTAAAAACTTTCATTGGCTTCTTCTCAGCGAGTACAAGGATTACATTTATAATTTTAGCCATTTATAATTATAGAATGAAGTTTTCATGTATATGTGACAATTTTGACGTGACCCCACAAATAAAAGTCTTATGGAGATAGCTCAGGGGACTGAGATAACCAAGCAAAAGACCTCCTCTACTGATCTACCAGTCTGAGAAAGGACCCTCCAAAAACCGGTGCATGTGGAATGTACTATGACAAGGTGTCTCATCTTGTTAAAATTAAAAATTATTAAAAATTAATAAAATAACCAAGTTTACAAGAAATTGAAATAATTAAAGTTTGAAATTATTTGTTTGGCAAGTTTGCATCATTAATACATTCTGAAGTTATTTAAGTTTGAAACAGTACTAAGACTTTTGGGACACCCCGTATTTGGAGTATGAGGATTTTCTCATCCACTGTTTTATAAATGAAAACAAATCCTTGCTGAGCAATTCTGGTCGCTTGATTGCATCCTTCTAGGTATTCAGTAGGTGCTACATTTGTGCACTATACAGTGATATATTTCACAGATCTCATTTCTTCATAAAATTTGCATCGATCAGTAAATTCTGATTTCTTAAGTGTGAAGTTTCTGATGTTTCTGGTAGCAAAGACTTTATCTTGCACCCTCATAGGAACTTTCTCCATTTCCCAAAACTTTGACAGCCATTTGCCATTCATACTTGATAACCACTTGCCTGATGCTTCTTTGTTGACATAACACCTGTGATTCATCACGTAGATGTGCTCATGGAGGATCTGTTAGCACTCCTCTTGGATATTATTGTGATAAGGTCTGTAGCCCCTTGATACTCACAGCCTTCGCTTTCTCCTTAAACAGATTTAAGCTCAACAAATCCAATCCTTCGTATTACAGATGAGAAAACTGAGGGCAATAGAGAAGCAAAGATCTGTTCAAGATCATTCAAATAATTAAGGAGTAGTGCTACTGTAACTCAGAATTCAGACTCAGGTCTTCTTTACTCTCCTAGAGGGCAGTAAGGATGGTCAAGAGCCCATATAAGGATCAATTTAAAGAACTGGGGATGTTTTGATCAAGGACTGTGTGGAGTATAGGGGGAAGGATGGCTATGTTAAAGTATCTGGAGGGCTCTCATGTGGAATAGAGATTTTCATTGTTCAATTTTCTCCTGGAAGGGAATACTGAGAGCAATGGGAAGAAGCAGAGGCATATAAAGGAATAATATCAGGGGAGGAATCTTAACAATTAGAACTATCAAAGAGTGAAATAGACTGATTCGGAAGATAAAGAGCTTCTCCTCCCTGGAGGAATTTAAGGAGAGACCTATCACTTATCAGATGTGTTATGGTGGAGATTCCTTTCAGGAATCAACTGGATTAGACTTTAGAATCCTAGTTTTACATTTGAAAGGGATTAAATATAATCCTTTCATTTAGGACATAAAGAAACTGAGGTAGAGAAGTTAAATGATTTGCTCAATGATCTACTTATTATCTGAGGCAGGATTCAAAACTCGGTTGTTGATCCATTACAGATGGCTGCTGAGGTGTTTTCTTCCAGCTGTAATATTCTGTGATCCTGTGATTGTGTGAAAGCCCACACACCCTTGTTGACACCCAAAATTTAGGAGGAAAGCTCATACGAAATGACTAAACACAGGCAAGTCTTGGCTTTCTTTTTAAAGATGACACCATTGAACTAGTTGTAACTTTCAGAGAGCTGGCACAAGGTTCAAGAAAATGACTGGTTAAAAGTTGCTAAGAATGATCTTGGAACTATCATCTTTGACGGCTGCACCATCAGCTCAGCCCAGAATGGGCAGTCCAAGATGTAAGAATCTGGACAAAAGTCCACTTGTTTCTTAACAAGAGAGAGAACTTTCTATTCCCATCCTTAATGGCATTTGACTTACTGGGCTTCCTCCTCAGTTATTAGTAAGGAGTTATTTAGGGTGCATGGCTAATTTAAGCAATGGAGGCAGAACCTCCTCTTCCTCTTTCCCTGCGGGGGCAGCTTTCAGTAGTGTTCCAAATGTCAGAGTATTTCTCTAAGCCAGTGCCCAGCCAAATGGTCACTGCCTTCTTCTCCTCCCTCTCACCCTCCTCGATGTTCTGGATGTGGCTGTGAGGGAGGGATGCTATGAGGCTTCTCAGTGCCCTTTGTCTCTTCAACCAGGGATCTTCTATTGCCTCTCCACTCCTGGCATGCCATTGTCCTTTATGGCCGTCCCATACCTTGCCACTTTCTGCATCCTTAGAAATAATTACTAGTGGAAGCTCTGTGAGTGGTGCTCTGAAAGATTTCCTTGTGATATTGCTGTCTCATATCTAGATGTGTAATGGATCTTTGAAGTCATTCCCTTCATTTTTACAGATGAAGAAACTGAGGCCCAGAGTGGTTAAAGCGACTTGTCCATTGTTACACACCAAATACATTCATAATATCAGAGGATCACTCATTTGGAACTATTAGCCTCCTCAGAGATCATATAGTCCCAGCCCTTCTTTTTACAGGGCATCTGAGTGACGCAGTGGATAGAGCACCTGGCCTGAAGTCAAGCAAGACTCATCTTCCTGCATTCAAATCTGATCTCAATTCTTACTAACTTTGTTTTCCTGGATAAGTCACTTAATCCTGCTTGCTTCAGTTTCCTCATCTGTAAAATTAGCTGGTAAAGGAAATGGCAAACTACTCCAGTATCTTTGCCAAGAAAATCACGATTGGAATCACCACCACCACCAATAAACCTCTTACAGGTGAGAAAACAGAGGCCCAGAGAGTTTAAGTGACCAATGGTTAGGGGATAGGAAGGTGAAGAAGGTAAGGATAAAGCAGAATTGGCATTTGAACCCAGTACTCTTAGGAGACTTGAGCCCTATTCCCTAGAAGCCCTCTGAGTCTCAATGGTATGATATCCTCAGTTGTGTTAGAATCAAAGACTCACAGAGCAGCTGTGTCAAAAGATGAATATGAGAGCTCTATCTGAGACTTAACGATGACTCTTCAGATCTTCACTAGCTGCTCTGAGGAGACACCTCTGTGTAGTGAAAACTCTTCACTCAGTTAGGCATATTTCATACCACACCATCTGTGTGTTTGTTTGCTAACAAAGACTTCTATGATTTGGTAGAACCCAAGAAAAAGTTTTGGGATATCCTCCATGCCTGAAAGATTCTCCTACCTCATAGCCATGTTCTGGCTTCCTCGGCCTTCTTCAAGACTTGGTTCAAACCTCATTATTTCTAAAATGACTTTCTCAGCTCCCCCAGCTTCTAGAGCACCGCCCACCCCCAGATTCCCTTCCACCTACTCTGTCTGTATCTTGAACACACACATATATGTGTATATTTATACATATATATGTATACACACATTTATTTGCATGTTTTCTCTTCCATTTGAATGGGAGTTCAGTGAGAGGAGGGGTATGGTGTTTTTCCCTTTTTCTGTGTATCTCCGGCACTTAACACAATGCCTGACACATAGTAGGTGCTATGAACTACCACCAAACAATCAAAACCTTTAGTACAAAGGTTGTGTTAGGTTTACTGGAACTTTATTTTTTATGAATAGAAATAACATTGGATTTTTTCCTTATTTGTGTTAATCTTCAGTAGTCAACCCTTCAATATAAAATGTAATCCAAAAATCATTTAGATCATACTATGGTCAACTCTGGGTCTGCCAGGTTTTGGGGAAGATGGTGACAAAGTGGAAGGTAGCTGGTGTGTGTGTGTGTGTGTGTGTGTGTGTGTGTGTGTGTGTGAAATGATTCATTGCCATACCTCCTATGAGGATTCCTTAAAGGAATGGGGGGGGGGGGTGTTTATATTGGAGGGGAGAAAGCTGAGAGATGACATGAAAGTCATAAGGTGTTTCTTAAGAATTTGGTGAACTGCTGTATGGAAGAGGGTGTAGACTTATTCTGCCAGGCCAGAAGGGAGAACTGGGAGCAATGGGTGGGGTGGAGCTGATTTAGGCTTGATGTAAGGAAAAAATTCCTCATAACTAGAGCTATTCAAAAGAGGAATGGGTTGCCTTGGTCTTCAAGCAAAGCCTGATGGACTGTATACTGTGTGTATTGTAGAGAACATTACACATAATATTTGGGTTGGCCAAGATGTTCTCTGAAGTGCCTTCCAGCTCCAAGATCTCATGATTCTGAGTTATCCAACATTCATCAAACTTGTCTGAAAAGACGTGACACCTGGGATAGACCTCTAAGAGCTTTGGAATTCTGAGTAGGAAACTCAAGGGGCCCAGGGCACAGGCAACATTTTAATCTCTTTGCTCAGTTGCAGACAGCAATTGTGGAGGAGAAAGGAGGGGGAGGAAGCCCTGAATTTTGAGGCAGAGAGCCTAGGTTTTGATACTAAGTACTTACATGACCTTGGGAAAGTAATTTCTCCCTTTTGGGTTTTTACTGGGTTTTTGGTCCTAGGATATGGGAAGGGAAAGGTCGGTCATGTAGATGGAGGGCACTTCTCAGTAGGTTTAGGTTATTAATCAATGTAAATATATTTATTAAAGGCTTACTATGTGCAGAGCCCTAGGCTGGGTATTAGGGAAGATAACAAGTTTGGGTTAGACAGGACGCTAGCTCTTGACAAGTCAAGAAAAGAAAGCAAAGCAGGACTCTATTCCCAGTAGAAATGCACAGTTAGAAAGCCGCATTTCTGGGGCTGATACATCGTGGGCCCTCCAGTGACTAGTAAAGAAGGCAGGAGGTCAGTTGTTGGTACCAGAGAACAGCTATCAGAACCAGACCAACAGTTAGTTTATTGCTATGTCTATGAACTATAGGGTTCATGTGTCTTTTGCTTGGGCAGAGGATATTGTCTGGAGTCTAGGGTGGGATAGAAAAGCCATGTGGTTTGTGTGCCCAGATGGGATGATGGGAACTCCCTTACACTAAGCCTAGTTTGCAGCTTATAGTGATTTCTTAATAAATACATGAATGAATGAATGAATGTCACTGGCTGCCATTGAAGTGATGTTCTGAGTCTAAAATATTACATGATCACACTGAACTCTATTATCTGCCCTCCCCCAGAGTAGGTCGTTGCATTCACCAAAATGAAATTTAGCATCAGTTTCAGAGAATATAAAACCATACTTCATATCTAGTCAAGGAATGAGCATTCTGGGGAATTTATCCCAAGATGGATTTCCTGTTGAATCATAAATTGTTACTTTGGTTTAACTGTGCATTTTTGTTTCAAGGGTTTCATTTTTCATTCTTTTTTCCAGTCTAATAGGAGGTTGGGAGGAGAGATTTTAAGCATTTGTTAACTGAAATTTTTTTAAAAAAGGAAGAAGCAAGAACAAATGGTCAAAATTGTGTAACATCTCAAGGGTTCCTAGGAATTTTATAAGAAAAAAAAAAGCACATCCAGTGCATCAGAATACATCTAGAAAGGAGGGAGGGAAGGAAGAAGAGAGAGAGACAGACAGAGACAGAGGCAGAGAGACAGAGACAGAGAGATAGACAGAAATAAACACAGAGAGCCAGAGCCAGATAAACATAGAAGGACACAGAGTTACGCAGAAACAAAGTCACACACAGAAAGTATCAGAGACAGAGAAGTAGAACAAAGAAGAAAAAGGAGGAAGGAAGGAGAAAATGATAAAACACAGGGAGAAAGGAGAAATAAAGGAATGAAGAAAGAAAGAAGGAAGGAAGAGGAAGAACAGGACACAGTTTTGAAATCGAGAAATACTAGCTCTCCTCAAGCATTCGGGTGCAGACAGCATCGGATCCTTGGCTACGAGCCACCTGGGATAATCAGATGAGAAAAGTGCTTCCAAAGAAAAGGCCCAGGGATGCACAAACCTGAAGAATTCCTCTCTGGAAGGGGGTTCCCTTCAAGAGTGGTAGCAATAGAACTCCAATCTCAAGGTGTCTTCATGCTTCCTTGGAGAAGCACAACTTTTCTGGACAGAGCGATGGGCGAGCCTTGGTTTGTGTCTCACACTGGTTCTCTCTGGTGGGGAGTTCTGTGGGCTGCGAGTGACTAGAGGAAAGAACAATTGGATCCATTTTCAAATCCATTTTTAGTTTTCTCAGTTGTGTCCTACTCTTTGTGACTCCATTTGGGGTTTTCTTGGCAAAGAGACTAGAGTGGTATGCCATTTTCTTCTCCAGCTCATTTTATAGGTGAGTAAACTGAGGCAAAGAAGAGTAAGTGACTTTCCCAGGATCACACAGCTGTTGTCTGAGGTCAAATTTGAACTCAATTCTTCCTTTTTCCAGTCCTGGTGCTCTAGTTACTGGGCTAACTAGCTGCCCCTGCCATCTTCATACAGAGAAGATTAATTTTGTTGCAGGTCAGTGAGGTGGACAAGAGGGTAGGGACATGTATGGCAGGCAAGGCTCTAAGAAGCATTGAGTGCCGTGGATGTGGTCAGCTGTTGTTTTCCCGTCATCCCTGGTGGTGATTTATGTGGCCCTGGGGAAGTCATGAACGTTGGTGACATGTCCATGTTTGCCTGAGAGTATTGTGTTGGACCAGTCAGTTCCTGTGCTGTTTTGAAGGAGGACCCAGAGTTCCTCCTAGAGGAGATCTGAGCTGGGATAATCATCATGCAGGATGCATTCCATAGTTTCCCATACAATCCTTTGAGGCTGAACTCCAAACCTGGGGAAGGTTGTCTGGTGTGGAGCATCTTTGCCAAAAATGTTTACAATGTTTATTTATTGAATGTCTAGCATCCTGTATGCCTAAGGGGGCCCAAGGTTAATCCCCTTTCTGAACCCTGACCTGGGGAAGAACCAGACTTCTAGAGCAGAATCCTTTATTGGTGTTTTTCTGGGTGCCTAAGATGTGCCCAGCATTGTGCTATGTGCTGGGGATAGAAATACAAGCAAAAAGAGGGACCGTTTCTGTCCTCAAGGATCTCACACTCCAATGGAGGAAGACAAAGCACAGTGCAGAACTAGGAAGGGGGAAGGGGCAATACACTTTGGGAAATGTATGGGGTGTGATATCGAGACCTGATTTTGAATGAGATTAGGGAAAAGCTCATCAGCCAGAGGCAGAGTCAAAGGTTCCCAAGGGAAAGGAGTGAAGAGAATGACTCTAGTGGGTTCCCACAGGGCAGGAAGGGTTGAAAGTAGGTACTACATACAGATGCTACCATCTTCAATTTACAGATTAGGAAACTGAGGTTCTGAGAGGTAGATCAGGGCCACACAGTTAAGGACTGGGGTGGGGCTCTGTTTCAGGGTTGCAGAACCATGAATTTAAAGTAGGACATCTATGCCTTTCTTCCTTTTTACAGAGGAAGAAGCTGGGGTCTGAGGAAATTGAATGACTTGCCCAAGGTCTCCTAGAATGTGTTAGAGCCAGGATTTTCATCTGAGTCTTCTGGTTTCACATCCAGCCTTTCTCCCAGCTATGTGGTCCTTCTCTGGGTACATTCTCTGGTACCCTGAGGCCTAGCTAGGTGTGTGGTTTTATCTTATCAATAAGGCAGTGATTTTAACATGAACATCCTGCTAAAAAAATAATCAAATGAACATCTAACTTAAATTCAGTTTTTTTCATATTTCATTCCCCAAACCAGGAACCAGGGCCATGGCCCCTGTGGGATTTTAGAGACAAAAGGAGAATTGGGTGGGGAACAGAAGAAATTGTCTGAAGTATTTAACTTAGCAACTAAATTATCTCAAGATGGGAGAGAGCCAGATGAAAGACTCAGGAGGCTAATTGGTGTGTGTGAGCTGGCATGGCTGCAGTGTTGGCACTCCTGAGGAATGGAAAGTCTTATATAGAGTCGTCTTGGGCCATGATTACACTTGGCTCTTTACTTCTGATTTTGGTGAAGAATGTTCACTGGGGATTGGGGGGAGGTGTTCTCACAAACTTACTCTACTCAACTATGGCACCTTCCTGGAACATCACAGTCCCCTGATCACCTGTAAGTGGATGATGAGCCCCCAGCCTCAACAAAAGTGGAAGCCATCTGTAGTAGCTTGACTGGATTGCCTCCAGTCTAGGGCAAGGTGGGGGAAAGGAAACCTGGAAGAAGAAGGAGAAGAAGATTAGGCCTAAGCATCCCCTGAGGAAGCCCTGGGCCATAGTGGAAAAAAAATAGGAACTTAGCCAGAGAAGAGAGCTCATCACCTGCTGGTCTGCAAAGCTGGGCTATCCAATGACTGGAAAAGTCATTACCTGAGACTTAGGCTCCGTCTCTGTAAAATGGTAATAATGAACAGTAAAAATGAGAAGAAAAGTCCCGGAAGCATTCACCTTCCCAGGTGATTTGTATGACTCCAATGAGATAACCTATGTAAAATGCTCAGCAAACCTTCACAAATGAGATATTGTATAGAAAGTGTCCACTACAGTGTGATAGAAATGTCTGTATCCATTATTTCTGGGGCCCCGAATTGTCTATTGAAAGTCAAGAGGGTGAGATGCAGAAAGAAGAGAGAACCTAGAAGTTTCCAGGTGGCCACACTTACTTCTTGGCATCCATCTCCCAACACCGGGACTTTGCCCAGGTGGTTCCTCAGGCTCTCCCTTTTTATCTCTGCCTCTCAGAGCCCCTGACTTCTTTTGAAGTGCAGCTCCAGTGCTTGACTCCTTTTACATGAACCTTTTTCTAAGGTGCTAGTCCTAAATTAGCTTGTTTTTAGAGCCAAGATACTTTGTATTTATTTACCTACATACATGCTGTTTTCTCTGTGGAGTATAAACTTCCTGAGGGCAGGGGTGATTTCTTTTTAGCCTTTGTATCACCTGAGTCTAGCACAGTATACTGCACACAGGAGATGCTTAATCAATGCTTACTGACTCTCCATTTATGGACAGCTTAGTGAACCTGACTGTCTATCTACAGAGATTCAGCTTCAATAGACTCTCCTACAAAGAATATATAGTAGAGATCCAGTTAGTGTGAATCATGAACTCAGTTCCACTGAATATTTCCACTGTGCTGGTCACAAGGACCTTCTTTTATATAATTATAACTTCAAATAGTGTAAAAGTGAATTCCTGTGACCATTTCATGGAATCCGTTACTCACTCTAATCTCTAATACTTTTACTGTAGCTTTCAGAACCAATGGAATATCAGTCATTTCAGCTGCCATTCTCTGAGAAATCTTTGAGAAGACTGAGAGTTTGACTGTCACTCTGAGAGACCATTAACTATGATGACTGGTAAGAGCCTGACTCAAAGAGGGCAGAAAAAAACTTGTGAAAACTCTTTATGGCCTAAGATTGCTGGAAGAGCCTGGGAAGTCAGAGTCATCCAGGACTATGTTAACACATTGAGACTTTGAGCTACCAAGGGCATGGTATGGTCTGGGTGCTTGGATTCTTTGTGTGTGAGTTTTGTTGGGATTCCCCAAATGGCTAAATGAGCCATTATTGAAAGATGATTCCCAGATGGTTATCTTCCTCTCTTATTGATTGACCCTCCTGCCCTCCAAATAAAGGTCTCTCCCTTCCCTGAGAACTTTAGAAGCTGTACCTTCCATATCCATGTCACAGCATGGGTGAGGCCAATCTGGGAATCATCCAGGATGGAGGTGAGGAGACCATGGAACTCTGGAGCGTGGAACTGAACCACATTTCAGGCCTTTGCATGCCTGTTTCTGAATTCCAGGCATTTCCTCTTCTGACCTTGAACTGTAATTATAAACAAGAGAAATTAACTTCAAAAGGGATTGCATTTTAATTTCTTACTAACAGACAGTAAAATCAAAGCTCATGCAGCTGGGTGGGAAAGGAGGGAGTTATTTCCAACCATAGACATCAACTGTTGTTTGCTGCTCAGGTTAACAGAATGGATAGTGTGATCTCATCCCGAAGTGACCTGAGAGCAGTCACCTAGCCTGGAATCGGTGTTAGAACATGTTTCCTAGGCAACTAGGGGATGCCACTGTGCACATTTACTTACTGGGCAAGTCAATTAACCCTGTTTTCCTGAGTTTCCTCATTTGTAAATTGGGGATAATAACTGCACCTTCCTTCCGGGGTTGTTGTGAGGACCAAATGAGATAATATGTATAAGTGCTTAGCATAGTGTCTGGCACATAGTAGGAGTTTCATACATACTTGTTTCCTTCCTTCCTCTCTTTTAAAATATCCCAGGTATCAGAGTGCCTCCTGTTCTTCATTTTATTCATTCTCCCTTTTCAAACAGCTGGTATCTCTTTCTGAAGGCACATTATTTCTTGTATTTTATCTTTAATATTACTTCCTGTACATTTCATGGATAGCAATATGGTGAAAAGCTCATTATATACTGGGTGGATGCCTGGGAAGATAAGTGGGAGAAGATGGAAAAGAATCCCACTGGAAGAGAAGGCATGGAGGGACTGTAATCACCACTGGAGAAGACAATCATACAATGAAGTAATGACAGAATCACTGAATTTCAGAGCTGGAAGGGACTTCGGTCACCATCTTGTTCAATCCATACACACAAAGGAATCCCCATGGTAATGCTACTTAACGAAATCTCCTCCAATCTCTGCTTGAGGACCTCTCAAAGCAGCCCACTCCACTTTGAGACAGCTCGAATTGTTAGGCAGGTTCCCCGGATATCAAGCCAAAATATTTTTCTTCTGCCTTTCATTGGTCCTGATTCTGCTCTTGGGGGTCAAGCCAACAAGTCCAGTCCTTCCATTTCCTAGCCCTTGAAATAACTGCACAGAGTTTTCGTGTCCCTTGATTCTTCTCCAGGTTCCCCATCCCCAGTTCTTTCAAGTGACCCTCATATATCATGGACTCAAGGTCTTTTATCATTCTGGGTTCCTTCCTCTCAGCCCTGTCCTGCTTATTAATATCCTTGCTGAACTGGGGCACCCAGAATTTGAACCAAGATGCATCTGATCAGGACAGAGTACAGGGTGACTCACTTCCCTATTCCTGGAAGCAATACCCAAGATCTGGTGACTCTTCTGGATGTCACATAATATCTCTGCATTGTCCATGAACACTCAAGATCTTTCCCAAAGAAATGGCTACCTGTTTGTCTGAAGTATGTTTTGTACTTGTGAAACAGATATTTTTGGCACCCAAATAAAAGACAATAATTACATTTAGGCAGCAGGGTGCCATACTGGCTAGAAGGTAGGACTTAGGGTCAGGAAGATGCCCAACCCATTTGACAGATGAGGAAACTGAAGCAAATAGAGGTGGGGTGACTTGTCCAAGATCGCACAGCTAGCAAGTGTCTAAAGCTAGATTTAAACTCAGGTTATTCTGATTTCAGGTCCAATTCTCTCTCTTCTATGCCACCTAAGCTACCTCAATAAATTAAGCATATAAATCTCTGAGAAACATTTAAAATACATTTATCAGGGAGAAAAAAGCCCCACTTATCTGAGGATAGATAGTAGAATTTGTCTCTTTGCATATTTGGGCATTACAAGGCCAAGTAGATGACACTAACCAAGTGGGACCCTAGAGAATTGTACCCTCTGATACCTTATCTTAGCTTGGTACAGGATTCTTGAGCACTTGCTGACACTTTCCCATTTCTAAAATAGAGATAACTTGACTTTCTCCTTGTCTTGTTCTGCATGATTCTGGGAAAGTCGTCTAACTTCTTTGTCCTTCGATATCTTCATCTGTGAGATGGGAGAAATGGAGTCATTAATCCATAAAACCCCTTCCAGCTCAGATCTTGTGCATTTTAAACATGGATTTCTTGAGTGCTAATTAAATGGACAACACAGCGGAAGGCAGAAATATACCCAGGCATCACCTATGCCCCATGTCTCTCAAGAACTCTGGGAGTTCTTTCATGTAGAGTTTTGAAAGCAATTCAATAGCGTGAGTTCCCAGGCTTTTTAGACTAATGCTTTCCAGTGCTCTAGACATGATGGGTGGTTCTGTGTGTAAAAGAAAAAAAATACCTTTTCCAAATACAGTAAACACACGAGATGCCCAAGCCTAAACACCAGGCTGAGTCATTCACCAGTCTCCTATAAAATTTAATGACTATCTTCTCCTATTCTTTTCTGAGACACTTTCAGACTTCTGATGGCTCTCATCACTTCGAGAAAAAATGAATGTATAGGGGAGGGTTAATATTCTCATTTAACATCAGAAAAAGCCCCCAAATCCATTAGATGGAGCAATTATATAGGGAAAAAGAGCCCATATGAAAACATTTTATTGATATATTTGTCTTCCTATCATATTCATTTCCAGACACTGTATATGCCTTTCCTCTCCCCTATGTAGTCATCCCTTATAACAGACAATAAAAAGGCAGATAAAAAATAAAACAGTTCAGCAGAACTAAAGAACACATCAACTGAGTCTGACTGTGTCCCATACCCATAGCCCACCACTTCTCCCTAGAAGAGAGGGAGGTACATTTTCACATCTTTTCCTTGAAGTCACGATTGGTCATTATAATTACACAGTTACACTTTTTTAAAGAATATATTTATTTAATGAACTCTTTCCCCCCTCCTCAGCAAAAAATAATAAAAAAAAATTGGAGGTTTGTTCCCTAAATCTGACCTGGCTTATGTGATTCTACGGAAAACTCTTTACTAAAGGGATGCGCTAAGCTAGTTAAGGTTTTGACTTTATTGGTGTAGGGAACTTTCAGATGAGGAAACTTTCTCTACTAACGCAGGTTAGTAGGTTAGCACCTCTCTAACTCATCTGTATGTCTGAGGTAGGATTCAGACTCTGGCTTTCCCTTTCCATCCACTTAACACAGTCTCCTCTGGAGGCGCTAGTCACAGTTTTTTTGTCACAAGGTTTATGTACCATCCACCACTGTAAAATTTAGTTTAGTTATAATTAACAAAGAGATCCCATAGATCGCCTTGCTTGTTTAATACCTTGGAAACCGATAAACAGAAAATCCTAAACAGTCTGAGAAGTGGTTTGAGATGATTTCTGGAAAGGGAGCCATTCAAAAGTGGTTATTTATGTCCAGAGATTATTTTTCATTATGGAATATATTTGGTATGACTCTTCCAAAGGAACAGACTCAGAGGCTGGTCACCGTCTTTTGGGAGGTGATTTCCGGTGAGGAATTACCGTAACATGTGTGAGTTTTATATCTGGAAGAAATTCCTCAAAGGCGTCTGATCCCTTTGGACACTGGCAGGCTGAGATGAAGAGAGCCATTGGTGTGGATGCTTGTGTGGGAATTCCTTCTTCATCTATCCCTGCCATGGGAATGACTGGAAAAGGGAGTAGTGATTATAATTCCACAGAGAATCTTCAGAGGAAATAGGGAAGTTGTTTTATAAACAGATGGTTAGGATTTGGTCAGAGGAACCCAACTTGATTGGATCAATCACCCAATCAATAAGCATTCATTAAGGTCCAGGCACTGTGCTAGGCAATGGGGATTCAAGGACTTAGTTTAAACTTGGATGTATGTATGGTGAGTGGAGAGAGAGGCTGTTTTTAATTAAGGAGCAGGTAGGTTCCCTTTTCTTCATTCATTGACTTAAGTCCCTCATTCAGACTAAATTATAGTACGTTTGATGGTGAATCATGTTTAGATCTCCCCAAAATGCAAATAAAAAAGGGATTCAATACACAATATTAATTTGATATAAGAAGGGTAATTTATTACTACACATAGAGAAAATGATAAACAATAAAGACTCACAGTGCACATTAACAAGATTCAATAAATTAATAGGATTTGGTAACTTAACTTTTACTGGTTACACTCTGCTAGAAGTTAATATTTAACCTTATCAGAACATAAAACAGTTTTGGAAAACTGCTAATCAGAAGCTTTACATTTCACCTCAGCTCCGCACTGTCTTTACAACCCTACTGGAAGGATGACCAGGCTTAGGATGGTTCTAATCTTGTTGATGGCCAACTTCTATATGTCAGACATGTCCCTCACCACCAGAGAACTCCAATCCAATGGCACCCAAGGACTCCTGACATTTTGAACTCACAAATTTGCTTCCAACTCTGGACATGTTCATCTCAAGGTACCTATTCACTGAGGATCAGGGAAGAACCAATACAAAAGAGTAAAAGGTAGTCAAGGAGTACAGGCAAAAGCTTTCCTATGAAAGCAAGGATTCTTTCACAGCCTTATAAAAGATGAGTGGGAGATAGGAGCAATCAATCATCCCTCCCCTCCTCCATCTAATTTGGAAAACAGCTGGAAATAAACTGAGAAGAAAAGAATAGCAAAAGGTTGATCCCTTTTGAACTTCCACCGAATCAGCTCAGCAGCCAATATGGGGGCTGCCATCTCAAAGTGCATGTCCTTGGTCCTGAGTCATACCAGGGAAAAGTTGGTCCCTCAAACTATTATATGATCATCTGGAGGTAGGAATGGCAGCATGTTCCATGGGGCACAGGAATGACTATATCACACTCCTATAGGCACATAAAAAAGAAATGCATGATAATGGGGAAGAGAGGGAGAAGAAATACTAAGTGCAGCTGGGCAGGGGAGGCAGGAATCAGGAAATTATGACCATGAAGATAAATTGAAAAGAACTCAGTATGTTTAGCTTGGAGAGGAGAAGATTCAGGGAAATGTTATAGGTGCCTCCACATTGGAATGCCTTTTATCTGAAAGAGAGTTGGTTTATTTGTTGCCAGGGGAGCAAATGACAGGTCAGGGAGGGAGGGAGGAGAGAGAGAGAGAGAGAGAGAGAGAGAGAGAGAGAGAGAGAGAGAGAGAGAGAGAGAGGCAGACAGACAGACAGACAGAGTTCTGAGCATCATGGACAGCCAGGGAAAATGTCAGAAATTAAGAGAGGGAATGTTATTGTTGAGGAGCATCTGGGAGGCTAATGGCCCAGTGAAGGCAGACCTGACAGCTCTGCTAGGATCTCCAGTTGATCTCTGAAGCTTCCACGTGGAGTGCACCCTCCCTGCTTAATCTGCCTTAAGAACGCACCACTGCTGCTGATCCTGTGGTCAAAACCTTTGTCTCTGATGATGCACAGTCCTTTGATAGTATAATTTCTCTAAATCTCACCCTTTCTGGATCATTCTACAGGAATGAACTGTGTGTTCCCAGGTTCCCAGGAACCCACTTTTCTCCCATCAATCCACAAAATCCCCATGAGCAGCACTACCTTCTGGGAATGTGAGCCATTGATCCTTTCCATGGATTGCTTGTGACTTGGATTCAGAGTATTTTCTGCCAGAAACGTTGTTCTGTACTCCCTCCCTCCATCACTCCTATGCAGAAGGATGGAAAGGAAAAAAGAAAAAATAGGATTGCTATTTAACTTGTCTTTTACATTCAATCCTGCATTTTATTAGTTTTAGAATGATAGGTTCAAAAGGGACACCTCAAGTTGTTTTCCTTTAAGAGGCATGCTGATCCAGCTCCCCGTATTGGTGTCAGGTTAATCTGAAAATTGATCTCTCCTTGCTGGGACTCAGGTGTGAGAAGTAAAACAGAAAGATCCCAGAGACCAGAGAAGAGACAGAATGCCAAGCTGCCTGTGACAGGCACAGAGAGGTGCATTATACACAACTGAGGAATCATGAATTAGTTGCCTCGTTCCTCATTTGCTCTTTTTTTTCTCTTTACTGATTACAGTGCTTAGTGAAATGGTAATAATATTGAAAGTAAAGGGAAGTGGGAGTGGGGATAGAGAATTCTGTCTAGAAAGCCACAGACCATCTGGAACTAATTTTCTTTCAACATACAAAACCAGTCAATGGAAAGGTCTGATGAATTCCCATCTCTTTCTGGGAATGTTTTCAACAGCTCATTAAGGTCCACAAGGTGTGGTTGATACATATAGTGTGGTTGATACATATAGTTCTACTCCTAGACTACGGAGCTTGAAAATGAAATTCTCTATATTTTCATTCTTTTCTTCTTTATTTCGTATCTGTGGTTAGTGACAGACTTTGTGTAGGCGGAGTCAATCATATTCATGTGGTGTGATCTGAGGACTGCTCAAAAGTTCTCCTACTTATAAGCATCTTCCACAGTGCTCTGCCATGGTGTCTAAAATTCTCACCATTACTGGCCTGCTAAACAATGTTCAATTATTTATAATATCATAAGCACAACAAATTAACCACAGAATCGTATAATTGTAGGTGGGGTAGGGACCTCAGCTACCATCTAGTCCAATCCATGCTCTCTACAATACATTGAACAAGTACTTATGCAACTTTTCTTTAAAGCCCTCCAGTGAGGGAGAGCCTGCTTCCTCCAAAAGGCAGCCCCATCCACTTTGGGACACATGTAATTGATAGAATGTTTTCCTGACCTGAAGCTTAAATTTGTCTTCTTGCAGCTTACATCCATTACTCCTCCTTCTGCTTTCAGAGACCAAGCAGACCATGGTTAATAATCCGTACAGCTGGTTACAACTCTCCAAATACTGCAAGACGGACCATCATGATGACCTGAGTTCTCCTTTCCAGGCTGAGCATGCTCAATTCCTCGTATGACATGAACTCAAGAACCTTCACAGTTCTGCTTGCCTTTTTCCAGACACTATTCTGTAACTTGCCAAACATTAACCTGGTTAGCTAGCCAATGAGTTGGCAGGGCTTTGGTATACGGAGCATAGTTAGGAATGGGAGTGAGAAGGGCAGAAAGAAAGTTTTAGAACACAAAATTGTTGAGACAGAAGAGTCCCTACCCAGTAACGTCAGACCCCAATATTTTCTGCTTTCATCATAGATCATTTTTAAGGTCAATGACCTCCATTTCTTCACCATCCACCCTCTCCTTAATCTCCTGCCATCTACTTTCCCTCCTGCCAATTCTCCTGAAATGGTACTCCTGAATATCTCCAGTGACCTATTTGGTCTGCCAGCATTTTAGGAGGATGGAAATTGCGATGCGGTTGACAACAAAAAAGCCAGTATCAGTGCCAAGAATTGCATATGATTTCCCATTACAGAATTGCCAGAAAGTGACTCTTGGTTTTCTGGTTCCCAGTTTCCCTAAATCATAAATACATATGGCTGTCCCCATTCTCTTTTACCTTCCCACCCCAGTCTGGTCTTCCAGTTTATCAAACTTCTAAACATGATCTTCACCTTTACTCCATCAGTCATTCAGAAGGAGCATCTCATCCTCACCCATAACAGTTGGAACTCCGTTATCCAGAAGATTAAAGTTTTTCTTCTGACTACAACCTACTTTCCTCCAATCTCTCTTTCTGCCCTATTCCTTTTAAACCTATTCTTCATTCTGATAACATTTGATCACCTATCTCTGTTTTCCCAAATTATCATCCTGGATCTACCCAAACTATTCCCTTTCCAATATTAACCCAACAATTGGTCACTCAACTCTATGCTTTCTTCTCCTCCTGAATTCATACTTTGTCAAACCTCAATGCTGGATTAGTCTCAGAATCTACCATCTTTCCTTCTACTTCTGTTACTGAACACCACTTATAGAAATCACTTAGTTGTGCCAACTGGGTCCATTCCAGAAGTATGTTATTTAATTTCAACTTGGCTTTCATTGACAACTGGGAATCCTCTTCTCAATCTCCCATTGATTATTTTACACCTCACAAAGGCTGCCTTGAAACTTTTCTTCCCTCCTCAAACCACCTACACCACCAACTCCCTCTCGGCAGAGGACTTGATATCCTACTTTGCCAAGAGAATAGATGTTATTTGATGTGTCCTTTTTTCCATTCAATACCTAGAAAACCCCAACATCCCCTCCAACATTCTCACCATCTTTGCTCCATTCTCTGATGAAGAGACTTTTCTTTCTTGTGCCTTTGAGCCCCACCTCCCCTGTCTTTTCTACTAGATTGTTCACACTCATTCTGTCTTTCCTACTAACCTTCACTTTCTCCATATCTGCTGTCTCCTTTCCTCTGTCCCCAAACATACCAGCCTCTCCAGCACATTTACAAAACCATTCAATTGCTCTCAACATCACCTCAAGTTTTTGTCCCATCTCTCTCCTCCCTTTCTTAGCTGAACTTCTAGAAACAGCATCCTATACTCCCCTCATTCATGTCCTTTCCTCTCATTCCTCAACCTTTTGCTAAAACATCTTTCTCCAATGTTTCCAGTAATTGAATTGATAAATCAACTCTGCCATCCTCAATCCTGGGGTAGTTCATAGGATCATAGATTTAAAACTGGAAAACTCCTTTGGGGCCATCATGTCCAATCTTCTCATTTTATGGATAAGGAAATTGAATCTTATAGAAGTAAAATTATTTTCCCCTGGTTACACAGATAAAAAACATCTGGGGCATGACTTGAACTCAAGTCTTTCTGACCTCAAGCCTAGCCTTCTATCCTGGCTCCCTAGCTGAATAATTCACTGTGCTCTGAAACTTACCCTAAAGCAGACTTTCCTTGACTGAGAATTGGAGAGTAAGTTAAGTCTCAGACTTTTACGTGGTGCTGGCCACAAATAATCTTCGTTCTATGCAGGCATCCTAGCAGGACTCTAGGACCTAGTTAGTATGAGCAATATGCCATCTACCATCTCTGTGTGCTGCATCTCCCCATCTCAGAGAATGATCATCCAAGATCCTCAGCATTGTGACTGGAAAGGGTCAAGCTCAACTTAGAGTCCTTGTGACTGGATTGGAGGCTGCCTGGATCAAGGTGCCCTTTGCTGACCCCCACTTCTCACTCCTTCATACCTATCTATGTCACATTCAGATCATAATAGTAACAACAAAGTTGATTTTTAGATAGTATTTTAAGCACTTTCTATGTGTTATCTTATTTGAGCCTAACAATAGCCCTGTTATTTTTATCTCCACTTTATAGACAAATGAAATATGGCAGAGAGAGAGAGAGAGAGAGAGAGAGAGAGAGAGAGAGAGAGAGAGAGAGAGAGAGAGAGAGAGAGAGAGAGAGAGAGATCACAGAGATCACAGAGTTAGTGAGAATCTGAGTTAGGTTTGTCCTCAGGGCTTCCTGATTCTGAGTCCAATGTCCTCTTGGTGGACTTGCCAAGCCCCATCCTACCTTTGGGACCCAGGGCATTTCCCTCCTGTTTTTGACAAAAAAAGTGTGAATCTTCCTTTCACATTTCTTCTATCTCCTCTCAGTCTCATAAACTTGATTCTCTTCTGAGGACATTAGATTCTTGGTCACCTTCTCTAGAACCAGGCTCAGACTCCCCACGCATTAGGTCAGGAAGCGAGTCTATCCCCCTGTCTTTATGGCTTCCAGGCCCTCCTCCTGCCATTCTCATTCAGAAACCTCTTCTCCTTTGATCTCCCCAGTCCAGTTCCTGGTGGTGGTCATCCACTAGTCTGAGGTCATTCTCTCTACTTTCTCAAGGGAGTCACTAAATTTATCCGTTGAATACTTTATAGTTTGAAGCAGGGTTTTGTGAAATTTTTGAGATTTTAGCAATGTGAAACCATAAACATACCCCTTAACCTCTTAGCACCCCCCTCCCCCCTGTACAATTTTCTGACACTATAAACTCCTGCTAAGTTGCTGATCTGCATTTATAGAGATTTTCTATGCTGGGAATTTTCCTCCCTGGTCTTTTCTTGATGGTAAATCACTAAACTGCCAAGCCTGGTGAGATTTCAATCACTTGTGCATTCATCTCATAAGCTTTGGCTTTTGATATATAATAGATATTAAATATATCTATATCTATATATGTTGAATGTGTGGAAGGTATATACAGAGGTACATACAGAGGGTGCAACTTAAGAAATATTCACAAACAAAACAAAGTCAGGACCATGTTATTCTTCTGTTCAAGAAACTCCATTACCCTCATCGCCTCCAGGATATTTAAATCTTTCACCCTCTGACTGTCCCCCTCCCCCCTGCCATGCATGACAGACACCATTGGTCTACTTGATGTTCTATCGTAGCCTTTTCCCCAGTAGAATATAATCTCCCTCAGGGCAAGCGCTCAGTTTTTTCTTAGCATCTCCAACATCTAATACAGTCTGAGTTGAAGATATGAACCGAGTAAATGCTAATGGAATCAAATTGTGACCAGACATGGATGTAACCATGTTGGATACATTGGGTACACTCATAGTGGACGTGACTCAAGAAACACCCACATACAAGTTGCCAAAACATTGGCTCTATTTGTTTATGCAATGGCTCATTTGAGACTCACATCCCCACCGCAGTCCCAAGCTTGTTGCCAAAGCAGAGAGCTCTGTCCCAAAGCCTCCAATGGTGGGCTGACAAGATGGAAATTGTGGATATCTCCACCTGTGCTTCTCTCTGGCCTTATCACCAATGCAGCCCAGGGTCTGCAGTCTCTGCCTTCAGCATCCAGTCTCATACTAATCTCGGGGCACTTGAATCCAATTTAAACCCATCTGATAGCCAAGAATGGTCTGTGAACACTGCAGGCTGACTACAGTCCTTCTTAGCTGAGTGGGCTTTTTCTCTTAAAAAATTTGTGGTGAGGTTCAATGTTAGCTCCAAGTCAAATTGACGAGAGGAGATTGGATTCTTTGGAGAGTTCTCAAATTTCTGTTATTCTTGTTTAGGGGCCTAATAGGCATGCAGGGCCCCACCTTTGGTGGAGATGACTCATGGCTTCTCCAGCTGGAGTCAGTCACTCCTCTGAAAGGCTCCCAATTTTACAAATTAAAGAAACTGTCTATTCTTTGTAATAATGAAGGGAACCAGAAACACTGGAGGGAGTATCTCTCCATCCATCCATCCATCCATCCATCCATCCATCCATCCATCTATCCATCCATTCAGCAAACATTTATTGGACCCCTACTAAGTATGATGCACTCCTAATTGAATGACCTTAGGATCACAGGACCTAAAGCAGGGCTCCACCAATCAGTCAAGTACTTATAAAGCACCTTCAGTGTATAGGTCACTGCATTGATTTCTAGGGATTCAAATATAATGAATGAAAGAGTTCACAAGGAGCTTACATTCTGGGGAGAGATTATGTATGTGTATATATGTACACAAACACATATGTATACACATGTATGCACACATATGTGTATGCACACACATGCATACACATACAACATGAATGCAAGTGAAAAAACAGAAATACATATAAAGTAGCTAAGTATAGTGTGGTTGGGGGTGGGTCAGGAGAGAACCAGCAGTTGAGGGGATCAGGAGAGAACTCATGAAGATCATTTCCAAGGTGGGTCTTGATGAGAGGGGTTTCTGAGGTGGATGCATTGAAGGAGTACATTCTAGGCATAGGAGAGGACCAGTACAAAAGGGGACACAGGAGATGGAATGAGGAACGGAGAGGTTATTTTCACTGAATTGCAGAGGAGAAGAGGGAGAAGGATGTTCAATGAGGCTGGAGAAGTGTGTTGGGGTGAAGAAAAAACTTTTATTTAAATTTTATCTTGGTTGAGAAGGTGTCACATGGTCAGATCTGTGCTTTAGAAAAATTGTTTTATGCTTAGGTAGACTGGAGTGGAGAGACACTTGAGGCAGGGAGCCCACCTAGGAGGTTGGCACACCCTTTGGTTATAGACTCTTTAGAGAGCAACTATGGGATGTCAGATAGATGATTCAATTTGGAGTCAAGAATTCCTCTGATTCTGGTCCTCGGTTTCCTCTTCTGTAAAACAGAAGTAATAGTACTTGCAATACCCACCTGGGTTGTTGTGGGACCCCAATGGGAGAATACATGTAAAATGATGTCTGAATGTCAATCATTATAATTTGGTCTGGTCCTTCTCATTTTACAGGGGACGAAATTAAGGCAAAAAAGTATCAAGAGTGTTGAATTTGGAGAAGCTAGGTTTGCATCTCAGCTCTGCCCTTCACTGTCTATGTGACCCTGGGAAAGCCTCTTCTGTTGGGGCTTTTATTTGCTTATCTGTAAAATTAAGGGAGTGAACTAGGGAACTTGAATTCAAAGTCCCTTCCAGCTCTAGGTCTGTGACCTCATTAGCAATCTCTCAGATCTCAGAAGTGGCCAGTCAGTGGTTGACTTGTATAACGCTGATTGATCCCCATCTCCTCTGGGACATTCTCTCCAGTACAGGGTTTCATGACACTGCTCACTCTCTCCTGGTTCTCCTCTGGCCTGGTTTTCTCCTGCTTCTGAGGATCCTTTGCTAGATCTTCATCCAGGTCATGCTTGTTAACTCAAAACACTGTCTTGGACCTTCTCTTCTCTCTCTAAATTCTCTCAGCTCCCAGGGGTCTAATGATCATCTCTATAAAGATAATTCCCAGACTTTCATCTGTCTACTGAGTTTCACGCCTGTCACCAATTGCTTTCTGGGCATTTTGAGTTGGATTTCATCCCAAACCAACATGTCCAAATCTTTATCCTCAAAGTTTCCCTTCTCCTCAACTTTTCTACTACCATTTAGGGCACTGCCATTTTCTTGGTCATCCAGGTTTGATGTCTCCTTGTCATTCTTGATGCTTTACTTTCTCTCAACCCACATTCTTGATTAGTTTCCAAATCTTTCAGTTTCTTTCTCTTCAAGATCTCCTACACATCCCTTCTCTTCATTCACAGTCACCACGCTAATTTGAGCCCTTACCACCCTTTGCCTGGACTATTGTGCAATAACCTCATTGGTCTCTGACTCAAGTCTCTCCTCCAATCTGTCTTCCATTAAGCTGCCAAGGTGATTTTCCTAAAGTATAGGTCTGACCATGGTTCTGTATCACCTCCAGGATCAAATATAAAGTTCTGTGCTTGGCATTCAGAGCTCTTCACCATCTAGTTGACCCCTCTCCATTCTTCTTACACTTTACTCCTGTTCACACATGCTATAACTCAGACACAGTGGTGGGACTTCCTTGCAGTTTCTTGAACACAGCATGCCATCTCCCCTTTGTGCCTTTTACAATGGGTCTCCATGTCTTCCCCCCATCTACAACTGTTTACTTCCATGGTTTCTTTAAAGACTCATATCAAACCTTTCCTTCTTCAAGTCCAAGAATTCCCTTGGCTGCTTGATCCTTGTCTCTGAGATGACATCTTCCATCTCCTCCATACACACAGGGGGTTTCCCAAATCTTAATGCAGTGTTTTGAAATACCCTGTATAATGTATGTACCTGTTCTCTCCCACTTCGGAATGTAATCTCTTCGATGGTGGAGTCCATGGTTTTTGCCTTTTTGTCCCCAGTACTCAGCACAGTCCTGGATCATAACAGGCACTTACTAAATGTTTATCGACCAACTTAGTTCTTAAAATTTTACCTGTGGTATTCAGTTTTATCACCAGGGTTGAGGGAATCTCCTGGTCTCCCAGTTCACATGGACAAATGGATCAGATCTAGCTACCTGACCCACATTTATAAAAGCAGACACAGGCAGATACAGCCTGCTGACTCTGGCTGACGATCAGGCGGACAAACGTAGGTTGACCCCAGCCACCTGGGGTAGCCAAACACACCCAAGTTGACTCCTGCTGAACTATGGACCACAGAGAAGGAACATGGGTCTGCATGGAAAGAGATCCTTTGCTAGATCTTCATCCAGGTCATGCTTGTTAACTCAAGGCACTGTTTTGGACCTTCTTCTCTTCTCTCTCTAAATTCTCTCAGCTCCCAGGGGTCTAATGATCATCTCTATAAAGATAATTCCCAGGCATTCATCTGTCTACTGAATTTCTCTCCCAGTTCAGATCTGATACCAACGGTCTGCATCCCAGCTGGGCAGGGCAGGAAGGACAGGGAATGCCAGTTAATCTTGCCAAAATGATTCTCAGAATAAATCCTTAATTTCCTTTAGATTCGATTAAAGCACTACCTTCTACATGAAATGCTTCATGATACTCCAGCTACCTTTCCTCCCTCACAAAATCTCTGGTCTTTTCCATAGGTTTATATATGTGTATGTATGTAGATGTGCATGTTGTCTCTCCCAACAGAATATAACCCCCTTGTTATTCTGTTTTACAGATGAGGGAAACAAGGTACACAGAGACAGGTTGTGATTTTCCTAATGACAAGCAGAATTTTAGCCTATGGTTCCTCGACATTTACCACATCACACCCATATACAAGCACTGCACTCAACAAAGTTTCATTGAATAAGTGAATGGATGGATGGCTCACTAGTGACATATTCAAACAGAAGGTCGATGATTGCCTAGCTTACTGATGCATACTTAAGGTCCTGTGGAACAGCTGAAACTTCTCTCTAAGTCTTGGTTTCTTCATCTGTTAAGAAAACGAAACAAAGCTGGAGGGGGCAATAATACCCTCCTCTCAAGGTTATTATTTGTTTTCCAAGTTCTTTTTGAAAATTAAGTTTTTTCTATCAATTTTTCTCCCTTCCCCTCCCATTGAAATAAAAAAAAACCCAAAATCTTTGTAAGAAATATGACTAGTCAAATAAGTGGATTCCTGCACTGGTCATGTCCAAAAAAGTGTATGCTTCACTCTCAATCTTGAGTTCATCACCATGTGTCATAAGGTGGGCTGTGTGCTTCTCACCGGCCCCCTTGAATTATGTTTGGTCATTGCGTTGATTAGAATTCTTAAGTCTTTCAAAGAGGTTTGTCTTCACAGTGATGTTATTATCAAATGGCTTCCCTGGTTCTTCTCTCTTCCCTCTGCCTTGCTGCAGGGTCATTGGGAGGAAAGGAATTTGGAAATGGTCAAAAGCTCCATAGGATCCTTATTATTAACGTGATCAACGATTCCTCTCTTCCCCCCTCCCCAATCTCAGGAATATTTCTTGGATTGATTTTCAAGTAGCCAGTTTGGTTATATTTTCCCATTTGGTCATCAGAGAATGGGAATGGGAATAGATAAATATTTAAGACCACATGTAAATGTTAGCTGTCAGCTGTGAGTTAGCACTCCCCAGATGATTTCCTTTGAAGAGGCTTTCGCTTTTGTCTGTGATACATTGGAATTCCTTTCCACTGCACAACACCATGGGCTCCTGAAGGGAGCCTGCCTTCCTCTGAGAATCAGGGACAAGGGAATGGGAGATGAGCCTTGAGGACTGAACAGAGCTGGGGAACTGGATTCTATAAGCTCCTCTCACTACCTCTGATATCTATGGGATATCTATGGGATGATGAACCTGGTAGAGTTTCATACAGCCTGTGTTTGCTTAATTAATTTCTAATGATGAGAATGAAATGATGCATATATTCCAGGTGGGCACAAAGTGTTAGGTTCACTTCCTGCTTCTGCTCTGCCCAGAAGGTGATGGATCTAAGCAAAATTTTCAACTACAACAAATCTGAGCGATATTTTCCCATTTCTTGCAAAACAAGAAATCATCATAAGCTAATAACATATTTACATAGACTTTGGTGACTTGCAAGTGATTTTCACATCTTTTTCCCTAAAGCATGCTTATTGATAATGGGGGCTCTGCTCCCTCTGAAAGAAACAAAAAATATGGAGGATATGGGATCCAACTCAGGGAAGAAATCTCATGATCTGCAATGAATAATGGCTTTTTTTCTGGAGCTCAGGAGAGTGGTTAGGGCTAGTTATATAGATCTGGGAATGATCTACAGAGAGATTATGGGAACTGATGGGAACTGATGAGATCACTCAGGTGGTGAAGAGGCTCACATTGTGTGACCCAAGTCCCTTTCCCTCAGCTTCATAGAAGTTTTACTTATAGGAAGAATAGCTATGATATAATTTGAAGAGCATGAAGATAATCCCCTTGCCCAAATATCTTCCCTCTTGTACTATCTATCCTGTCTGAAATTTCACCATTCCCAATTCACCCACTTGGGTTAAGCATTGTGCATCCCAAATGTCCTCCTTTTGAACCCAAGAGCTATGTCAGAGGATAACATATAGCCATAAACTAGAAGAGAACATGGGATTTCTTTACCCCTTCTCCAACCTCAGACCTTTTCCTTCTTTAGCTCTGTTGATCTGACTTGGTCTGGAGCTGGGATCCCAGCAACCCTTTCACATGCTTTCCCTCATTTTTGGCAGGTTTCTCTCATGGTCACTATCAACTCAGATACCCTTCATTTTAAACTCATATCCTTTTCCTTTCTCAAACCCAAGACAGTTCAGCAAGGGTCTCTTTACTGTAATGGAATGGATAAAATTCCCAAACACATTCAAAATGGTGCAGATTCAAGTGTTCTCAAAAAGACCTGAGAACCATGTTTTTGGAATCTCTATCCTCACTGGCCTCTTCCCAAAGAGGACAGGCTTGGTCCCACTTAATCAAACAATCTCAGTCTAGGGGAATGAATCAGGGAAATGAATCAGCCCTCCAGTCCACCTTCCCTCCTTTTTTGCAGACAAAGAAACAGAGGCAAAGTTGGAGGCCATCTTTGAAGGGCCATTATGGAGAAGATGCTGTGGAGAGTAGAAGCAGGAGCGATTGGAGGAAATTACAGAGAGACCAGCAGAAAAACCTTTATGACAATGAGAGCTGTCCCCAAAGGGAAGCAGTGGGTTGCTTGGGGAGGTAGTGAGCTCCCCCTCATTCGTTGTCTTTAGGAAAAGGCTGTATGTTTCATTGTTTCTACATCTTGGCAGGTAGGGGTTGGACCGGATGGCTTGTGCAATTCCTTCTAATTCTGAGATTCTAGTCACATGTGGGTCATAGAATCATAGATTAGAGCTAAAATGGACATTTGAGATCATCTTGACATCATTCCATTTTGGAGAGGAGGAAACTGAGATGGAGAGAGGTTAATTGACTTGCCCAGGGTTAAACAACCAGTTCACGTCTGACTTTATACAAGTCCAAAACCCTACCCACAGTGCCTTGTTGCCTCATCCCTTCCCTACTCTGACTCCTTGGCTCTTTTTGTGGGGCTGACACCTCTATCTGACCCAAGAACTCCCAGGCCTTGCCATCCTTTGTGTAGCTATACCCATAGTAACTCTGGGCCTTTCTACCTTCCTGGCATCTGTTTTCTTCCTCATATGTTATGTCTGCCAGTTAGAATGGGAGTGCCTTAAATGGAGGGACCATCTTCTATTTCCATTCCCAAAACTTAGTACTGTATTTGATACATCATTAGTTCTTTCTTTTTTTCTTTCCTTCCTTCTTTCCTTTCTTCCTTTCCTTCTTTCATTTTCTTTTCTCCTCTCTCTTCTTCCTCTCTTCCTCTCTTCCTTCCTTCCTTCCTTCCTTCCTTCCTTCCTTCCTTCCTTCCTTCCTTCCTTCCTTCCTTCCTTCCTTCCTTCTTTCCTTCCTTCCTTCCTTTTCAGTTTAAGAACTGTGCGCAATCCATATTTCCCAATACACAAATTTCAAAACATTTTCCCCTGCAGGCTGTTCTCCCAGATTTCTGCCTTTATCCCTAAGGCTTCAGGAAAGATGAAGCTCTATCATTTTATCCCATTAACAATTCACCTTATCTCTACATTACTAGGATCTAGGTCTAGGGAGATCTCTTGGATTGTCCCCAGATTACGTTCTTTCCACTTCCAGAAAAACCACCATAACAGTGCCCAGAAAACATCCTCTTTCTCCACACCTGTAGATGAGCAATTTATCAGCTCCCTTGTCTCATGGGGGTAGGGATGCATGGGGCATTGATGGGGATGCAGAATGGAGGCAAAGATGGGTAGATAGAAACTGCCTGGCCTGCTCTGCTTGAGGCACGCAGAAGGCCAGGCTTAGTCAAGCCTGCCCCATTCTACCTTCTTTCTCTGTCATTTACAAAATTTCCTGCCTCCAGACCTATCCCTGTGCCCTCTCTGGAGATGAAGCTATTTTTTCAGCAAAGAAAGAGCAGCATTATTCTCATTGCTGGTAACTTACTTTTTCTCTTCTTATTTTGAAAATCATTGTGATGTTTTTCCATTCCCACAAAGAGGAAAATAAAATCAGAGGGCATGTGACAAGCGTTAAGTTTATAGTGAGTGTGTGACCACTAACAAAAGCCATGTGGGTACAGAGAATGAGTGAACCCTGAGGGATTAAAAACACCACCACCCAAAATCCTTCAATTCTTGTAATAGAGAGGAAACTGGGCAATTCTGGGGCTCATGTAAGTACTGTGAAGACCGTGGGTCCAGGCGAGGCTTGATCTTGCTGGGGCAAAAGGGAATTTGTTTGTGTATGGGTATTCCTGACTGGGTCACTGAATGGAGAGGCATATGTTTCCAATTTTTGGAAATTGTTTCCTTTTTCTTTTAGGGGAAAAATGTGCCGGAAACTTCTCTGGGTGGAGCTATGGGAAGGATCATATCTGAACCATTCTAAAAAGTTAAACTCAGTGGCCTAAGTTCTTACTATTATCCCAAATGGGAAGAGCCCTTGTGCTGAGAATGGTGGGAGGCTGTTGCGGGGGATAGGAGTACTTTATAAATAATTTCTAAGTTCAAAAAGCTTCATTTCATTGGTAGGAGTTCTTTCTCCAACCATCCCAACCCCTCTGTTGCCTTTGAGAGTTCTTATGGTTGAGAAATTCACTACCATATGGTCAATGTTTCAATGAGTATCTCTGGACATAGCTCAAGTGGCCCTCAGACAATGGATTATGCTCCATCACTAAGCACCTAACTGAATGAAGCCTTCACAGTGCGGTGGGAAATGCCAAACTAATGCTCTAAAGTTGCTGCTAAATCGTATATTGTCAAATTGCTTCACAAAAGGATTTTTACCATTTTGCTACTCCACCAATAACGTAGTGTCTCTTTGGCCACAGACCTGCCACCACTGAATTTTGTCATTTTAAACTATTTTTGCCAAGTGGGTGGGAGCAGGGTGGTTCAAATCATTTGCACAAACTTCATTGGTTTATCCTGTAAGGAGTGAGAATTTTCTCCACACCATGAAGAAATCTAAAGTTCTACAATAGAGGAGGTTATTCACAAAGGAATTCTTTACAATGCTATTAATGTGGAGTCATCTGTAATGACTTAAAGACAAAAAAATATGAAAGCTTTAACCATACCCCATCCTCACTCCCAGTCTCTTCCCCTGGCCCCACAAATCCTGTTTTCATTGGCCTGTCCTTCATAGCAGGGTTAAACTACTCACAGTATTGGCTGAACATGTTTGAATGATTTTATATGTGTATATATATATATATATATATATGTATATATATATACACATATATGTATGTATACATATTTAAAATTTCCTACAAACATCTCAACAATTTCTAAGAATTAGATGGACAGACAATCTAAGGTGTTATGGCTGACATCTGAGAAGTCATAATACCCCGTTTATAAACTGTGCTCCTGGAGAAGATTGAGACCCCAAGAAGAGGTATGTGTATGCAGACCAAGAATGGGTGAAGTTTCTATACAGGGAATCCAGGGTGTTACTGAAGCCATGTCAAACCAGTTCAGGACAGTTGATTGTTAGATCTCTCAATGTGAGTATTTATACTTCAGTAATTGGCAAACACTACAAATCGGGATTCGACTTATTGTTTTACTAATGTCTAGACTAAAAAGTGATAGGGAAAATGGTCATAATGAAAATTAAACATAAACTTGCCCCATGAGCTCATGTCCCACCTCAACAACCCCCAGAGCTGGTTGTTAAATATTTACCAGCCCATACGTGAGAGATCTGATACTGTTCATCCTCGAAGAGGACCAGTGGTATTTGGGGTGATGTTTTGACTTTCATGTGAATTGGATTTAAATGATGGAAGCTGATAGCTGACACTTATTTACTTGTCCTTTTTCTCCTCTCACCCTGGCCTGGAGAGAATGTGTGAGCTTCAAAGTTGATCTCTTCTCTCAAACTTTCCATGTTTCTGTTCCTTTAGCATTGATGAAAATGTGGTCCATCATAGCAATGTCTGGTTTGTGTGTGTTTCCTTCTTTGGAATGGGAAGAGTAAGAGAGAATAAGGTGACTGGCAGGGCACACTCGTGCCCGCAAAATGGTCAATCTCTTTTTGCCTGCAGCTCTGGAGCTGGATGAAAGAGAATGTTAATTTACATGTTCTGTAACTTCCTCAAATCAGGAAGAATAATCAACGAGGACAGATGTCTGATCTCAGACACAGCCTGAGTGAGCCATGATTACACAGGTCTCGATGGTAGGAGGAGATGGTAGGAGGAGATGGGGAAGAGTTGTTTTCTCTCTATGCTCTAAAGAGGCTGTGTCTCTCACGCATTATCTCACCCTGTCTTCTCTTTGCATGATCAGGGGGTCATAGAATTAGAGTTGGAAGGGATCATAGGAGGTGGAATCCAACTCCCTCATTTTATAAATGAGGAAATTGAGGCAGACCTCTCCAAAGTCACACAGCTAGTAAGTGTCTGAACTCAGGTCTTCTTGGCCAGATCTCTAGACATTGGTCTTCCTAGCTGTCTTGAAAAACAACCTTTGAGAAAGAATGAGTAAATCTCCTCTCATTCGGGCAGGCTATTCTCTGATGGGTACTACTTTTTTTCTGATGGGCACATCTTGTGGGAAGATGGGACTGATAACATATGGGAGACATCAGCTATTAAAAAATAAAATTCACTTTGTTTAGCTGTGGACTAGGTCCAAAATTTTCAATTCTTCCTTATGTCCATAATCTCTTCCAAATAAGGATTGTTTTCTCTTAAGCAGGCTTTTTTTCCCCTCAGTCCTCCTCTCCTTGCATTATGCGATTCTTACCCAGGTCCATTTACAAATCTTCTAGAGAAGATGAGCTCAGCATACTAGAGGTCTTTCTTTGAGCCTTCTGACATTTCACTGACTCCATGGCAGCATCTGAATTTTCTATGTCACTTCCCTCAAATTTGCTATTTGTCTTAGATGGTAATTTTTACATGGCTTATTGCCCACAAGCCATGATCGGTAATATGTTATATCCTACTTAGATCCAGAATAGGTTTTTCCACTGGCCCAGAGGGTCACTGGAAACGTGGATTCTTTGGAAATTGTGTTCTGCTTCCCAGACCAATAGGCAACACGTGTTTACTGGTCACTTTACTATGTACCAGATACTGCCTTAAGCAATGGTGATATAAATAAGCAAAAAATAAAAATAGAAAGCCCCTGCCTTTGAGGAATTTGAAGTATAATGGGGGAGAAACATACGAAAGTAAGATGAAAAAGAATGGAGGGGGGGAGGTACCTGGTTTGTGGTATGGTGTTGAAGTCTGTAAAGTCAGAAGCACCTCTGGAAGAGAAAAGCAGAATTCATCTGCTAGACGAATTGGGAAAATAGAGGTATTACCAAGAGAGATTTTTGTGATAGGAAGCAATTTGGGATTATTATTATTTTGTAGGTTAGACATTTGCTAATTTTTATAAGATGAAATTTAATTTTTAAAATTTAACATTTTATTTTTCCCCAATTACATGTAAAAACAATTTTTAACATTTGTTTTTTTTAATTTTTAGATCCATATTCTCTCCCTTCCCCCTTTCCATCTCCCCCCATTGAGAAGGCAAGCAATTTGATATAGATTATACATGTGCAGTCATGGAAAATATATTTCCATGTTAGTCCTGTTGTTAAAGAAAACAAGAAAAAACGTAAGAAAAACAAAGAAAGTAAAGAGAAAGTATGCTTTGATCTGAATTCAGACTACATCAGTTCTTTCTTTGGAGATGGAAAGTGTTTTTCATCAGAAATCCTTCACAATTGTCTTGGATCACCGTATTTCTAAAAATAGCTAAGTCATTCACAATTAATCATCATACAATATTGCTATTACTGTATACAATGTTCTCCTGGTTCTGCTCATTTTACTTTGCATCAGTTCGTGTAGTCTTTTCTAGTTCATATAAGTCTTTTAAATCTTTTCTGAGAGCATCCTTCTCATCATTTCTTATAATACAACAGTATTCCATCACAATCATATTCAACAACTTGTTCAGCGATTCCCCAACTGATGAACATTCCTTCAATTTTCAATTCTTTGCCACCACTAAATGAGCTGCTATAAATATTTTTGTACATTTTCGTTTTTGCTTTCTATCTTTTTGGGATACAGACGTAGTACTGGTATTGCTTGGTCAAAAGGTATGCATGGTTTTATAGCCCTTTGGGTACAGTTCCAAATTGCTCTACAAAGTGGTTGATTTAGTATTACCACTTCACCAGCAGAGCATGAGCATCTCATTTTTCTCACATTCCCTCCCACATTTGTCATTTTCCTTTTCAGTCATATTAGTCAGTCTGATAGGTGTGAGGTGGTACCTCAGAGCTGTTTTATTTTTCATTTATCTGTTTTATTTTCATTTCATTTATCTATTTATCATTCATTCATCATTATCAATAGTGAATTAGAGCATTTCATATGACTATAGATAACTTTGATTAACTCATCTGAAAACCATTTATTCATATCCTTTGGCCATTCATCAATTGAGGAATGATTCTTATTTCTGTAAGTTTGACTCAGTTCTCTATATATTTGAGAGAAACTGTAAAATTTTTTCACACTTATGATTATTATGTATTTTTCTCCATCCTATTTCCTCCTTGTTTATCCTACTCTTTCTCTCCTTTCACTCTTGTCCATTCTCAAGTGTTTTGTTTCTAACTTTTACCTTCCCCAATCTGCCCTCCCTTCTGATAGCACCCCCCCCCCCCCACTTATCTCATTCCCCTCCTACTTTCCTGTAGGGTAAGATATATTTCTTTACTCAACTGAGCCAATTCTGATGAGAGTAAGGTTCAAATTCTTCCTCCACCTCCCGCATCATCCCCATCTACTGTAAAAGCTCTTTTACGGCTCTTTTATGTCAGATAATTTATCCCATCTGCCTGTCCCTTTCCCCTCCTCCTAGTGCATTCCTCTCTCAAACCTTAATTTTATTTTTATTAGATAATTATCCCATTATATTCAACTCATACCTGTGCCCTTTGTCTTTGTATGCTCCTTCTTCCTAACTTCTAACTTCCCTAATGATGGGAAAGGTTTGAGAGGTTACAAGTATCATTTTTCTCATGTAGGAATATAAACAGTTTAACTTTATCGAATCTCTTATGATTTGTCTTTGCTCTTTACCTTTTTTAATACTTCTCTTGACTCTTATATGTGAAAGCCTAATTTTCTCTTCAGCTCTTCTCTTTTCATCAGGAATACTTGAATATGCACCAAATATCCTTTTTTTTTCCTTTTAAAGGATTATACTCAGTTTTCTTGGGTAGGCTATTCTTGGTTGTAATTCTAGCTCCTTTGACCTCTGGAATATCATGTTCCAAGCCATCTGGTCCTTTAATGTAGAAATCACTAAATCTTGTGTTATCTGGATTGTAGTGCCATGATATTTGAATTGTTTCTCTTTGGCTGCATGCAATATTTTCTCCTTGACTTGGGAGCTCTGGAATTTGGCTATAATCATACTGGAAGTTTTCATTTTGTAAGTAAGTGATTGGTAGAATCTTTTAGTTTCTGTTTTATTCTCTAGAATATCATGGCTGTTTTCCTTGATAATTTTTTGAAAGATCTTGTCTAGGTTCTTTTTTGAACATGACTTTCAGATAATCCTATAATTCTTATATTACTTCTTCTGATCTATTTTCCAGGCCAGTTATTTTTCCAGTGAGATATTTCAAAATTTTTTTCTATTTTTTATTCTTTTGATTTGGTTTATTGTTTCTTGATGTCTTATAAAGTCATTAGCTTCCATTTGTGCAATTCTAATTTTTAAGAAATTATTTTCTTCAGTGAACTTTTGTACCTCCTTTTCAATTTGTCTAGTTCTATTTTTAAGGAGCTGTTTTCAGTGAATTTTTGTATATTATTTTCTATTTGGCCAATTTTGCTTTCAAAGACATTCTTTTCATTGGATTTTTGTGCCCCTTTTACCATTTGACCAATTCAGTTTTTTTTAAGGTATTACTTTCTTCAGTATTTTTTTGGGGGGGTGTCTCCTTTACTAATCTGCTGACACTTTTTTCTTGATTTCTTGTATCACTCTCATTTCTCTTTCCAATTTTTCCTCTACCTCTCTTAATTGGTTTTCAAAATCTTTTTTGAGCATTCCATGACTTTCAATGCAGCAGTTTTGAATTTGTTGTCTTCTTCTGGATTTGTGTTTTGATCTTCCCTGTCGCTGTAGCAACTTTGTATGGTCAGGAACTTTTTCTGCTTTTTCCTCAATTTCCTAGCCCATTTGTTGACTTTTAACTCTATTCTAAAGTGGGGCTGCACTTCTGGAGTGGAGGGGGCACTGTCCCAAGCTTCAAGTTTTTTGTGCAGCTGTTTTCAGAGATAATACGGTGAACCTGGAAGTTTTCAGTTCACTTGAGGTGGTATGATCTAGGGAGAGGTGTGTTTACTACCCTCCTGATCTGTGCTCTGGTCTATGAGTGACCACAATCACTATTTTCTGCCTTAGGTTCTAGCCCCTCTGTAGCAGCAAGTTTTGGTGTGCTAGTGCTCATCCTTGTCCTGGGGCTGAGATCCAGGACTGTGGCACAGATTCAAATATAGGTAATACAATAGAGTCCTACCTCAGTGCTAGCAAAGGACTCCTGTAATCACATTCTGACCAGTTCTGACCATTCTTGTTCCCTTACCATCTGTGTACTGAGAAATCCAGAAACTGCCACTGTTGCCACTGATTCAGTTGCTCTCATGGCCTGTTCCTGGTTTGCTGGAGTGCAGTGTGTGCTGGACTGCACTCCACTCTTACCTTGGTGCAGCAAACCTTTCCTGCTGACCTTCTAAGTTTTTCTAGGCTGAAAAATTGTTTCACCTCATCCTTTTGTGGGATCTGTCACTCCAGAATTTGCTTTGAGGCATTATTGAAAGTTTTTTGGAAGAGTTTTGGGGAGAGCTCAGGTGAGCCTCTGCCTTTTTTTCACCATCATGACTCTGCCCCTCAAAATTTGGGATATTGAGAGCTCTGTACAATTTCCAAGATGTGATGCCGCCCCTAACCTCCTTCTAGGGAGCTATGAACCCAACTCATTGTTTGTCTGTTGGACCCCTTGTGCCTTTTTAAGATCTATGACCTAGTCCATGGAATGGGCTGTCCATCCAGTCACATGGTGTATATTCTGTACTTTATGCCTTCTTCTTCCTCATTGTTTTTCCTCCATGAAGTATCAGGCTAATCTCTCCTCTTTTTAACTTTACTTTTATTTATTTCAATAACTATTTCCCAATTACATTAACATTTTTATCATTTACTTTTTAAAATTTTATGTTACAAATTCTCTCCCTATCTCCTACCTCTCTCCCACTCTTGAGAAGGCAAGCAATATGATATATACATATATATCATATATGTGCAAAACATATTCCCACATTAGCCACACTGCAAAAGAAAACACATACACTAAAAATATGAAAAATCAAGAAAGTGAAAAAAGTCTGCTTTAATCTGCACTCAGAGTTCATCATTTCTCTCTCCAAAGGTGGATGGAATTTTTCATTGTAAGTTATTAGGAACTATCTTGAATGATTGTATTGGTTAGATTAGCTAAATCTTTCAGGCTGATCATCATAGTAGTGTTGTTGCTACCTTGTACAGGGTTCTCCTGTTTCTGTTCACTTTATTTTGTGTCAATTCACATAAAAATTTCCCCGTTTTTCTGAAAGCAATCCATTCATAATTTTTTATAGAACAATAGTATGACATCACAATCATATACCACAACTTGTTTAGCTATTCCTCAAGTGATGGGCATCCTCTCAATTTCCAATTCTTTGCCACCACCAAAAGACCTGCTATTAATACTTTAAAAAATAGGTCCTTTTCTCTTATTTTTTTAAAAAATTCTTTGGAATATAGTCCTAGTAGTGGTATTGTTTGGTCAAAGAAATTGCAATTTCATAACCCTTTTGGCAAAGTTCTGAATTGCTCTTCAGAATGTTTAGATCATACGACTCTACCAAGGTCCATTAGTGTCCATATTTTTCCATATCTCTTCCAACATTTATAACTTTCCATTTCTGTCATATTAGTCAGTCTGATAGGTTTAAAGTGTTATCTCAGAGTTGTTTGCATTTCTCTAATCCATAATATAAAACATTTTCCCATGTTAATATCGACAGTTTTGATTTCTTCATCTGAAAACTGCCTTTTCATATTCTTTGACAATTTTTCAACTGGGGAATGGCTCTTAGTTTAGCAAATTTCCCTTTGTGTTTGAGAAATGAGACCTTTATCAGAGAAACTTAATTTAAATGCCTTCCTCCTACTTTCCTACTTACATTCTAATTTTGGTTGCATTGTTTTTGCTCATGCAAAACTTTTTAAATTTAATATATTAAAACTATTCATTTTTCTTCCTGTGATTCTCTCTCTTTTTTGGTCCTAAACTCTTCTCTTACCCATAGATCTGAAAGGTAACTATTTTCTGTATGTTCCTAATTTACTGACCTCTTTATGTCTAAATCACGTATTCATTTGATCTTACTTTGGTATATAGTGTGAGATGCAGGCTTATGCCATCTCCTTTTCTTTTTAAAGTTGCCCCAAGTCATATCTGTAAAATGAAGTCAGTTGTACATGCCAAAGAAGGGCATGGCTTTGCTAATTCTATCACCCAATAGCTTCTTAAGGCTTAGAAAATTCAAATCATTCTTACCATCCATTTCCTCTAGACAGGGTCTTACTAGGCACAGGTTTATGACTCTCCTAATGTAGATACAGTCAGTTACTAAATTATCATCTGTTTCCTGTCTAAATTGATCACTCATTGTTCTTGATCATACATTCTGCTTATATCCAAAGTATCTTTGCAATTCCCCAAACTCAGCAGTACCTCAGCTAGACTCAGGCATCAATATATATGTTCCTTCTGTATGTTCAATGCTCTCTTTCCTCATCCCTGCCCTTGAAGGACTCATTTACATCCTTCAAGACTCAACTCAGGGGCCTTTCCTAAGGGAAGGCATCCCTGATTCCCAGTATTGGTATGCTTACCTTGTTCAAATTGCCCTGTCTCACTTCTCTGTGTGCATATTGTATACACCCAACAAAATGTGAACTCCCAAAGTGTATTGAATACATATGTTTTCCTATTTAATCTTTGTTTTACCAGTACACAGTGTAGTTCCTGAAATGTTTATCTTTTTTGTTTTTATTCCCAGGTTCATCATAAATCATTTATAAACACTATCTCTAAATTTTTAATCTGAGGATAATTTGTCCATGGATAATGAAACCCATCTTTGGGGATGGAGGGGGAGACAGAAGAGGGGGAAAGAGAGAAACAGAGAGAGAGAGAGAAAGAGGGACAGAGAGGAGAGGAAGAAAAGGAGGAGGAAGATATAGAGGAGGAGGAGAAAAGATGAAGAAAAAGGAGGAGAAGGAAAGGAAGGGAGGGAGAGAGAGGGGCCCCTAAGGTCTCTTCCCCTCCCATCTAAAATCCTATGATCTGTCTAGATCAGGCTTGGAGCCAGGTAAGACTTGGATCTGAACCCTAGCTCTGCCATGTATCCTTAGCCAGTTCCTTCACGTCTCTGAGTCTCATTTCTCTTATTTGTAAAATGAGGCTAATGACACTGATCTGGTCTACCTTGGAGGGCTGTTATGAAGCTCCAATGAATTCTGTAAACCTTAGTTTTCTGTTGATATTCCAGCAATGGTGGCCATGGTATAGAAGGATGCATTCAGTCTGGGTTCCCTACCTGTCATTCTGCAGGTCCCTTGTGGGACTCCAGCCCACAGATCCTTCGGGGAGGCTGACTCATGAACCATGGATCCAAGGCAACAAAGCCATATAAGGAACCCTGGGAAGCTCTTTGCTGAGATTTCAGGAGAATGGGAACATGAACGCTGATACAACTGAGGGCATCTTCTCCTGGGGGAAGTAGCTCCCTGAGCTTCTTGCTGATGAGGAATCTTGTGCCTCCCATCCAATGGGTTCCTTTCATTCCTCTCATGTCAGTTAAACTCACAATGGTTCTCAGCACAAGGCAGTCGTTGTTCATCTTGGTCTGGTTATAGATGGTGTTTTGATTCATAGGCTCATTGATCAAGAGCTGGAAGAGACCTCAAAGGCCATCTAGTTTACCTCTCTCATTTTACATATGGGAAAACTGAGTCCCAGAGAGAAAAGACTTGCAAAACTTCAGAGATTCCCAGATTTTATCCCTTCTTTTTACAGATATTTTGATGAATAGGAGCATAGATTTAGAGCAGTGTGGGACTTAGAACTCACCTCTTATACAGAGGGGAAAACTGAGACCCAGAGAGAAAATTTGACCTGCCCAAAGTCACATAACTGGTAAAGGGCAGAGCTGGGATTTGAACCTTGGTCTTTTGCATCGGGATCCAGCCATTCTTCAATGCATCAGTCTATTTCCATCCAAACCAAACTAGAAATGTATTGGATTATCCTCTGGCACTGGAGAGGAGGGGTTGTTGAGGTCTTTTGGTTTTCCCTTTGTCTTTCAAAAGCAGATAATTTTTCAGCCCCATGATGGTGTAAACTATCTGCCCAGATCTTTAATGTGAACCTCCCCTTCTCATCCTCCACTCCTTGCCCAGTCACTTACAATGATAAAGTTTCAAAAACATGATCTTCTTTCCTGCTTTCAGGATGTTCCTGCATCCTCTTCTTAAAATCGCTCCTCCCCCTGTCTGTGTCCGGACCCCTCCTCCTCCCCTAAAAAAGCTTTGGCTGAAGAAAAACACTATTTCCTGGCAAGTGGAAACAATTAGTGACTTCAGAGCCCATCGAATTAAAAGTCCAGATGTTCTAGCCCATCTTGGAAAAAAAAAATAAAAAGATGAAGTAGCGGCAGCAGCAGCAGCAGCAGAAAATCTACAACACCTGGCCTGAGGTTGCTGGCCAGCTCCATTCACAAGCATCCCAGAGGTCCAGAGGGACCAAACTCTCAATGCACACGACTGAGTTTAGTTGAAGGCTGCCCTCTGTCACTCCCTGTTTCCTGCCTGAGAAGCAGATTCCATGGTTTGTGAGGAAAAAGCACAGTGTTTTATTGCTGATCTCTGTTCTTTAATTTAATTAATTGTGCTTTCTCTTCAGATTGTCATCATTATCAGGGACAGACCCCTCTTGCACAGATCTGGGCATTCAAGGAAGCTGGCACAAGGGGATGAGGTGATGGGAACCAGGCTCTTTGACTGCAACCAGCACATCTGAGATCAGAATGCTGATCAGAAATCCAGCTTTAGAAAGAGGTTGTCATGTTTCAGACGGGGGAAGCAATCATACACTTAGAAGACCTACATTTAATACCCAGCTCTGCAACTTACTTTCTGTGACATAAGAGAGGAAGACTCTGAGACCCCTCTCTGGTTCTAAGTAGGTAACATTATGATTCCAAGTAAGGACACAAAATTTGCAAAGAACCAAGGACCAGGAATTGTCCTCATATTCCATTTTCTCCTAATAACTTCCATCCCCTTGACTATACTAAGCCCAAGAAAAAGTCAAGGAAGGGGCAGACCATTGGAACTATGGTTTCCTTAGGGCTCAGAAAAATGATGGTATACTTTAAAGAAATGGATATGTAACAATAACAAGCATTTTTATAACTATAATTTTATAATTTATTTATTATTTTTGAGGTTTGCAAAGCACTTTGTAAATATAATTATATTTTATCTTCACAACAACCCTGGGAGGTAGGGGCATCCCTATCTATTATTTCCATTTTGCAGATGAGGAAACCGAGGCTGAGGTTGGTTAAGTGACTCATCAAGGGTCACACAACTAGTAAGTGTTTGAGGCAAGTTATAAATTCAAGAACTCTCTCTACTTCACCAGAATCATGGAGTTTCAGTGTTGGAAGAGATATTACCCACTCATAACTGGTCAAAAATTCCCTCTACAGTATCTTTGATAAATGATCATCCCCACCCCCCACGTCACTATGAAGTGAGATGGGGGATGACCTCCCTCAAGTATAGATAGACTCGTCCTCAGATGACAGACAAATAGGAGCCCAGTTATGGACAGCATGTCTGTCATTTGAGGACCAACCTATCTGTATTCAAAGGAGATCATTCTCCATCCCCAGCATGCCACATAGTGATGTTGGCAGGGGAGGTGGGAAAGGAGGTGACCACTTGTCAGTGATGCCACTCAGCAAGAACTTGTAGTTCAAGCCCTGGGGTTGTCTCCATAGAGAAGAGAAAAAAATAGTAGTAAGAATAGTTCAAATTATATAACACTTTTTGATTTACAAAGAACTTTATGCCTATTGTCTAATGTAATCCCCATCACTTTCTGGAAGCAGACATTCTTATCACCATTTTGCCAAGAAACCAACTGAGGTAATACAGATTGTGCCTTGCCATTGTTCCAAGATCACACATGATCCCCTTCATAAAATACTGGATGAGTTATCAGTTTTTGCTTGAAGACTTCCAGGAAGAAAGTCCTGGAAATTGGGAACTCCACCTTTCGAGGCAACCTGTTGTACTCAAGGACAGCTCAAATTGTGAAGAAGTTTCCCTTCTTCACCTTCTGACCTCCAGATGTATGGTGAGCCCAGAGAACTGAGCCCAGAAGCAGAAAGTAACATTTGGTAGAGGCTGAAGACTAACAAAGCAACACACCAGTGAAGTCCAATAGAACTTGGTGGAGTAATGTACCTAGCAGAGAGGAGAAGTTCTCTGGGTTCACTCAGAGACCAGAACAAAGCTGCTAAATCCCCCTTCAGGTTTTAGGGATATTCTGAGGGTTTAGTAGTATTTCTCCTCTAAACTGAAGACTCCACCAAATGTTTTTCTCCTACAAGTAAACAAGAATGATTAGTCCCCCAGTCTCATTTAGCAACTTAGTTAATACCAATTAGTTTTTATAAGGGAATATTTACTTAGAATATATAGAAGAATCAAAGTACAAACATTCCCACCTCACCCTCAAACATCTTAGGTATATATCTCCTATATCGCTGCCACTCTGCCACAGATCAAGCCTCAGACAGTCTCTACATAACATTAGTCTCACCAAGTTTCTGTTGATATACGATATGATTGCTGGAGTTCTTGTCTCAGTTACTGGTGGGCTAGGTCTCCAAGATCACTCCTTGATCCTCCAGGTATTGATATTGGATTGGCCACCAATACCAGCATAGATTCATCTCCCAACCTCCCAAAATCCCTTGATGCCTAGGTCCCCCAGTTGGCCCATTTTCTTGATCTTCTGAACTCACAAGATCATAGACTCTTCTTCCTCCACCTAAAACAAAATCAATGCCAAGAAAGAGAACATTTGTGCCAGTCCTTCAGTGCACGTTGAGCCTAAATCTTCCTCTCTGGAATTTCCATTCTACTTTCATCCCAGCTCTGTTTTCTGGGGTTTAGTAGAATAAGGCGCATTCTTCTTCTATGTGACAATCCTTAAAATACTTAAAAATAGCTTAACCTTCAGCCTTTTCTTCTTCAAATTTAGCACCCACATTTGCAGTTGCTCCAACTGATGTTTTTAATTCTTGTTGTCTCTTATTCCCTCAGTATCCCAGTCTTCCTCTTCTGGATTCTAGCTATTCAGTGTCATTCCTAAGATATGGCAACAGGAAGTGAACATAGTACTCCAAAGAAGGTCTAATTAAAGCAGAATGAAATGGGAACATGGCTTCCTTCATCCTGGGTATTATGTGTCTCTGAATGGAATCTAAGATTACACTTACTGCTTTTCTTGAATGGAACCCAATTCATGTTAGTCCTCCCCTTCATATAGGAAGGAGAACTATTCTTGGACCTCTCCTCTCTACTAGATTCATTGTTCCACCAAGATGTATTGGACTTCATTGATGTGTTACTTTGTTTGTCCCTAGCCTCTGCCAAATGTTACTTTCTGCTTCTGAGCTCAGTTCTTTAAGGCCAGCCAAGCCATCCCAGTTTTGCTCTGCTAGGGTATAGTGGCTAGGACCTCTCTCTGTCTTATAAGAATCAGTTGATTGATTTTGAGTTGTAACTAACATATCTGGCTTAAAAAAAGAGCTATGAGCAATGCTTCCAGCCCAACTTTAGGTCTTTATTTTTTGGATCTCTCTGAGAGAAGATCAAAATGTCCTATTACAAATATATCAAAACCAAGATTCCATACTCTTGCATATACTCAAAATTTTCTCTGGCTTAAACCTGAATACAAGATAGGGAGAGAATGCAAGGTTGCTCTCCAGTCATTCAGTCGAAATACTTGCCTTTTTTAATATATTAATGACACTTTGGTGTTGCGGTTAGTTCAGTCTCAATATCAATCTCCCTATAGTTAGCTTACCCACAAGTTAACTACAGAACATAGGACTATAATTTTTAGAATTGTAATCCAACTGCCTCATTTTATAGATGAGGAAACTCAGGTTAGTGTTGGTTAAGTAGTACACCCAAAGTTCCACAGGCACTAAGTGGTATGGGCAGAATTTGGATCCTGACCTTTTGATTTCAGAGACTATGGTCTTTACCCTGAGCAGACATTGTGGAGAACAGATTTAGCCTTACAAATAGAGTGGACAAAAGACAGAAATGTCTGGAACAGAAAGTCATGAGTTCCTCATTCCTAGAGCTCTTCTTAAAAAAGGATGAATAATCACTTGTTAGGGATGTCATAAAGGGAATTCCTGTTCATAGACATAGACTTTTTGGTCACTTCCACCTTGGAGATTCCATCAAACTCTGAAACTGTTCACCTATAAGCCTGGTTCTGCTTAAATGTATTTGCATATCTCCATGACCAAGAATATCTTTTCCTGTTCTATATTACAGTTATAATTACTGCTACTCTATTGATACATTAGGATCTGAGGAAGATCAGAAGGTTGGTCTGGGAATTCAGTTTTCAGGAACTTATAGCCCAGGAGGCCTCTTAGAAGGCTTTCTTGCTCTGAATTCCTAAGTAGTGAGAATCATTATCCCATTCTTCAAGCTGGTCATAAAGCTTTCAAAACCTGATGATGACTAATTCTTATTACTTCCTATTTCCAAAGATGGTCACAGCCTTTATACATTGGCTGGAGTGAACACACAAACAATGAAGGGCATAGATTCTAAGGGAATTCAAGATATGAAATGAAAAGACATTTCAGGAGTAAAACCTTTTAGAAACAGGTGACGAGGCTAATTTTGAGACTGCTGGGTCATGTGGTGCTAGAACTCTGGGCCTGGTCAGAAAGCCCTGAGTTTAAATTTGTCCTCAGATATTTACTAGTTCTGTGATCCTAGGCATGGGTAGAGGGAATTTCTTCTTTAGGATTCCAATAAACCAATTAAATCAAAAGACTGAAACAGTTCTTCCCCAAAGAGGAGATGAGAAAATACGTCTTCCTTCTTTTCAGATGTGGGGGAACTTCTGGTGTGGAAAATTGCTGACACTAATGGAATTAGTTGCTCTGCTGGTTAGTTTTGTTGAACTAACTCTTTTTCCTTTTTCTTGCACTGTTGCAAGAGATGGCTCTTCAGAAGGGGAAGCAACATATTGGAAATCAAAGCGATGGAAAAAATAAAAGGACCAATAAAGGTATTTTAAAATGAAAGGTTTGCCCACTCCCCCCTCCAAATCATTTAATTCCATTCACATGATTCTAGACTGTTCAAATATTGTTTGCTGTCATTATTGTTCTGAAATATATATATATATATATATACATATATATGCTATTCCTTAGTATTATCTGCAAATCTGACAAGTATTCACTTACACTTTTACAAATGAAATTGATAAAAACAAAAAGTCTAAATAACAAAGACTCCAGGGCAGATCCCACAGCAATCTATTAGGGATATCTTTCTAAGTTTAATATTGGTCTAATGATCTAATACTGACCATTGCTGAATATATCTCTCTTCCCTTTTCATTTTAAAGCCTTCAATTAGATAAGCAAGACTGTAGGCAAAAAAAAAAATGCATTTATTTTTCCACCAGCCCTCATTACGTACACTCCATCCCTTGCCAACAGTTCATCATTGCTTTCTATATTTTAGGTAGTGGTTCAGAAGTAGAAATACTATTAGCAGATACAATCTTAGTTTTTCTAATCTGTTCTTTTCTGAAAATTTTACCTTTAATTGGCAGTAGTGATGAAAAGGTCATTAGGGTCTTCGAGTTTTCTTGCTTAGAGTCTCATAATTATTAGTCACGCTTTCTAACTTCCTTGGACTTTTATCATGTGTCTTCTCACAAATTGACAGAAAGGGGTGATGGTGGTCATCAGATCTGACAGTTTTTGGAACGTTTTCTGTCACCTTCTGGGTCCATACCATTGGAAGGCAGTGAATGGCTTGGGTTTGTTTACTCAGCTGAGTTTAATTTCTGATCCCCACTACTTGGTTTTTCTTACCCCAATCCTCATTAGAGGAGATTTTATTTGACAGTGTCTGTTCCATTTTTACTGACTCCAGGACCACTCTAGTCACTATTCCAAATTACTCCTCAAAAGCAATACAACTGACAGCTATTGCTCATGCTTTGAGGGTAGGGGATGGGGAGAAGAGAGACGGGACAGAGGGAAAGAAACAGGGAAGTAAGGAAAGAGAATTTTCAATCTCTTATTATAGGATACACACTGTGCTAAGCCCTGGGAACACAAAAGTAGGCAAACAAGGAACTTTCTACCCTCAAATAGCTCACATTGTTACGCAGGAAGAAGTCACTTAAAGGGAGCTGGAAAGGGGATGGAGGGGCTTTTAGTTGGGGGAAGATTGCTGACCAGAAGATGGAGAAGCCTGACTTAGCTTCCCATAGGGTCATCCGCTGAGAGTGGGAAGGGCCCTTATTGTTGATCCTGAATGGGCCCCTCATTTCACAGTTCAAGAAACTGAAGCCCAAAGAGGGAAGTGTGGATATAGAAGAGGTGAGATAGGAACAAGTACATCACAACTAGAATAGAAAACAAACCCCATCAATCCTTCCTCCTTCTAACTTTGGAAATTTGGTATAAACTGCTGCAAGTTTCCCAGACAACAAATGAGAATCATTGGGTAATATGGCCCAATTACAAGGGGACAAAATGCTGCAGCTTGGCCCAGGACTCAAGGCTGAAAAACAATGATTTCTGTTTGGCCCACACCATCTGAGTTCTTTTGTCTGACTTCACATTATTGGTTGCAGATGTCTGAGACAATTTGGAGGTGATGTGGAGTGTCAGCTCTCAGCAAACTTGTGAAGCAGGATATTTACATTCAGGGCTCCTCTCCTTCCTGTTTTTATGCTGTTTTCCTCTGTACTTTGGGGTGCTGATTTCTTCATTTCTGAAAAAAAGGGGGGTGAAATTAGCTGATCCCACTCCTATTTCTTGGTAGATGTCATGAGTTGGATGGCCCAAACAATTCTTGACTTGGTGGTTACGTTCTTGAAGGCTCCTTTGTGCTGGCCCTTCCTGGGCTGGGAGAGCAGACCTATTGCCAAATCCACAAGGGAAACATCAGTTTGGGGAAAATTATCACAGCTTATGGCCCCTAGCATGATGACAAAGCCACATAAAAAGAAGTCAGAAGAGCAAATAGGCACACGAATGACATTCTGCCATTGTGACTGAATAGTTATTTAATTGTATTAATCAACCAAAAAGAATTTATTAAGCACTTACTCCATTCCAGGCTGGACTAAGGGCTTTAGGAATACAAAGACAAAAGGAGAGAGAATCCTGTGCTCCAGGAGCTTATGATCATAGAGTTAGAAGGAGCCCCGGAACTCCTCCCACCAGCCCTTTGTTTTATAGAGGAGGAAAGAGATGGAGTAAATGATCTGCCTCCCCTCACAGGTGAGATTTTTGGCACTGCCGAAGATCCTGGAGGAATATATTCATCTATCAGGCATCAGGAGTGAAAGCCGTGATTGGTGGGTACTGTATCATTGACATGAATGTATGTGTGCATAAATGACATGTATCACAATGGGCAAATATAGGGAAAAAACTAAGCCAACATTCTCACACTGTCTCAGAGCCAAATTCCAAGGAATGTGTGACACTTCCTCTGGAGCCTCTGAGACACTTTTTAAGGGAAAGACTTTCATCTCAGCTGACAGTGGAAACTGACCAATGGGATTTCACTTCTTAGCAGCTGGAAACCTTTTCTCCTGGTCTGTATGGCAACTGAGGTCACATCCAAGGAAAGCCAAAGTCCTATGGGGGAGGTGGAATGGGATTAAAAAAACTAAATTTATTAGTAGAAGGATTATGATATAAGCAGAGAGGTGAAGAAGGAAGGGAGAAAGGGGAGAAAGAGGAGGAAAAGGAGAGGGGGATGATAATGAAAACGATAATGATGATGATGCCAGGAGAAAAGGGCAGGGGAAAAGGTAATGGACAGATAGGGGATTGGGAAGAATCGAGAGGCTAGAGAGAAAGGACAAAGGCACACTGACAAACTGGAGGTCTACAGGAGGTTGGTGAAGGACCTTGAGCTCATGCTCTAGGAGGAAATAGAAAAGTTAATAATCATTAATAATAACAATAACTAATAATTGAGTGGTGCTTTGAAATTTGCAAATCACTTTAATTGTTGTACCTTATCTCGTTAGATCCTCATAATAGCCCTGTCAGGGAAGTGATATCATTACTGCCACTTCTTAGGTGTAAAAACTAAGATGAACCCTCAGAAAAGTTCAGTGTTTTCCCAACCTTCTACAACTGGCAAGTGTCAGAGGCAGGGTTTGTCCTTAGCTTCTCCTTCCTTTTTCTCATTTGCCTTGGTAGAAGACATGAGTCTGGGAGGCAGTGCTGCTCAGTGGATAGAGCTTTGGGGAGGATGACCTGGACTCCCCTCTCATCGAAGACTCTCACCAGCTATGTGACCTTCTCTGTCACCTCTGTTTCCTTAACTGCCAAAATGGGGGATGTTGGCTAGACTAGATGGAGATTAAGGCCCCATCCTGATCTAAAACTATAGCCATAAGACTACCAGGTTAGTACTTTAAATACCTTCTGAATCTTCCTCTCTCCATGAGTGACTGACTGCAGGATGATGTGACCATCCTTGGTGAGGAAGACTGGAGTTCAAATCCAGCCTCTAACTCTTACGATGTGTGACCAAGAGCAAGTCTATTAATCTGTTTGCCTCACTTTCCTCAACTGTAAAATGGGGGTAGTAATAATAGCATCTATACCTCAGGGATTTTGTGAGGGTCATGTGAGACAGTATAAAGTGCTTAGCACAATATAAAGTGCCTGGTACATAGTAGGTGCTATGTAAGTGTTTATTCCCTTCTTCACCAAGAAGAGGCTTTGGTGTGGGATGGACAGGGGAGCAGAGCCTGGGTGGAGGAGAGGGCAGCTTAATGAACTTGCTTTGGGACACATGGATTCTGAGTTTGTCTTCTATCACAGGGCTGCTGTAAGGATTGAATGGAATGATTGCAGACTGAATAGTCCTTTAAGTTTTCCAATGTCCCTGGCAATAAATTCGTGATGTAGGTGACTGTTTCAGGCATTATCAATAGGCAATAGATTCTTGCATTATTCTTTTTCCCATTTTACAGATGGGGAAATGGAGCCATAGTGGCTTTCCCAAGATTGGACAATTCTAATGCTGGAGCTAGCTGGTCCCTTTTAAGGCCAGACATGAACATGCTCTGCAAGCTAGGCAAATAAAAGGAACTATCATCATCATCATTATCACCATCATCACCATTATCATCACCTTCATCATCACCATCAATATCATCATCATCATCATCATCATCACCATCATCACCATCATCATCATCACCATCATCATCACCATCATCACCATCATCATCATCATCATCATCATCATCATCATCATCATCGAAGTCTTTGACAAAAGGTTACCAGAGAGTTCATTCACATCTACACGATGACTTACAATATAAATGGGGACTTTCTCATGGGCTGCCATTGTGACAAGCCCCAATAGAATGGATTCTGTCCCCTCTCCATGACGATTATCACCATTGTGATTGTCCCCATTTGGGATGTCTCCATGGGTTCAGAAAGCCAAGAGCATGAAGTGAGGGTGGCTGATGGTGTGTTGTCGTCCCTGCCTTTCTGGTTGTTCCAAGTTTGCCGTCCTGTCTTTGGGATGGTCCCACTGGATACATTCCCAGAAGCCCCCAGAGCCAAAACATTTGTTTCTCATCTCTCAATCTGCCACACCCTTCATCCCACTGTTTAAGAAATGCTGACCTAAGGAACTTGTTCTATTACTATTATTTGTCTGTGAGAGGGAATCTCAATCCAGAGAAAGCTGAGCCAAGAGCATGGAACCATTTACATTGTGGGCATCTGTCCTGCACCGAGCAGCCTATCTGTCAACTGTGGAACTCAAGGTGGGCTTGGGGACAAGTTTCTCCGATTTTCAGTGCAAAAGATTCTGGGCCCTCCAGAAGAAGAGGATGAAGATCAGAGGCAGGCCAAGGGGGATTCTCCAGCACCATTCAAGGAGAAGCCTTATGTGATGGTTTTGTTTTGTGGACAAGGGAGTTTAAAACTCCCTGATGTATCTGCAGCAACAGTGTTGCCCAAACAGGGGCTTCTGATGTCAAGACGCTGAGAGCCTGTTGGTGCCAGACCTTAGACCAGGAGCAAAGCTTGAAAAAACTGGATTGCTTAGCTCCTCCTTGATTAGAGGTGGTGATGGAGGTGGAGAGAAGACTGAGTTTGGGGTCAGAGGCTCCTAATTCTGGTTCTTACACTTTGTCAAGTGAGGCCACTGAATCTTCACAGTTATTTTATATAGGCTGTCTCTAAAAGCATCAATAAGATTGGGCAACTGACAAGACATGCATTTGCACTGGCTGCCCCCATGCCTTCAATGCTCTTTCCTTCCTTCTACTTCTTTGAACCCCTAGCTCCCTTCAAAACTCATCTGTGGTACCATGTTTCACAGGGGCCTTTCCTAACCCTCAGCCTGTGGCAGTTTTGACTGGCCCCCAAAATTATTCTGCATTTATTTTGTATTAACTTATCTGGGAATGAATTGTTTCTTCACAACGGAATGGAAACTCTTTGGGGGCAGAGTTTTTGTGTTTGTCACCTCAGCTTGTCTAATGGGAACTTAATAAATGCTAGTGGAATTGAAAATTGAGTACTGTAACAGCAAAATTGTGTGACAATTAACCAAGATAGACTTAGCTCTTCTCAGCAATGCAAGGATACAGGACAATTCCAAAAGACTCATGATGAAAGATGCTAACTACCTCCAGAAAAAGAACTGTGGAGTCTGAATGTAGATCAAAGCAGCCTATTTTCCTTTTTTTTTCTTTCTTGCGGTTTTTCCCTTTTGTTTTGATTCTTTCACAACATGACTAATGTGGAAATGTGTTTAATAGAATTGTACATGTATAGTCTATTTCAGAGTGCATGCTGTCTTAGGGGATGAAGAGAGAGGGAGAAAAATTTGAAACTCAAAATCTTACAGAAGTGAACTTTGAAAACTAAAAATGAATCAATTAATTAAAATTAAAAAAAAGAAAATGGAAATGATTCCATATGGATACTGACTGGACCTGTGATTTCATTAGTCCAGGGAATTCCCACGTAAAGAAACTGCCTTTATTGGTGCGGGTTGGTGCTTCCTCTGAAACTTATCATATTGGGGAATATGTCTGAGCATTGAGAGGTTAGGAGACTCCTCCACGGTCATGCAGCCAGGGGCCATTGAGCAACACTGCCTCTGTTCCTTGATGCCAACCAAGGAAAGTTATATCAGAACATTATCCATCCTGGCTTTGATTATGTCTAGAAAGGGAATAATAAGAAACATGATAGAGGTCATGACTTTCCCCTTAATCTCACGTATACATTAAAAACAAATCAATAATAATTGCAAATTTGTGGCTTTATGATCATTTAAAACTATTAAAATATAACTTCTATACAAGGCAGCTAGGTGATGCAGTAGATAGAACACTGGCATTGGAGTCAGGAAGACTAATCTTACTGAGTTAAAATCTGCCCTCAGATACTTTCTAGCTGGGTGACCTTAGGCAAGTCACTTCACCCTGTTTGCCTATTTTCCTCAGCTATAAAAGAAGCTGAAAAAGGCAGTGGAAAACCACTCCAGTATCTCTGCTCAGAAAACCTCAAATGGCATTACAAAAGTCAGACAGGGCTGAAACCATTGAATTAATGAACTACTTTCTATACATAGTCACCAACTTCAGGAGAGAAATATGTCCAAATAAAGCCCAAAGTCTCAGTTTCCAATCCAAGGCCTTATCCCCTTTATTGTGCTGGCTGAGTTATGAGAAAAGAAATGAAATTCTTTCATTTCCTCTTCAAAACTGGGGAAAGAGAGCAGAGCTGTCAGCATATAGCAGCAAATCTGGTAACATAAGGAATTTGGCTAGCATGTACTCAGGGCTTATTGGGCCAGACACAATTATGTGGTAATCAGCAAACATTTATTAAGCACCTACCACAGGCAGGCTCTGGGACAGAAAGAAAACAATGAGATCATTCCTCTCCTTGGGAAGCTCACGCCCTAAGCGGAAGGTTTTAAATTTAGAAGGGATGCTCCAGCCTACCTTCACCTGACTCCCTCCTTTTACAGAGAGAGGAGCTCAAGGAAGGAATGAACCAAAAGGCATTTATTAAATATTGTAAGCTGAGACTCAGAGGACAAAAAGTGATTTTCCTATAGATTTAGTAAAGGCCAGAACCAGAATTTGAACCCAATCCCAATGGCTTCAAATGTAGCACACTTTCTGTTGTACTATGCTGCCTCCCCAAGGTATCCTGCATTTATCGTTCCTAATGAAAGGCAGGCAGGGAAGGAGAGTGAAATCCCATAGCTCACTGGCTTACTTATGATATTCCGCCCAGTGCACTCCCATCCCTTGGAGCATGGCTGGTGAACCAGCCACAACTGGTCCATTTTCACTCCCTTTTCCTTCCAATAAGAATCCATCAAATGACCCTAGATGGAAAACAGGAGGGAGGTGGATCCATGGGAAGGGTCAAGGGTCTTTGGTAAACTATATAAAGCTTCACACAAGTTGAATTAGTCCTTATTCACAGTGAACATGTTTTTTGGTTTGCAAAAGCTGTTTTATGGACCATTCCCAGGACTCAATGGGGGTGGTGGTGGAGGGTGGGGAGCTTCATTGAAGGGGACTTGGCTTTCTAAGTGCAGCTGTCTGGGCCTGGTGGTGGAGTCAGAGGCCCATCCGGAAATCCAAAGGTGCCTTTGGACTTACAAAAAATGAGGCTCCCATCAATCAATCACTGTGGACATGCTGTTCCCTATTTTGAAAAGGGTTCAGATGCATCTGTGCAAGCTGAAGGAAGCTTGGCCAACTCCCCAAGAAACCATGAAAGCATGGAATTTGAGAGCTAAAAGGAACATAGAAACCCCACTGGTATTGTCTAACTTTGGCCCAGACAGTAATGGACATCAGGCCCTGGTGTAGAGAGGGAAGCAGTTCTCCGTCCAAAGGAAATGCATTCCCTCCCCCCTCTCCACCCATACATGTGCACATCCATCTTTGAAGCAATCTGGATGCTGCTGGCTGAGTGATTTCCTTGCCCTTTTAATAAGATTCTTTAATTTCCCCCAAGAGCATAGATAAAGTAGGAAAAAGGATGCTGGCAGGAATGTTGGGATAAGCAAACTAAACCTGCCTTCGTTAGTGCAATGATATCTTTAAAGACCTCTCTGGGAAGACTCAAAGGTCTGAGAACATTCCCAAGGACTCTCTCTAAGTGAAACAGAAGGCCCATCCTTTATATTTTTGGAGAAGGCACTAAAATATGATTCTTTTAGAGGCAGAGGAGCAAGATAATTAAAGCTCCGGACTCAAAGTCAGGAAGACCTGGATTCAAATCTCACCTCTGATGCCTCTGGCTGTGAGAGCTTGGGCAAGGTACTTAGCCCTCCATAGTCTAGGCAGAACATGGTGCCTGAAAGGTGGCAGCCTGCACTTTTAGAAGGAACATCCTCTCCTGGGAGATCTCTATACCAATGAAGTCACATGTCCATTACCATCTTAGAGGCAGGCAATCCTTCTAATCACCTTTTGGAGAAATGGTCAATTTTGTTTTATTTTTGTCTTCTCTGATATCTAGATGGAACATAGAGGTCATTTGGTCCAATCTGCCCATTTTACAGATAAGGCTACTGAAGTTTAGGGGAGTAAAGTGATTTTGCCCCAGGGCAAGATATGTAGGACTGTAGAGTCTTTTTCTGGTGTGGAGGTGGCCCCGTTGTCTTAGAGGCAAGACCATCAAGGGGAGAGGGGTTAGTTCTCTACATCCCACTAAGCACACAACTTCCAAGAAGAATTTTCCCTGAGTACCAAGTGAGCTAAATTCAGTAAAACTCATCACTGGAGCCTTTGGCTTCTACGAGGTTTGATCGTCAAGTAAATGATTTTGTGAGTGCCTGGAGAGATGGGGTTGTAGCAAAGAGGGAGGGAGGGAAAAGGGAGAAGGAGGGAGAGGGAGAGAGAGAGAGAGAGAGAGAGAGAGAGAGAGAGAGAGAGAGAGAGAGAGAGAGAGAGAGAGAGGGAGGGAGAGAGAGAGAAGCAAAGAGAGCACTTTCTCCTAAATTACCAGTGGTCTCTTCATTGCCGATCTAGTGACCTTTTCTCAGCCTCCATCCTTCTTGACTTGTGTGCAGCATTCGACACTGTTGATCCCCAGCTCATCCTGTATTCTCTCTCCTCTGAGTGTTTGTAATACTATTCTCTCTTAGTCTTCCTTCTACTTAATAAGGCTATCCCTCTCAGTCTCTTTTGCTAGATCTTCACTTAGCACTCTATAGGCACTAATTCTGAGCATCCCCAAAGCACTATCCGGGATGCTTTTGTCTTTTCCCTCTCTATTCTCTCTTGGGGATCTCATCAGCAATCCTGAGTTAATTATCATCTCTATGCAAACTATTCCCAGCTCAATACACTCCAGTCTGGTCTCTCAGCTGAGTTAGAATCTCATATCAGCAACTATCTTTAGGGCATCTCAAACTGTGTCCTTGAGATATCTCCAACTCCACATGACCAGGAGACGACTCAGTATCTTTCCTAATTGCTCCTTCCTCCCATTGCCCTCCCTTCCATCATCCCCTCCACCCTGCTTATTCCCTTCTCCCCAACTTCCTTGTATTCTAAGATAGGTTAAAATGAGTTTGCATTTTATTCCTTCCCTGAGTTGAATGTGATGAGAGTAAGCTTCATCTTTTCTCTCTCACCTCCCTCCTTTTTCCCTCCATGGAAAAGTCTTTTACTTGCCTCTTTATGAGAGATAATTTGCCCCATTCAATTTCTCTCTTTCTCCTCCCAATATATTCCTTTCTCACTCCTTAATTTCATTTTTTTAGATATGATCCCATCCTATTCAACTCACCCTGTGCTCTCTGTCTCTCTCTCTCTGTCTCTCCCTCTCTCTCTCTGTCTCTCTGTCTGTCTCTCTGTCTCTCTCTCGGTCTACCTGTCTCTCTCTGTATGTAATCCCACCAACAACCCAGATACTGAAAAAATTTCAAGAGTTACAAATACTGTCTTTCCATGTAGGAAAGTAAACAGTTCAACTTTAGTAAGTCCCTTATGATTTCTCTTTGCTGTTTGCCTTTTCATGCTTCTCTTGATTCTTGTGTTTGAAAGTCAAATTTTCTTTTCATCTCTGGTCTTTTCATCAAGAATGTTTCAAAGTCCTCTATTTCATTGAATTACTATTTTTTCCCCTGAAGTATTATACCTAGTTTTTCTGAGTAGGTGATTCTTGGCTTTTGTCCTAGTTCCTTTGACTTCTGGAATATCATATTCCATGCCCTTCAATCCCTTAATGGTGAAGCTGCTAGATATTGTGGTCTCCTGATTGGATTCCCACAATACTTGAATGGTTTCTTTCTGGCTGCTTGCAATATTTTCTCCTAGACCTGGGAACTCTGGAATTTGGCTATAATGTTCCTAGGAGTTTTTCTTTTTGGATCTCTTTCAGGAGGTGATTGGTGGATTCTTTCAATATTTATTTTGCCCCCTGGTTCTAGAATATCAGGGTAATTTTCCTTGATAATTTCCTGAAAGATGATGTCTAGGCTCTTTTTTTGATCATGGCTTTCAGGTAGTCCCATAATTTTTAAATTGTCTCTCCTGGATCTATTCTCCAGGTCAGTTGTTTTTCCAATGAGATATTTCACATTATCTTCCATTTTTTCATTCTTTTGGTTTTGTATTGTGATTTCTTGGTTTCTCATAAAGTCATTAGCCTCCATTTCTTCCATTCTAATTTTTAAAGGACTATTTTCTTCAGTGAGATTTTGAACCACCTTTTCCATTTTGGCTAATTGTGTTTTTTTAAAGTATTCTTCTCCTCTTTGGCTTTTTGAACCTCTTTTGCCAATTGAAATAGTTTATTTTTCAAGGTGTTATTTTCTTCAGCATTTTATTGGGTCTGCTTTGGCAAGTTGTTGATTGGCTTTTCATGATTTTTTTTTGCATCTCTCTCATTTCTCTTCCCAATTTTTCCTCCACCTCCCTTACTTGATTTTCAAAATCCTTTTTGAGCTCTTCCATGGCCTGAGCCCATTGAATATTTATTTTGGATGTTTGGGACACAGAAGCCTTGACTTTTATGTCTTACCCTGGTGGCAAGCATTGTTCTTCCTCATCTGAAAGGATGGAAGAAGATATCTATTCACCAAGAAAGTAACCTTCTGGGGTGGAGCCAAGATGGCGGAGTAGAAAGATGCATGTTTACGAGCTCCGAACCCACAACCCATAGAATTAAGGTAGAAAGAGATCCCCATAAATTCTGAATCACTGCAGGGGGTGCAAAAACATAGGGGAAGAGATTTCCGTTCCAGTGAGCCCTGGAGAGCCATCCACAGAGTCCGTCACGCCCTGGAAAGCGGACCCCATCCCAGCGCTGCCCTGGCCACGGCCCCAGAGAAGCTGATCTGAGCAGGCTTCAGGGACGGAAGCTCCGGCAGCCGGGAAAGTCCCTCCGCCCACAGAAGCTACAGGTCAGTGAGAGAGACGGCTGGCTGGCCGAGAGGGGGAGCGGAGTGTCCCCGTGACTCGGGACCCTTCGGGAGGAAGCGGCCGTGGCAGAGGTGGGGGTAGGAGGCGGCGGAGGCAGAGGCGGGGCAGCAGAGGTGGGGGTGGTGGCGGCAGCAGCTGCAGCAGCCAGCAGCCCAGCACTCCCACAGCAGCAGGCAGGATCTTCATTACTGAAAGTCTCTGCATAAACAACCTGAGGGAGCTGAGCCTGGGAGACGGTCCTGCCCTACCCCATTACTGAAGGCCTCTGCATAAAGCCCCTGAGGGAACTGAGCCTGGGAGGTGGGGCCCCCCCCACACCCCCACCCACTCCGTTCCTGAAGGTCTCTGCATAAAGCCCCTGAGGAAGCTGAGCCTGGGAGGTGGCCCTGCCCCCACCCCAGCACCTGAACTAAAGCTTGCTGTGGAAAGCCCATTTGAACCTCAGACCCCAAGCACTGGCTGGGCGGATCTAGGCAGGGGTGGACAGGAATCTCAGAAGTCAAGTAGTTGGCTGGGAAAATGCCTAGAAAAGGGAAGAAAAATAAGACTATAGAGAGTTTTTTCGAACAGATACAGATGATGCCGACTTCCGGATCTGACGAGGAAATATTCTTGCCATCAGGGAAAGACGTGGAAGGTGGAGCCGCAGTACCCAAGACATCCCAGGGGGATGTCGGATGGGCTCAGGCCTTGGAAGAACTCAAAAAGGATTTTGAAAGTCCAATTAGACAGGTGGAGGAAAAACTGGGAAGAGAAATGAGAGAGATGCAAGAAAAGCATGAAAAACGGGTCAATACCTTGGTAAAGGAGACCCAAAAAAATGCTGAGGAAAATAACACCTTGAAAAATAGGCTCACTCAATTGGCAAAAGAGGTTCAAAAAGCCAATGAGGAGAAGAATGCTTTCAAAAGCAGAATGAGCCAAATGGAAAAAGAGGTTCAAAAGCTCACTGAAGATAATAGTTCTCTCAAAATTAGAATGGAACAGATGGAGTCTAATGACTTTACGAGAAACCAAGAAATCACCAAACAAAACCAAAAGAATGAAAAAATGGAAGAGAATGTGAAATATCTCATGGGAAAAACAACTGACCTGGAAAATAGATCCAGGAGAGACAATTTAAAAATTATGGGACTACCTGAAAGTCATGATCAAAAAAAGAGCCTAGACATCATATCAAGAAAAACTGCCCTGACATTCTAGAACCAGAGGGCAAAATAAGTATTGAAAGAATCCATCGATCACCACCTGAAAGAGATCCAAAAAGAGAAACTCCTAGGAACATTGTGGCCAAATTCCAGAACTCCCAGCTCAAAGAGAAAATCTTGCAAGCAGCTAGAAAGAAACAATTCCAGTACTGTGGAAATACAATCAGGATAACTCAAGATCTAGCAGCTTCTACATTAAGGGATTGAAGGGCCTGGAATAGGATATTCCAGAAGTCAAAGGAACTGGGACTCAAACCAAGAATCACCTACCCAGCTAAACTGAGTATAATACTTCAGGGGAAAATATGGTCTTTCAATGAAACAGAGGACTTTCAATCATTCTTGATGAAAAGACCAGAGCTGGAAAGAAAATTTGACTTTCAAACACAGGAATGAGAAGAAGCATGAAAAAGGAAACAGCAAAGAGAAGTCTTAAGGGACTTACCAGAAGTGAACTGTTTACATTCCCACATGGAAAGGCAATATTTATAACTCTTAAAACTTTTCAGTATCTGGGTAGTTGGTGGGATCACACACACACGTATACGCATGCATGCACACACACATACACACATGCATGCACATACAGAGACAGAGAGCACAGATTGAATTGAATAGGATGGGACCATATCTTAAAAGAAATTAAGGTAAATGCTGAGAGAGAAATGTAGTGGGAGGAAAGAGGGTGAAATGGAATGGGATAATTATATGTCATTTAAGAGGCAAGTAGGAGACTTTTTAGTTGGGGGAAAAAGAGGAGAGCTGAGAAGAAAAAAAAAAGCCAAGAAGTTTACCCTCATCACATTTGACTAAAGGAAGGAATAAAATGTACACTCATTTTGGTATGAAAACGTATCTTACAGTGTAGGAAAGTGGGGGAGAAGGAGATAAGCAAGGGGGGTGATGATGGTAGGGTGGGCAAAGGGAGGAGGGAGCAATTTGAAGTCAACACTTGGGGAGGGACAGGGGACAGGATCAAAAGACAGAAGAGAAACAATGAGGGGCAGGGTAGGATGGAGGGTAATTCAGTTAGTCTTACACAACACGACTATCAGGGAGGTCATTTGCAAAACTACACAGATATGGCCTATATTGAATTGCCTGCCTTCCCAAAGGGAACGGGTGGGGAGGGAGTGATGGGGAGAATTTGGAACTCAAAGTTTTAGGAACAACTGTTTAGTATTGTTGTTGCAACTAGGAAAGAAGACATACAGTTAAGGAGGAATAGAAAGTCATCTGGCCCTACAGGAGAAAAGAGAAGATGGAGACAAGAGAAGGGAGGGATGATAGAAGAGAGGACAGATTGGAGATAGGGAAAATTAGATTGCTTGGGGTATTGGGGTGGGGTGAGGGGTTAAAAGGGGAGAAAATTTGGAACCCAAAATTTTGTGAAAATGAATGTAAAAAGTTAAATAAATAAATTAAAAAAAAAAAGAAAGTAACCTTCTGTAGTCATATTTTTTTTCCCTTTTTTGGGTATTTTCCCAACAAGTTAGTTGACTTTTGGGTCCTTTGTCAAGAGTAGGGTATACTCTGGGGATCTGGAAGATCTCAGTTCCTCCGAGGTGGTACAATCCAGCATGTACACTGGTCTGGGACCAAGTAGAGATTTTTGTGCCCAGAATCTTAGCAGAGTTTCCTCTTCACAACCACCTTGCCTCCAGTTCCACCAAGGCAGCACTGGGGGCTGAGATTCAGATAATGACAGGGCCACCATTCAGTGTGAGATAAAGATCAGCTGCTGCAAGGCTTCTACGCAGGGCTGAGATAAGAATCAGCTTCTCCGTGCCCCCAGGGGTGTTACAATCCAACAATAGATGAGAGCTGCTGTGGGAACTGTTGCCTCCTGCCTGATGTGGCCTCTGTGGCCACTGCCTATATGGGAAGGCCCTTCTCCCTTCTCAGCTGGCCAAAAAAACCCTGTCACTGACCTTTGGCGCCTGTGGGTTGAGGGATCTGTGAACCACTGCTCCTGTGACTGGGGATTCCACCCCCGAGGTCTGGTCTCCTCCTCTTCCCAGAGTCACACAGTGTGGCCAAGGCTGTTCTGGGCTCCACTCCACATCCGGTGTGACAGACATTTCCCGTGGGCCTTTCAGGTCACCCTGGGCTGGAAATCTCCCCCACTTTGTTGTTCTCCACTTCTACTGCTCTAGAATTTGTTGAGTCTTGCTTTACAGGTATTTTATGGGCTGTGTGGGAAGAGCTAGTATATGTACATCTTTCTACTCTGCCATCTTGGCTCTGCCCCTCAGTATCTTTCCTACTAAACCCCTCTTACAAACTTTTCTGTCTGTCACAGGGTACCATCCTTCTAGCAGCCCAGGTTCTTAGCTTGTCCTACATTGTTCCTCACTATACATCACTAACCAGTTGTCAAATTTCGCCCTTTCTAGCCTACCACAGGCTCCTGTATCTTTCTCAGGAAGTGAGATGTCACCTAATACCATAGCTACCACCTTCATTCCACCCCAAAACCTCTTGACTGGATCATTACTATGTCTCCTACAACTGGTCCCCCTGCTTCAAGTCTCCCATCGCTCCAGTGCATCTGCCACATGGAGGTCAACATGATCTCCCCTGGGTATCACTCTCCTTCTTAATCCACTCCAGTGACATCTTATTATCTCTGAGATAAACAGTCAACTACTCAGTTTTTCTTGCTAAGCCCTTCACAAGCTGGTTTGAACCTACTTTTTTGGTTTCACTAGATGTTAATTTCCCACCTTCACTCCAGCACCCAGGCAATCTCCCACAGGTCCTCTCTGTCCCTCACACATTGAATTTCATCTCTCATCTCTTCACCTTTGTACTGGCTGTCCTCCATGCCTGAAATACCCCTCCTCCTAATTTCTGCCTCATAGAATCCTGTCTTCCATCAAGACCATTCTCTACTTGAAGATTTTCCTGATGACTAGCACCTTCCTTCTAACTACTTGACTACCTTGTATAAATTTTCATTTATTCTCTATAAATTTAGTGTTGCATAAATTTTGCATGTATTTGTTTTCTCCCCAATTAGAAGATAAATTCTTTTTAAAATTTGTACTCAGACCACTAGCACCAAGTACACAGTACCTGTACATAGAAGGTGCTTTAAAATGTTGATCAATTGGGAAGGGGCACTCTTGCATGTACCCATGCTTGCCTGGGGGAGAGTTGAGAACTGGGGCTGGGTAGGGGTGGAACATCTGGCAGAATTCCTCAGTCTGTGTCTGGAATCCCTGAACCTAAATCCAGATATCTCCCCCCTCCATATACCTGAAGCTCCAGTTGGATTCCTGCCTTTTGAGGGACTATAATCTGTACATATCCCTCTGGACTATCCTCTTTCCCAAGTCCCATTTTGGAACTTAGAAACACACAATAATGACATATTACTTTCAGCATCATTGACTGGATGGCTTCTTTTGGGCATATCTCTAAGTCTGTCTCACCCACACCCCAAAGTAGGGACAAAAAACTGGAACAAAAGGGAATCACTGAATTAGCAAATGAAATGTCTGAATGTACTTAGGTGATCCCAAACCCAAGATGGTCATCTTCCACTTAGACATTCACCAACAAAACAATTTTTTCCATTAGATGTGGGCTTCATGGAGACTCTCTCTTTTGCCATGTTGCTTGTCCCAGCCCCAAAGATCCTAACTATTACCAGTTCCTATTTCCCAGGGTGAAGAACATTTTGTTTCAGGCTCCTATCTGATATAAATTGTTGGCTCATCCCAGCCTATTCACTCCACACATTTCAAAGACTGAAAGCAACATTATCTGAAATGTGCCTGTTACTTTGAATGATGGGTTTCGTAAATCAGCTTGGTTTGATGGCTTGTTTTGAGGAAATATGGGCATAATTTCATAGCTTCAGTGTTGGAAGAATCATGTTTAAACATAAAGTTAGATTTTTTTAAATACATAAATTGAAAAATGAAACATTGGAGGAGATGTGGGAAGATAGGCATGCTGATTCATTGCTGATGGAGTTATAAACTGGGCCAACATTTCTGGAAAACAATTTGGAATTATAAGTTACTAAATGTGCATATCCTTTGACCCAGGGATCTCACTACTGGGTTTATTTCCCAAGGAGGTCAGGATCAATCTAGGCCAAAATCTTCAAAGCAGTGCTATTTGCTGCAGAAAGAAGTGGGACCAAACTGCACAAACTATGGAATGGGAATGGGGTGGAACTTGGGCTTATGGAACAATAAATGTAAGGACTTCAGAGAAGCATGGGAAGACTTGTGTGAACTGATCCAAAATTAAAGAAACAAGGCCCAAAGGTGATACACACCATGACTACAACTATACTGAAAGGCTACAAATATCAGGCCAGATATAATGGCATTTTTTTTTTTGAGAGGCAGTGTGGTATAGTGGCTAGAGAGCTGGCCTTGAAGCCAAGAAAACTGGGTTCAAGTCCTCCTTCTGACCCATGCTGGCTGGACAAGTTTCTTCACTTTTCAGTGCCCTAGGCAAGTTGCTGATACCTCTTCTTTTTTATATTTTTAAATTTTTTTAAAAAAATAATTAATTTATTTGTTTTCAGTTTTCAACAATCACTTCCACAAGTTTTAAATTTTCTCCCTTTCCCCATCCCCTCCCTCCCTGAGATGGCATGCAACCTTATATGGGTTCTACACATACATTCTTTTTATTTTCAGTTTCACAATTTAATTTCTCCATCTCCACAGCCTGTTCTTAGCTCCCAGGATCTGACCCCTATTCTTCTGTGATATTATGGTACTTTGCCCCTTGTGTTACTAGTCTAGGTAGTACCTGAAGTGAGGGGGTCCATAGAGAGAGGAACTGGATTCCAAGTAGATCCCTGAGAAGTAGAAATCAATCCTTTTTCCCCCTATCTCTCTGCAGGGCTTAACACAGCTTGGCTTCTCCAGGAACAGGCAATTTCTTTCTGGACTCCAACACTGATTATCTTCCTAATTGGCTGCTTACCTTGAAGCTGAGAGTTTGGGTAGCCAAGAAGGCAAGCTGATGGAAGAAGGGCCTATGGTCATGTTAGGAAAGTATAAATGGAAGTGTGCCTAATCGTTATTTATATTTGTAATATATAACAACGGCTATAAAAGGAATGCTGCTACTTCCCATCTATTTGAAGCTTAGCATGGCCTGGCCCCCAAGATCGTTTGTCTATCTCCACCAATTTATTACCTCTTTCACACCTTTTCCCCTTTTCTTTTTCTGGGATTAGTTTCCTGTAACTCTATATAGCATTAGAAATTACAGATAGCTAGCGCATAACAAGAGGGTTTTTACTGGGTCAAGGGTCAGATTCACAGTTGGCAGGAGATGGTATTCAATAAATAATTGGTTGAGAGCTTAGGAAAGTCTATAGGTCATTGGAAAGCTAATTCTTGGTGTTGACAATGGGTGCAGGCACACAAATGTCCTGTCCTCTCTCTAGTCACCACTCACAGTCAGTCGGGTAGTTGACCCCATCAGTGACAAATTGTACCAGCTCCAACTCTGATTTGCCTAGCTGATCCAAGTTGAAAATATCAAAAGTGCTGCCTGTGGCTGCTGTGTTCACCCCACCAGTTCCACATTTTTGTAGCCTTAGTTTCTCTAAGATCTTGGGGAATCGACTGTCCTTGCTTAACAGGGGCAGTTTGATATGTATGCCTGCTCGAAGTCCAGTTCCCAAATTAGATGGGTAAGTCAGGATGTAACCCAAATGCTCATTCCACATGAAATCCCAGACACATTCTTGGATTAGACATTCCAGCTCCTTAAGCCCCCTGTGAAATCTCTTGAACACTCTTTCCATGTTGCCACCCTTTTCCATTGAGATGACTAGTGTGTTATCCTCCTTATTCACCCAGATCAAGAAACTGTTTTCATTGTTGTGCCAGATTCCTCAAGCATCTGGCCAGTGTGGGGCCATTCCTGCTGCTGTCAGCAAGGGAGACACAGACTTGTCAAATAGGAAGTGGTCATCAATAAGTTACTGTTGCTGAGTTGGTAATATTGTCCAGCCAGGTCACCCTGCAAGCCACTCGGTGCATCCACTACAACATGTTACACCTCCCGTTGTTAAGCCCTTGTACAGGCAGTGGGTAGACTGATTCCCCTGATGCTTTGGTCAGTCCAGACTCTTGAGGACAATATATACCTCTCATCAAAGTGGCCAGCTTGAATCTTGCTGGCATCCAAGTCTGTGGTATGCTTCATTGTTCGGGCATCATAGCCATAATGTTTTTCTTGGATCACTGGGTCAAAAAGCTCAGCAAATACCTCAGAGGTCTCTTCATCTCTGGCTACCATGCCCACAATATTGATAAAAGGGTGATTAGGGTTGTCCATACCAGTCTGGATACACTGGTCTAGTGTCCATCCTGTAGGCATGATCTTGTCCCAGAGCCAACAATAAACAGCTGGAGTCAGGTGACTAGCCATGCAATTGCTATGTTTTCAAAAGTCAGGATACTCTGCGCTGGGTGGGTATAGCCTTCTTCATTCATCAGAGACTTGTAGTGGGTCGGGGAGGAGCAGATACCCAGAAGTCAGAGACCTTGTGCCAGCCACAGCAAGATGCCTGAGTCTGGAGCGAGCAGAGAATTATCGGGAGAAGGAACTAGCCCGTGTGATGGCTGGGTACTCGATCTCTGAGTTAGAGCTGGAGCTGGGGCTCAAAGTGAAACAGAGGCCAAAAGCTAGATCTGTAGCTGGAAGGGGGTTGGAGGTGGGCCACAACCGATGCTGGAGCAGAAGGTGAAGTAGTTGGAGACCGAGTTGGAGTCAGAGCAGGGACTGGCACTCGAGCTGATCAGTTGGTTGAAGTCACAGGTTTCCCATAAGTTTCTCAGTCTATCTTTGTGGAGCATGAAATTTGGTTTGCAAGGGAAATTTCTTTCTCTCTCTGCTCTTTCTTTTCCTCAGCCTCTCCACATACATTCTTATTCAACACATTTTCACATTAGTCATGTTGCGTAGAAGAATTAAAATGAATGGGAGAAGCCATGAGAAAAACCAAACCAAACCAAAACATAACACAAGAGAAAATAGTCTGCTTCATTCTGAGTTCCTACTGTATAGTTTTTCTCTGAATGTGGATGATATTTTGCCTCAAAAGGCCTTTAGGAATGTTTTAGGTGCTTGTACTGCTATGAAGGGCTAAGTCTATCAGAAACAGTCCTGGCACCTGTTACTGTGTATAATGTTCTGATTCTGCCCATTTCACCTAGTATCAGTTCATATAAGTCCTCCCAGGCCTCTCTGAAGTCCTCCTGTTCATCATTTCCATTGCATTCATATACCACAACTTGTTCAACTATCCCTCAATTGATGGGCATCCCCTTGATTTCTAGCTCATGGCCAGCACCAAAAGAACTGCTATAAATATTTTTGTATATAGGGATATTTTCTCATTTTTATGATCTCTTTAGGGTACAGTACTAGAAGCGATATTGCTGGATCAAAGAGTATGTATATTTTTGTAGCCCTTTGGGCTAAATTGCTCTCCATAATGGTTGGATCAGCTCACGACTCCACCAACAATGAATTAGTGTTCCAACTCTCTCACATCTTCTCCAACATTTATCACTTTTGTCATGCTAGCCAATCTTATAAGTGTGATGAGGTATCTCAGAATTATTTTCATTTGCATCTCTCTAATCATTTAGAGCATTTTTTCATATGACTATAAATAGCTTTAATTTCTTCCTCTGAAAACTGCCTGTTCATGTCCTTTGACCACTTATCAATTAGGGAATGACTTGTATTCTTGTAAATTTGACTCAGTTCTCTATATATTTTATAAATGAGGCCTTTATCACAGACAATAGTTATAAAAATTCTTTCCCAGTTTTCTGCTTCCCTCCTAATCTTGGTTGCATTGAGTTTGTTTGTGCAAAAACATTTCAATTTAATGTAATCAAAATTATCCGTATTGTACTTCACCTCATAATATTCTCTATCTCTTGTTTGGTCATAAATCGGACAAATAGACTATCCCTTGCTCCCCTATTTTGTTTAAAGTATCAGCCTTTAAACCTAGATCATGTATCCATTTGGACTTTATTTTTGAGTATGGTGTCAGTTTCCACCCAGTTTTCCCAGCAGTTTTTGTCAAACAGTGAGTTCTTATCCCAGAAGCTGGGGTCCTTGGGTTTATCAAACAGTAGACTGCTATACTCATTGACCACTATTCCTGGGAATCTGCAGTGGAGAGTCCTCCAATGGTCCTCCAATTTAGTTGTCCAATGACTAAAAGGTCTCTTAACTGACTATTACATGGGACTTGGGTGAGCATAGAAAGATGGAGCAAATGATCCATGACCTTCATCTAAGCAGCTCCAGTGAGGATCTAACTCCTGCCCCCACAGAAGATCCCTAGGGCTGGTGGGCTCAAACTTGAAGGTAAAAGGTAGTGAGGCACACAGTAGGGAACAGGTGTGGCACATCCTTCCCCTGGGAGTCCTTTTATCCCTTGATAATTGATTAAATTGTTCTGTAAGCATTCAGAGAGGTGTTCTCACCTGATTAAGGTAAAAGAAGGCTAGAGTATCTTGTTAATTGAATTTCGAGGGAGAAACTCTGTCTCTTATACCTGAAATCTGTCTGTTTCTCCATCCCGCTCTTCCATTCCTTCCCTCTCAGTCCCTCTTCTGTCTCTCTCTTCTGTCTCTCTGTCTCTCTCCTTTTTTCCCTCTCTCCCTCTGTCTCTCCAACTCTTTTTCTCTGTCTCTCCATCCCTCCATGCTCACTTCCACTTCTCAGGACTCCTGACTTCCTTCAAAATTGAACTCCTATCACCCCCTACATGAGACTTTTACTGATTCCATCAGTTACTAATGAATGTCCTGCTCAGAAATATGTGAAGGTGCTATTTCCCTTGCTAGAATGTAAACATCATGAGACCAGGGACTGTTTCCTTTTTGCTTTTTTATTTGCAGGGCCTAGGACTTTATCCCAGAGTGGAATGGCCTTTGGTGGGAGATGAGCCTCACTTGCTCAACCAGTCCTACCATCTCTGCAGTTCTAGAGTTCTTCATGTCCAAGGATGAGAGAAGAAAAGGCAACACCAGGAAGGAATCACATGAAAGGCTGGTACATGGCTGGTATTTAATGTTTGTTGGATTGGTCAGGATTGGCAGCAGAAGTCTGAAATCCTATTCCTGAGCCCTGGGTCAGTATAGAAGTCTGAAACCCAAGTCTTCCACAGGCTTCTTAACACTCTGCAATCTAGAGTTAGAAGAAACTCAGAAGGCTAATCTAATTCCACCTCCTCATTTTACAAAGGAGGAAACTGAGGAACAGTGACAGAAGCATCAGTGAAAGCCAGGTCTTTCTCCCTCTCATCCTGCTGCCCAAGAAGGATCATTTTCCTCCCTTTGCTGATCCCTCCAGTGCATCCTAAAAGGGCAAAATCAGACCAATGAACTGTAGTGTTCTGGCTGCTGACAAAATGCTGCCTATATGTTGGTGTCACTGTGTCTTTGACCCTAGTTATTAAGTAAGGAGTGGGGAGTCCATCACAATGATGGGGAACAACTTTCAGATAGGAACAAAAACAATTTGGGAATATAGTTACTGATGGCTAGTTTCATTATCTGGGAGGATTCTCCCCTTTGAAGGTGAGGCCCAAACTCCCCCTCCTGACTTGTTGAATGCCTGGCATTTACAAAGCATTTAGTGTTCTCCACTTTGCTAAAATGCACTGAGCTAGGAGGTAGGGTGAGGGTGGGTTGAGTCCCTGAGCTTACGTTTATGAGTTCTCATTTCTTGGCCAGTTAATATTTCTCACAGTGGAGTCCTGAGGACACAGACCTATCAGATAAGGAAAGTCTGGGTGGAGAGCTGCCATTGTGGAGCATCCTCTGGGGTTGGGACTGAGAGTCCCACAGATATGGGGAGGAGGTCATCTTTGGCTCTCTTGCTCATCTTGCCCATGGAGAAGGAAGGAAAGTCACTCACCCATGTTGGGCCTTTCGTGTGATTCCTTCCTCCGTTTGTCTCATGTGCTGCCATTGTCTTTTCTTCTCTCAGCCTTGGACAGAAAGAGCTCTAGAACTTCAGAGATGGTAGGGGATGGGCTGAGCAAGTGAGGTTCATCTCCCACCCAAGGCCATTTCACTTTGGGACAGCTCTCACTGTAAGGATTTATATTGAGCCATTGTCAGCTTTTTCTGCAACATCCACCCCTCTGTTCTCCTGGTCCTAACCTCTGGGACCAATCACAAAGCTGATCATCCTCTTAAATATCTGAATCCAGGCCTCATGTCCTCCCTCCCCCTTCTCAGCTTTCTTAGCCTTAGCACAATGCTCATTGACTTGTCTTAACCTTTCTCATTGCCTCAGTTACAGTGACAGAATTTAAATTGTTCTCACCTCCTCTCTCCTCATCCCAAGGGCTATCTGCTTTACAAAACTCCCATCAAAGCTCAGCTCAAAGCCACCTCTAATATTAAGCTTTCGGAGTGGGGCCCCTTCCTGTTACTCTGTACTTACTTGTATACATTTTTATTGACCTAGATATATTCATGCAATTTCCCCTAACAGATTATAAACTCCTTGAAGGCAGGAACTGTTTCAAGATTTTGTTTTGGGTCATTGTATTCCTAGAACTTGACACATTTTTTCACTCATTTTTCAATCTTGTCTGACCCTTTGTGATTTCATTTTTTTTTTCAGCAAAGATACTAAAGTGTTGCTATTTCCTTCTCCAATTCTTTTGACAGATGAGGAAACTGAGGATGAAGTGACTTGCCCAGGGTCACACAGCTAGTAAGTGTCTGAGGCTAGATTTGAACTCAGGTCTTTCTGACTCCAGGCCTAGTGCTCTGTCCACTGTGCCACCTACCTGTTCTGGACACGTAGTAGACCTTCCAAGCTTTACTGATAAAAATCTACCTAAGATATTTTGAGCAAAATTGACTAATAAAACTACTAAATTTGATACTATCATTGACATGTCAGGTTTGCAACTATTGCTTTGAAAATAAAAAGTCCTGTGGTGACTCATTACAATTTGACTTTCATTATTTCAGGGAGGCTTCACAATGAGGTTGCTCTGAATGAGACCACCCAGGAGACTGATGAGGGGGAGGGGAGGCAGGAGTATAGCCACAGAGGGATTTTTCTGGGAATAAGAGAAGCCTGGCTTGAAGGCCAGGGAGCTCTGTTTAAGGAAGGTGGGAGAATGCCAAGAGTCTGGGAAGTAAGGGTAGGGAAAATCCTCTCCTCCTCCAGAGAGGTTCCTCCATGGCTCTCTGTGCTAGCTCTCCATTGAGGGAAGTATGATAAAACTGGGGATGGTCACCGCATGAAAGCCTTGGGCTCCTGTAGCTGTGTTGTTTGGGGCGGAATTGGGTAGAGGCTTTGGAAATCATGAAACTAAGGTGAGATACCAAAGCATATGTTGATTATATATATGTGTGTGTGTGTGTGTGTGTGTGTGTGTAAGTTTGTGTATTGTGTGTATGTATGTATATATCTATATACATATGTGCGGAGAGAGAGAGCATTTATTCTCTGTTTACTCTGTGCTCCCTGATACTGTACTAAATCTTCTGTTGTGATTGCTCAGTCATTTCAGATTCTTCATGACACCATATTGGAATTTTCTTGGGAAAGATATTGGAGTGATTCTCCAGCTCATTTTATAAATGAGGAAACTGAGACAAACAGAGTTAAGTGACTTGCCCAGCATCACACAGCTAATAAGGCCACATTTGAACTCAGGCCCTTCTGACTCCATTCCTGGTACTCTGTCTACTGTGGCACCTAGCTGTCTGTAAAGGCTTGGAATAAATGGAAAGGTTAACATACTGATGTTGCCCCCAAGGAACTCAGTCTGATGGAGGAGACATCATGCACATGATACATATATGCAAAATTCATACAGAACAGAAGGAAGGTGAACATAGAGGGGAGGATGTAGTAGCTGGTGGAGGGAGCAGACTGGGAAAGGCCTCTTGTAGATGGTGGGGTTTTAGTTGAGTCTTGGAGGAACAGGGATTCTAAGACACAGTAAGAAAGGAAAGCAGTGCAGGCATTAAGCCAGCCAGTGCAAATATATGGTGATGGGAGATGAAAAGTTCCATTAGAAGAACATGACAGCTAGTAGAGCTGGTTCAGAGAGGACAGGGAGTGGAGGGAAGTGTAAGAAGATCATGAACATAGGAAGGTGGGATAGAGCCAAGATGGCCAGGTAAAGGCAGGGACTCATCTGAACATCCCAAATTCTTCTTCAAACAACTTTAAAATAATGCCTCAAAATGAATTCTGGAGAGGCAGGACTCCGCTCACAACTAGCTCTGAGAAAAGCAGCACAAAAACTTGAAGCTTGGCACAGTACTCCCTCCACTCCAGGAGCAGAGCCTAACTTCGTTGGAAATTTACAAGACAAGAAAAAGACTAAAAAAATTATAAACAAACAAACAAAGAAAAGATCCTGATCCAGCAAAGTTAGTATGGTGACAAGAAAGATTGAAACACAGAGAACAAGACAAAAAATGTCAAAATAGCTACATCCAAAGCCTCAATGAAAAATGTGCATTGGTCACAGGTTAAAAAAAAGAATTCCTGGAAAAGCTCAAAAAAGATTTTAAAAAGCAGAGAGGCAGAAAAAAAAATTAAGAAAAGAAAGCCATTTGCCCTTGTGGGCTCTAGCAGACTATAAAGTATGCCTATACAAATGCAAGTTGCTTTTGTTGTTATCTCATTCTCATCTTCTTTATACAAGAAATGAAATTCAGGTAGAATTGGTTTTTGCAACAAATTATTATCCTGCTCTCTCACTTGAGTGAAGTTGTGATCTCATAGATTTGGAAATTTCCTCCACTGATGTAGACCTGTTGATGGCTTCCCATCCTTGGGGAGCTCTAATCCATGTCTTCCCATAGGTTTATCATAAAGAGTGCAGCCAAACATGGAAGTCTTTCTCTCCTTCTCCTGCCGTGGTGAGGGTACCAGAGAGCACTTTGGCTACCCATCCATCTGCCCCCTCTCCATCTGCTCTCTGATGGCACACTTTCTTGCTGGCATCTTTTCCTCTTATTCCTTTCAGAGGACCTCAATGATTCTTTTTTGCCAGTTGTTCACATTTACCCTATGTCTGTCCATTGCCCTCTACAGAATATTGCCTCAACTCTCCAGAGACTGTGTTACATATCTCCTGGTCTTATGGTGGGACAAACTTCTTCAAGATCTCTCCAAAGAGATTTCCAAAGAGGAGGTAGAGCAGTACAGTGGAAAGAACACTGATACCACAAAGTATTTGAGTTTAAATCAGCCTCAAATACTTATTACCTCTTTGATCTTGGACAAGTCACTGAACCTCTATGCACCTCAGTTTCTTTCAGCTAGCTAATTAGCTTTAGAATTTTTGTATGTCCAACAACAGAGACAAACTAGGTGCTTAACTATAAACATTTCAAAATGTTGAATTGTACTGGTTTGTGTTTACATTGAACCTGAGCTTCTAAAAGGTGTGCTGGCCACCTCTTGTGTTACCTTGTGTTAGTGGTGATCCTTGTGACCAAGTTGTCAAGGACACCTGTGGGACAAGAGAGAAGTGGGAGGGAGTGAGGAGCCAGGGATCCGTGCAGAAAACAGTCAGGAAGCTAGAGAGGTGTTAGGGACCTGTCTTCACATGGGTAGGCAGCCAAAGTTCTGTCCCCACATGCACTAGCCACCTGGGATTCAGCCCAGTGTGGACAGGAGGCCAGGGATCTTCCCCATATTTAAGAAGGTGGGGCAGTACAGTAATTCTGGAGAATGGAATCACAGGATCTGGGTTTAGATTTGTCTGACACTACTAGGTGACCTTGGTCAGTTCGCTGTGCTTCCCTGTACCTCAGTTTCTTTACCTGTAAAATGAAGAGATGCACTAGAATCAGGGTTGGGGAACCTGCAGCCTCGAGGCCCATATAGACCCTCGAGGCCTGGACTAGACTGCCCCAGAGTCCTGCTCCGCTCTGGAGCTTGGTATAGTCTGTGCTGACCAGGGATCCGATCCGTGTGTCCCGAAGCACAAAAGGTTGTCTGCTGAGTCAGGAGGGCTGACCCCCGGGCAGCCAAAGGTGGAGGCTCTGATTTGAGGGTCCCGTGCATTGAGTAACCCTTTTCCCCTGTTGAGTCCATGTTCAGGATCCTGCCCACGGATAGCCGAGCTCCGGGTTTCACAGGAGAATGACGAAAGCTTAAAAGGAATGTTTAATAAAAACAAAACTTCCCTTAGCCGCGTCCTCAGAGAAAATTTACTGCCCCAAAAGGAGCAGTTGAATCATCCCGACTCAGGAGCTACTTTGAAAAGTGATCCTCGTGGTGAACCACAGCCCAGCAGGGAGAGCCTGGATAGGGAGAGAGGGAGCCCCCAGGCTTGCCCTCCAGCTGGGACTGAGGCAGAGATAGTGCAGGAAGCAGGGAATTATGACTGGGGAGGAGATAAGAGGCCAGCTGAGCAATGGATGCGGGAGCAGGGAACCTCTGCCTCGGGTGGGGGTGGGACGGCCCACGGGACACTAGAGGAGGCATCTGGATCACAGGGTCTTTTGGGTGTGCAGCAGTGGAAGGATTGTAGGTTTGTAGTCAAAGGGCTTTGGAGTGTGGGAAACAGTCGCTTGCTTGGTCTGAGGACCTGGGTTTGATTTCCAGCTCTGCTTGATCCTTCATTCCTCCGTGACCTTGGGCAAATCACTTAACTCCCCTGACTTGGTTTCTCTACCCACAAAATGAGAGGGATTGGTTAGATGAACTTCAAAGGTCTATTCCAGCTGTACATGTTTGATTCTGGGAGTGACCCAGTCGGGGGGGCTCTCGAAGGTGGTTGGAGGATGGCAACTGTGCCTTACTTCAAAATCAATGGCTTATCTATATAAACACTTTATCACCATAAAGAACTGTCCAGGGTATTATTTCATTGCCTAGTGACAGCATCTAGTGATAGAGTAAGCCTGGAATGGGGAGTCAGGAAAGGTCTAGGTTCCAATCTTGCCCCGGGCACCTGCTCTGACTCTGGGCAAGTCCCCTCAGTGCTGTGAGAGTCCTTTTCCTCTTTTTTTAAATGAGGATATGAAGCTGCCCAACCAGCCTCACTGGGTCATTGTGAGGATGGAGAAACAGAGAGGACAGTGTAGACTGAATGAAAGTCTGTTGTCGTCTTTAAAGCACCAGATTGGGCTTGGTGGCCTGGAACAATCTAATACTTTTATCAACAACTGTGAAGAAAGGCAGAAGTGAGATCTCTGCGGAGTCTGGTCAAAACACGAAATTAGAAAGGCAGGAGGGTGGAATCTGGAGACAGAAAGATGCGAATGGCCAGGACGCTGAGTCAGTGGTAAGAGGAAGGAATCCAATGGGGATGTATGCAGCCATATACGAGGATGTAAAAAATCTATTTTCTAAATAAAATAAAGGGTAAATATAGCTAGACAACCAGTGCACTAGAGAATATCAGAGTTGGGAGGGATCTTAGAACACTGAATATTAGAGGGAGAGGGACTTTAGAACCAACAAAGTTAGGGCTGAGAGGGAGCTTAAAATAGAGAATTCTGAGGAAAAAGCCTGAGAAAGAGCTGGGGGTTTTAGTGGTCCACAAGCTCAACAGGCATAAAGTCACCAAAAGGATTGTGCTTTAGGATGCATGAAGAGAAGTGGCCTCAGGGAATAAGGAAGTGATCATCCCACTGCATTCTGTCCAGGGATCAGATCTGCCCATCAGTTTCTAAAGGCATTGGTAAGCTGGAGGGTGTGTCCACTGAGAGGTGGCTGGGGTGACAAAGGGCATGGTGTTTGTGCGAGGTGAGATTTGATGGATGTTTAGTGTGACAAGAGAAGCCTGAGGATGGGGCATCACAGCTGTCTGCAGGATTTGAAGGGCTGCCTCGTTTCAGCCCCAGTGGGCAGAGCCAGGGGAGGTGTAGAAACTGTAAAGAGGCAAAATCAGATTTGAAAGCATAGTGGGTAAAAATGGACAAATAAAAACCCTCAAACCTCATGTTTCTTAAGCAGCTAAACTGCCCTGAGGTGGGAATGGGCTGCCCCAGGAGATAGTGAGCTCCTCGTGGGCACTTGGCATCTGGTCAAGGCTCGATGACCACTTACTGTATATGCTATGGATAGACTTTTTGTTCATTTATGGGTTCAACTAGGAGGTACCTTTACACCCTGAGATTCTGTGAAATTGGATAAGAGAAGTTATGGTTGATGATAACCAACCATGAGGAGGAATAGAAAAGACTTAACAGGGAAAGGCTGGCTTCCTGTAGCCACAGTAGTGAGCTAGTTCCCTGGGTGAGGGAGGAGGGCAGCTTCCCAGAACACCGCACCATGACAAAAAGAGCTTGCTTCATTATTTCCCCAAAGGTCAATCTTTCTCCCTAAGTAACTGCAAGAACATTATGAAAAACCATAGATTTGTATGCTGAATCATTGTTTGGGGCACAAGTAGTTTGTATGATATTCTCCTATCATAAAGAAGAAAAAAATGGTGGGAAATGAAATGGCATGGAAAGACCAGTGACTCTGGGGTAGAAGGAACCAGGTTCGAATCCTGCCTCCAATGCTGATCATTTGTGCCACTTTCGGCAAGTTCCTTTTTCTTCTGGTAATCCCTAAAAAGAGGCACCAGAATAGAGAGACAGCTCTGACTTCCCTCCTAGTTCTCCTTTATTCTGTTATATTATTTCCATAGGCCCATTGAAGACCTGAATCCAGATGTTTGGAAACAGAAACATTTACAAATAAAGAAAGTTTTAAAATTGAATCTTTTAAATTAGAGAAGGATTTGGAGAGGGGGTAACCAGGGACACTTGAACAAGAACCAAGAATGAGTTGAAGCTTGAGTTTGTATTGTATGATTATGGACTTGGTGGCTTACAGGGTTGGAAAACCATTCCCCATTCCCTAAATGTCCCTGATCCCAGTAGGGCCCAGAGCCACATTTAAGGCATTGTGACCTGTTGTACTTCAGATGAACCAAAATAAGGAGGAGAAAGGAGAGAGGAAAGAAGGGTGATGACAAGCAATTACAGCTGTTGCTGAGGGTGCCCTAGCCTAGGAAGAGGTAGTGAGAACTGGCTCTGAATTCCTATTCTGACACTGAAACAGCTCTGCGACCACGGGCAAAGAACTTAACTTCTCTGAACTTCTGTTTCTTTATCCATGAAATGAGGATAATAATACCTGTGTTTACTTATTTCACAGGGTGTTTGTGAAGTTTCCATGAGATACTGTCCGTAAAGAGATTTGCACACCTCTAGGGCTATATAAATGATGACTATTGTTATAGTCATTGGGAGATAAAGAGAAATTAGAACAGGGCAGATGACTGCAAAAAGATTACAGAGGCTGAAAGAAAAGAAGAAGGAAGGAAGGAAGAAAAAGAAAGAGAGAAAACAGAGAGGAAGGAAGGAAGGAAAAGAAGAAAGGACAGAAGGAAGAGAGGGAGGGAAGGAAAGAAGGAAGAAAGGGAGGGAGAGAGAGAGAGTGGGAGGAAGGAAGGAAGAACACTTATTAAACTCTAATATATAACAGGCACTGCCCTGGAAAACCAAAACTGTTCCTGTCCTTAAGGACCTCACATTCTACTGGGAGAAGACAATACACCAAGCAATGCTGGGGGTGGGAGGGGATCTTTCTGGAGTCCACATAGCAGGTAAAGGGAAGGAGGAGACATCCCAAGAGTGAGTGAGGCAAGGCATCACTTGGGTCCTTGCTAAAATGGCAGACTCAGGGAGGGAGTTAGGAGAGCCAGCTGCTTTTCGAGTGGCTTTCCTTTCTCTCACCCAGAGCCAGGGCTCTGCACCATTTCTCTACCATTTTCACATCAAGCCGTTGGTGGAGGTGGAAGAAGCACCCAATTGCTTCCTCTCTAGCTTGGCTTGATTGCCCCACCACATTTGAACATAAGTTCCTTGAGGACAGGATCTGCCTTGTGCCGGCTTGTTTTTATATCCTCAGCAGTTAACACAATGCCTGGCACATAGTAGGCAGTTGATAAATACCTATTTTCTCTATCTGTCTTTGACTGTCTGTCTTTCTGTCTGGAGGGGCCTGGATGAGTATGCAAAGTCCTAAGTGAGCTCTGGGGAGCTGAGTCTGATTCTGAGCATGTCAGATGCTGTTCCCATGATGGAGCTAGGTTAGGTGGGTGCATAGGGCCCCCTGGATACATTGTGACCTTGATGCCCTCCCAGCAGTGATGGAGGGGAGTCATGGACCCAGGAGCTAAATAGAATCCACCCTCTGCTTTCCCAAAGGCAGTACTCACACATCCAAACCTATGATCTCTAATACAAGTTTTCTGTGCTTACCCTGCTTCTTGGGGCCCCATTTTCCTCCTCCATAAAAGGAGATTGGACTACAAGCCACATAAGGTCCCTTTCATCTCTAGATCTATGAGCTACGATCTTCTGATTGGCTCCACCATTGAGACCCAAAGAAGGATTATGCTAAGTACTTGGGGAGGACCTAAGGGTCATATAATTATTTTTCCTGAGTAGGCGTAGGAGTTTACAATCCAGATTTTCATTGTCATTGACAAACAACCAGATCTGTCTAGTTATAAAGTCTCTCTCAGACAACTTGCCAACACAGCCTCCTAGATAACAGAGAAGAGACACATCTTCTCCAGAGAGAAGGTGAGTCCAAGAGTTGTTCTGCTTTGACTGAAAGAGAAACTGAGTCCATGGCATTATGGCCTGCCTAAAATAAACCTGGGAAGGAAGTTCAAAAGGCATTTCTTAGTCCAAGAGAATGTGCATCTCCCAGTGAGGAGAAAGTGATGAGTAAAAGTCCAACAATCCCTAGGAAATTGAATGATTGCACTATGGAGACATATGTTGTATGAAGGATCACGCTGTGCTATCTGAGGTGAAGAATTCACCAAGCCTGTGAGGGACTGGGGAAGATAAGATGGGAGACAAATCTATCAAGTCTGGAAGCGGCAACCTCTGCTTTTCAACTTGGTGCTGGGGATCGCTTCATGAGGTTTTAGGCTGTGGAGGAGGGAGCCACAGAAGAGGGGAATGAGGGTGGGGACACGAGATAAGGATAACCTGGCTTAAAAGGATAAGGGATGGTAGGTGTCCTGGGAGAGCAGAGTAGAAAAAATGTCCTGATTAAAAGGAGGTTGTTCAGGGGCCAGATGTGGAGGGAGAAAATCCCTGCCAGACCCAAGAGAAAGACAAAGGAATAAGCTAATAAAATTCTGAGAGGAGGGTAAGCACATTTAGTGTGAAAAAAAGTACATTTTCAAATCTTTCTCACTCTTTCTGTCTCTTCTCCCTTCTTTCCTTCCTTCCTTCCTTCCTTCCTTCCTTCCTTCCTTCCTTCCTTCCTTCCTTCCTTCCTTCCTTCCTTCCTTCCTTCCTTCCTTCCTTCCTTTCCTTCCTTCCTTTCCTTCCTTCCTTCCTTCCTTCCTTCCTTCCTTCCTTCCTTCCTTCCTTCCTTCCTTCCTTCCTTCCTTCCTTCCTTCCTCCTTTCCTTCCTTTTTCTGTTCCTTCACTGGTGTTATTTTCTATTTGTTGTTTGAATGAACCATTTATGTTGCCCAAAAAAAGTATTTTTAGTCTCTAGAGCAATATTTCATGTACCCCTTCTCCCATGGTTCCTTTCCCTGGATCTATGGGGCAAGGCAGCTAGGACTATGGAAAGCAGGAAGTCTCCCTCCTCTATTTATTTAAGCTGGAAGTTCAAGTCAAGGTCTTTAGGCAGACACCTATGTAATGTGAGGCAAAGGACCCCGGAAAACTCCCCCCACCTAACAATTCTGGGGCCCAGGGAAACAGTGAGCTTGTCAAAGAGGCCAGAGCCCTTAAAGTGAGGTGTAAAAGCATCAGAAACAGCTCTCTGAGGGGGAAATCTTGCCAAGAGAAGGAAGACAACTTTTTTGTTGGAGAATTCATTTATCAGATCAGCAGGATGTAGAGCAGGGCTTAGAGGGAGTGGAATAAATGTGTAGTAAATTTTGAGTAATAGGGTTTCATTGGAAAAGGCTTTTGTAGAAAGGACAGGTCCCAGGGAAGCTCTAGGCAGGTGGGGCCTGTGGCTGTCTTGGCCTGGAAGGGGAAAAGGGAAGAAGTTAGAAGACAGAGAGGAAACACCAAAAATAAATGGCCCCAGTGCTCTAATTTTACATAGAGGGGCCTTGTAAGTACCCTTGGATTTCATTATTTCCTGCTTGTCATTGCCATGTACATGATATTCTATTTTCTGCTTCCTCATATACCTTACACAGGCTGCCTTGGCTGTTTGCAAAATTTGTTGCTTGCTATTGAAGTGGTGAAATGTAATGACTCCATGCCTTGAAATTTCAATCATGTTTTTGAACAACATTGTGGGCATCTGATTCCATTACTCCCAGAATCAAGAGACTCTAGTATCTCCCTCAAATACAAACTTCTCTGGTATTTAAAGCTCTTCATGGTCTGCTCTCGGTCTACCTTCCAAAGTTTATTGTAAACATTCAACTTCAACCACTTTATGGTCTAACCCAACTGACCTCCTTACTGTTCCCGCACACAGGTCCATGTCTTTATATTATCTGTCCTCTGGGCCTAGAGAGCAACCCTCCTCAGCTTCACCTCTGGCTCTCTGGCTTCTTTTCAAATTCATTCTCATGTGACTGTCTACATGAAGTCCTTCCCAATCTCCTTTAGTGATAACTGCCACCATTTGTCTCTCTCTGAAATGACCTTGTTTCTATTTATGCATATTTTATACATGTACTTCTTCCTTCCCCTCATAGAATGGAAGTTTCTTTAGAGCATGGATTTTCCTTTTTTTTTTTTTTTTTTTTTGTATCTGCAGTGACTAGCACAGCACAGTAGTCGGCACACAATGGGAGCTTAATGAGTCCTTATTGATTGAAAGTTGATGGATCAAAGCAAGTATCATTCAAAATTGACATCTGTTGTCCTGAAAGGCTGTGCAGAAGGTGATTTTCTTGAAGACCAGGACATAAAACCCATTATTGGGGACTGGGGACCTGGGTCCAATTCCCAGTCATTTCTCTTCCATGTTTGTTTGTTTGCTTAAGAACTGGAGAGATAAGACTGACACCTCTTTACCTTTCTTTAATTTTAGAAGATAACATCACTTCCCAAGGTCTTTGAGTAATTTCATCTTATTCAAAGTTGGAAGTTGATTAATTTCACATGGATGGAAAGGAAAAGTTATTTTTGGAAGAAACCAAGATGTTGGATAATCATTAGCAAGACTGTTCCCCTCTTTTTCTCATGTCTACATTGACTTGTTTCTGTAGGATCCATAAGGAAATACTCTCTTGTCCTGGACACTTAAGAATGCTATATCTGGTCAGTTTCCAATGAAGAAAATAAAAATTTAATGGTGAATATCACAATTCTATTATTAGTGACCTAAGAAATGTGCCTCCCTTCGGGTCCCTCCCTTCCTCTTCTCTCTAACATTTTGTTCTTTACTTTATGGGCCACAAATGGGGATGTTGAACTCATGCCCTGGCTTTCGCTGGTCTGAGCACTGGTCCTGGAATTTGGGAGATGTGGCCAGGATGGTTTCCTGATTTGTGAGGTTTTCTTGTTCTGGCTTGCATCTAAGAGCTTGTACTTTGGATGGTCCCAAGGAACAGAGAGGCGACCACGTGTTTATCTTATCTATTCTGAGAAAATCAAGGTTAGATAGGCAGGAAACATGGGACTGCGGAGACTGACCTCCTTGCTGCTCTCCCACTCTTTCTAGCAGAGCTAGCCTAGGGCAAAGTTGGGTAACAGACCTTGGTGCTACAACCTTGGTGTTTCCTCCATTCTTGTCCTGCCTGAAGTCAACTATGGGACATTGGAATAAGCCTTTAGCAGGATGGTGTGATTGAATATGTTTAAATAAATTGAATCTGGAGTGCTTTTAGAAGCACTGAAGGGAGTTCTACTTTCCAAGGTTTAAATCTAGACTTTGTTGCTTTCTGTGTGACCCTGGGCATGCCATTCTCCTTCTCTTAGTCTCAGTTTCCTGCTCTGTAAAATAAAAGGGATTAGATCCAATGATCTCTGAAGTCCCTTCCAGGATTCAGTCTCTGAGTCATGAAAGCCAAATGAATATCAGAAGACCTTGGTTCTAAATCTAGTTCTGCTTCCTACTTCTCTGTTCCCTTCCTCTCATTTTTTTAATCTATAAATGAGGGAAGGGGCTGGGCTAGTCACTCTCTGAGGCCCTGCCAAAGTCCAGACTAATGGTACTGGAGAGTTGGAAGGCCCTTAGTGACCCTGTAGTCAGTTTACCTATGAACAGAGTCCCCACTGCCACATACCCAACAGTCAGTCACCCTTCCTGGGCTGAAGACCCTCAAGGAGAGGAAGAACACTCCTCCCAAGATTTCCCATTTCACTCTAGGACAGCTCTTATGCTTAGGACAATTTTCCTAACATCAAGGACTCTTTAGAAATCCCATTGATGGCTCCTCTGGCCAACCAGAATAAATCTAATCCACATTCCACAAGGTAGGCCTTCAAGTCCTTGAAGACAGACAGCATCCTCCTCCCACTTTCTTCTCTAGACTAAACATGTCCACTTCCTCCAGCCAATCTTCTAATGGCATGGCCATAAGTCCCTATGCCATTCCGGCTGGCTTCCTTTGGACACTGTCCAATGTCTTTTCTAGACTATGGTGCCCTGAGCTGAACACAAGACTCCAAATGAGCCTGAACCAGGTCAGAGGAGAGAGGAACTAGTCCTTCCTCAGTCTGGCACCTCTGTCCCCTCTTCAAGCAGCCCCAGATTGCATCAGGTTCCCTGGCTGCCCCATAGCAGTGCTGACTTGGCCACTCTACAAGTCTATGATATACAGTGTGAAGGAAAAATATTTGTGCAGCATTTCTATACTTATGAAGCAGGAGAATTGGACACCTCCAAAATCCCTTATGTATTATCTCAGATGAGAGTGTGAACACCGATTGGGCACATTTGAATTACACTTTACCATTTTGATCTTGCAAAGCAATTTAACCATCTGTCCACCAGAGGTAGAAACATAGTAGTGCAACAGAAAGATCCTCCGCCAAAAGGAAGGAGGACTCTGCTGTATCCTGATAGCCACAGACTGGCCATGGCCTGAAACAAGTCATTTAACTTCTATAGGACTCTATGGTGAGCTATAGGATATAAGGTATCATTTAAGGCATGAATGAAAGAAAAATAAAACCTATACACTTTGAAGTGCCCCTGTCTAGTTCCTACCGTTGGTTACTATTTTCTTATCCTGTTTTTTGCTATTTGTTTAAGAACTGAAGCAGCATGGGGATTGGATTTGTAGTAAGGAAGACCTAGATTCAGATCCTGTCTCTGACGCTTATTCATGGATAAGAACTTCTCTGGACCTCAGTTTCCTCATGTGCAAAATGGAGATAGTAATAGTGTCTCCAAAGGGTTATTAGAAGATCAAATGAATTGTTTGTAAAGAACTTTGTAAACTTTAAAAGCCCTTATAAAAACCAACTATTATTTTTACTATAATATATTAGCATATATACAATTATATACATAATGTTTTATAAGTATATATATGCATACACATACATATATGTCTGTATATGTTATATATAGTATATATGTAATTCCACATTCAAGTCTCTGAGCAGAGGAGATCAGAATGCAACTAATTATGCCTATAAAACTCATAGCATCATTTACTATATAAATGGCTGCTTTACATTCAGTTTATTTAGTACTATCACATTACGAATGAGCAAATTCCAGATGTGAATCCCATCTGAGTAGAATCAATCTATTAATCAGCAGATATCTATTAAGCACCAACTATGGGGCCAGGCATGTGCCTAATCTTTTCAAGAGATAGCCCTTCAAATACTTGAAGACACTGCCGTTCTCCCTCTGACATTCCAGCTCTTGGTCTTTTCTTTCCTAGAATAAACATCCACAGTTCATTCCATTGACCCTCATACAGTATTATTTCAAGGCACTTCACCATGCTGGTGACCTTCCTCTGGACACCACCCAGTTTATCGGTAACTTTCCTAACTGTGGTGCCCAGAAATGAACTCAAGACTCCAGGTATGGTTTCACCAAGGCAGAGGACATCAGAAATGCCACCTCCTTATTCTGGTCTGTGTTTCCCTAAATACTGTAAATGATTACATCAACTTTTCTGCCTGAAACGACACACTCTTAACTCACCTTGAGTTTTCAGTCTACTGAGACCCTCCGGCTCTTTTTCATTCAAATTATTATTGAGACAATCCTTCCCCTGTTTGATAGGTGGGATACTGAGTTTTTCAATCCCATATAAGACAGCATTTATCCCCATTCTAAATATATACTTATATTGAGAATAATCCCATAAAAGGAAGCACAAATAAGAACTGTTTTGTGAGTAATGTATGGAATTGATTACATACTCCACAATGAAATGGAAATCCATAGTTCACATACAATCTACCTTTTGTGCTCTGCTATGAGTATGAAAATGTTTGTTTTTGGTGTTTAAGTTTGGTATTTAAGTTTAAACATTTTTTTAAAAAAAGATTCTGCCTGTCCTACAAGGAATGGCAGTTTTAGTCCTGGGTGTTAATAGCGTTCACATACATGAATGCTTTTTCATATCAAGAGCTTTCTCTGCCTCTAATAGTAAAATCATGCCATCTTATTTTTTTCTTTTTGGTATAATTTATTGTATTGATTTTTTTTCTATTTTAGAACAGTCTGTACCTGGTCCCAATCTTTAATCCATAAAACTTTGGAGATACTTCCAGAATTGGCATCTAATGACTCCACAAAAGTTGACAGCCCCATTGATTCCATACAAGGTTCTCATTTTTTCAAGTCCGAAGTGACTGTGAAATCACACATTTTCAACCAACACCCACTCACTGTTCCCAGTTCTTCCCTTGAGGAATAAGCAGATCAAGCTGAAAATTAACCCTTGTCGAAGGAACAGACCTTGAGCCTGAACTTCTGGCCCTGAGCTTGCTGCCCTTCTGGTCCAACAGCTCCTGAAGGGAAAAGAAGTTACTCACATCTCCCACCCCATCAGCATTCCCCCAGGAGACCCAGGGATGAGTAAGTCTAGGGATCTGTGGGTTTCTGGAATAGGCAGAGCTTCAGAATTAAATTGTTTGGCATTTGGCAAAGCACAAAAACCTCAGGGCCAAATTTTCTCCTTCATTTTTCAATCTGTGTGAATTTTGGGGGAAATTTAATCCTCCTGTCTCTAGTGTGTTGGGACTTGGCTATTGCAAAATGCCACTAGGGGTTATTCATATCCAAGAATCCTCTTAGGTTCTTTTGTAGAACAAAGGGCTGCATACCCCGGACCCTCTCCCTGAAAGGATAATTCAAACCACACTGGGCATGTGTTAGGTGGGGGTGGGGAGGGCTTTGGGTAATGAAGAGATGTGAGATTCAAGAGATTCTGAACTGGGCCACGTATGCTCTCCTGTCACTATTGACATAAATGAACATGATAAGAATGAATGGTTGTGAACCAAAAGCTGCAGATGTAATTCTCTTGCCCAGTGTAACCCCTGCCGTATGAAATGTATTAGTGAACCCTATAGGCCCATTCAGAGCTCAAAATCCATGCTTCATCTGGCTACCAAAGTAACATCCTTGAAGAAAGTCTGAATGCATCACTCCCCTGCTCAAGAGACTGATAGGGCTCCCTATTGCCTTTAGGATAAAGTACAAACTCCTTAGTTAGACATTTAAAATCCCCACCATCTGGCTCTGCTTGTCTTTCTAGACTGATTTCACTGTACTCCCCCTCATGTCCTTGACATTTCAGTCAAAAGGAATGTCTAGTACTATTTCTCATACTAGACACCCCATCTCCTGCCTCTCTGCCCTCATAAAGGTCATCCCCTCCATTCCTGTAACATTCTTCATTTCCTCCTCCCCCCCACAACACTTGGAATTTCTTGTTCCTTTAAGGCATTGTGTTAGCAAACTAAAACAGAAACTAGAGCCTCAACATGGTACATAAGGATCCCTGCCAGCCCCATATCAACCTAGAAAACCACATATTAACATTTTCTATGTTCTATTATAATTTTATTTAATTTGATAATATTGCCCAATTACATGTTAATTGGGTTCACAATCTAATTTACAATTTAATCTGGTTCCCCACTCCGACCCAGAGTGTTAAGGGCTGAGTCAGGAATAACTGACACCTCTACCTTAAGGATCTGTTGTTCATCATCTGTTCTTTGAAAAGGAGCAATGACATGGGTGGGGAGGCGGGGTCTGGTCTTGTCTTGCTTTGTCCATGAATTGGATTTCAGAGAGGCAGATTTGCATAAAGTCATTAGCCTCACTCTCTCTCTTCCAGAGTCACCAAAGTCTAGTAACAGGACAAAAATCAAGACGATTGGTGATGGCTAGGATGCAGCTGATGACCTTGGGGTCTTTGATGTCTGTCCAAGATCTAAGCTCTCCGTAGCACCTGCTTCAGCCAAGTTGGTCGATGTTGGAACAAATTGTTCTCATCTGCCCATTCTGCCTGGGGAAGTCTTCACATGCTCAGGGTGGATACCCCCCCTAACTCACCCATGGATTTGAAGCCCCTCAGTTACCCTAATCTGGTTTGGCCCATCTGCCAAAATGGTTTACTAAGGTTTGAGCCTTGTGCCTATTACAGCTTCTTAGGGCCACAGGTGAGAGTTGGGTGAATCAGATGGACACCAAAGGTGGAGGAGTAGCCCTCCTACCAGAGGTGCTTGAACTCCCTAAACAGTCTGTATCCCCTTAAGGGATCTAGGGATGCTTCAAGTGCTGCACCCACATGTGTATGTTCATCTTTTGTTGCCGAAGAAGACCACGTCATCAGAGAAATAACGACATGACTTGCACATGACTTTGTTTTAAGTGAGGGAGGGCTATGCAGGTCACCAACCTCACTTCTCCTCCAGATCTATCCGAATGCAGTGACCAGATATTCATCAGGGTAACTAGAGATGACCCAGGATGAGGCAATTGGGGTTAAGTGACTTGCCCAAGGTCACACAGCTAGTGAGAGTCAAGTGTCTGAAGCGAGATTCGAACTCAGGTCCTCCTGACTCCTGCACTGGTGCTCTATCCACTGCACCACCCAGCTGCCCTGGCATCCACATGAAGCCTTTCCTGATTCCCCTGCTGTGAATGCTCTCCATTCTCCAAAATAATTTGTATTTAATAGACATACATTTGCACACATATTTCTTCTTTTTATTTTCCTATATATATATATGTATATTTATGTATGTGTATATATATATATATATACATATAAATGTTACATTTATTCATCTTTGTATCTTTTTTTGTACATTTTTTCCCCTCAATAGAACATAAGCTCCTTGAGAGAAGGGGCCTTCTGTTTCTTTTTTATTTCTGAATCCCTAACACAGAGCCGAGCCCATAGCAGTCACTTTGTAAATACTTGTGGAGTTGAAAGTGACTTGCATTTGATTGTCAAATTTAAATGTGATGAGGGCCAGGCCTGGGAGCATGGAGGAAATGCTTCTGGAAATGTGGGATGAAGAGTGATAGAGGAATCCTGCTCCCTGTCTCAGAGTGTCTTCTAGGATTCAATGAATATTTCCCCTTTTCTCACAGAGAGGGAACAGAGGGCACCCACAGGGTTGCATTGGCCCCAACTGATGGCTCTTTGCCTGGAGGTGCTTGAGGGAAGATGAGCTCTAAGCTCCCAGGTGGTGAGAGAGATCTCAAACACAGGTATCTTCACCCGGGCCTCTTGGTGACCTTGAATATCTGGGCCTTTTGGTTTTATGTCCCTGTTGTGTTTTCTTCTTTCCTGCTCTTAGATGAATGGATGTAGGTGAGGGAAGGATGAGGCTGCAACTTTGCAAACTTCCAAAAAGTCAGAAAAATCAGAGGTCCAGGAACTGGAGTCTTGACCAGAGTCACCAGCAGCCAAACTCAGTGAGCACAGTCCAGGAAGCATAGCCCTGTAGTCACTGAAGAATCCAGATGGCCCTGGCTCAACACTGAGATTATAGAATTAGAAAGATAGCTCTCTGCCTACCAGGGATATGTTTAGAATTCTTTCTCCTTCCCCCCACCCTATCCATCTAGTAGAAGCCATAGCAATGGAATAAATTATATATGCACACACATGCACACACACACACAAATATAGATACACGTATATGGGTACACATACATGTATGTGTATATGTTTGTGTACATACACATACACATATGTGTATATGTTATAAGGTCCCCCCATGGCCCACACATCAGAATGGCCCTCATTTTAGTCCTTCAGAAGGTCTACAGTCACCAATATTGTCATTCCTTCCTACAATTTGAAACACATACAAAACTGATCAATTCAACTGAAAATAATCTAAAATTAACCGAGCCTTGTCTTCTTTCAAAAGACAAGGTTACCAGGACACAGACTTAGAGTAGGAAGGAAGTCATCTAGTCCAATCTTCTCATTGTATGGTTAAGGAAACTGAGGGTCCCCACCCCTAACCCCAATTAAATAGTTTGCCCAAAGCCACAGAATAAGGAAATCACTGAGTTAGGATTTGAACCCAGGCCTGCTAATTAGCCGAATGGTTCAGGTAATCTCCAGGAATGTGCCTGGCATGTAGTTGGAACTTAGTAAGTATTTCTTGATTGATTAAAATCTGTTATTATTGTTTTTTTTAAAATTATGATTAGAGATGTAGAGCAGAGCAAAAGAGTGTTTCCATTTCAAACTAGGAGATTCTCCGAGCCAAAATGACATCCATGGGTCACATAAACTTTAAAGTAACTTAGCAAAACTCAAGACTGAGAGGGGAGCCTGGGCTGAGATTAATTATTTTTTTCCTAACAAGTATTTTTTTAGGTTAAAATTACCTTTGTTAGCTAATCAAACCCTGGGAAATGGCTGAAGGGGATTTCTTAATACAAAAGCATGTTTTTGATTTGCAAGTTGGGATATTGTTTTCCATCTTCTCACGGATGTGCCTAGAAGAGAGAAAATCTTTCCAGATCATTCTTAAGAGAATGAGGAATAGCTGGAAAATGGGTGATTCATAAGAACCACATTTATTGAGGGCAGAAATCCTCCCCTGGCCAGTGGCTTAGCCTTAAAAAGTTGGAGGTCTTCATGGAACCCTTCACAGAGGGTGAGTGAGCATTCCTCTTCAAGAAGTCTAGCATCAGAATGATTTCCAAACTTTCTATGGAAACATATTGACCACTGACTGGCCACTCCAACTGTCATTGAGAAGATAAATCACTTGATTCACAAAGAGGAGAAGAACTGGAAAATTCTTGGGCCTGTTACAGTCTGGAAGCAGCCTGGCCACACTCAGGGCCCAGAATCCTCCCCAGGTCTCCCTGTAACAGATTTTACTTATTGTCCCATTCCATCCAAATGTTCTGGTCTTCTTCCAAGAAGTGAGCATGGTGAGTGTAAGGGGTAGAGTGTGGGAAGTCAGCAGGACTTGAGTTTGAATCTTGCCCCAAACCCTTGATAAGTAGGTGACCCTAGACAAGCCACACTATTAGTCAGTCAATGGACATTTATTGACTACTTGCCATGTGCCAGGCATGGTACTGAGGCACTGGGCTTCAAAAACAGACAGTGAAATAGCTCCTGCTCTCAAGAAGCTTACATCCTAATGGAAGAGAAAATATGAACACATATAAGTATGTGCATAATTTTTTATAGGAAACTTTTGAGTAGGGTTAGAGAAGCGGGGGATCAGCAACTTGTGTCTCATAGAAGTTTCCTGGAGTTCAGTGACTTGTCTACTGTCACCCTGCTAGTCCTATCAGATTGGTCTTTGAACCCAGGCCTTCCTGACTGTAAGCTAGCCTGCCCTAGAGAAACATATGGCTCTTAAAATATCAATGATTTGTAGTAATTTGATATGTTGCCAGTCCCAGATAACACAGGCACATTTTAAGCAACGGCCCTCAATGGTGTTGCATTGGATAAGGGTAAATGTAAGGAAAAGATGAACAGATTTGCATGGGAGAGTTGTCCGTGACTTTAATACCCTGTCCCCTCCAGGCGAACTGAAGAAAAGTAAAACTCAGAGCGAGCTGACCCATTGCACCTACTGGCCCAAGCTGCTGAGAGAGGTGCTAGCAGGAAAGAGGGCTTCTTCTGCTGTTCCCCTCAAACCATAGCCTATCTCCCTGTACAAAGGGATGATGCTTCAGTGTGGGACTACCTGGATAATGTTAGCATTTCTGATGTCACAGTTAATGAGCAAGCAACAAGTATAAAGTGCCTATATGGGTCAGGCACTCTACCAGGGGCTGAAGATACAGATGAAGGTGAGACAGACCTTGCTTATGCTGGGATCTGGGGTGGGGTGGATAACAAGTAAGCATTCAGTAAGTGCTTACTAATTGCTGGACATGAGGCTGCAAAGACAAAGGTGAGATCATCCCTACTCTTCTGCTACAGGACTACAGAATTAGCAAACTGAAAGGTGCCTCAGTGACCTCTAAGCCCAGCCAACAATCCTCCCTGTAGTGCCTCCAGATGTGACCATCTAGCCTTGGTTTGAAGACTCCACTGATGGGGAGCCCAGCCCCTCCTGAGGTATCCCATGGCACTTTGGGACAGACCTGACCATTAAAACATTTTTGCTGACATCAAGCTCAAATCTGCCTCTTCCCATGGTTCTGGATCAACATTTCAGCCATGTCTCTGGATTCCAAATCAAGCCCATTGTTCTTAGTGCAACAGTTCATGGTACTCCAGTCAAAAATGTGGAGATGACCAGGCTGTCTCTCTCCCAGGCCATCCACACCCCTGCTAATGGAGGAGTCATTAAGGCAACTGCTGTCCCTACCTTCTGGCCATCCATGTCTTCATCTAAGTTGTCCTTGACAATTTGGGAAAACTCACAGGGAGGGAGACAGACTGATACAACATGACACAATATCAGGAGCATGATCCAGGGGCCAGGGGTGAATTCCTACAGAGAACCATTCAGCATCTGGAATCTAGAGGGGAAGAGAAAAGCTCAGGCCTGGCTGCTTCTGATGGCTGTCTGTCTCCGACTGCACACAGAGCGCATGAACCAGATGACCGAGCTAGAGGCCAGAAGGGATGACCTCCACCCAGATTTCCTTACACCACTGAGAAGCAGACAGTCTGAGGAGGAGTAGGATTTTCCTTGGAAATGCACACCCTTTAAAAATGTCTCAATACTGATGTCTCCTTCCAAATTCTCAGCAAATTTACACCCTATTAAATCAATGAAAACTATAGCAGAAGTATCTACTGTTTAAACCACTCAGAAGGCAGTTTAATATCAATGAAAACAGAAGGATTTGGGGGCTTCTTGTTTAAAAAAGTTATCATTAATTTATTTGTTTTCAGTGTTCTACAATCATGTCCGTAAGTCTTAGATTTTCTTCCCCTTGCTCTCTCCTCTCTCCCTGAGATGGCAGGCAATCTTATATGGGTTCTACACATTCTCATTTAGCACTTTTCACATTAATCATGTTACATAGAAGAATTAAAATGAATTTTAAAATGATTTGGGGATTTCAAAGGATAATTTGATAAGGAAGGGAAAGAGCCAAACCATTTTTCCTATTTTTTCATCTACCTATTTGTGACGAACAAATTAAAAAAAACTGGAAGAGAAAACTAAGCAAAGTTTAGAATATCTTTCCTTAACCTGCATATGAAGAAAACTGGTTTGGACAGCTAAGGACTTGGCTTAGAATCCAGTCATGGACTTAAATCCTGACTTTGATGCTTCCTGCCTCTTTGATGTTGGTTCAGTGATATCTCCTCCATGGGCCTCAGTTTCCTCATTCTTAAAATGAGGGAGTTCCTTTGAAGTCCCATCCAGCTATAAATGAGTGATCCCATAAGTACCTTGCATGTATGGCCTTAACCTCTCTGGACTGCAGTTTCTTCATCTTTAAAATGAGAATGATGGCCTAGATGAAGCCCCTTCCAATGCTGAGGTCAGACACTAACATTAGGCAACAAGGGGCTGAGGGAGACAGAGAAAGGGCTCCTTCCAAAAGCTGGATTTGAACTCATCTCGAAGGAAGCCGGGAGGAGAAACTGAGAAGGGAAAGCCTTCCAGGGGAGGGAGCTGGCCAGTGAAAACATAGAGTCCGAAGATGGAAGGTCTTGTATGAGGAATAGAAGGAAGCTGGTATCACTAGACTGTCCTCCCCTGGAGGGGAATAGAGACTAGGGAAGAGCCTCGTTGTCAGGGCTTGAAATGCTAAACTGATTTGATTGTCCTACTAACGGGGAACCACTAATTTAGCAGGGGAGAGACATGGTCTGACCCAGCCTTTGTGACATACCATTGCTGGCTGAGTGGCGGATAGAGGGAAGAAAGGAGGATATCAATAAAGTACAGGAGAGGGTAGGAGGAACACAGAAGGCCCTGTTGGGAGACCAGTGACTACAGTGGAAAGAAAACAACGTTAAGCTCCGGGGCCTGAAACCTGCCATTGCCATTTATTGGATGTGTGACTTTGAGTAAGTAGCTCTCACTTTCTGTGCTTTGGTTTCCTCATCTCCAGGTGAGAGGAATGGATCTGAGGGCCTCACACTTCCTTCCAGTGCCAACTTCCTGATCCTAAGATCCTTTGTCATCATTCCACTGGCACTGCTTTTGTGTGCAGAACAGACACTGAAGGCTGAAGGTGCAAAGACTTCCTTTGAGTCAGCCCAGATCTCAGCATCAGCAGGCCTTTTCTCATCTCCTGCCCTGCTAATGCCTTCTTTCTGATGAGCTTCCATCTACTCTGTATGTATTATCATGGAAGTATATCATCGCTTCTATGTTACTTCCTTCATTAGTGTGTGCTTCTTGAGGACAGGGACTGTTTTTTGCCTTTCTGTCGATCCCCAGTGTTTAAGAGTTATGCTTGTTGGCAATTTGATAGTTAATGGGCAGGCTGATGTAGGTGTTTAAGTCTTGGGAAGGCCAGGCCTGACTAGTTTCTCTCCATACTTGTTCAGCATGGGACCACTGCACCATGTCCACCATCTTGGCTTCATCAGCATTATGGACTAGACAAACCACCATACTTGGAGTCAAGAGAGTTGGGATGGAATTCCTGCTCTGCCATTTACCAGGTGGGTGACTTAAGGAAAATCACTTAATTTCACTGAGTCTCAGTTTCCTCATGTATATTATGAGAGGGTTGGAAGAGATGAGCTTTCAGGGTCCATGCAGTCCTAAATCAATGGTCTTATGTATGACCTCTACATACATACATTTTCCCCCTTCTCTGCTGTATTTTTTTCAGACTTCTACTGAAGATCTTGTAATATGGAATGACCCCAAATTCTCCAAGGCCATGCCAATGGACTATAGTTAGGAAAGACTGCCAGTCTAGGCCTGGTAACAGTCTGGATGTGAGTCATAGCCAAGGTAAGAAGTTCACCCCTAGTTGAGCAACAAGGTGATGGATTTTGGGCTTTAGCAGTACCCATCTATTCTGCCATAAAAAGATTATAGGGCCACAGATCTAGAAGGGATCTTAGAGGTCACTGAGTCTAATACCTTTATTTTACAAAAGAGAAAACAGGCTCAGCATGATTAAGTGTCCTATCCATGGCCACATAGGTAGCAAGCATGAGAGTCAGGATTCCTTGGAAGTTCCTGACTCCAGATCTTACATCCTTTCCATCTTGCCACAAAGCTTTCCCATTGGTGACCTGCATTAAACTGGGACATGCTGACAAAATCATAGATTCAAATCCATTTCCTCATGCTTTTTTACCACCTTCTTTGATCCTGAACCCCAAAGAACTCACTCCTCTTCCCTTCCCTGAATCCCCTCTGGGATTCCCCTCTGGGGAATTACAGAGTGATTAGGGTCATTCCACATTTCCTTCTTCCTGATTTCGATTCTTTCAGGTCTCACCGTGCCCTCAGGCTCCATCTCAGTCCCATTCCTTCTTCCCTCTGATCTCCTAAGACCTGAAGGGAATTGTTTAAGACTTCAACCAAGTCATACTTCAGAATGAAGATGAAGGAAGGATGGTCTGATGGTTGGATTTCTGGATAAGGAATTTGCTATTTTATTTTCCCAGTTTTCCCTGTTGACTTCACATCTAATGTCAAATGAAAACTTCTCTATGTAATTCAGTCTCCAGATGGCTCGTGGTTTGGGATCATGTCAACTGCCTTTAAATATTTGAAAGGTCACATGGAAGAGGGATTAGACATGCTCTTCTTGGCCTTCATAGATAGAGCTGATTCATCTGTATTAGAAGTTAGCCATCATATGTGCTGTTTCTAGAGCCTATAAGAGGCATCATGGTGGAAGGGATGGGGAGCTGGACCTGAAGTCGAGGAATCAGGTTCAAAGCCAACCTCAGACACTGGCTAGTTGTGTGATCATGAGCATGTCACTTACCCTCCTTGGGATGTAATTTTCTTATTTATAAAGTGAGGAGGTCAAGCCCAAAGAATTTTGTACAGTTATTTGTTGGGAATGGATAGGAGTCCTGGACTCACCTGGCAAAGGAAGGTCTGAATCCTCACATAAGCATGTTGGTCAGGAGTGTTGACCTGTCAAGGACCTAAATTACTGTGAACTCCTTGTAGGGCATCCAGGATAATGGGGAAAGCACTGAGGAAAGAAAATTGCTGTTGCATGGAGTGAATTAGGTAGTTGCTAGAGGAATCTTCCCAGGTCCCTAGCTCTCATACAAGCAGCCATGGTTACAGTGTATAACACATAAAGGACAGCTTTTATTTAATAACATAGAAAACACAAAACCACCAATTTTCTAATATTCTCCTTCCTTCTATATAGTTAAACAGTTCTTGTACATCTATGTGCTTATGTGCATGTATGTATACACACATAACACACCTATATGTATCTATCCATCAAGAATAGGTACAGTGGTATATGTGAGGTAGTAAATCACAAATTTTAATTTTTTTCATGAAGTGAATGAAATTTGCATTAATGATAACATTTCAAAAAAATTTTTCATTGAAGATACACTAAAAATAATCAATCCACCCAAAGCAAAGCAGAAGTAAGTACTTGTGCTGGGGTCCTAGGCAAAACTCGGAACAAGGGGCGGATATCACAGTGGCAGTAACTGATTTAAATACTGAGTAAGGGTAGACTTGCTGACAAAAGGAAGTTCCCATTCAGATATCTTCTTCCAAAATGGGGATGTCATAGCAGGGTCTCTCTTTTTAGTCTGGCTGGATCTAGTGTCCTTCAGGTTGCAAGGTTCTGTGATTGTGAGACTGGAATCTCTGAGAGTTAGGATGCTACAGATTAAAGATTCCTGGTCTTAAGACTCCGTGGCACTTGCTTTATGGTGGTGGGGAATATCTGCTAGGGTCTAGGATGAGGTGGACACTTTTTAAACTTTATATTCTTTTTGTTAGAACAAAATTCAAATAAAATAACTCCTTGGGCCCCAGAGAACTTCTTTCAAATTACTGAACAATTCTTTCAAAGTCTCTTGTCTGTATTTCCACCCAGCAGCCTGAGAATTGGCCCGTACCCCTCCTTCCATCTGCAGCCTCCCACTCCATCCTGGTGAATGGCTTTGCTTCCCATAAACATGTTTCTTATTAACGACAAAACTCTGCCTTGCCTCTCCAAGCTCACCACACGCTTTTTCCTTTGCCAGTTTCCACTGACTAGACAAGTCTTGTGACTCAAATACTGGTGATGTCAGCAATAATCGCAGGGGTGGTGGCTGGGTGGCTTTTTTTTTCTTCTGGAAGACCCCACAGAAGTGATTTGTGAAACCTATTTGGGAAGACCAAGAGCCCATTCAAATGAGAATTACAGAGCCCAAGCCATCCCCATCCTTCTGTGACATAGTAGATGTGGTATCAGGACTGCTCAGCCTTAGGTGAAGATATGTGCTCTGGATCAAAAGTCAGGAGACTGAAATCAGTCAGTCGGTCAACAATCATTAATTATGTGCCTACTATATGCCAAGCAGTGGGGATACAAAGAAAGACAAAGACATTTCTTGTCCTCAAGTAGGTCACTTTCTAATGGGAGGAGATGTGTAAAGAAATACAGGACATACATAAGATAAATATAGAGAAGGTGAAAAGTAATCAGACTTTGACCCTGGGCAATTTGAGCCTCAGTTTACTCATCTTACAATGGGACAACAATAACCTCATCTCAAAGGGTTCTTGCCAATGAGATGGATATAAAGTGCTTCTTATACTTTAAAGAGCTATCTAAATGTCAGATATTATTTTGGTTGATGCTGTGAGTATGCCTTAATGTGTTCCGTCTAAGCCTAGATCCCATCATGAAACTCAAGGTACTGGATTTGGAGTCTGAGAACCTGGATTCAAGTCCAAACTCTGGTATTTAATACCTCTATGATCTTGGTCAAGTCATTTACCCACTTCTAGGCCTCAGTTTCCCCATTTGTAAAATGAGGGGGTTGGACTTGGGCTCTGAGATCCCTTCCACCTCTAGATCTCTAACCCTATAGTTAGCAAAGAGCACTTTCAGGTCTTTTAAACTCTCAGTCTATAACCCGAAAACCCTTTGGTGTCTAGAATTATGGTTTTTATGGTCAATTTCCACTGACAGGTCTTGTTTTGAAATACCAACCATATCAATGCTGACATTTGTGTGTGTGTGTGTGTGTGTGTGTGCCGGGTTTGCTAATTGTCTCATCTATAAAATGAGAACTCAAGTTGCCTCTAATGATCTAACTCCACATCAAGGATCCTATGGGTGTCCCAGTGAAAGTGTTACTTTATGAAAGAAACCCACCCCCTATCCTCCTCAATTCTAGTGCCTTCCCCCTGTTGATTATTCAAATATAGTATGTATTCATGTATGTGTATATGCATATACATGTATGTATATACACATATGTGTTCATGTAGACACATACACATATAAATAAATGTATGGATATGAGATATTATAAAAGAGGAGTTGAAAATACTTGGCAACTGATTGGCTATGGGCAGTAGGGATTGGATCATAGATTTAGGGCTGGAAGGAATCTTAGAGATGATAGAGTCCAACCCTCTCATTTTACAAATGAGGAAACTGAAGCAAACAGTGGTTAAATGACTTGCCCAGGATCACACAGCTAGTAAGTGTCTGAAGCTAAATATGAACTCAGGTCTTCCTGCACTCTATCTATTGTAGCGCCCTCTAGTTGCCTTGAGGGAACTGATGCTGTGAGGGAGAGTCAATGAGTTAGACCCATCAAGCCACTGCTACCACTTCAGCCACTACATAGGGAAAATGAACATACAACCCTTCCACCACCCGTATCAATGGGGGAGATGCCCCACCCTCTGCTTTGCTGCAATCCCTAAGGACCCAGGACTCTTCCATCTCTTTACAGTTAAAACTTCCTCTAGGGGTCTTGTCTCCCCCATCAGAATGGGAGCTTCTTGAGGACAGGGTCTTATTCTCAGTGCTTAGCACACAGTAATCCCTTAATAGAAAGCTTTTTCTTTCTTTCGTTACAACTCTATGATCACAAATCTTGTTGCTTGCAAAGATTGCAATGCTCCCAATAGGAAAGTACTAAGGGGTGGGCATAAAGATGGAGAGCCTGGATTCTGTATTGGATGGCTTGAACTGGAGATGCCTATGGGACATCGAGATGGGGAGGTCCAGCACCAAGTAGGAAACATGGCCCTGGAGCTCAAGAGAAGGAGGAAGGACCTGGAGGTTGAAGAGAAAGGAGCTCAGAATTTGGGAGTTGGAAAGGAAGAAAACCAGACATGTTGATTGTACACTGTGTCCCAATGGAAAACTTCCTGACCCACCCTTTTTGGATAAAAAATAGCTGGGGCCTTGTTTTATAGGATCCATTTTCCAAGGCTTGAGAACAATGGAAATACTCCATTTCCATCATCCCATGGTCTCCAAAGCTGCCTAGGGCCTCAGCGTCTCTCAACATTGTCCTTCAGAGACCTCCATTGGTATTTCAGGCAGGTGAGAGGGAGGAAAGAAAGCATAATCCTGGAGATGAGGATAGCTATCTAGGGATAGGACCAGGGGAGCAACATGAACCAGTAGAAATGTATCTTTTAAAAGAATATTGTCCATATGAAATGTCATGGTACAAGAAGATTCGACTACCCTGCAAGAGTTCCCAACGATCAACGTAAGTACTCACTTGAGAGAGTTCTTTTTTTTTTTTAAGGACTTCAATGATATAAACAGCAAGATAAAACTCAGAAGCTAACAGTCAAATGGGGCAATGTTGATCTCTCCAGGTCACACTAGGAATAATTAAACTATTCATAGTAGAGGTTTGCAGTTTCATAGGCATCCTTCTTTTCTGTTCTCTCTCTCTCTCTCTCTCTCTCTCTCTCTCTCTCTCTCTCTCTCTCCCCCCCCCCCCTTTTAACATTTTAGTTCAGGGCTCTTATTGTCTCTCACCTGAAGTATTGCAACAACCTCCATATTGGATTCTCAGCTTCCAGTCTTCCAATGGAACCTCCATGGCACTGTGAACATATTCTTCCCAAAACACAATCTGATGGTGTCACTTCCCTGTTCCCAATCATTCAGATCTCCCTACTACTCTCTAATACAGGGAAAACTCCTCACTGGGCATCCCACCAAATTATTTGGCTTAATCTTGCCTTTTCACTATTATGGCATAGCACTCCCCTTTTACGAACTTGATGTTCTGGGCAAACAGCCCCACTTGCTGGTCCCTCAAGTCGCTATTCCATTTTGCACCTCTAGACTTTTGCACAGGCTTCACACATTCCTGGACTATAGTCCCTTCTCAATTTCATCTCTCAGAACCCCTAGATTTCTTGAAGGCTCTTCTTTCCTGATCCCCATAGTTGGGACTCCCACCCTCATTATCTTATCCCAAATAATCTGCTTATGTATTTTGTGTCCCAGTTGATAGTAAAATTCTTGAAGCAGAGACTTCTTTCTGTTTTGCCTTTGTGGGGACAAAATGGAAGAATCCAAGAGGCTATACAATCTCCACTTCCCCTCCCCATTTTACAGGTACAAAAACTGAGGCTCAGACACTTAAGAGCAGCATCTAGGTTTCATATCTAGTTGGTGGCATCACCTGGAGGATGATTATTATTAGTAAATAAATGCTAGTTGGATTGAATTAAGCTTATTTTCAGTAACAGGGAGATACAAGGCAGTTTAAGAAAAAATTAGCATGCTGAACCTGGAGTTATAGAATCAATTAAATTAGCATATTAATAGTAGAGCCCTGTATAACTCAATTTCAGTCCAGTTTTAGAGGAAAATTCCCCTCCTGGAAATGAATTTGAAAAAAAAAAACCTGGGTAAGGGGAAACCCACTGGAAGAACTGGCAATATACTGCTCTCAGCCTCTCACCCACACTCCTTTTGGAGACCCCAGCCAGTGATTCATATTTTCCATGGCCATTGTGTGGATGAAGCAGCATCTGAAGACGCTCCTTCCCACTCTGAAGCTCGTGACCATCCTGGATGCTAATTGTCATGGAAGTTTTGTGTATTATTCTTGTTCCCAGGGTCCCCTTCCTTGTGTCAAAGCCACATGTTCGGTGGACATATGGAGATAATATTGATGCTACAGGTCTCAGACACTGGTTGACCCAGAAGAAGTTAATGACTTCCTTGTCTTCTTTGGAGAAACATTGTGATTCCCTGGTTCCCAAGGATACAGCTTGATTTTTTTCTCTCTTCCCTCTCCCTTTTTTATTTATAGCTTTTTCCATTATTGAGCTGGATATTTCATTATATTGAATAGTTATAAAGCTTTCTATTCTAATGACATACTGGGATGAAGATGGTTGTAATTTAACAGTTAATGAGCTAGGACCTCCCTGATGTGGGTGATCCATTCACTGGTGCAGATTTTTCTATTCTATTAGCTGGGGGGATCAAAAAAGACCTCCAATAGGTGGTGATGCTTGAGCAGATGGCCCCTGTGGGACAGAGGGGACTCTGAATTCTTGGAGGCAGGACTAATAGATCTCTGGCAGGGCTTTCCAAGCTGGAAAGTCTAGGGACTTTCTCAATGTCTGAGTAGCTGAAGGAAGATTAGGGAACCTATTACCAACATGGCCATGAAGGAATGAATTTTTCAGCCACAACCAGGAGGTCTTGAAGACCACCCACTGAATCATAAGCATATAGACTCACAGATCTAGAGAGAGTAGCATTCAAGTCTACCCCTCCCAATGTGCTGATGAAAAGACTGAAGCACAGAGAGTCATCCAGGTAGTGAGTGGCAAAGCCTGGAACCAGATCTAGATCTCATGACTCCCAATCCAGCACTCTGTCTGCAGGGATTTACATTGGGAGAAGACATAATGATTCTGATGATCCTAGAAGTAGTTATCAAGAAATCCTGTGGTTAAACCTGGTATTCTCTGAAAAAATCCAAGGGAAGAGATTATTGCTTCTTGGTCTCCTTTAATGCTAAAAAGCAAAACTTCCCCAGTGTCCTGTTATGATGTGCATAATTTTTTCTGTCTTACATTTCCATGGTAAATTGCCTCCCACATAGTTCACCGATCAGATTGATACATTACATCTCCAAGATAATTGTGGAAAATCTCTGGGATCTCCTGTGACTTACAAAAAAGTCAAATGGGTCAGAAGAGGCTGCTGGAGGGTCAAAACTCTAATGGAAATATCATCATCATGTTGGGATGTCAAGGACTTAGAGAGGAAGTAGGGGATCTGATAGGCTATGGGAAAAAATGGCAACCTGAACAATAAGAGGGAGATGTGTAATGCAGTCAAGATGACAAAAGGGTCGTTGGCAGTCAAGCAGCTGAATCAGTGATTCAGTATAGTGTTTGGGAAAGGTCAAGGGATATCCTTTCCATGCAAATCCCCACAGGCAGGAGAGTTGGTGGGAAGGACCCTAGAGAAGTGGTCTGAGGGAAGGATGCTTCCAAAGTAGAGGGTCCCTAGAGTATAGCTGTCTTGTTTCTTCACTACATAGAGGGCTAACTTCCCTGCCTAGCACTAGGGTGAGAAGGAATGCAATAAAGGCCTATCAGTCAATTGATGTCACATGGAAGGTATTTCATAATATTCTAACCAGAAATTTCTTGTCTGCAATGTGAATATTGCACAAGGCACCAGAGAAGACATTCTCTGACTTGCGAACTTGCCATTTGTTTCTATCTGAAAAGATGATCAAGGTCTGGCAGACAGGGCAAAGGAGAGGTCATCTGAAAATGGACCTGTTCACTTAGAAGCACAGATCCTTTTCAAGGAATACCTAGGAAAGATGGAGGCAGAGCCTTATAACCAAGGATTGACAAAGGAGAAGCAGTGCTCTTGAACAGAACCAGGAGAAAGGGAAATGCAAGTGAGGACCTGAGTTTGACAAAGATGCCAAGGATGATGAAAAAGACTTCTCAAAGGTGTGCTTCAAGGGAGGCTCCACCTAGGATACACATGAGGACCCCTTTCCCTTCCCAGCCCCCAGAATTACTTTGCACAGATTGCCTATGTATCTATCCCATTTTCTCTGATGTCTTCTAAGTTGTATCCCCATAGGATTTGCTGACAAATCTATCACTGCTGTGGAACTATCTTCTGTAGACCCTAAGTCTGAATAGGACCATTTAATCTATCCTCCCTCTCATTTTGTGGTGAGGAAGAATGAATCCAAGAGGGCTCAGTATTTGTCCAATGTCATGCAAGTAGCAATGAACAGAATTAGGCTTTGAATTCAGGTCTTCCGGCTACAGTAAAAAGTAAAAAACCTGTCTCTAGCTTTGAATTGGGAGATCTATTCCCCATGAAGGACCATTCTTTTGTTCACATTTGAAGTGGACTTCTGAGTATTACAGGGGGTCGTCCATCTTTTCTACTGTTTCCCCCACCCAAATCCCATTATAGCCTGTCTACATTTATGGTTTGTTCAAGCTATCTTCTGGTTCATGGATTGGTTTAGCGCCTTGGGCAGAGAATGTCCAGGAATCTCTTTAGGACTTTGCTAAGCATTGCGGCCACCTACTGAGACACCAGCATGCTCTCGGGCTCTTTTTGACCATCTGGAGGATTGGGGAAAGAAGACTGGGATATAAAGGAATCCCCAAAGACCAAAATGTGTTTGTGATGCAGTGATAACATTGATGGAGGTTGGAGGAAAGGGGAGACTTTGAAATTTTCACCGCCTTATGCTCCTTCAAGACAGAGCCTGCTTCATCTTGGTCACTGTATCCCTGGTATTTTGCACATAGCAAGCATTTAATAAGTACTTGTTGGGTTGGACTGAATATAGCCTTGAGATCTGATGAGGCCATTTATTCATTCATTCATTCAATCAACAAAATCTTTTAGGCTCCTACTAAGTGACTAAGAGTCATTCTTCTAGATGCTGGAAATAGAAAGGTTTAAGTGAAGCAAAACCAGTCCTCAGGGATCTTTGCGGCGACCCCGCTGTATATATCTTGCCTGGCTCTTAATCTCAAGGGGGCTTCTAGTCTATCAGGGGGAGGTGGGAAGACCTACAAATATAGAGTTAGAGCAGGCAGAGACTTTGGAGGTTGAGTCTGACTTCCTCATTTTGCAAGTAGGGAAACTGAGATCCAGAAAGGTTAAACACATGGCCCAAGGTCACAAAGGATGTGACAGCAGGACTCCAAATCCAGAATCACTTTAACCATACTACCATGCCCCTCCTGAATTGAGGTGAGTGCACCCTTGTTAGAAAGACCACTTAAATGAGTCCTTTAACTTTCTGTGCTTAAAGAAAGCTAATAAGAAGTGGTCAGAGCCCTTCAGAAAGCCTTGGGGTTTTCTCAGCTGTCCCTGAGATGGGGGATGGTTGATCCCTCCATCCCATATTTCAAGGGTGACATCTGGTGGCCAAGAAGGGTTAAAGGTAGAGACTGGTGAACAGCGTCCCCTTCTTCAAAAGAGTGCTGTCTTGCCTTTCCCCTCTTCTCCCTCTGTCCAGCTTGGCTCCTCGCCATGGCCGAGTAGGGACTCATAGTGGGTCCAAGAGCTGAGGCAGGGCACAGAAGCCCAGAGCTTTCCCCTTCCAAAGCAGCCCTCAGGCCACTAATAGAAAAGGAACAGAGCATTTCTCAAACATGAAAGTGAGCAAAGGGGTAACAGAGAGTGAAGGAGAAGAAAAGAAATGGAATTGATGACAGAAAGAGAGGACAAGAGAGGGAGCAATTAATTTGGATTTATACTTGTATTTCTACATGTTCGTGTTGTTTTCTCTGTAGAATGTAAGTCCTCTGCGGACCAGATTGTTTCATTTTTGTCTCTGTAGCCCTGGTACTTTCCTTGCATGGTGCTTGACACGCAGTAGGTGCTCAATACAGCCTCGTTGAATTAAAAAAAAAAAAGAAAGAGATAATGCAGTGTAGATAAAAAAAAATCACTAAACAGAAGCCAAACTCTGAGTAACTGAAAACCAGCCATGGTGTCATAGAGAAAATATTCATTCTCTGTCAAAGGATGCTGGATTCACAGCTGCAAAGGACCTCAGAGGCCATCGAGTCCAACAAGTTTATTTTCCATAGAAGGACGTTGAGATCCAGAGAACTCTACTGTCAGGATCACAGGGCCATAGATTTAGAGCTGGAATGAGGCCAAACCTCTCATTTGTACAGAGGAGGAAACTAAAGCACAGGTGGTTACGTGACTAACACAACTAGAAAGGCAGGGTTTGAACCCAGTGTTCCTGATTCTAAACCTAAGTCTCCCTCCATTTTGCCATGTTATATTCTCAGATAAGGGGGGCAGAATAGTAGATCCATGATCAGGTGTGGGGTTTTGTGTTAAGTATTTCTGTTTGACTACTATTGTGGCAGTGGTGGTTGTTTCTGCTGCTGCTGTTATTACAAGGGAGGGTTAAATTCCAGGATGGAGGAAGAAGGAAGAGAAGAATTTTTAAAATTGCTGTTCTATAAAAACAAAAGTCTCCAGTAAAACTTACTCTAAAAAGGGAAGAAGGAAGATCAATGGGGATGCTAATGGGTCAGACATAAAACAGACAGAATAGGAAGTGAGATTTTTTAGAGAGAAGGGCCCTTAGATCATCTGGCCTATATCTCTCACTTTTTAGGCAAGAAATCAGAATCAGAGACAGGAAGGGCTTGAATCAGGACCAGGATTCCATTCTCCCAACCTTGGTCCAGCATGGTTCCCACAGGCTGTTTTTCTGGCACCTGGAGCATCAGGGAAGACGCTGAGCCGTCAATTCTATGTTGAGAGGCCCCTGGAAATGGATGTAAAAACCCTCAAGCCATGTGGCCCTGCAAAAGTAATTTCACCTCCTTCAGTCTCAGGAAGCAAAGTAGTACCTTGGAAAACAGACTGGTATTAAGCCAGCCCCACCATCTCTGTGAACCTGGATAAGTCACTTCAATTCAATAAACATTTGTAAGTGCTTGCTGTGTGCCGGATACTGAACTCTTTTCTAAGCCTCCGTTTCTCCATCCGCAAAGTGAGTGGGGTTTGGACTAACTAGGCCTTGAGTTCTCTTGTGGCATAAAGCTATGATTCTGTGAGATTAAATAGTTTCCCCTTTCTGAGACTTAGTTGTCTCATTTGTAATGTAGATGGCTTCTAAACTCCCTTACATTTTCTAATCTATGATCTCACACTACTAATGATGTACCTTCCTTCTCTAAAATCTATGATCTTAAAATGGAGATCCAAAGGTAGAAAGGGTCCAGGTTCTAGAGTAAGAAGACCTGGATTCAAATCTCATCTCTCACACTGATCACCTGTGTGATCATGGACAAGTCCCCTGGGCCTCAGTTTCCTCATCTGTAAAATGAAGGAGTTGAACCAGACAGTCTCCAAGGTCCTGTTCAGCTTTAAATCAATGGCGCTATCCATTACCAAGGTTTCTAAAAGGAAAAGTTAGCATTTATTTCATACTTCAAGACTCACAATGCACTATACACAATAGCCCTTGGAGGCAGGAGCAGTAATGCTCCCATTTTTACTTGGGCGTTTTCCTGTTGTGTCGAGTATTTTGCCAAATGTGGTGTACTGGGGATGACATGGAATCCAGAGTCAGAGGAAGGAGATTTGAAGCCGCCTCTGTAAGTTGATTCATTGGGTCATAACGTCACAGATGGAGAGATGGAAGAGACCATCGGGGCCATCTTTTCCGATTCACTCATTTAATTTCTCTGGGCCATCATTTTGTCATCAGCAGACGTGGGCTAGGAGATCCTGGTGCTCCTTGGAGGAACATCTCTGAGTTGGGAGGGAGAACAAGGATCCTTAATCCTTATTTTATGGATGAGGAAATGTGGCCTCAGAGATGTAAAGGGACCTGCTCTTGCTCACCCAGCCAGGAAGTGTCAGAGAATTGTATGTCAGCTCCTTGAGGGTATAGATTATCTTTCATTTTGCTTCTGCTGTATCTCCAGTGTCTGGCATATAGTAAGTGCCTAATAAATGTTTGTTATTTTATTAAATGCTTATGAATTGCCCAACTCACATTGAAAGAACCAAGTGGGAGCAAGGGAACCTTCAAGTTGAATCCTTCTTTGGAAGGGAACTTTTCTGTCCTGTCCTCTTCTCAGCCTCTTTCTTCCAAGAGCCTACTTGGGGTGAATGTTCTGTCCCAAGTACATATAGAATATTTTAGCAGTTACTAGTCCAGGATGGCTTTTCCCACTTTCATCCCCACTGGCCAGAGGGCTATTTCATCCTCAGGCTTTCTGTTTTAACACACTATGTCTACTGTGCTGGAGGGACAATTGGCATTTGGAACAGTGCTCTGTCCATCATGTCCCTTTTCAGAAACCTTTACAATGACTTCAGATGCATCAGGACAGAAATATCGCAGAGTGAACTTTGGATACCAGCAATAAGAGAAAAAGAATTTAATAATAGTACCTACCAGGTGCCAGGCATTGTGCTACATATTTTACAAATATTATTTCATTTGATCCTTATAGCAACCCTGGAAGTATTATCCCCATTTTACAGTTGGGGAAACTGAGTAATTCTCTAGAATGATAGGACTTGGTCCATGGGAGTCCAGGATTCCTAAGGGGAGCCTCAGGCTATGGAATCCCCAGTCAGGAATCTCCGTGCAGCAAATCAGTTACTCTCAAGCCCTTCCCATTTGACTTGCTCCTTAGTCACCAAAGAAATGCTGAAAGAGAAAACCATCACAAATGACTCTTCCATTTGAGAAGGGAGAGAAGGAAAGTTACTGACCAGACTCTTTTTCCCCCATCTCCTCTATTCCAATCCTTCTCTCCCATCCAAAGGTCAGTAATAGCCCCATGCCAGTAGAGAATCCTTTTTGGTAACTAGTATAAATGTTGATTCTAAATAAAAACATAAAGCACCTACTTGGATATTTTCTACATTTCCAAAAATAGCCACTCGCCTCAGCCAGAATTAATGTTCTGTGGCTGGAGTTTCCATGGAAAGCCTGAGCTGGTGAGCAGCAGAGAAGGACTTCAGCGATGGCAGGCACTCCTCTGCCCCTCCTTGCCAGTTCATGGCTCTGCCATCTTGCTCATAAAACAGCCTTTCTTTATTTCAAGACCAGTGGGTATTACCTGCTTGGGTTGTTTGTTTAGGCAACAAGACTGAAGGCACTGAGCCTTCTTCTATTCTCAGGAGAGCTCCTAGTCACTAACACATACATTCCACGAGTGGAGCAGCACATGGGGCTGGGCAGTCTGGCTTGGCCCCAGACACTGATGACAGCATTTCACAGTTTGGCCAAAGAAGAAACCAAATGATCCCATTGCTGAGCAAATGGCTCCATGTTGGGCATGGGGGCTGGGGCTTCTAAGTTGAGTGTCTTTAATATATCATGAACTGTGATGTCCTTTCATGAGTTCCTCCCTTCATCAACACAAATAGCAACCATGATATAATATAAGAGATGAGGACTCAAGGGCTGATTGGACTGAAAAGTCCATCACCCTGCTGTGTGACTTTGAGGTGAACTTTTCCAAACTTACATCATCAGATGGTAGACATGCTGTTCCTGACTGGGTCAACATTTGGAGCCTTTCCAGAAGGGTAGAACCATCTTGGACTTGGACTTGGTAACTTTTGGGAACCTAGGGTCAGTCACTTCTGTGCCTTCTGGAGACAGCAGAGTGTGGTGTGAATCCCTCTTCAGTTTGGAGCCCAAGTTAGGATTTCTCCAATGATGATGACAGTGATGACGATGATGATGATGATGTTGTGCTTGTCCTTTGTTCTTCAAGAGGACCATTATGATGATGACAAACACTTGGTAGATATACTAGTAACTAATGATTCTTATGTTTAGTTTTCCATCTCTTCATTTTTAAAATTACTCTTTCTGGACATGTAGGAATAAAATTTATCATGAACTATAAAACAACATTTGGTTGACTACTTAATAAACATTTTTTATTAATTTGTGAGCTTGTAGCAAAATTTATATTCAGTGAGATTCTAGGCCAGCAGTTCTTAAGGTTGTGAACTGGTTTAAAAACTAATAACTATATTTAAAAATAATTTGTTTTCATTGTAACCCCGTGCATTTAATTGCATGCATTTAAAAACATTCTTTTGAGAAAGGGTCCATAGACTTCTACAAACTACTTGCCAAAAGAGCCTAGGATACATAAAAAGGAGGAGAATCCTTGTTCTAAACCCAAAAATTCAACATGAGTCTCGATATTGGAATTCTAAATTCCCTTCTGAAACACTTCAGTTACTCCAGAAATCATGGTTTCTATGTAATCATACATAAAAGAGGAGTAAACTTGTGTCTGTGTTTAGAAAAATACTCAGTGCCACATAGGAATCTGAAGCCAAATTTTTCATTTGACAGATGGGGAAACTGAGGTTCAGAGAGCCTGTGAGGTTTGTTCAGGGTCACACAGTTAATATCAGGGTTAAGATTTGAACTCAGGGCCTCTGATTCCAGAGCCAATGTGTGTTATATCCACTGTTCCCTCCCCCCAATAGTTTTTTTTGAATTCTGCAAAGTCTTATTCCAGTCCAGAAACAGCACATCCAATTGGCATGGTCTAGGGAGAATGTTAATGAGAGATGAATATGGAGGTTGTACTTGGTTTTCTACCTCATAGACACACAAGGTCATACATTTAGAGTTGGAAGGAAGAGTTGGACCTTAGAAGCCACTGAGTGCCATTTTCCTGGATAAGGAAATGGAGGTAGAGTTATGAAATGTCTCTCTTTCTAGCTAATGGTCCTAGAAGACTGGGGAGTGGGGTAGGGAGGCATGGGGGATGTTCCTTCCCTCTGAGATTATTTCCAGTTTATCCTGTCTACACCTTGTTTTTCCATGGTGGTTTGCACGTTTTCTCACCCATTCTACTGGGAGCTCCTTGAGGACAAGGGCTCCCTTTGCCTTTTACTTTAGTATTGTGCCTGTCATGTACATAGTAGACAATTCATGAACCTTGCTGACTTTTCTTTTTAAAGCTTTCTCTCTCCCCTAGCTCCTTGCATAGTATTTTGTACATAGTAGGAACTTTATAGAGGTTGCTGAATTGAATTATAATATATTGGATTTTCTCTTTGAGTGGGATTTTTGTTTTGGGGATTACGTTTCACCTCCAGGGCTATCACATTTCACCTATGACAAGGTGACAACAGTCTCTAATCATATATGTGTTCTTTGGATTCCAGTCGGCTTCCATGTGGTCCTTCACCAGGAGTCTCCAGGCCTCATTTGAAAATTGATGGGTTTGTTTAGAGATACTGATGTGTCACAGTTGCCCACCTAGGGTCTTCCCATTTGTTTCTCCTGTCTTTGTGAAGTAGTATAGTTGGTAGGTAGAGTTGGGTCAGCCCCAAGACACATGCAACAAGAGATGCAGGATTTTCCTACCAGGAGGCCAAGGCAACTGCTCACTCCTAAGTTTCATGCAAACAGAACCTTCACCCTCTGGATGCTGTCAGAAAAACAAAACAAAAAACAAACAAACAAAAGAAAACCCAGACTGCCCTTGTTGGTTGTTTTAGAGACTCAGCTTTTTCTAGCTATGTAGTCAATGAAAAAGGACTACTTCCACCCATGTGGTGGTAGAATGAAGAATGAGTCCTTCCAGGAGCAAAACTTCTCCATTTCCCATGTGGTTGCCTCCATCTAGGGTGACCTGGCTTGTGCAAAACCTGGTTACACAAATATGTCTGAAAAGAGATGGTTTGTGCCTGGAGGAACTTACATTCTAATAGGGGAAGAAAAGACACATAGTAAAGTGATGAAGAGGGAAGGGGCTTTTCTTCTAGGGAGATATAAAGAGTGTACTGGGTAGGGGGAGATCTGAGCCCCAGGTCTGGTGTAGAGGGTGATGGCCCAGGTGGGGAAAGTAGGTTAATGGTAGCAGACAGGTGCTAAGATGGCATGGATGGATGGATGGGAAACTGACAATGGTCTAGGGTCTAGGACCAGCCAGTACAATGGCCAGAGTAGCCTGCTTTGACCACAGTCAGTCACCAATCAACTGTGTTGGTTCTTAAAGCAGGAAATCAAAAGATGAGTAGGTTTACTTCTCCAGGCACTGGGCTAAGGATTCTGAAAGTCCTAGGTGTGGAGGTCCAGGTGTAAGTAGGAAAATTCACTAAGATTGACTATGGAGGACAAAGGTCATCTACACTTCAGGGACCATAAACCAAAGACAGAGGAAGGCTGAGGTCATGCCCTGGATAAGATCCCCAGGGAGAAGTTGATGACTTCATCATGAGAGCCTCCTCTTTGCCAAAGCCCTCAAGTACAAGTGTTCAGCTATGATGGAGTGAAAAAAGACCAAATACTCAACCAGAATTCAGAGGAGCCAGTAGTGTAAAACCTGAGATATAGTGTAAGACCTGGAATCTCCCCTGACCTATTCTGATCATCCCCTTCCCCAATTTACTGTCCTTGTATTATCTTCCCTCTCCTATCCCCATCCCTCCACATTCCTGCAGGCTAAAAGAGATTTCCATATTCAATTGAGTGTGTATTATTCCTCTTTAAGCCAAGTCCCATGAGAGAAAGACTCACTCATATCCTTGCATCTCCCCTCTCTTCCCCTCCATTGTAAAAGCTCCTTCTTGCCTCTTCTATGTGAGATGATTCATTACATTATACCTCTGCCTTTCTCCTACTCCCAGTACATTCCATTCAACAGTATATTTCATTGTTTTTTAGGTAATCTTTTGTATTCAGCTCACCCTGTGCCCTCTATCTATGTATATACACACACATATTACAAAATACAAATTTTGTTACAAATATTGTCTTTCAATGTAGGAATGTAAACAATTCAACTTTAGTAAGTCCCTTATAATTTCTCTTTGCTGTTTACCTTTTCATGCTTCTCTTGATTCTTGTGTTTGAAAGTCAAATTTTCTTTTCAGCTCTGGTCTTTTCATCAAGAATGCTTCAAAGTCCTCTATTTCATTGAAAGATCATTTTTTTCCCCTGAAGTATTATGCCCAGTTTTTCTGGGTAAGTGATTCTTGGCTTTAGTCCTAGTTCCTTTGACTTCTAGAATATCATATTTCATGCCCTTCAATCCCTTAATGTTGAAGCTGCTAGATCTTGAATTACCCTGATTGTATTTCCACAATACTTGAATTGTTTCTTTCTAGATGCTTGCAATATTTTCCCCTTGACCTGGGAATTCTGGAATTTGGCTACAACATTCCTAGGAGTGTCTCTTCTTGGATCTTTTTCAGGAGGTGATTGGTGAATTCTTTCAATATTTATTTTGCCCTCTGGTTGTAGAATCTCAGGGAAGTTTTCCTTGATAATTTCATAAAAGATGATGTCTAGACTCTTTCTTTCATCATGGCTTTCAGGTAATCCCATAATTGTTAAATTATCTCTCCTGGATCTATTTTCCAGGTCAGTTGTTTTTCCAATGAGGTATTTCACATTATCTCCCCTTTTTTCATTCTTTTGGTTTTGTTTTGTGATTTCTTGGTTTCTCATAAAGTCATTAACTTCCATCTGTTCCATTCTAATTTTTAAAGAACTATTTTCTTCAGTGAATTTCCTTTTTCATTTGACTAGTTCTGCTTTTCATTCTTCTCCTTATTGGCTTTTTGGGCCTGTTTTACCATTTGGGTTAGTCTATTTTTCAAGGTGTTATTTTCTTCAGCATATTTTTGGGTCTCCTTTAGCAAGCTGTTGACTTGCTTTTCATGATTTTCTTGCTTCTCTCTAATTTTTCTTCCCAATCTTTCCTCCACCTCTCTTACTTGATCTTCAAAATCCTTTTTGAGCTCTTCCATGGTCTGAGACCATTGAATATTTATTTTGGAGGTTTTGGATGCAGAAGCCTTGACTTTGATGTCTTCCTCTCTTGGTATACTTTGTTCTTCCTCATCCAAAAGGATGGAAGAAAATACCTGTTCACCAAGAAAGTAATCTTCTATAGTCTTATTTTTTCCCTTTATTATGCATTTTCCCAGCCAGTTATTTGACTTACGAGTCCTTTGTCAAGGGGATGGTATATTCTAGGGACCTGTAAGATCTCAGTTCCACCAAAGTGGCACAATCAAGGGAGAGGAGTTACTCTTCTCCTGGCCTGCACTGTGATCTGTGAGCAACCCACAAACACTCTTTTCTGCCCTGGAACTGCAAGTTGGATTACCTCTCCACAGCCAGCACCTGCTCCACCTTGTTAGTGCTTTTCCTCATCCCAGGATAGCCACTCAGGGGTTGAGATCCAGATCAGCTGCTCAATTCCCCCAGGGTCTTTAGATTGAGTGCTCCAAAAGTGGATGCTCCTTCCCTGGGTCTGGGGACAGCTCATGCTCTCCTCTCACCCACGTGAAAGAGTTTTCTTACTGACCTTTGAAACTGTCTTTGGCATTTGTGGGTTGAGAAATTCAGGAACTGCAGCTGCTATTCGTGATTCCATGCCATGAAGCCTTCTCCAGTCCTATCCTTAATGTGCAACCAAGGCTGGACTGCACTCTGCTCCAAGTTCAGTGTGATAGACCTTTCCTGTAGGACTTCCAGGCTGTCTTGGGCTGGAAATCGGTTTCAATGGGGGCTGGATTGACAAAATTACACATCCTTGGAGTGCGCAACGTTAACCACTAATCCATCCATCACTGTTGGTGTTTTATGGAGAAGATGCCTTCATAATCATGGAATCAGTACATTTGGAACCAGAAGGGACCTTATCTGTCATCCAGTTTAGTGGTCCCTCATATTATAGTTGGGGAATTTGAGACTTAGAAGAGGCAAGTGACATCCAAAATTTGAACCCAGGTCCTCTGGAGACAAAACAAGCATTCTTTCCATTATACTACATGGACTTATTCAGGGATTCGGTGAAGACCTACTTTGTGAAAGGTTTAGGGAAGTGCCATGATGAAGGAGGACTGAAGTGAGATTCAGAATTCTAGCCCTGCCTCTTGTTACCTACCTAGTAGTTGGTGGTGCAGTGGTTAGAGCACTAGGCCTAGAGTCAGAAAGATTCAAGTTGAAATGCTGCCTCAGACATTTAGCTGAAAAGTTTGCAGTTGTTCAGTTATTTTTGGTTTGTCTAACTTTTCATGACCCCATTTGAGGTTTTCTGGGCAAATACTGGGATGGCTTGCCATTTCCTTCTTCAGGTCACAGGACAGATGAGGAAACTGAGGCAAACAGTGTTAAGTGACCTGCTGAAGGTCACACAGAATCTGAGGCCATTCAAGTCAATCCTGGCTCTCTATCCACTGGACCACCCATCTTCCCTCAATATGCAATTCAGGATAATCATAGCACTTACCTCATATAGCTGTTGTGACGATCAAACAAGACATTATTTGTAAAGTGTGTAGCAAAGTGCCTGGCATACAGTAGGGTTTTACTAAGTGCCTGTACCCTGTGTGACTGTGGACAGGCTGTGCTCCCTCAGGGCCTTTGTTTCTGCCTCTAGAACATGAAGGGTTTGGGATAGTTGCCCTCTAAGATCCCTTTTTGCTCTAAATCTATGACCTATGATCTTATATACAAGAAACATTCATAAAATCTTCCTGCATCCCCAAGGTAATTAATTAATTACAAATTGGAACAGTGGGAGGTTTTTGACCTATTTTTTATTTTTGTCTCAACCAAAGACATTTTCCCTAAAATTGCCATGCTGACCTGGCAAACTGGCACCATGTGAATGCCAAGAGCTTTGCCAGCTTTCCCTCTGGAGTGCAGTGTCAAAGTCCAAATGGGTGTGATTGGTTTTTCAAAGTGACAAAGGCATTTATTGAGGAAAGGGAATAAAATCCCATCGCTATTGGTTTTGATCTCAAAGCAAAATTTGATGCTATAAAAAGCTAGGTCAGGGGCTAAGAAATCATCTAGTCTGAAACAGTTGAACTCCCTACTGAAAAAAGATGATGGACATTGGAGGGATTGGCCCCAAACAAGGAGACCTTTGGGGGGCCTGGAGTATGCCAGCATTTTTCCAGCATTCACATCTCCCAGTGGTTTGCAGTAATAAAGAAGACCGGACACGTGGGATAGAGATGAGAACCATCCCCAAGGGTTTCTTCTCTTGACACTGGGAAAGTGATTGAGTCAACATCTGGAGAGAGACAGACACTCATGAAACTCCAAGGCAGAGGCAGTGGGGAGATTTATTTAAGACATGGTTTGCCTGAGTCTGATTTTGGAGGCAGTTAGGCTGATGCTGTAGAAAAAGTGGAGGCCTGTGCCTAGTCCACATGGTAAGCTAGGAATGAGTTGTATTTTGATAGAAACCCTGTCATGTAGTCCAGAGGAGCTGGCTTAACCCTTATGATTGAACATGAGGTCAGGGGAGGCACTATGGAGCAATGGAAGGAGTCAGAGCAGAGATCTGGGTTCTATTTCTGGCTCTGTTCCTCACAACCTGCATGCCTTTAAGCAAGTGATTCAACTATTCCAAATTTCATATTTCTCTCTCGCAAAATGAAAGAGTTGGGTGAGAGGTGGTTGCAAAGAGGTCAGCGCAGGCTCTAAAGAATGCTAACACTAACTCCTAATCCTTAGAGTGATACCCAAGTGGAATGGCCTGCCCTAGGAGGGAGTCACCATTCTTGTCACTGGAGGACTTCAATGGAAGACCACTCATTAGATGTGCTGGTGGTGTGTGAATTATCTCTCAGGTTCTCAGATGGTCTGAGATCCTGTGAATGGATCCCATGATCATTGGAACCTAGACCTAGAAAGGGACCTCAGAGGCCATCAAGTCAAACTTGTCCTTTTACAGCTGAGGAAACTGAGGCCTAGAGAGAGGAAGGGATTTGCCAAAGGCCATCCAGGTGACAAATGGCAAAGCCAAAATTTGAACCCAGATTGTTTGACAAAGTTGACAAAAGTCAGAAATAGTGGTAGGAGAGTTCTGGAAAGGCATGAATTTATAAGTTCCGGGAACTATAATTTGGCCCAACCATTCAAAAAAATATTGTAACTGCAGACAAAAGCTACTAAAATATCCATACCTAGAGATCCTAATGTAAAAATCTACTCCAAACCCACGTACATGTTGATAGCAGCACTTTTTGTGGCAGCTCATCAACTGGGAAAGACTCCACAAACTGGGGGCTAAATGTCATGGAATCCTCCTCTGCTGTAAGAAATGATGACTATGGAGAATTCTGAGAAGGATGAGAAGACATATTAGCTGATGCAGAGGGAAGTAAGTGAGACCAGGAGGACACATTCCCAATGACTAAATTATAGATGGAAATAGTGGCAAAGTGAAACTGAGGATTATGGCTTGAATCTGGAGAAGGGATGAGAAAACAAATCTTTGACTGGAGAGCCTGTGGGGAGGGGGGTTGTGGGTATGGAGTATTGTTGAGGCTGTCAATCATAGTGTCAGTTGGTTTGCTGATTTATTGAGTTTTTGCTGTTTTTAAGCTTCAGTCCCAGAGAAGGCTCCCTGGATAGGGGAGGGAGAGGAGAGTAGTGGTAAGGAGAAAATCCAGAAATCAATCACTGAAGGTTATGTAAAAATTAATGTGACCAATAAAATTGTAAAGGGAAAACAGAGACAAAAAATTCAGAACTGGAATGTCTGTGGGCAACATAAGAGAAGAAATAGGTATAAACCCCGGAGCAGGGTCAGGAAAGGGGTTCAACTGCAGCTGAGAGCTGAAATCGAGGCAGACAAAGCCAAGGCTCAGTCAACAAGCATTTATTAAGTACCTACTGTGTGCCAACATTTTGCTAAGTGCTGAGGATACAAAGAAAGGCCAAACCATAGTCCCTGGCCTGGAGGAGCTCCCGTTCTAATGAGGAAGATAATACATGGAGATAGAAAAGGCTAGGGTTGGTGGCACACTGGAAATGGGGTAAGACGGCCTATAATCCCCATACAGAGCCTTTCCACCTCCCTGTGCTCTATGATTAGCCCTCATTAAGGGTATTTCCTTTCAATAATGCTGGAAGTTGAGCCTCAGATAGCTCACTTCATGAAGTAAAGACCTTATGGCAGGACCATCCCCTTCTCCAGCAGAGGCTGGGCTCTTGGCTTTCCTCATAGTGGGCTGACAAATTGGTTCTTGTCAGGGTCTGGTTCTGGTCAGGATGTTTACAATGCACAGACTCTGTGAGCACCCGAGGGCCCATTACTGACATGTATTTTCATTGTTGCCTAACAACAACTGTTTTGTTTATTTCTAAAAGTCAAATGTGGTTAAAACACACAGAGAACAGCTTTCTAATAATCTCCAAAGAAACACCCCAAAGATTTTTCTATTTTCTTACCTCAGAACCAAACCACAGTGCATGAAGAATTCAGGGAAATCTTTCCAATGATCAATCTTGATTTATACAGAGGTGTGCTTATAGAACTGGGATAGAGATCCCCAAACAAAACACACACACTGGTTGTGAGCAAGATGGAAAGGACCCAGGAGGAACATTCCATGGGACTGAAAGGGATGGGTGGACTCTGCAGCTGGGCTCACAGCCCCTGAGTTGGAAGGACCCTTGGAGGCTATTTGGTCCAACTGCCTTGTTTTATAAGAAGTAAATTGATTCAGGTCACACAGGTAGGAAGGGTCAGAACTAGGATTTAAACTCACATCCCCTGAATCAAAATCCAGAGCTTTTTCAGCTGTGCAGTGAGGCTTACCAATAATTAAATCATTTTACTGAAAGTCGAATTCTATCCCACAAAAGCAAACAAAATATGAGAGGATGGGTGGGTGAGGTTCCTGTCTTCCAACAGCAGCCTATAAAGTTATAGGAGTGATTTCTTTTTTAAAAATTCCACCAGCCAATATGGGCTACCCTAGTTAAATGATCTCCTTAAGAGTCTCTAAAAGACATTGAATAGATACAGAATTCCCTGTGTTTTTGAATTCAAGCACTTGAGATATGCCAGTTCAAGTAACTCACAGGCTGTTGTGTGTAAAAGGGGATGGATGCCTTGTCCTTTGGGGCCTCAGTGTCCCTAAAAGCAATGGATAGAAATGGTAGGGGACAGAATTGGGCTGAAATGTCAGGAATTCTTACTGATGAGGGCTGCCCAGTCTTGGGACATGGGGGTCCTCACTCATAGGAGGCCTTTAAGCAAAGACTGGATGCCCACTTGTCAGCTAAGCTACCAAGGGGCTCTGGAGGCCAGTACAGGTTGGCCAAGGTGACCTCTGAGGTCCCTTTCAACTCTGCCATTACAAGATTCTATTAATCTTCCACCTGTTTTTAATATTAAAAAGTTACACACCCACACACGAGTAGTTGCACTATTTGTATCAGTCAATTGAGAAAGTTCAGAATAATTGAAAAAGCTTGACTGAATTCAATCATGCAGGAGAGGAAGTACAATTGGATTGAACAGCCTCAGCTATTGTATATCCAGAAAAGAAAGTTCTCTTCACCAAAGTCCTTGAAACTCTCAAAATGATTCAACATCAGAGATGGAGGTGGTGCTTTTTCAGTGGAAAGAATACAAAAGAAGACTGGCAACTACATGGCTGAGTCCTGGGACCACTGAAGCCCCTCTACATCATCTTCCTCCTGAGAGTGGGAGCTCCTTGAGACCAGTGATCCCACTTCCAGGATGTTCCTCTGGTGCTTAGTCCAGGGTCTTGCATATGTTAAACATTTAATAAATGCTTTTTCATCCATTCATTCATGCTTGCATGCACTTTGGCATCTCCATCCACTTAGAATATGTATGTGCATGTGACATATTATTTATTCCCCATACAGGAGGTGTGCTGGACCTGAAAATAAACTGGAGAAAGAGAGAAGGCTGCTTTGTATTTGGGAAATCATGCAGTGCTTATGTAACCTGCCTTTATAGGAGAGAGGTTTGGGGGAGGGGCTGACCACTGCAAAGAGAGACCTCCTGACTCCCAAGTTCTGGTTCCCCACCCCCACTTCCTTTTGGAAGAAGAAGCCAGACACTTGAGAGCTGAACTTGAATGTGAACAGATCCCGAAAGGCAAGCTGTAGAAGCCTGTGACTGATGGCGAGAGGAGAGGACAAGTCTGATGGGGGTAACCCCTTCAGCCTCTTAGCAAAACCTCTTGTTTCTTTTCTGGTTAGTCAGGTGGGTTTCTTTTCTGGGTTAGTCAGTTACCTGTTGTTCCTTAAATATTACTTTTCATTTAGATTCCACACACCTACTCTAAACCCTCTTGGCCAGCAGAAATACTATGCTGTGTGTGGGCATAGTATCTAAGACTTACTAACATAGAAAGAAGGGGGTGTGGATTTTCCCAACCACAGATGAGACAATTTTGCCTGAGGGAATCAGGCTGAAGCCTTAGAGCTTTTATGACAAAGTATTAAATTCTTCATTCATCACATATATATTTGAGATTCATATACTCCTAGAAATAATTGCAAGCCAGAGTGAGAAAAGTAGAATTCAATGCAATGAATTCGTCTTTCACTTTTCATTTCCCAGGGCCAAGCAGGGCTGTGAAAAACTAGCCACACCCACTAAAGGGAAAAGGTTTCTAGAGAAGTGCCCAGAAAAAAGAGGGGGAGAAGACAGAAATTTTTATGAGCATGCTCAGTGAGTCTACTAAAAAGTCCCTAAGGAGTTTACATTCTAACAGGGATAGGCTCAAGAATCCTGCCCCAACCCCCTTTCCACTCCCAGTGCCCACAAAATATAAAGTTAATACCCATGCTATCCACAGTAGGATCCTGGGAAAAAAGCACTGATCCTGTGGTTGGAGGACCTGGGATCAAATCCATCTCTGTATGACCTTGGGACCTGTCTGACCCTGGGTTCTCTAGTCTTTAAGTGCAGTGGTTGGAGCAGATAACCTGGGAGGGCTCTTCTGGCTGTAAATAGTCTTATCTTTCTATTATCTAGGGAAGGTTATGAACAAGAATGACACTGGATCAGAAGGCACAGTGAGTTGAGATCTGCACCAGAGGAATGAGTGCCTACCTTGAGGACACCGTGAAGTTGTTGAAGCTTATGGAAGACTCATATACATTCATATACTCCATGGAATATAAACTCCTAGAAGGCAGGGGCTATTTCCAGTTTTCACTCTGAATCCTAGGATGTAGTTCTTGGCTTAGGTCATATCAAGTGCTTAATTTAAACTAGACTTCACAGAGTTTTATGATCTCTTACACCCAGTAGTGTAATGGTCAGTATTTAACAACAAGTTCTCCAAAAAGAAAGGATGTATATATGATACATTTTTAAGTTTAAAAATCATTAACACTTTTTCATCACCTTATTAAGACAATCCACAAAACAATAAATAAAACCCCAATTTATAGCATTTGCTGATTTCCAAGTTGCAAAAAAATCATATTGAAAGTACAACTGGATGGTTTGATCTGGTTCCAGAACTCTCCTGCTTCCAGTCCTACATTCCATGATCCAGTTGGATATTTATCCCACTTGGGCTGTCATTTTTCAAAATGTTTTCAGAGGCTGCCCTTCAGAAGTGTGGAGTTGGTTTCTGGCTCACCCAAGAAAATCAGTTTAACTTGGAGAAGACATCATTTAGCCAGATTGGTCATTCACCTTATTTACAGGATGGATAAGTGACCTCGTGCCTTATCACAGTTTCCAAAATAAGAAGGACCCTCAGAGGATAGATATCTACCCCCATCCACCCTGTGCCCATTGGCACAATGGGCTCTAAGAACAATTTTAAGAGAAGACTCTGGAAAAGTTTTGAGAAGTTAAAGTATCTATGGAGACAAGATTCTATCCTCCTCTTGTGTCAAGTCTAGAATGAAGGAAGCCTGCCTAGAGGCAATTCATATGAAAAAGATCTGTGGGTAACAAGACGGTGAGCCCAATTTGTCCTAAAATTATGCTTTGGAGGCTAAAAACGTCACCCTGACCCAAGGGCACTTAGAGACCTCGTGTCTAGGACCAGGAGATAATAAATAATACCTCTGTCCCCTGCCTTGGGCAGGCCACAACTGGAATATTGTGATTGGTTCAGGGCACCCCACTGAAGGAAGGATATTGAGAGAAGATCCAGAGAAGGGAAGTCAGAATGCTAGCAGCCTCTGCTTTGCCCCCATGTAAGGATTAGTTGATGTAACTGGGATTGATTAGTACAGAGAAGGAAAGACTTGGTAAGATCATGACAGCAGTGAGGGCTCTGAAGGGCCCCTCCTGTAAAAAGGGAGATCCACCTGGTTTTTCTTGACCTCAGGGGCCAGAACAAAAGGATGAATGCTTCTGAGAGGCAGATTTCAGTTTGACACAAGGAGAGGGGAGGAGGGGAAAGGGAACAAGCATTTACTGTATGCTTGCTATGTGCTAAGTACTTTCTAATTTATCTCTTTTGATCCTCACAGAAATGCTGGGAGATAGATGCTATTATGATGTCCTTTTTTACAGTTGAGGACATTAAGGCAGACAAAGACAAAATAACTTGCCCAGGATCATACAGCTAGTATGTATCCTAGCTGGTATCCTAGACTCTGTGGGTGAATTTGAACTCAGGTCTTCCTGATTCCAGGCCCAGCACTCTATCTACACTGCCTACCTACTTGCTTAAGAATTACAACTATCCAAAAATGAAATGGGCTGCCGCAGGACTCTACTTTTGTACTTTGAAGTCACTGCTTGGGACAGTCTGAAATTGTGCCACTGAGTTAAGGGAATTCATTTCCAGTTTCTATCAGATCTCTCACCTTTTCTGTTTCGTTGTGGATCCCTACCATTCATCACTCGGCTATACCTAAAGCGCTTAAAATAAGCTTCTTTTAAAAACACTTACCAGGATCCATATAATAGCAAAGATGACATCACCTAAATTAATTGGCAGCTTGAGCTCCATACATGTCAACAACACTGAGCAAGGAAAAACAATAACAAAATTCATTAGGAAAATAAAAAAAGAAATATTATAAAGAATAATGAAGAAAAAATAGGAATGAATGAGAATAGGATCTTCAGACATCACATTAAACTATAAAGTAGAATTTGTCAAAACTAGTAAAAAAAAACTGGAAGAGTAGATGAATGGAAGAGAACAGGTAAGAAAAAAGAGAAAATAATCAAACTCATTACCCCTGTTTGATAAAATTAAGACAAGTTATTTAGAAAGAATTCCATATTTGACAAAAATTGCTGGAAAAATTTGAAAGTAGTCTGGTGGAAATTGGGTTTAGATCAACAACTTACACCATATACCACAATAAGCTTAAAATGCATCTGTGATCTAGATATTCAAAATAATAACACAAAAGTATAAGAAAAACAAATCAGGCACCTTTATAAGAAACTGAAAAATTTTTGCAGAAATAAGATTAGTGTAAGTAAAACAAGAAAGAAAAAAGGATAACAAGGAATGTGGTCAAATGGGGGGAAATTGCCTAAAAATACCACCTTTACTTTACTGTCATATCTCTAATTCATTATTTAAGAAAGTTGAAGGGAAAATATATAACAGCAGGTAGGGCAGGACATTTCAATTGTTGCTGGGTGCCCAAACTCTCTGAAGTTTCTCTTTAAGGGTCCTTGATATTTTATCTAAAGGACTGGAGTAATTCCACCTGTGAAATAGGCTTATGTGATAAATTGGCCCTGAAGTAGTTGTAGGTATTTGGAGAGGAATTTTTTTTTGTATTTAAACTTATTTATTTAAGTTTTTAACATTCGACAAAATTTTGGGTTCTAAATTTTCTCCGCATTTCTCCCCTCCCTCCACCCCAAAATGCTGAGCATTCTAATTACCCCTATCACCAATCTGCCCTCCCTTCTAACATCCCTTGTTCCCTTATCTCCATCTTCTCTTTTGTCCTTTGGGGCAAGATAACTTTCTATACCACATTATCTGTATTTCTTATTTCCTAGTTGCATGCAAGAACAATACTCAGTAGTTGTTCTTAAAACTTTGATTTCCAACTTCTCTTCCTCCCTCTCTCCCTACCCATCCCCTTTGGGAAGGCAAACAATTCAATATAGGCCATATCTGTGTAGTTTTGCAAATGACTTCCATAATAGTCATGTTGTGTAAGACTAACTATATTTCCCTCCATCCTATCCTGCCCTCCATTGCTTCTATTCTGTCTTTTGATCCTGTCCCTCCCTAAGAGTGTTGACTTCTAATTGCTTCCTCCTCCCACTGCCCTCCCTTCCCTCATCCCTCCCACCCTGCTTATCCCTTTCTCCCCTACTTTCCTGTATTGTAAGATAGGTTTTCATACCAAATGAGTGTGAATTTTATTCCTTCCTTTAGTCAAATGTGAGGAAAGTAATCATCATGTTTTTTCTCACCTCCTCCCTTTTTCCCTCCGCTGAAAAGTCTTTTACTTGCCTCTTTTATGAGAGAAAATTTTCCCCATTCCATTTGTCCCTTTCTCCTCCCAATATATTTCTCTCTCACCCCTTAATTTCATTTTTATAAGATATGATCCCATCCTATTCAATTCACCCTGTACTCTCTCTCTCTGTCTGTCTGTCTGTCTCTCTCTCTCTCTCTGTATGTGTGTGTAATCCCACCAACTATCCAGATACTGAAAAAAGTTTCAAGAGTTACAAATATTGTCTTTCCATGTAGGAATGTAAACAGTTCAACTTTAGTAAGTCCCTTGTGATTTTTCTTTGCTGTTTACCTTTTCAAGCTTCTCTTGATTCTTGTGTTTGAAAGTCAAATTTTCTTTTCAGCTCTGGTCTTTTCATCAAGAATGCTTCACAGTCCTCTCTTTCATTGAAAGACCATTTTTTCCCCTGAAGTTTTATACATAGTTTTTCTGGGTAGGTGATTCTTGGTTTTAGTCCTAGTTCCTTTGATTTCTGGAATATCATAATTCCATGCCCTTCGATCCCTTAATGTAGAAGCTGCTAGATCTTGTGTTATCCTGATTGTACTTCCACAATACTTGAATTGTTTCTTTCTGGCTGCTTGTAATATTTTCTCCTTGACCTGGGAATTCTGGAATTTGGCCACAATGTTCCTAGGAGTTTCTCTTTTTGGATCTCTTTCAGGTGGTGATTGGTGAGTTCCTTGAATACTTATTTTGCCCTCTAGTTTCAGAACATCAGGGCAGGTTTTCCTCGATAATTTCATGAAAGATGATGTCTAGGCTCTTTTTTTGATCATGGCTTTCAGGTAGTCCCATAATTTTTAAATTATCTCTCCTGGATCTATTTTCCTGGTCAGTTCTTTTTCCAATGAGATATTTCACATTATCTCCCATTTTTTCATTCTTTTGGTCTTGTTTTGTGATTTCTTGGTAAGTCATTAGCCTTCATCTGTTCCATTCTAATTTTTAAAGAACTATTTTCTTCAGTGAGCTTTTGAAACTCCTTTTCCATTTGACTAATTCTGCTTTTGAAAGCATTCTTCTCCTCATTGGCTTTTTGAACCTCTTTTGCCAATTGAGTGAGCCTATTTTTCAAGGTGTTATTTTCTTCAGCATATTTTTGGATCTCCTTTAGCAAGGTATGGACCTGCTTTTCTTACTTTTCTTGCATCTCTCTCGTTTTTCTTCCCAATTTTTCCTCCACCTCTCTTACTTGATTTTTAAAATCCTTTTTGAGCTCTTCCATGGCCTGAGCCCATTGAATATTTATTTTCGATGTCTGGGACACAGAAGCCTTGACTTTTATGTCTTTCCCTGGTGGTAAGCATTGTTCTTCCTCATCAGAAAGGATGGGAGGAGATATCTGTTCACCAAGAAAGTAATCTTCTATAGTCTTATTTTTTTCAGCATTTTCCCAACCAGTTACTTGATTTTTGGGTCCTTTGTCAAGAATAGGGTATGCTCTGGGAATCTGTAAGATCTCAGTTCCTCCAAGGTGGCACAATCAAGCATGTACCCTGGTCAGGGAGCAGAGTGATATTTTTGTGCTCAGAATCTTAGCAGTTACCTCTCTACAGCCACCTGGCCTCCAGTGCCTCCAAGCCAGCACTGGAGGCTGATTTTCAGATAAGCTGCATGGGCAGGGCCTCCATTCAGAATGAGATAAAGATCAGCTCCCTCAGAGCCTTTATACAGGGCTGAGGTAATAATCAGCTGCTCAGTGGCCCCAGGGGTTTTACGATCCAACAATGGATGCAGGCTGCTGTACGGGCTGCTGTGGGAACTGCTGCACCTACTCGATGTGGCCTCTGTGGCCACTGCCTGAGGCCAGAGCTATGACAAGGCCCTTCTCTCTTCCCGGCCAGCTGAAAAAAACCTGTCACTGACCTTTGGCACCTGTGAGTTGAGAGATCTGCAAACTGCTGCTACCATGACTGGGAATTTGCTGATACTGCGACTGGAGATTCTGCCCCCGAGATGTCCTCCTCCTAGAGCCATGCTGCACTGTGTGGTCAGGGCTGGGCTGGGCTTTACTCTGTGCAACAGACATTTCCTATGGGCCTTTCAGGTAACCCTGGGTGGGAAATCTCCTCCACTCTGCTGTTTCCACCTCTGCTGTTACAGAATTCGTTGAGAGTCCTTCTCTACAGGTATTTTATGGGCTGTATGGGGAGAGCTGCATATGTGTGTCTTTCTACTCCACCATCTTGGGTCCACCCCTGGAGAGGAATTTTTTTTAACACACTCCATGTGTATTCTGACTTCCCCAGTTTCCTTCAGGTTTCTCCCTCATCAGATGCCACTATCCCAGAAATGTAAACACTTAAGAGAAAACTGGAGGCCTAAGAGGTTAAAAGCAACTCATCTCAGATCATTCAGGTCACAGGTGGCAAAACCAAAATTCAAACCCAGCTCCACAGACTCTAAACTTGGCACTTTTTCTGCTACATCATGTGAAAAGACTAATGTAATGTCCTTTGGCCAGGAGCCCCAGCATGTGTGTGTGTATGTTGAAATCGCTGGCATCTCTCTAAGAATTTGCTGTTTTTGTCTGGTTACAAAGCACATTTTAATGATACCGTTGAGTATCTGATGCCCTGGGAATGTCACTAACCCACCCACCACCAAAAACTCTTAGCAACAACAATTCCCCAAAGTGAGGGAGTAGTAGAGGAAAGACCATTTGTGGGTATGTGAGTCAGCAACTTTGGCGCTAGGGAAACCAGTGTTCCCCTTATTAACTGCACATCATTGCCAGTTATGGTAACTAAGAGTCCATTGACCCTCCCACCTGAACCCACCAGCACACATCCAGTGGGAAACCAACATTTGTGATAATTGTGCCATATTTTTGGAAGGTAGCATTTATGCCTACATGAAACCCATGAGACTTCCTGGGAGCCTGTAAGCTCAAGGTAGAAAATTAAGGAAGCTGAAGTTATATGCTTGCAGATGGAACAGTGTCCTCTAGCTCTGTTCCATAACACCCACAGACTCATCCTCCATCAGCCAATTGAAAGCTATGGATCATGGGGAGGTCTGAGCAATAAGAGTGTGCAAAAATATCAACTTGTGCTCATTCTTTAAAAATAATTTAGGGTAAATGCTGAGAGAGAGAGTAGGAAGAGGAGAAGGAGAAGAAGAGAAAGAAGAAGGAGGAGGAGGAGAAAAAGGAGGAGGAGGAGAAGAAGGAGAAGGAGAAGAAGGAGAGGGAGCAGGAGGAGAAGAAGGAGGAGGAGAAGAACAAGAAGGAGAAGAAGAAGAGGGAGGAGGAGGAGGAGAAGAAGAAAAAGAAGAAGGAGGAGGAGAAGAAAAAGAATAAGAGGAAGGAAAGAGAGAGAAAGAGAAGAAGAGAAAAAAGAAAAGGGAAAAAAGAACTCTTGACTTGCTTTCTCACCACTGTCATTCACATACATGCCATGCTGCCTTTTCCCAATTCCCCCACTTCCTCTGTCATATTCTCTTGTAACAAAGAAAACCAATTAGGCAGATCCAACAGTAACCACTTTAGATACTACACTTTTCTGTATCCACAATCCTCTATCCCATTACTAAAAGGAGAAAAATCACATGGTCATAGATTTAGAGCTAGAAGTCACCTCAGAGGCCATTTAATCTAACTCTTATCACTTTACATACAGGGAAACTGAGGCCCCAGGTCTTGCACATAATGTGTTAGCTAGAATTCAGCCCTAGGTCCTCTGAATCTAAAGCAAATATTCTTCTCACCACAACTCCATCATCTTTTCTCCTCAAATCAACTTGTCAAGTTAAAACAACAATTTATTAAGCACTTCCTGTATCCCACATCCTGCATTAAGTGCTGGGGATCAAAGAAAGGCAAAAGATATTTCCCTTCTCAAGGAGCTTGTGGTCTAACCTGCAAATACCTCTGTATGAACAAATTGTAGACAAGGTAAACTGGAAAGAATCTCAGAGGGAAGGCTCAAGCATTAATTCTGCTAGACAAAATTGGTCATCACACTTAATCAGAGTTTGGATGCCATTTAGGGTTGTTCTCATTGACATAGTTTTGGTCTGGCTTAGCCTGGTTTCAGCCTTTAACTACAGGGCAAGTGCTGACCTGCATTGGTGGAGGGACTTCTCACTAGGAATTCCTTATCTCAGTCTTAGGTCTAGTGAAAAACAAACAGCACACAGCACAGAACCAAGAAAACAGTAGGTACTTAATAATTATTTGCTGATTGATTACTTACAAGGGGGTCAGCCTTGATAGACTGATTGAAATTGAAGACAGTAGGGATAAGAGAAAAGAAGAAGTCAATGACGGGAGGAGTTTTGGAGTTGGGGTAGCTGAATGGGGTCCAAGAGGAGGACTATACCACAGACCCTTCAGGGGCCCTATGGAGGCTAGTGGATATGGGACCACACAAGGAAGAACTCTGTTCCTTGGCTCTACTTACATCTACATCCAAGGCTAGAGATATTTGGTTCAAAGTGCGCAAAATGTCTGGGTATTACTGACATGGGTCCAACACCCATTCATCTCCTTTGACTGGAAGAATAGCTGGTATGTGCACAAAGCACCACATGAAGCCATGACATCACATGCAACCACAGAACTGGTGGGACAAAGGCCCAGGTATAGGCCACCAGGTAGAGCTCCTAGGGTTTTCAGGGCATGGCTTTTCCCCAAGTGTCTAGAGTATAGAAGTTAGCTAGGTGGTGCAGTGGATGGAGCACCAGTGCAGGAGTCAGGAGGACCTCAGATACCTGACACTCACTAGCTGTGTGACCTTGGGCAAGTCAACCCCAATTGCCTCATCCTGGGTCATCTCCAGCATGATGATCTGGTCATTGGATTCAGATGGCTCTGGAGGAGAAGTGAGACTGGTGACCTGCACAGCACTTCCTCACTCAAAAACAAAGTCAAGTGCAAGTCATATCATCATTTCTCTGATGGCATGGTCTTCAGCAACAAAACATGAACACATAGAGGATAGAAATTAGATAGAAGTTAAGTGACATAATCACAGCTAGTCTGCTGTCTGTGATGCTTAGTTTCCGATGAGATTCCTCAGGATCTATATCATGGTTTGACACAAAAGTCACATTTATTTTGGCTTGTCACCTCTGTCACGGTCAACCTGGAACTTCCTTTAGGACTATATGGGATGGCAAGATCCCCTACTCAAATTGACTACTCAGAGGCCTCTCAAAATGGTAACAGAAAGTTCCTTTATTCGATTCTTGAGAAGCAGGGCCATCCCTTCACCAGGTAGTCTGGAGCAGGGAAAGCCCAAGACAAAGGCAAACTGGTGATATATATAGACCCTAACGCAAAAACTTCCTCCCATCACTGACCATTATTCTCATTGGCTGAGAAACATGATCTTACATTCTAGGCGCAAAATCTAGCCAATTCCTTTGAAATCCAACCTAAACTTCCCTCCTCCTTGTCCGTTAAAAAGCCTGTGAAAATACGCGTCAGCATATGCAAATGAAGCATTGAGAGTACATGTAAATGAGACGCATGCAAATGAAGGCATGGAAAAGTTAGCAAGTTTTATCCAATCATTGAGATTCTAATGCACTACATAGTCTATGTCCTTATATGGGAATTACTCCACTCTGAAGACGTCACAACCTGAGCCTCCCAGTCTCCTTTATCTCCTGGGAGAAGAATTCACAATAGGAGAAGTCTTCACCGAAGCTATTCAGCTCAAAACCATCCAAATTTACCTTCCTTTGCAGAGGAGAAGGAAGGGGAGGGGGAGGCAGACAGGAGAGGAGGAATTGAATTACCCAGCTAGCTGGGTCCCCATTCAAACAGCTGCATCTACTCATAGGACTGTGTTTGTCCTTCGTTGCCAAAGAAGACCATGCCATCAGAGAAATGACATGACTTGCACTTGACTTTGTTTTGAGTGAAGGAGGGCTGTGCAGGTCACCAGCCTCACTTCTCCTTCAGAGCCATCTGAATTCAGTGACCAGATAGTCATCTGGGAGATGACCCAGGAGGTACTGAGAGACCTTGGGCCCTTTAGGCCAACATCTTTGCAGGTACTCACTTAGGGTGAGGTAATTCCCATTCATTGAATAGGCCTGTTTAAGAAGTAGCCAGGGCATGGCCCCTTTAATGAGGCCAAGAAAAAGAAAGACATCATGCTGGGAGGGAAACAGCAACAGTTACTATTGATAATCACTGTAAAGGTAGGAGGGCCCAGAAGAGCCCTTGGGCAGGGGCTCATTGGCATCCCAGCTTCAGAGTGAAGTAGGTTTAAGGTTTTGGGAAAGAAAAGGAAGGGAAAGGAAGACAGAGGAGGGAAGAGGAGGGGAGGGGAGGGGAAGAAAGGGGAGGAGGGGGGGAGAAGAGGAGAGGAGAGGAAAGGGAGGAGAGGAGAGGAGAGGAGAGGAGAGGAGAGGAGAGGAGAGGAGAGGAGAGGAGAGGAGAGGAGAGGAGAGGAGAGGAGAGGAGAGGAGAAGAAACTAGCCAGTAAAACCCAAGTCAACTGGGCAGCTTGGCCTAAAGGGCCCAAGGTCTCCCAGAGCATCCTGGGTCATCTCCAGTCATCATGATGAATGTCTGGTCGCTGGATTCAGATGGTTCTGGAGGAGAAGTGAGGCTGGTGACCTGCACAGCCCTCCTTCACTCAAAACAATGTCAAGTGCAAGTCACGTCATCATTTCTCTGATGTCATGGTCTTTTTTGGCAATGAAGGACAAACACAGTCCTATGAGTGGATGTAGCTGGCTGAATGGGAGCCCAGCTAGCTGAGTAATTCAACTCCTCCTCTCCTGTCTACCTCCCCCTCCCCTTCCTTTTCCTCTCCAAAGGAAGGTAAATTTGGATGGCCAAAAGATTCCCAGTTGACTTGGGTTTTACTGGCTCCTTTCCTTTCCTCCCCTCTCCTTCTCTTCTTCCTTCTCCCCTCCCCTCCTCTCCTTTCCCTTCCTTTTCTTTCCCAAAACCTTAAACCTACTTCACTCTGAAGCTGGGATGCCAATGAGCCCCTGCCTAAGGGCTCTTCTGGGCCTTCCTAGCTTTAGAGTGATTATCAATAGTAACTGTTACTATTTCCCTCCCAGCCTTTTGTCTTTCTTTTTCTTGACCTCATTAAAGGGGCCATGCCCTGGCTACTTCTTAAACAGGCCTATTCAATGAATGGGAGTTACCTCACCCTAAGTGAGTACCTGCAAAGATGTTGGCCTAAAGGGCCCAAGGTCTCTCAGTACCTCCTGGGTCATCTCCAGTCATCCTGATGACTATCTGGTGACTGGATTCAGATGGCTCTGGAGAAGTGGGGCTGGTGACCTGCACAGCCCTCCATCACTCAAAACAAAGTCAGGTGCAAGTCACATCATCATTTCTCTGACGGCATGGTCTTCGGCAATGAAGGATGAACACAATCCTTTAGCACCTGGGGCCTCCTCACCTTCCAGCACTTGCAACCTTCTCCACCTGGGCTTACCTCTCAAAGGCCCATCCCCTTCTTCCATTGGTCAGCTCCTTCTGTGAGGAGCTCATGTTCTTCAGTCCTCTCCAGGCAATGTTCCTGATTTCTAGACTACAAAATCATGCCCCCACAGTGGGTCCCTTTTCTGTATTGTCTTCCCTCACCAGAACATAAATTTCTTGAGATTAGGGACTGTCTTTGCTTTTTGACTGTGTATAGCATAGAGCTTGAACATAAATGTGCACTTCGTAAATGCTGCCTGCCTGCCCCTCCTCCTGCCCCAACTATAGCCAATGGTGGGAAATTTTCGTATACACTCCCATCTAGGATCCCAAAAATGTAAGCAATGTTGCTCTTGTATGAGCACTCAAAGTAAAGTTATATAGGATAGAGGAGAATATTTGTTTACCCCAGAGAAGATGCAGCAGGCAGAAAGTACTGTTTCTTATGTTTTAATAGGGCAGACTATAGTTATCAAAATGTGTCAGAGCCTCTTATTTTGAACGTCAGTCATTCCTTCTCCTTGCCAAGTTGGCCACTTTTAATAAGATAATTTATGAGTTTGTTCACCTTGAACTTACAAATGGTTTTGTTGGGTCCCTTTGGAATGCTACCAAATTTTTCAGGAAATGAGGTGGAAATGATTCTCATTTCAATTTCCTTTCCATGAGTATCAAGTCCAGCCTGATACTCTCAGTCCATGATAATGAAAAATCATTCAGAGAGGTGGAGGTCAAGTTAGACTTCATCCATCCCAGGTGGGATTAACTTGAAGGGATTTTTTCAATTTTTTAAACATTTTTATTTAAAGTTTTTAGTTCTAAATTCTATCCTACCTTCCCCTTTCCTCTCTTCCTTCGCCTTCCTGAGATAGTAAGCAATCAGATATAGGTTATACATGTGCAATTACGTAAAACATTTCCATATTAGTCATTTTGTACAAGAAGACTAGAATAAAATAAAATTTAAAAAATGAAAGAAAAAAATAGCATACTTCAGTCTGCATTCAATCAATATCAACTCTTTCTCTGCAGGTAGATAGTATACTACATCATTAGACCTTTGGGATTGTCTTATCATTGTACTGCAGAGAACAGCTAAGTCATTCACAATTCTTCATTGAGCAATGTTGCTGTTACTGTGTATAATATTCTCCTAGTTCTGTTCACTTCACTTTACATCAGTTCATGTAAGTCTCTCCAGGTTTTTCTGAAATAATCCTGCTTGTCATTTCCATCAGTGTAATATTCCATTATAATAATATACCACAGTTTGTTTAGCCATTCCCCAGTTGATGGGCATCCTTTGATTTCCAATTCTTGGACACCACAAAAAGAACTACTATAAACATTTTTGTTCAAATATATCCTTTCCCCTTTTTCGGATGTCTTTGGGATACAGACCTAGCAGTATTGCTGGATTGAAGGATATGCACAGTTTGATAGCCCTTTGGGCACAGTTCCAAACTGCTCTCCAGAATGTTCACAATTCCATCAATGGTGCATTGGCACAGAACATACTGCTGTTGACAAGATCCTGGCAGTATCAAAGTATAATTATTGCTTCAATTCCTCTTACTATTTGTGTTTCTGTAAATATTGACTAGTTGAAATTTGTCCTCTGATGAGAGTGACTTCCAAGAACATAATTAATCTTTATAGTGTGTGCAAACATCACTGAGAAGACTGTAGCACTGCGATGAGCTCTTCCATCTGCCATGTACATGCTCTTCTCAGCCTTGTAGTCAGCTTGACCACTACACATTCTTTTGAGCCCTGACCTGGGTCTAAATCAACTGACCACACAATCCCACCCAAGTACCTTTCTCATCTGATTTTCTATGGCTGGAATGACTGACCTTACTGATCTGACCATCTGTCTTCAAGAAATGACTTGAATTGGGGGGGTGGAGCCAAGATGGCAGAGTAGAAGGACTCATGTATGCTAACTCCAAACCCACAGCCCATATATTTCCTGCAAGAAGAACTCCCCACAAATTCTGGATCACTGCAAGGCGCACAGAAACATGGTGGAAAAGATTTCTGTTCCAGAGAGCCCTGGAGAGCGGTCCCCAGGGGTTTGTCATGCCCCGGAAAGCGGAGTCCACTCCTGTGCTGCCCTGGGCATGGGGCCGAGAGGAGCAGATCCGAGCAGGCTTCAGGGATGGAACTTCCAGTGGCTGGGAAGGTCCCTCCACCCACAGGCGCTACAGGTCAGTGAGAGAGACGTCTGGGCTGGCCAAGAGGGTAGCGGGGTGTCTCTGTGACTCAGGCCCCCTCGAGAGGCAGTGGCAGAGGGAGCGGCAGGGGGAGCAGCAGGGGCAGCAGCGGGGGCAGCGGGGGAGGCAGTGGCAGCAGCCTGGGACAGCAGGCAGAAGTTCAGGTTTCTGCATAAACCCCCTGAGGGAACTGAGCCTGGGAGACGGCCCTGCCCCAACCCGCTCCATTACTGAAGGTCTCTGCATAAAACCCCTGAGGGAACTGAGCCTGGGAGGCGGCCCTGCCCCCACCTGAGCACCAGAACTTAAGCTCACATTGAATAGCAGCCACACCTGCAGCTGAAAGCCCATTTGAATCTCAGACCCCAAGCAATAGCTGGGTGGATCTAGGCAGGGGTGGACAGGAATCTCAGAAGTCAAGTAACTGGCTGGGAAAATGCCCAGAAAAGGGAAGAAAAATAAGACCATAGAAAGCTACGTTGAGGGGGTGCAAATGTTCCCACCTTTCAATTCTGATGATGAGGAAATATTCTTCCCATCAGGGAAAGATGTGGAGCTCGGGGCCTCTGTATCCCAGACATCCCAGGGGGATGTCGAGTGGGCTCAGGCCATGGAAGAGCTCAAAAAGGATTTTGAAAATCAAGTTAGACAGGTGGAGGAAAAACTGGGAAGAAAAATGAGAGAGATGCAAGAAAAGCATGAAAAACGGGTCAATACCTTGGTAAAGGAGACCCAAAAAAATGCTGAAGAAAATAACACCTTGAAAAATAGGCTCACTCAATTGGCAAAAGAGGTTCAAAAAGCCAATGAGGAGAAGAATGATTTCAAAAGCAGAATTAGCCAAATGGAAAAAGAGGTTCAAAAGCTCACTGAAGATAATAGTTCTCTCAAAATTGGAATGGAACAGATGGAGGCTAATGACTTTCTGAGAAACCAAGAAATCACCAAACAAAACCAAAAGAATGAAAAAATGGAAGAGAATGTCAAATATCTCTTTGGAAAAAACAACTGACCTGGAAAATAGATCCAGGAGAGACAATTTAAAAATTATGGGACTACCTGAAAGCCATGATCAAAAAAAGAGCCTAGACATCATCTTCCATGAAATTATCGAGGAAAACTGCCCTGATAGTCTACAACCAGAGGGCAAAATAAGTATTGAAAAGAATCCATCAATCACCACCTGAAAAGAGATCCAAAAAGAGAAACTCCTAGGAACATTGTGGCCAAATTCCAGAATTCCCAGGTCAAGGAGCAAATATTGCAAGCAGCTAGAAAGAAACAATTCCAGTATTGTGCAAATACAATCAGGATAACTCAAAATCTAGCAGCTTCTACATTAAGGGATCAAAGGGCATGGAATAGGATATTCCAGAAGTCAAAGGAACTAGGACTCAAACCAAGAATCACCTATCCAGCAAAACTGAGTATAATACTTCAGGGGAAAATATGGTCTTTCAATGAAACAGAGGATGTTCAAGCATTCTTGATGAAAAGACCAGAGCCAAGAAGAAAATTTGACTTTCAAACACAAGAATGAGAAGAAGCATGAAAAAGTAAACAGCAAAGAGAAGTCATAAGAGACTTACCAAAAGTGAACTGTTTACATTCCTACATGGAAAGACAATATTTGTAACTCTTAAAACTTTTCAGTATCTGGGTAGTTGGTGGGACCACACACATACACACACACACACGTACATGCATGCACACACATACAGAGACAGAGAGCACAGAGTGAATTGAATAGGATGGGACCATATCTCAAAAGAAATTAAGGTAAATGGTGAGAGAGAAATGTAGTAGGAGGAAATAGGGTGAAATGGAATGGTGTAAATTATATCTCATTCAAGAGGCAAGCAGGAGACTTTTTAGTGGAGGGAAAAGGAGGAGAGCTGAGAAAAATAAAACAAGAAGTTTATCCTCATCATATTTGACTAAAGGAAGGAATAAAATGCACACTCATTTTGTTATGAAAACCTATCTTACAATACAGGAAAGTGGGAGAGAAGGAGATAAGCAAGGGGGGGATGATGGAAGGGAGGGCAATGGGAGGAGGGAAGCAATCTGAAGTCAACACTCAGGGAGGGACAGGATCAAAAGACAGAATAGAAACAATGGGGGGCAGGATAGAATGGAGGGAAATACAGTTAGTCTTACACAACATGACTATTATCGAAGTCATTTGCAAAATTACACAGATATGGCCTATATTGAATTGCCTGCCTTCCCAAAGGGAATGGGTGGGGAGGGAGGTATGGGAAGAATTTGGAACTCAAAGTATTAGGAACAACTGGTTAGTATTTCTGAATAGGAAGTCATCTGGCCCTACAGGACAAAAGAGAAGATGGGGACAAGGGAAGGGATGGAGGATAGAAGAGAGGGCAGATTGGTGATAGGGAAAATTAGAATGCTCGGTGTATTGGGGTGGGGAGAGGGGATAAAAGGGGATAAAATTTGGAACCCAAAATTTTGTGAAAATGAATGTAAAAAGTTAAATAAATAAATTAATAAAAAAAAGAAAGAAAGAAAGAAATGACTTGAATTCCAGCCATGCTGTTCTCCATCCCCCAACCATCTTAGCCATTGGGTATCCCACTGCTCCGCCCTGGGTCCTCTTCTCCCTTGTCTTTAGTCTCTCTCACTTGGTGACTTCATCATTGCCCAGGAGTATACTTTTCAACTCTTCACATTTGATTTCCAGATCTATAAACTAATTTTTGTTAATTGCATATTTCTCTTCTTCTGAACTCAGTCTTACACCATCTACTAATTACCTGCCAGACATTTTCAAAAAGATATCCCCCACATATCTCAAACTCACCATTTCCAAGCAGAATTCATCATCTTTTCTCCCCACCATCCTCAAAACATCATTACTCCACATTTCCCTACCAAGAGCATCACTATTTTTATTCACCTAGGGACACAACTTTGGGGTCATTGCTGACTCTCACTTCAAATCACCAAATCTTGTCATTTCTTCCTCCACAAAATGTCTCCCTTTGGCTTCTTCTCTCCACTCACAGTGACCACTCTCGTTCAAGCCTTCATCATCCTTACTTGAATTACTGAAATAGCATCTTAATTGTTATCCCTACCTACAATCTCTTCCCACTCCAATCTACCTTCCATTCAGCTGCCAAAGTGAATTTCCCAAAGCACAAGATTCTCCTGTGCAATAAACTCCCAGTGTCCCACCATTACCTGTAGAATCAAATATAAAATTCTGTTTGACAAGGAAAGCTCTTTAAAACTGGGACCTTTCTTACCTTTCTAGCTTTCTCATTCATTACTTTCCTCCATGTATCCTTTGGCCTATTTACTGTACCTAAAAGCAGTTGGATGGTACAGTGGATAGAAACTGGGTCTGGAAGTTCAAATCCAGCCTAGACACCCTAAGTTTCCATAAGTGTATAATGGGGATGAAAATAATAGAATATGAATTTTAGGGTTATTGTGAGGATAGAATGAGTCAAAATTTGTAAAATATGTTTAAGACAGTGCCTAGCACATAGTAGGCACAATCTAAATTCTTAATCCCTTTCCTTCCCCTTTCTCATACAATCCAGCTCCTATCTATTTCTCCCATCTTGGAATGTTCTCCCTCTTCCTTTCTACCTCTTAACTTCTATGACCTTTTTCAAGACTTGGCTCTAGGATCTATGAGTGAAGTAAGTTAGTTGGTCACTGCCCCTCACTCAAGAATCCAGTGGATCCAAGAATCCTTTCCTGATGTATTGGGAGGAATGCAAAGTCAAAATTCCCCTTTGCTTTCAAGGAAAACAAGATGGGAAATGAAGGAAAAGGAAAAGAAGGAAAGGGATAGGAGAGGAGGGGAAAGAAGACAAGAACAGTATCTTGAGGTATATCCACTGTTAGGTGGCATGATAATGGGTGATGATTGAGCAAAAGAAAATGAGAAGGGTGGTCAGATGTATAAAAAGAACCAAGAGGGTGTAATGATACAAAATTCATGACAGGAGAGAGTATCTAGGAGTCAACAGGGTGCATTGAGGTGGATAAGTCTAGAAGGACTTATCCTTCTGTGATCACTGGTAACTTTGGAGAGAGCAGTATCAGGGGAGTAATGAAGTCAGAGTCCATTTTACCAAGGGCTGAGAAGTGAGTAAAGGGAGAGGCACTGGGAGTAGGCAGTGTTTTCTTTTTTAAAAAAATTTAGTTATTTTATTTTTTTTTCAGTGTTCTACAATCACTTCCACGTATCTTATATTTTCTCCCTCCTTCCCCCTTACTCTTTTCTCAAGATGGCATGCAATCTTATATAGGTTCTACACATACATTCCTGTTAAATACATTTTCACCTTAGTCATGTTGCATAGAAGAATTAAAATGAATAGGAGAAACCATAAAACAAAGCAAAATAAAACATAATACAAGAGAAACTGATCTGCTTCATTCCACAATCCAATTCCATAGTTCGTTTTTGGATGTGGAAGGTGTCACATCCTCAAGAGTCCATTGGGAATTTTTTAGGCTCTTGCATTGCTATGAAGGACTAAGTCTACCAGAAAAATCCCTTGCACACTGTGGTTGTTGCTGTGTACAAAGTTCTACTGGTTCTGCTCCTTTCCCTCAGCATCAGTTCATATAAGTCCTTCCAGTCCTCTCTGAAGCCTTTCTGTTCATCATTTCTTATAGCACAAGAGTATTTCACTACATTATATCATATACCACAACTTATTCAGCCATTCTCCAATTGATGGGTATCTCTTTGATTTCCAGTTTTTGGGCACCACAAAGAGAGTTGCTATAAATATTTTTGCACATGTGAGATCCTTTCCAATTTTTTATGATCTCTTTGGGATACAGTCTTAGAAGTGATATTACTGGATCAAAGGGTATGCATATTTTTTTAGCCCTTTGAGCATAGTTTCAAATTGCTCTCCAGAATGGTTGGATCAGTTCACAGCTCCACCAACAATGAATTAGTGTTCCAACTCTCCCCCATCTTCTCCAACATTTATCATCTTCCTGTTCTGTCATGTTAGCCAATCTGATAGGTGTGATATGGTACCTCAGAGTCATTTTGATTTGCATCTCTCTAACAGTGATTTAGAGCATTTTTTCATATGACTATATATAACTTTAATTTCTTCCTCTGAAAACTGCCTATTCATATCCTTTGACCATTTATCAATTAAGAAATGACTTAGATTCTTGTACATTTGACTCAATTCTCTATATATTTTAGAAATGAGGCCTTTATCACAGACACTAGTTGCAAAAATTCTTTCCTGGTTTTCTGCTTCCCTCCTAATCTTGGTTACATTGGGTTTGTTTGTGCAAAAACTTTTCAATTTAATGTAATCAAAATGATCAATTTTGCACTGCATAATGTTCATAATGTTTTGCACTTCATAATAATAATTTATGGTCAGAAATTTCTCCATTCTCCATAAATCTAACAAATACACTATTCCTTGCTCCCCTCATTTGTTTGTAGTATCAATCTTTATACCTAGATCATGTATCCATTTGGACTTTATTCTTCTATACAATGTCAGGCATTCGTCTATGCCCAGTTTCCATCACACTGTTATTCAATTTTCCCAGAAGTTTTTGTCAAACAGTGAGTTCTTATCCCAGAAGCTGGGGTCCTTGGGTTGATCAAGATTGTTATATTCCTTGACTACTGTGTCTTGAGTACCTAACATATTCCACTGGTTGACCTCTCTATTTCTAATATATAAAAATTTATTTATTTAACTTTTTACATTCATTTTCACAAAATTTTGGGTTCCAAATTTTCTCCCCATTTATCCCCTCCCCCCACCCCAATACACCGAGCATTCTAATTTTCCCTATCACCAATTTGCCCTCTCTTCTATCCTCCCTCCCTTCTCTTGTCCCCATCTTCTCTTTTGTCCTGTAGGGCCAGATGACTTTCTATTCCCCATTAACTGTATTTCTTATTTCCTAGTAGCAAGAACAATACTAAACAGTCGTTCCTAAAACTTTTGAGTTCCAAATTCTCCCCATCCCTCCCTCCCCACCCATTCCCTTTGGGAAGGCAGGCAATTCAATATAGGCCATATCTGTGTATTTTTGCAAATGACTTCGATAATAGTCGTGCAGATGATTTATCTGGGTTTATTTTGTAACCTGTAACTTTGCCAAAGCTTATCATTTAATAATATAATATTGTTTATTATTTCAAGTAGTTTTTTACTTGATTCTGTGGGATTCTCTAAGTATATCATCATATCATCTGCAAAGAATGATAACTTAGTTTCTTCTTTGCCTATTCTAATTCCTTCCATTTCTTTTCCTTCTCTTTTTGCTAAAACTAACATTTCTAGTACCATATTGAGTAACAGTGGTGATAATGGACATCCACGTTGCACCCCTGATCTTATTGGAAATGCATCTAGCTTATGCCCATTGCATATAATGCTTGCTGATGGTTTTAGGTCAATACTGCTTATTATTTTATGGAAAGTTCCATTTATTCCTATGCTCTCCAATGTTCTCAGTAGGAATGGGTGTTGTATTTTGTCAAAAGCTTTTTCTGCATCTATTGAGATGGTCATGTGGTTTCTGTTAGTTTTGTTGTTGATATGATCAATAATGCTGGTAGTTTTCCTAATATTGAACCAGCTCTGCATTCCTGGTATAAATCCTACCAGGTCGTACTATATTATTCTTGTGATAAGTTCCTGTATTCTTTTTGCTAATATCTTTAAAATTTTTGCATCTTTATTCATTAGAGAAATTGGTCTCTGATTTTCTTTCTCTGTTTTGTCTCTACCTGGTTTAGGTATCAGAACCATATTTGTGTCATAAAAAGAATTTGGTAGGACTCCATCAATTTTCCCAAATAGTCTATATAGTATTAGAATTAACTGTTCCTTAAATATTTGATAGAATTCACTTGTAAATCCATCTGGCCCTGGAGATTCTTTTTCCATTGATGGCTTGTTCAACTTCTCTTTCTGAGATGGGATTATTTAAATATTCAACTTCCTCTTCTGTTTATCTGGGCAATAATCATCCATCTCATATAGATTGTCAAATTTGTGGGTGTACAATTGGGCAAAGTAATTTTTAATTATTGTTTTAATTTCCTCCTCATTGTAGGTGAGTTCACCCCTTTTATTTTTGATATTGGTAATTTCGTTTTCTTTCTTTTTTTTTAAATCATATTGACCAAAGATTTATCAATTTTATTGTTTTTTTATTGACCATCTCTTAGTTTTATTTATTAGTTCAATAGTTTTCTTAATTTCAATTTTATTAATCTCTCCTTTGGTTTTCAGTATTTTGAATTTGATATTTACTTTCAATTTGTTTTTTTTCTGGCTTTTTCAGTGGCATGCCCAATTCATTGATCTCCTCTTTCTCTATTTTATTCATGTAGGTATTCAAAGATATAAAACTTTCCCTAAGAACTGCTTTTGCAGTATCCTGTAAGATTTGGTAGATTGTCTCATTATTGTCATTCTCTTGAATGAAGTTGTTGATTGTTTCTATGATTTGTTGTTCAACCCACTCATTCTTTAGGTTTAGATTATTTAGTTTCCAGTTAAATTTTGGTTTATTTTTCCATGGCCTTTTATTACATTTAATTTTTTGTTGCATTATGATCTGAGAAGGATGCATTGACTTTCGAGGTTTTCATGCCCTAGTACATGGTCAGTTTTTGTATATGTGCCATGTACTGCTGAGAAAAAGATATATTCCTTTCTATCCTCATTCAGTTTTCTCCAGATATCTACCTTATCCAGAGTTTATTCACCTCCTTAACTTCTTTCTTGTTTATTTTGAGTTTATATTTATCAAGTTCAGAGAAGGGGAGGTTAAGGTCCCCTACTAGTATAGTTTTGCTGTCTATTTCTTCCTGTAACTCCCTTAACTTCTCCTCTAAGAGTTTGGATACTATACCACTTGGAGCATATATGTTCAGTAATGAAATTGCTTAATCGTCTGTGGTACCTTTTAGCAGAATATAGTTTCCTTCCTTATCTCTTTTGATTAGATCTATTTCTACTTTTACTTTGTCTGAGACTAGGATTGTTACCCCTGCTTTTTTTACATCAGCTGAAACACAAAATATTCTGCTCCAACCTTTTACTTTTACCTTGTGTGTATGCCCTCATTTCAAATGTGTTTCTTGTAAACAACATATTGCTGTATTATGGTTTTTTAATGCATTCTGCTGGGAGAGTTCATCCCATTCACAGTTATGATTTCTATCTTTTTCTTTCCCTCCATTCTCTTTCCTCCCATTTGTGATTTTAGTTCTCCCTTCTGTCTTCCCCTCCGCAATAGAGTTGTAATTTTTGACCACCACCTCCCTCAGTCTTTCCTCCCTTCTTTCAGCCCCCATCCCTTTTATTCCACTTTTCCCTAGGGCAGCTAGGTGGTGCAGTGGATAGAGCACCAGTTCAGGAGTCAGGAGGACCTGAGTTCAAATCTTACCTCAGACCCTTGATACTCACTAGCTCTGTGACCTTGGGCAAGTCATTTAACCCTAATTGCTTCATCCTGGGTCATCTCCAGTCATCCTGAGGAATATCTGGTCACTGGATTCAGATGACTCTGGAGGAGAAGTGAGGCTGGTGACTTGCACAGCCCTCCCTCACTCAAAAGTCAAGTGAAAGTCGTATTGTTATTTCTCTGATGGCATGGTCTTCTTCAGCAAGGAAGGACAAACACACTACTACCTCCCCTCCCTTGTCTTTCCCCCTTCCCTTCCTACTTCCTATAGAGTTGGTTATATTTCTGTATTTAAATGAGTTTGTTGTTCCTTCCTTGAACCAAATCAGATGAAAATAAATCTCAAACAGTGCTCATCTCCCTCCCCTCTTTCCCTCTACTGTAATATATTTTTGTTAGGCAGTGTTTTCTTATTAAACAAGGCAGAAGGAATGGAGCTGGAATCTGAAGTCAGTTCCTCTTACTCTTTGGGGCAGACCAGTCAATGTCCAATCAGTCCCCAAACTGATCCTCTCTCCATCACCCCATTCATCTTTACCACAACTTTATTGGCAACTGTGGAAGCAAACAAAATGATATGGGCCCCTGGAATACCTCCACAAGAGCTTCCATCTTGTGGTCAAAATTCTAAGGGGCCACTTGGTCAGTCCTGACCACAAACAGGTCAGGATGATCCTTTCATGGAACTCCTCAGAGCCTCATCTTGACAACAAGGGTCTGAAATGACATTTATGGGAGATCTTACTTAAGAAGTCAACAATTAATGTCATGGAGAGACTTTCCCATGAAACGTATTTGAATTCATGCAGTTGATGATATCTCCCAGCTGAGGACCAGCTGGAGTTAAAGGTTTAATTGGTCAAGGGAATGTAAGAACTGTCTGCTGGAGTCAGGAGCCCTAGCTGAAGTATGGTCTTTCCTCTCAAGCTGGAGACTCTCCAGATGGTTGGGATCCAGTGTGGTAAAAAAGCTGGCCTAGAGGAGGAATCTCCCATTCCTCCTCAAGTTTCAATATTTCACCAGCAATTTCTGAGTTTATATTCTGGCTCAGATCTAGAACCACTGATGGCTTTGATTACAAAGTTTTCCAGGAAAACTGTAGTGAGCGTGAAAAACAAAACTGCTTGACAGTTTGACATCCAGTGTGTTCACAAAAGGGCCACTGAGGTAGAAGGCTGTGTTTTGGGCCAGAGGACTGGGTTCAAATCCTGATTTGTCATCTTACTACTTATATAGCTTTAGGCAAAGCTTTTCCCCTTCTCTGGGCCTCAGTTTCATCATTTAACAGACTATAATATGAAAAAAATACTACACAGAAGCAGTGATGCCCTGGAAACAGAATGGGGTTTGGAATGAAGAAACCTGCATTCAAATCTTGCCTCTATGTGTCCTTGTCTAGGCACTTCCTCTCCCTATGGGCTTCAGGTCCTTATCTGTAAAATGAGGACTAGGTGACCTAAGACACAAATTGGCCAATTTAAACTGAAGGTCAGGAAAATCTTCCCCGACAAAAAGAAGCTGTTCCCAAATGAATTGGGCTGCCTCAAGGAGGGGTGAGTTCTCCATCCTGAAGGTTGTTAAATAGATGTTGGATGACTACTTACTGGATCTATTCCAGAGGGGATTCTTTTCAGGTGTGGGGTGGACTGGATGGTCACTCAGGTCCTTCCCAGCCTGTAAATTCAATGATTTCTTGGGTCCCTCCTAGCTCTTCTTCTCTTATCCCAGCTCATAATATTTCTTGAATAATCCAGGTAGCCTATTTTCTGTTCCATGATCACAATATCCTCCCCACTTCAATCTTCTGGTAGGACAGTTTCCTGTCAGGCAGTTTATAGCTTCACCTTCCCAAAGTTCTCTGTAGAGGATCCATTAATCCATTAACAGTTTTACACAGCCATTCCTCCTACCTAGCCCAGAGAGATGTGTTTTATATAGCTCCACACAGAATACCAAGAATATTTCTGGGAGTGAGTTGCACTTACAGGCAGAAATGTCTCCAAGTTGTTTCACACTGAGGTTGCTTCTTCCACCCCACTTTCTATATGAAATTTTTCTTGATTTCCCCAACAACTGGGGTCCTGTCCCCAGTTTATATTGTATTTAACAATACTGGATTTACTTGCATTTATGGTCTTTATATATACTCTGCATAGGCTTATATGTATACTTGTTGTCTTCTGTGTTAGAATTGAAGCCCCTTTCCTTTTGTCTTTGTGTCCCTGTTGCTTAGCCCAATGCCTGGTATACACAAGGTACTTAATAGTTGCTTGCTGATTGATGGACTTATCAAAGGGCACTTAAGGCTCTCTATACTTGACATGTCACCTCTTTAGGGGGCTCACTACCTGCCCTAAGTAGGTGTTCATGACTCCATAACTTAAGGATTCTTTCACATTCATTAAGTGAGTGCCATGATGGAAGGGCACCAGACATGGAGATAATTTTCTCTTCTGATAAATGAGGGGTCTGGATTAGAGAACTTCTGAGACCCCTTTGAGATCTCCATCTAAGATTCTACGATCCTAAATTATTTCCTTTCTCTGGGCTCAGTAGAACGAGTGGTTTGATACACCATCTTGTGATTCTTAAGAATAAAACTTAACTTTAAAACTCAAGAATAAAGAAAAAATTAGAATAAAGAATTAAGAAAAAAATCTTAAGAATAAACTCATAGCACAATGAACTCAGTCTTTACCAAAGTCGGGGGACAAAATATGTTTCACATTCTTGCTCCTTGTACACAAATGGGGAGATTCTAAAGCTGACCTATATTTCCTTCTTGTCTTTTGAAAAACTGATGGAGTCTTGAATTGTCCTTACTCAGGGTGACTCCCCAGTAAGGACCAAAGTCTGCAGAGATCAGCCAGAATCCCTGTCTAAATGTCCTAAGTGATTCAGTAGGAGGTGTCAACAAGCCAAGCTGGAGGGTGGACAAGTCTTGAGGGAAAGGCCAGGGCAGAGCCAGTGTTCGTCTTAAGAAAAAATCGAAAAATGAGTCCACAAGGGAATTGAGAGGTTTGTTTATTGGACCAAAGATTCAGACTTTACATTGTATGGCTCATGGTTTTAGGGAAGAGTCTCCATGTTGGCATGAAAGACTGCATCCCACTGAGGTCTGTCAACATGGGATGAAAAGGGTGCTTGCTGCAGGGGAGGAGACCAATGGGAAGAAGCCAGTTGGGCTTTAGTGGTGTACTGATTCACTCCTATCAACCTCAGAGACTCTGAGACTCTCACCAACTTTGCAGTCCCCTACATACTAGGGTTTGGGCCTAATGTGCTCAAATTAGGTACGTGGCTCTGGAAGAAGAAGAGTGGATATAATCTATGGGGCAAAAATGCCTGTCACCTCCTTCCTGTGGTATGTGTCTGCTGCCACTAACATTGCCAGATGTTCAATTCAATTTATGAAGACTTTCTATGTTCCAGGCCTTGTGCTAGGCACTGGAGAAAACCAAACAAGGATGAATACAGTCCCTGGACTCAGGGAGCTCATGGAATACTTGGGGTGATGGCAACAGGGACACAGATGAGTAGAAATAATGGTATGGGTTACTGGGGACACCGGGAAAGGTCACTTTTAGGATGTGACATTGGCGCCAAATTTTGAAGGGAGATAGGGCTTCTGAGAGTCAGAAGGGAAGAGTGAGAGCATGCCAGGTGTTGGAGAAAGGCATATAAAGACACAGAAGTAAGAGATAAATCATGGTGTAGTGCAAAGAAAGCCAAAACCTCAAGGCAAGTGTGTACACTTGGATTCAAATCCTTCCACTGACTCTCACCACAGGCAAGTTACTTCATCACTTTTACTCTTGTTTCCCCTTCTATAAAATGGGGGTCATGCTAACTACCCTCTGGATTGTTGTGAAGGTCGAATGAGATAGTGTAGGTAGACTACCCTGCCACCCTTAGAGGTCTATAGAAATGTTAGCTTTTCTTACCAGTTGGACACCCAGCCAGAGCACCCATAAAATAGCCTCCTTCCAAATGGTCGTCATCAATAGCTTCTGCTGCCAGGTGGTACGAATTTTAGTTACCCACCTATGACATATGACAAATGACTTTTTCCTCCAACACAGCAAAATTTAGTTAGCTTGTAGAGATCATGCAAAGAAGCAGAATCAGCAGCCTTCCTTTGAGAAGAGCCACTCCAGGGCTATTAGAAAGTCAATCATGACTTAAAGTGAACCTACCCTGGGCCCAGTCCAGGGGATATTTGTTACTGAAACACCTCAATAGGCAGTGTGGCCCAGTGAAAGGGGCATGGGACCTAGAGGACCTGAGTTCAAATCCCAGCTCCATCCTTTACTCTCTGTGTGACTGTGGCAAATCACTTAACCTACTTGGGCCTCAGTTTCCTCATCTTTAAAATGAGAAGCTTGGACTCAATGACCTTCAGTATCTCTTCTGGACCTGAGTCTGTGATCCTTGATAAAGAACAGGCTCCCCAAGGGCTGAACCTAAGCTTAGAATGATTCATTGGTGAGATGTGGTTTCCAGATCAAAGGTTCACATATCTAGATACAGAAAAGATCTCAGAGGTCATCCAGTTTATCCATCCCCCATTTTATAGATGATGAAGCCAAGTTCTAAGGAGGTAGGTTGAGTTGCCCAAGGTCACAGAAGCAGTAAGCTTAAGGGGGGATTTGAATAAAGTATTCTTCATGCATTTGTATCCTCTGTTGGTAGTTTGTTGAAGCCTATGGATCCTTTCTCAGAATGATATTTTTAAATATAGAAAAACATATAGAATTACAAAGGGAAAAGGTTATATTGAAATATAGTTAACCAAATATTTAAAAACAAGTTTAGGGCCCTCAGTTTAAGGAATCCTGATTCTAATCCAAACCCTTAACTTATAGATGAGACAAATGTGACTTTTGTTCAAACAAAAATAACAACAAAGACAGACAAATTCAGGGCTCCCTGTGTAAGAAGTCTTGATTCTAATCTTGGTCCCTAATTTATAGGTGAGATCAATATGACTTTGTTAAAAGCAGCAACAGCAAGCAAACAAACGAAAAAGTTCAGGGCTTCCAGGCTGAGAATCACTACATTTAGATGTCAGGGTCTGTGAGCTCCCCAAAGTGAATATTTTGTCCCAAGCCATTACAAGAAGCATGGGATCCAGGTCTAGGAAGTCTGTTTGATTAAGACAAGCTACAGCTAGGGTATCATGACCAGTTCAGGGTCCACAATTTAGGAAGATTGTTGATGAGGTAGAGATCATCCAGAAGAGGTCACCATGATGGTGAATGAAAGACCTTGCATTCACACCATGTGAGGGCTGTTGAAGGAATTGGACATGTTTGTCCTGGGAGGCAGGGGAGCATGACAGCTCTTTTTAAATATTTGAAGGGCTGTCCAGTGAATGAAGGATCAGCTTTGTTTTGTGTGGCCCTCGAGGATCAGGAATCTGCAAAGAAACTGGTTTAGTTTTGAGGAAAATCCTCCTAACAACCCTCTTGTCCCACAAATGGAATGTGCTGCCTTGGGAGCAGTGGTTGCCTTCAATGGAAAACTAGAGGCACAATTACTCAGAGGTTCGTCAAGGGTGCTGAAAAGGGAATTCGTGGTCAGGCATGAGTTTCCCTGCACAACCTCCGAGAGCCCCTCCAGCACTTGGATCCTCCAAGAAGTCGCCTTGAGCATTCATTCCATGGAGATGGCAACCAGAGAAGGGAGAGGATAAACAGCAGATGGTGTCCCCAGCCACGGTGGGGTCAGCCTGGGGATCGTTTAACAACAAACTTGAGTAGGAATGCAGATTCCAAGTTGATAAACAAACCCCAAAGCCAACCCAGGAGATCTATCAGGGAGCAGAGGGAAGGAAAATGAGGGCACCAAAGCAGGGCATGGTAGAAACTTTGAGAGAGGATGACCTACTGTGTTCTAGACTCCATTTTAAATCCTAGTGCTCAAAGAGAAGGACTCCTTGAGACTGGGCTAAGGGGCATAAAAGACTTGCCCAGTGGTAGCCGTGAAAGTGAAGGGGGAATATGTATCACATGCTGCATCATGGAGGTGGCGAGACAGGCCCTCCAAACACCTGTGCAAGGTGTATCAGGTCATGTTCATGGATGGTGTCACAACAGAGGGTCTAGGGGTTATTGTAGCCAACCATCTAATGCTAGCCAATATTAACTCATTCTTCTTTTAAATTTTTTCCTTTTTTTCTTTAATAGTATTTTTTTAGTTACATGTAAAGATAATTTTCAACATTCGTATTTCAGAAAGATTTTGTAACCCATTATTCTTTCTAATAAAGGACTAAGCACTATGATTTCTGTGCTTGGAGGATAGCATGGTCTACTTACACTCTTTCAACTTGATGCCCTGGGGAGAAGCCTCATTTGATGCAACCTAGTTACTCATTTCAAAATAGTATTGTTTATTAGAGGAATTTAGCCAACTTGAACTACATTTATTAAGTACTTACTAAGAGCTAGTAACCGTGCTAAGCACAGCCTGTACAAAGGTAATCAGTGAGAGGGTCTTTGCCCTCAAAAAACCCACATGGGGTGAGGGAGTATGGTGGGAGAGGAGGGAGGGCAGAGGACAAAATGACCTAGGAAAAGTAGACAAGGAGAATCAAACCGTTCTTTTGATTTATAGTCAAAACCAATGGAAGTGCAGTAGCTAATGTGCTCTCCTTTGAGTCAAGGAGACCTGGATTTGAATCCTGTCTCAGGAATCTGCTAGCTGTGACCCTGGCAAGTCATTCAATCTCACTCTGAGCCTTAGTTTCCCCATACACTGGGGAAGATCATAGCACTCCCTCCCAGGATTATTATGACATAACACATGGAAAGAGCTCTTCAAACCTTACTATGCTATGGAAATGGAATATTAAGAGTCTGGGTTTAGCTCAGACTAGTCAACAATTTTCAAAGATGCTTTTTTGAGGGGTGGAGATGGAAACCCACATGTTACTTTCTCATTGTCCTTGAATATTCTTTCCAAAGAAAAATAGTCAAGAATGACTGTAAACAGATCCCCAAGCCAAGAGTTGGCCAAGGGACCTGCAGAACGAAGGACAGGCCAAGTGAAAGGTCATTTTCCCAGTGGAGGAGGTGGGGAGGTATCTTTATTTCAAAGAAGAAAAATCTGGACAGTGAGGTGGATTTCCAGAGCACTAGATTAGGAGTGAGGGCACCTGGATTTGAACTTGTGGTCTGTTACTTAATACCTATGTGACCTTGCCCTTTCCATTCTCTGAGCCTCAGTTTCTCCCTGTAAAAAAAAGGCAGTTGACCTGGATGACTTCTAAGACCCTGATCTCAGACCCTGGCCAGCTCTCAGGGCTATCTGCCAGCCTCCAAAGGGGAAGGCTTACACTTTCTTGCAACATCTCCAGTCTCCAGGGCCCAGGAGTCAAAAAGTCAATGAATTTGGGGCAAGGTCACGCCAAGAAGTTTGAAACTTTAGGCCCAGGTTTTGTAATGTGATGTTTCCTCATGAGGGGCCCTCCTTCCCATCCCAAATCTCCCTGTCATTTCTATGTATCCATACGAGGCAGCCGATCTGACTGGACTGGGGTATGATTGTTCCCAAAGGGGCTTTCAGAAGTAAACTCGACCTTCTGTGTGCATTTGGATTAGGTGTGGCAGGCAACTCAAATTAACCCATGGAGGATTTCGTTGGTGGTCACAGGGTCATAGATTTGGAACTGGAGAGACTTCAGAGGTTGTGAAGTTTGACTCCTCTTTTTTTGTAATGGTCAAACTCCATGTCAGAAGCAGCTCCGTGACTTTGAGATATCTGGCCCCAAGGTGAATTCAAGTGGGACTATATTTCTTAAGCCTTCTGTCCTACAAGGCCCCTTCAGTTCCCTTGAATTTCCCAGAGATCCCCCACCAGTAGCTAAAAATCCTGACCTCCTAGTCTCTCATTAGCCTGGATGTGTGCTCATGTGAGTCTGTGAGAGTTCCCTCCTGCTTCTTGACTCATAGGAGGTGGGGAAGCATTTGTTCCCTGTTAATAATTGTTCTTTTCTGATTCCTAATCTGAAGAACATTCCCCTTTGCTAGAGAAAATTAGCTAAGTGAGAGCTTGCTGGTTCTGAAATAAAACCGAATCAGACAACTATGTGCAAAGAGCTATATCACAAAAGCCACATGAGGGACCAGCATGGCACTATGGAGGGAAGACTACTTCTGGAATTAGAGATCCTGGGTTCCAATGCTGCCTCTGCTACTTGGTACCTGGGTGACTGTTAGCAAATTCCATCCCTTTCCTGGGGGTCAGTATCCTCCTCTGTAAAGTGATTAGTTTGGGCTAGGTGATTGCTAAGGGTCCTGGCTCCAAATCTAGGAGACCTCAGCTCACAAGAGCCATACAGGAACCTGGGCCAGGGGTGAAGAAGGCATATGCCACAACTGGGTGTAAACCTCCAGTGAGGCAGTGGGGAAGGTGGAAGGAATCCTCTTGGGGCAGAGTCCAAGGGACAGGGTCAGGGAGGAGGAAGCAAAGACTAAGATGAGCCCTCTCCCTGTAGCATCTTTCTGTCTCATCCCCCAGGAATCCCAGATAGAAGGAAAGAATCTCCTTCCTTCTCCCTTTCCTTCCCCCACCCCACACACAATGCCTTGGTCACCTTTGCTGACTTCACTTCTGATCAGAATACCTTAAAATCAGGACTCCAGGGCAAGAAGTAACCTTGGGGGATCTCCAAGGTCAGTCCCCTCATTTTACAGGTGGGGAAACTTACCCAGAGAGTTTAAAAAATGTGTTAAGTTAGAAAAAGAATAAACAGCAGTCAGAATTTGAACCCAGGTTCTTGGACTAGAAATCCAGGGGTCTTTCCACAGTCTGTATCCATGAGTCTGTATCGTACCATGAAAATGTGGATTTGAATGAACTTGTCTCTTCATGGTGTGTCTTCAGTCACTGGGCTTGGTAGGGCCCCTATGACAATCTCTCACCTCTGCACATAAATCCTTGTTGGCCTTGCAGAAACTTCTCCTGAGGTCTGTCACACGCACACACACACACACACACACACACACACACACACACACACACACACAGAGTCTAATAAAGAAATCATAATTTCTAGGTGAAAAGAGGACCTTATCCCTCCTCCCTCCCGGGACCAGAGCAGCCCAAGGAGGATCCGCTCAGCCAAGTAGACACCTGATTTTGTTTAAGTTGAAACAATTCAGATGCCAAAGAGAAGGGCCAGGTTTCCAAAGGAAATCCAAGAAAAACATCCAGTGGAGAGAGAAGGATGAAGGGGGAGGAGTGGGGGGCAAGGAGGTGGAGCTCAGAGGAGATACACTCTTGTACAGACACACGTACATACACATGCACTGACCCAATTTTTTTTTTTATTACTAAGAAATGTGGCAGCTGCCATTTCCCTTGATGACTCAGGGTTCCCAAATGGAAAGAACACACACACACACACACACACACACATACACACACGTCCTGCTTCTCCCCAGCCCCCTCCCCACATGAGTCACCCCAATTGACCACTACAAATCACTGACTTCCATTCCAGTGGCTTTCTTGGGCAGTAGTAGTGGTGGGTTGGGGGAGAGAGAAGCCGGGGGCTGAGGAACGGCCCAGTTCTTGGCCAGCAATTCATAAAAGAGCAGAGGAAAAACAGATGAGAAAATATCACCTTCCCCTCCTGTGGCCTGCCATGTGACTGGGGGGATATGTCCAAGTCTTGGCACCTGAGCCGGCAGGGTAGCCCCCCATCAGCATTCCAGACCAACAGCATAATACGAAATGGAGTGGCTGAAGCTAAAGTCCCCTTTGGGAATGCTCCCCCAAGGCTCCCATTCTGGACCCTCCCCTGTGATCTCAGTTTTCCCAGCATCAGCAAGTCTTTGTGTGCCAGGCATTGTACTAAGCCCTGCAGGGACCATACCTTCTCCTTTAGTGCAGAGATTATAGAGTCATAGATGGAAGGGCATTTGGGGGTCATCAAATCCAATGCCAGTTTACAGATGAGGAAATGGAGACTGATATTATTAGTTAACTGACCTGCCCAAAGTCAGGGTAGGGATTAGCTGCCAGGGGCTTTTGTTGGCCAAGTGGAGAATCCAATTTGAAATGACAGTGGCTGATGAGAAGCTTTGAATTGCTGACCTGGAGCTAGAAGGGGGCCACATGGAACATCTCACTCTACCCCTTTATTTTATAGAAGAGGAAATTGGGGTCAGAGAAAGAAACTGAGTTAGATCTGGAAGGGACCCTAACGACTACCTGGGCCAACACCTTCCTTTTACAGAAGAGGAAATTAGGTTATACGATGATCAAATGAACCCAAGGTGGCACCAGTATTAAGCAGATTGGAGCCTGGTGTGGTTCAATCAATCAACAAGCTTTTGTTAAACTCTTCACATAGGCCAGGTATTGGGCTACAAAGAAAAATGAAAATTGGGTCCTGTCCTCAGGGAGTTTCCATTCTAATGGAGGTGATAACATCTGTTTAAATCAGTTCATAATCCTAAGAAAGGAAGACACCAGCACCCCTGGCTTTGACCTGTGGTACTTCTTTTAGGACAACAGACATAACAAGATTGCTCTGAATCTTTGCTCAATTCCTCTTGCTCCAACAGATTGAGGAAGGGTCTGCAGGAATGGATGCTGAACAAAGTTTAAAAGAAATTGGGGGTAGGGCTCTTTGTTAACCATTCTATTTCAGGCAGTAGCAGAATAGAAGAACCATTGAGTTTAGTCGGAGGATTTTAGCTTATATCTTGACCTTCAGCTACTACTCAAGTGAGTTTGGAAAGAATCAATTCACTTCATTGGCCTCAGTTTCTCTGTATTTAAAATGAAGGACCTGAGAAGCAGTGGAAAGAATATTGCTTTAGAGTGAGAAGATCTTAGCTCACTTCTTGGTTCTACATCTTACTGTCTCTGTGTGACTTGGACAATTTCCTTTACCTCTCTGGCTTCAGTTTTCCCATCTTCCAAATAAGGGACCTGCAGTGGTGCAGATCTGGAATGAGAAAACCTACATTTCCCCGATCCCAGAGCTCCCTTTCTCTGACTGTGAGGTATGGGTTTGGTTTCCTCATCATTAAAGCAAAAGGGTTGGAGGAAATGGCTTCTGAGGGCCCTCCCAGCTTCTGATCTGAGATCGCGCGATCTTTTCAGTGATGTTGACTTAGGAGTCATTGCGATTGTAACTGTTGCCCATCTCTCATTAGTGCTGATTAGGCTTGGCAAACTAGCTAAGATAAACTCCAAGTCTTGCCAACCCTAAAAACCAGGAGTTTTTACCAATAACACACAACATTGGCATCTAATCTCTGTCTGGTCCCATAACCTAATAAGTTAATCCATTCAGCTTTTCCATATTATTCCTAATGACATTTAAATAAACCAAACACCAGAGAGGATAAGAAATTTGCATTGGCTCACCCAGTGACTCAGAGGTATGGATGGGATCAGAACTCAATGTTCTCGCCTCCATCTGCTACTCTGTTCACTTGGACATCCCAGTGTAGCTTAGTCAAGTCTGTGCTGATGTGACAAAGTCCCAAATAAGAGAATGCTGGGATGCTAGCATGTTTCCTAAACCCTCTGACTTGGGAGCGGGGAAGAATAGTGCCTTCTGTTTGAATCTCCTGGGTGGGTCTTTGCCAGGGAAATACTGTTGTGGCTAAATTTGCCCCTGTGTGGTCTCAAGTGAAAGGTGATACAGAGAAAATGGGTACAAAAAAATGGCGAGGCATTGTGAGGTGGAGAGAAGGAAAATCTAGTGCAAAAGAAGAGACAACAGGGGAAGAGAGACAAAATCAAAAATAGAAGGGATGAAGAGGAAAGGGAAAGGAGGTGAGTATATAGGCATTGAAAACAATCTATGTGAGCAGATGTCTTCAATGCTTTGGGCCTCTGAAGACAGTGAAGCTGTCACTGCCAAGGACAAATCCACATGGAGTTTCTCTTTTCTTCGAGGAGGAGGAGGATAAGAAACTGGAGGCTCCTGAACACCTGAGAAAGAGCAGCTAGGATAGGCACTCCATTCCATTAGGAATCAGGGGAGTGAGAGAGGAGAGTGAAGGAAGGATGGAGAGGCTGCCCAGAGGAGGTTTGAGAGTGGCTACATCTGCACAGGCTTGGTTGTTCAAGGGTACAGACCATTAGAGAGAGGGGACACCCTTGAATTCTAATCCCATAGATATCTCTGATTCAGTGGACGAGCTAATGCAGATTTTTCATCCTCTCTGGAGCTCGGTGACTCCCACAAACCTGCCAACCATGGCCAGATGGGGCAACCCAACACCAAGGGAGAGGAAGGCTCATTGTGTGCTGAGCTCCTGAGGGAGAACTCAGGCAGACCATGAAGCATCGACCTTTCTTCCCTATTCTCTTTCCGTTAAAAAAAAGTCAGATGTTCATTTCACATTTTCCTGCTATGTAAAGTTATATCTAAAATTTCTATTTAATTAGTCTGAAAACCAGCTGGATAAAGTTTGACTATAACTGTTTTCAATCTGTGGGGAGGGAGAGGGGAGGGAAAGGGAAGCTGTGAAGGCATGGGATGAAAGTATAAGGGCTGAAGTGTGGACCCTCTGCCTAATTCACTGGGAATCTTCCCCAGCTAGGGACTCAGGAGTGTTCAGGAGAAGAGAATCAAGAGAGATGAGGACTAAAGAAAAGACCAACATACTGGGAGATTGAGAGGTCACTAATAATTTTAGCCTGACTCACAGACAGTTTTATATGTGGAATTGGGTGTGAGAATACTGGGATTGATTTTTGGTTAGTTCCTCCCTTCGTCCCTCCTTTCCTTCCTTCCTTTCCTTCTGTCCTTCCTTCCTCCCTCCCTCCCTCCCTTCTTTCCTTTCTACTAACATTTGTTAGATGGCTAGTATGTCTCAGTTATGCTGGGCATACAAAATGAAACTGACTTCATGGAACTTACACTCTACTGGGGTAAACAACATATATATGTGTATGATTTTATATATATATATATTATATTTTTATATATATGTACACATACACACATATATAAGAGAGAGACAGAAAGAACATATTTGGGCCAAATCTGTCATTTCCTTAGTATCAGGAGCTCCTGGTGGGGTATTCCCTCCACCAATGAATTGTCACTTGCTCTTTAAGAGTCTTAAGACTTGCCAGAAGCAGTGGGAGACTGAATGACTTGTCCATGAGTCAGAAGCAGGATTTGAACCTATGAACTGCAGAGTCAGACCATGGTCATACCACTATCCCTGAGTCTAAGCTAACTTTCCCATATTAAAATGTACCGACGGAGTAAAGGCAAAGACAAAGTGCCCAGAAGGCATCTTGGAACTTGGAGTGAGCCAGATCATCAGTGACTGACTGCTCATTCCTGAAAGAGGGCTAATAATTGACTGACTTTGTTCAGTTAGTGGAATCCTGAAATGCCACACCCAAGAATTTCTGAGTGTCTAGATTTCCAGGTAGAAGGGCCCACAGTGCTACTCTAAGTCCAATCCCCTCTTTGGAGCCCCAGAGAGGCAACTTGTCCAATGTCACCCAGGTGAGTGAGTGGCAAGGCACAAACTTGAACTCAGATCCCAGTGCTCTCTCTACTGCATGCTCTGCCTCTGTTTCCTTTCCCCTTGTTCTTTCAGATGTGAACAGTTAATGAGTGGCAGCATTTCCTGCCCACAATAACAAGTTGCCCTCCCAGCTTTGCTAAAACAGTCTAGCCATCCTTCTTAAGTTCAGTCATTCCCAGAGAAGTCATCCATCTTCAAACACTGCTTGTGAGCGCTTGCCAGGCAGAAGAGCACTTTCTGTGGCCAACTTCTTGGTCAATACTCAATTATGAACTGACCTTCTGGGATGGGAAGTGGAACATCCTTGGCTACTCCACAAAGCAACATTTGGGTGGGATCTGTTTATCTCTATTCTATAGCTCCCAGGACTCCCATCCCCAAACCTGGTCATGGAGTACCATCTTTCTAGCCCTCCACCTGACCTCTCCCACAAGCTCCTTCTTAGGACAAAAGTAGGACCTGTCCAGCACCTGGTAAAGCTCACAAAAGCCAGGGACATTGTCTCTAGTCTGTTGAGGAGGTTAAGTTCATCTGGAGAGAATCAATGGCTCCAAATGATCTGATAAGAGAAGAATTAGCTGATTGGCACAGTTTCCAATCATCAAATGAGTAAGCATCATTTTTCAAGCCATCAGAAAGACAGGGATAAGGGAGGTCAGATGTCAAGCAGATGTCTGGACTCACAAAGGCAACTTGATTTAAAAATGGCGGAAATAGATCCAAAAGATGTTTTTATAATATGGCGTTCACCCAGAACTCTTTGGCCCTATTCTTCCATAAAGCTATATTATCTCAGGGATAGAACGAACAGAAATGGGAAAATTCTGATCCAGAACTGGCCGGTCAAACCACACAAAATTTCATTTTATTTGCAATACCAAGCTGGGGTTCATGTGAAACCAATGTAGCCAAGAGATTTTGATAGTTTATGGGAACTGAGCTAAGCCACTTAATCTTTGGAGATTTTCTGTATATTATAATACCCAGCAAAGGTGGAACAGCTGAGATCATTTTGATTTCTGCTAATATCCGCTGTGTTTCCTATGCAGGAATGAAATTTTAAAATTCTGTACTTCAGACCATCTGGTGCTTTGAGTATCATTGGACTGCAACTTCCAGGATGCCCAGATTTGGGAATTAACTGGACTATATCCTGTGGCATCATGGAGTCAGAGAATCTGGGTTCAAATTTCATCTCTGACCCTTACTGCCTTTGTAATGAGCCTTTCTTCTTTGGTTCAGAAGATAGAGTGCTGGGCCTGGAGTCAGAAAAACCTGAGTTCAAATCCAGACACTTACTAGTTGTGTGATCATGGGCATGATCTGTTTGCCTCAGTTTCTCCAATTGTTACCTTGATAATTGATAATAACAGCACCCACCTCACAGGGTTGTTGTAAGAATCAAATGAGAAAACATTCATAAAGTGATTAGCACAGTGCCTGGTACATACTTGTATTGTTGTTTTGTCAGTTTTTAGTTATAGACAATTCTTGGTGAGATTTCATTTGGGATTTTCTTGGCAAAGATACTGGAGGGGTTTTTCATTTCCTTCTCCAGCTCATTTTACAGATGAGGAAACCGAGGCAAATGAGGTTACGTGACTAGCCCAAGGTCACACAGCTAGTAAGTGTCTGAGGCCAGATTTGAACTGACAACAAGGATGAGTCTTCCTGATTCCAGACCTGGCACTCTATCCACTGTCCTGTCCATAGTAGGTGTATTATTAATGCGTATTTCCTTCTGCCCACCACCCCACCTTGTAACCTTGGGCAAATCACCCGATCCTTCTCTGCTACAGTTTCCTCATTTTTACAATGAAGGGACTGAACTAACCCCCTCTGAGCTCCTTACCAGTTCTAAGTGTGTAATTCTGTGGTTTTTCATGTGTACCCATGCACTAAGGGACAGAGAGAGAGAGGGAGGGGGGGAGAGAGAGAGAGAGAGGGAGAGAGTGAGAGAGAGAGAGAGATCGGGGAGGCAGAGAGACAGATGGGGGAGGCAGAGAGAGGTAGAGAAAGGGAGAGGGACGGATAAAGAGAATTATCTCCAGGGTTTTTTTTTTGTGATTTACAAGTTCAATATGAGCTATCCAAATGAAGAGACAGTCAAAAAACCTGATGGGAACCTGATTTTCATTGAGAGGTGTGACTGCCAGGCAAAAAGAGGTGATCATCCTTCTGTCTTCTGCCCCTCTGAAACCATAGGATTGTCTTCAGTTCTGGGCACCACATTTTAGGAAGGACATTGTTGAGGTGGAGAATGTCCAGAGAAGGGCATTTTGCTTTAGAAAAGTTATGAGTTCAGTCACAATGGCTCAGAGAGCCCCCAGTTTGGAAAATTCCTAATGCAGAAGAAGGCTCAGAGGGGGAAGTGATTTTTCCAAGATCATGCATCTAAAAGGCAGAGCCAGAACTGCCCCCTCACCATATTCTGACTAAATTCATTACTTTTTCTGTTATGCCATGCTGCTTACTCTTTCCTTTTCCCTCTATTCTATCTCACTTGGTGGCCTCATCTGCTCCCATGGGTTCAATGATTTCTTCTATGAAGATGATTCCGAGTCCTCTATATCCACCCCTCTCTTTCCTGAGACCCATTCCTGCATCATTTGGTGTCTTTTAGACCTCTCAAACTGGATGCCTCACGGGTATCTTAAACTCAACATATCCAAAGCAGAGCTCATTCTCCCTCCCCTCTTCCCACTTACCACTGAGGGTATCACAACCCAGGAGCCATCTTAGACTTCATACTCATCACCCCCTATGGCCAATATGTCACCAGATTTTGTCTTTTCTCCCTTCTCTCCACTCACACAGCTGTTTATTAAATTTAGGCCATCATCCATTTATGTTCAGATTATGTGATAGCTTCTCACTGGTCTCCCTGACTCAAACAGCTACTTATTTTAATCTGTCTTCTACTCAGTGGCCAAGGTGATTTTTCTAAAGCACAGCACTTGTCATCCCCTTGTTCAACAATCTTTAGTGGCTCCCTATTACTCCCAGGATCAGAAAGAAATTCCTCTGCTTGGCATTTAAAGTAACTTGGTTGCTTACTACCTTCTCATTCTTCTTGCACTCTACAATCCCATTATCAAATGAGGTAACATTTGTAGAAACACTTAGCTCAGAGTCTGGCACATAATAGGCACTTAATAAAAATGCTTTCTTCCCCTTCCCTCCCCTTCTCTTCACTGCTTTTGTGTTCATTTTGGAATCTGCCTTAGGAAAGTGTCATCCATAACCTTCTTTCTCTTGGCTCCACCCAAATGCACTCTGCCATACTGTCACTCTCAGGATGGAAGATTCCCATAGATGGATAGCTTATTTACATAGTACTATACAGTCTACCCTCACTCCTGCCCTTTATCAAAATGTATTTTCAGAAATAAAAAAGGCTTCCGGTGCTCCATCCCAGCCACTAATCTCATGTTCTCAAATCAAATCCTGACATTTTTATAGCATGTTATTCACAATAACCCTATGAGATTGGTATTATAACAATAGGTTCAGTGGAAATTGGGTTGCTTCTAGAAGATGACTGGAATTCAAATCTTAACTCTACTGTTTACTGTGTGATCTTAGGTAAGTAATTTAACTCTCCTTGTTCTCCATTTCCTCATTTGTTAACTGAGGTGACTGCAGTAAATGACTTTCTCAGTTCCCTTCTGGTTTAAAATCTATGGGTCTATTATTGCCATTTTACAGATGACAAAACTGAGCCTGAGCGATTTAGCACATTGTCCACAGTCAGACGATACATTTCAGAGCTGAGATTTAAACCTGGACACCATTAATACGAATCCAGTGGTCTTCCCTCTATACCACAAAGCCTTTCAAATGTCAGAGATTCTTCTGAGATCCTAATTATCTCCTGGATTTTGTTAAAATTTCAAGTTTGGTTTTCATGAACAATTTATGAATGCTATATTTCCAAGACCAGCCAAGATAAGCATGAAGAGAGTTGCCATGGGTGGTCTTGCCATCCCGTGATGGATTTTTTGGTGGGAGTTAGCGGGGTGGCCCAGCGGGTCTGTGAGCACCTCAGTTTTGATGTTCCCTCCAGAGACAAATACCACAGCTTATCCATGCCTCTATTTCCTATGTCCTATGAGCATGATGCCCACCTATCCTTTACCCCACCTTTCCTGATCAACCATTTCTTTGATGACCTCTGTGCCAGCTCTTGATTTCTTTCCTACTTTAGTCAGTTTGCACCCTGCCCCTCACCCCCATAACCTTCTCCATTGCTTTCTTTGTATTGTTTGTTTCCAGTTCTCCAGAGCTCAAAAAGCATTCCATGATTTACAGTCATAAGACACTGGGAGAGTATTGGTATCAAGAAAAGGAACATTTTTTTTCTGGAAGAATCCTGAGGTCATTAAAGGCAATTTCTTGAAGGTCATTCAGTCTTATCTCTTTCTATTCAATTTTGGATCTTACTCAATGATGGATAAGTTGTGGATAATAAGGCAAAGATTGGAGTCCTTCAACATAAGAACCATGGTGGGAGAACCTGAGCCAAATGGTTCCCCAATGAACTTTAGGCATAGTTCCCTGGATTTGTTCCCAGTTGGAGCCAGAAGGATGACGAAGATGTTCTAAATGTCTCCTGATGCTCCTGACTAAGGAAAAGAGTTCATGTGACCATCAGAAGTCATGCCAGAGCCGAGCAAGTGAAGAACAGCCCACATATGCCATTTGGATCTCAGAATCCCTGAGCATCTGGAACTGGCTGGCCTCGAGCACCAGCTGAATCGGTTATTGGAATCACACTTTAAAGTCCTGGGACTTCAGTGTTGTTCGAGTGGAGGTTGTTACATAAGTCCTGATCTTCTTGGCTTAGACAAATCATCCATTTGCATATTCCAGAAGCTGGGAGTTAGTGGGTCACTCGTGGTACATCTTGCATTGTCCACGTCGTTCTAGCTCAAAGGTGCAGAAATAATCCTACTTGCCTCCATAGGGGCAGGCTTATGGAAATCGATGAGTTCTGATGAAGCTTGTGGCAATTCTGAATAACTCAGGTACTCATCCTCTCTCTACTGTTCTTGCCTTGGAAGGGGTCATTGTGGTGGCTTGGCAGCCTCTGAAACTACATACAGTCCCAGGGCCCATCCTGTTTGGATTAAGATGTTTACTAAATTTTGAACTCTTGCTTATGAGTTTTTTTTCAAATGATTAAAAAATGACCACAGGTAATCCTGGCTTAGCTTTCTGAAGATTGGAATTTCTCCTTGGGGACCTCTGTCCTAATGGATTTGATTTCCTCATGCAATCAAAGGCAAAAGAGCACAACCAAGGAGACTAAGATGTTTTTGAGCAGAAGGAGAAGGACAGAAGGGATGATTTCCATCATGGGCTACAGATTTCAGGAATTCACTTCTATCTCTGTATGTTCAATGCTTGGCCTAATGACTGGAACATATGATCATAGATGGGACTTCACAAGTCATCAAGCCCAACCATTTTACAGATGGGGAAAGAAAGGCCCTGAGATGTTAAATGGTTTGCCAGCCTCACAAAGATATTAAGAGTCAGAGATAGAATTTGCACTTTAATCAAGTACAAAGGCCAAGAAAAATGTGACCTCTTACTAATTTCATCTTCAAAAGACATTTATTAAGTGACAAGCTAGAATCACTTTCTGCCACACTCCTGTGTCTCGAAGGAATAATGAGAGATTTTTAGAGAAAAAAACTCTGCTAATGATCAGGACACACCCTTTATATTCAAAGAGAGTAATGAGATCTTGCATTGGTACCTACATGTGGTAATCCTTTGAAGAGCACCATCTTAAATGACTATGTTACTCTTCTCGTGATGTATAGCTCTTGGGGACAAACAGATGCACAATGCAGAGAACACCATAATGTCGGGGGGAAGTTCTAAGAGGCACACAGTCCTCAAGGGTGAGAGTGATGTCACAGATGATGATTCAATTAGTCGTTGGCACCAGGCCTCTTAAGTTTGCAAATGTCATCACAAAGAGTTGATGACAAACACTGGCAAGACCCAACAAACACTGAGATGGTCTCCATTTAGGAGGAAAGCCTGCTGGTGGGAAAGAAATGCAGCCAAGGATGGAAATCATTAAGATTTCAAACATATTTCTTTCACCTTCCAGTCCTAGTGGACTAACTTTATGTTCCCTGTTGAGGTCTTTGGTATTATTTAATCTGAAAAGACTACCCCACTGGCATTTTATCATGAAAGTCAGCAGAGAAATTCCTTTATTTGGAAAAAATTGGGGCACCACATTTCCCATCCCAAATAAAATGGCAGGTTGATGTAGTGCCCAACATACTACTCTCCCATCTTTGCTCATGTCAGAATTGGGTGATATTAAGTTAATTTTACAATTCTATCATGATTTTTTTTTAAAAAAGATTAATAACAGAACAATTAAGATCTTTAAAATGAGGCAAGACATGGTTTATGCAGCAGTCAATGATCTTATGGGTGCAGGGAATCCCCTTTAGACATAAGATGCAAATTGTGATCATTTCCTACTTATAATCTTAGAGTTGTCTAAATCTTAGGAAGGGTAAGTGACTTGCCCAGGGTCACATGACTTCCTATTAAAAATAATTAATTTATTTTACGTTTTCAACATTCATTTCCACAAGATTTTGAGTTCCAACTTTTCTCCCCATCTCTCTCCTACCCTCATCCCAAAACGCCAAGCATTCTGATTACCCCTTCCACCAATCTGCCCTCCTTTCTAACATCCCTCCCTTCCCTTATCCCTATCTTCTCTTTTGTCCTGTAGGGCAAGATAAATTTCTATACCCCATTACCTGTATTTCTTATTTCTTAGTTGTATGCAGCAACAATACTCAACATTTGTTCCTAAAACTTTGAGTTCCAATTTCTCTTCCTTCCTCCTTCCCCACCCATCTCCACTAAGAAGGCAAGCAATTCAATATAGGCTATATATGTGTAGTTTTGCAAATAACTTCCATAATGGTCATGTTGTGTAAGACTAACTATATTTCCCTTCATCCTATCCTGACCCCATTTCTTCTATTCTCTCTCTTGATCTTGTCCCTCCCCAAAAGTGTTTACTTCTAATTGCTCCCTCTTCCCATTTGCCCTCCCTTCAATCATCCCCGCCATCATACTTATCTCTTTCTTCCCTACTTTCCTGTATTGTAAGATAGGTTTTCATACCAAATTGAGTGTGCATATTATTCCTTCCTTGAGGCAAATGTGATGAAAGTGAGCTTCACTTTTTCCCTCTCACCTCCCTGCTTTTTCCCTCTATTGAGAAGGCTTTTTCTTGCCTCTTTTATGAGATAATTTGTCCCATTCCATTTCTCCCTTTCTCCTCCCAATATATTCCTGTCTTACCCCTTAATTTTATTTTTTAGACACGATCCCTTCCTATTCAACTCACCCTGTGTGCTCTCTCTCTCTCTCTCTCCACACACACGTGCGTGTGTATAATGTGTGTATAATCCCACCAACTACCCAGATATTGAGAAAAGTTTCAAGAGTTACAAATCTTATCTTTCCATGTAGGAATGTAAAGAGTTCAATTTTAGTAAGTCCCTTATGATTTCTCTAACCTGTTTAATCTTTTCATGTTTCTCTTTATTCTTGTGTTTGAAAGTCAAATTTTCTTTTCAGCTCTGGTCTTTTCATCAAGAATGCTTCAAAGTCCTCTATTTTATTAAAAGACAATTTTTCCCCCTGTAGTATTATACTCAGTTTTGCTGGGTAGGTGATTCTTGGTTTTAGTCCTAGTTCCTTTGATTTCTGGAATATCCTATTCCATGCCCTTCGATCCCTTAATGTAGAAGCTGCTAGATCTTGTGTTATCCTGATTGTACTTCCACAATACTCGAGTTGTTTCTTTCTAGCTGCTTGCAAGGAGTTTCTCTTTTTGGATCTCTTTCAGGAGGTGATTGGTGGATTCTTTCAATATTTATTTTGCCCTCTGGTTCTAGAATGTCAGGGCAATTTTCCTTGATAATTTCATGAAAGATGATGTCTAGGCTCTTTTTTTGATCATGGCTTTCAGGTAGCCCCATAATTGTTAAATTGTGTCTCCTGGATCTATTTTCCACGTCAGTTGTTTTCCCAGTGCGGTATTTCACATTATCTTCCCCTTTTTCCTTCTTTTGGTTTTGTTTTGTGATTTCTTGGTTTCTTATGAAGTCATTAGCTTCCATCTGTTCCATTCTAATTTTGAGAGAACTATTTTCTTCAGTGAGCTTTTGAACCTCCTTTTCCATTTGGCTAATTCTGCTTTTTAAAGCATTCTTCTCCTCGTTAGCTTATTGAACCTCTTCAGTTAGCCTATTTTTCAAAGTGTTATTTTCTTCAGCATATTTTTTGTGTCTCCTTTAGCAAGCTGTTGACTCGCTTTTCATGATTTTCTTGTTTCTCTCTCATTTCTCTTCCCATTGTTTCCTTCACTTCTCTTACTTGATTTTCAAAATACTTTTTGAGCTCTTCCATGGCCTAAGACCACTGAATATTTATTTTGGATGTTTGGGACACAGAAGCCTTCACTTTTATGTCTTTCCCTGGTGGTAAGCATTGTTCTTCCTCATCTGAAAGGATGGGAGAAGGTATCTGTTCACCAAGAAAATAACCTTCTATATTCTTATTTTTTTCCCTTTTTTTGGGTATTTTCCCAACCAGTTACTTGACTTTTGGGTTCTTTGTCAAGAGTAGGGTATACTTTGGGGACTTGTAAGATCTCAGTTCCTCCAAAGTGGCACAATCAAGCCTGTACACTGATTTGGGAGCTGCCAGAAACTTTTGTGCCCAGAATCCTTGAGTAGTAGAATTTCCTCTCCACAACAGCCTCACCTCCAGTTCCTCTATGCCAAAGTTCAGGGATGAAGTTTAGATCAGCTGCTCAATTCCACCAGGTGTTTTATGATGAGGCCTCCAACAATGGATGTTGCCTGCTGCCTGCCCTAGGAGCTGCTACCGCTCACTGAGGCCTCTGCTGCCACCACCTGGGGCCAGAGCTACGTGGGGGGAGGACCCTGCTAGCTGAAAAAGGCCTCTCACTGACCTTTGGTGCCTGTGAGTTGAGGGATCTGTAAACTCCCTGGATTCTGCCCCTGAGACCTGCTCCAGTCCTCCTCCCTGTGTCACGTGGTCAAGGCTGGGCTGGGCTCGTTCAGTATCTGTTGTAACATACCTTCCCCCTTGGCCTTCCCCTTGGTCACCCTGGGCTAGAAATCTCCTCCAATCTGTCATTCTAGATGGCTTCTGCTGTTCTAGAATTTGTTGAGAGTCGTTCTTTACAGATATTTTATGGACTGTGGGGGAAGAACTAGAGTATAAGCATTTTTCTACTCCTCCATCTTGGCTCCATCCTCCACATGACTTCTCAAATATCAGAAGTGGGATCTGAAATCACATTTTCCTAATCCCCAGTTCAGTAACTTATCTACTTTTTTAAAAGCAAATTTGTATTGCCATCTTTTGTTTTTGCATCATCTACATTTCCCACTGTGCATCCCTTTCCCTATCCTTCCCGGAGAACCATACTTTACAATGAAGTCAAGAAGCATATATTAAACACTGTGTGCCAGGAACTATACTAAATACTGGGGGTTCAAATGCAAAAAGGAGTCTTTCCCCTCAAGGAGTTTATGTTCTAATTAGGGGCAGAACACAAAAATGAGGAGCTGAAAAGATGAGGGGAGGAAAGGTGCCCACATGGGGGCAAAGTCTGGGGAGCAAAGGATGGCTGTTCTGGACCCTTTCTCAGAATGGAGGCTCTGGAAGGAACTGGCCAATAGGAAAAGGGTCCCACAGAGGTGGAGGGAGAAGGCTGCTGAAACATAGTGGTAAAATCTGGAGAGTGAAGTATAATAAAGAAGAGAAAGAAAAGGAAGGAAAAAAAACACTCAATAAAACTAACAACTTCATCTATTCACTCTTTGCATTTGCTGAATCATGGCTTCGTTTAAGACAGAAACACCGCAACACAAAGGCTTGATTCTAATCCCATGGCCACAGAAAGCAAAGCTCACGTCCATACACTGTCTACTAGCTAATTCTGCACAAAGCCTTGTGAGAAATGCATTGTAGAATGCAAAAGAAACAGAAGATGAGAGCCCCTTACCATCAGGAAATCACAGCTGGGTGGGCAGACAAGATTCTTACAGTGAAATGAGGAAGCAAAGACTTAAGATAGGGGAGAAACACCAAAAGCAACATAAGATTCTCTAAGAGAAGACTGCACAGACTGGTCTAGCTGGGAAGGCTTCCTGGAGGAGGTGCCTTGAGCTGGCTCTTTGAAGGTTGGTTAAGACTTTGGCAGGTGGAAAAGAGAGAACGTGGCATTGATGACATAAACCTTGTGTCAGGAGCACAAAGGGGCCAAGTGCTCACTGGGGGATGTTTTTATTCTTTTGGATTGGAATCCTCATACAGACTTGGTAGCCCCTGGGATGCTGAGACCCTCAGAAGTTTGCAGTGTTATACAAAAATGTTTTCTGAAAACGAGAAAAACAAAATCAAGGGACAAGCAGATACTGGTCCCAATGAGGTCTGCATTTCCAAGGATGAGGGCTCTTCTCTGAGTCCTGTTTTAGTCTGGCTTCTCCTAGGTGAATCTTGTCCCAACCAGGAGGAAGAAAAGTTGCTTGCTCCTCCTCTCTCCCTCCCCCTGTTCTCCCTCACCCCCCACTGCATGTCTCTCCTCTATATATCTCTGTCTTACATCTCCCTTTACATCTTAATCTCTTTTCACATCTTTCCAATCTTCCTCTCGCTGTAGTTTGACCATCAAGTCCCAAGTTTTTGGAGTTGACCTAGAGACTAGAGACTCCAAATCCTCAGTGCCACCTCTCCAGGGCCAGAGGGAGGAAAAGGCAGATTGGCACATCAGTCCAAATCCTTTCTCTTCCCCAGAGGTTCCCCTGACTCGCTCCGTAGGCCCCTTGGTTGGTCACTTTTACCGTCATGATCCACGGGTTCACATGATTTACATCATGATTCTGCTTCTTGGGGGCAGATAGATACACCCGATTGCCCCACACTCATGGCCTTGGAAAGGGGGCAGTTTAAGACAAATATCCTGTCACTCCCTGACTTAGGTCATAGAAAGAGCATGGATAAAGGCTTGGACTAGGGAAACAGTGAGGTAGGGAGAGGATGCACAGAGGAGTCAGTTACAGAGGTTGACAGTGGATATGATGGGTGGGACAGTGAGACAACTGGACCAGAAGGGTGAACTTGGACTGTCTGTGCTTCTTTCTATTCCCACTGCTTAACACAGTGGATGGCACATAGTAGGTACCCAATCAAAGCTTACCGACAATGGGCCCAGGCATATCGGAGGAAGAGGGGATTTTTTCACTCTTTGCTCATTGCCCACATCCAGGAAATCTGAGACAATCTCCACATGGTACCTCCTTATATGTGGAGATTGGTTCTGTCACTGGGAAAACATGGTTTCAAAATGAATGGAAGAAAAAAGAAGAAACCAAAACAGAACTCTCAGAAAATGACAGCTATCTTCCAGTGAGTGGCCCTCCCACAAAGGCCGCTATGGAATTTGAAGCTGCTTTGAGTAAAAAATAAGAGGCTCCTCCCCTGCTGTTTCCATCTACATGGCACAGTGGATAGAGCACTGGCCCTGGAATGAGGAATACCTGGGTTCAAATCTGGCCTGAAACACAGTAATTACTAGTTGTGTGACCTTGGGTGCCACTTAACCACTGTTTGTCTCATTTGCAAAATGGGGATCACAATAGCACCTACCTTGCAGGGTTGTTGTGGTCATATGAGATTGTAAGTTGCTCAGCATGATACCAGGCACATAGTAGGCACTTTCTAAATGTTTGCTATTAGCATTACCATTATTATTCCTAGACAGCATTGCCAAACACCACTTGGTTATACTGGTATTTAATTTCAATTTTTTTTTTTGTCAGTTCCTATTTCAAGTGTGATACAACGATCTCATTTTCTTTGGTTGGTTTCCTTCATTTTGCTTCACTTCACTGGAGTCTTCTCATGCTTCTCTGGATTCATCCTAGTCACTTCTTACAGCCCAGAAGTATTCCTTGACATTCATGTACCATGACCTCTGTTCCCTATTTGTTTCCATGTATTTGCTATCACAAAAAGCACTGCTGCCAAAATTCTGGTGCATATGAGGCCTTTCTGTCACTGACTTCCTTAGCATTTGCTCAGAATGGAGTCTGCGCCACAGGTTTAGCTACTTTGGTCACTTTCTTCCAAGTTGCTTCCCAGAATGGTTGGATCAATTCACCAACAGTTGCCCCTGGAGGCAAGGGCCAGCTTGGGGAGTCAATGGGCACTAGGGGTGGAAAGGGTGGTACCTTACGGATTTCAGTAAGGCCACAGAAGAGGCATTCTAGTGTTCTGGTCCCTATTTCTTCATCCATCTGCTGCACAGAAACTTCTTGGAGTCCCAAACCATCCTTTTCAAATCCCTGAACAGGCCTCTCAGTGACCCACAAAGACATTTTCTCCAATAATTAATGACATTTGTCTGTTTGGTTACGGAGGCAAGCTTGAGATTCTTTGCTTTCCCACTATGGTGGTTACTTTGAACTATCACTTTCCAAGAAGAGATCTAAGTAAAACGAGTAAAATGAGACTTCACATTCAAAGTCAGAGATGGGACCCTGTGATCTACTGCTGCTTGTCAGGATGTTGAGGTCAGTCTTCTTGCTCCCTTCTTGCATTACATGGTATTAAGGGGTGGTGCTGAGATGGATTTAATATTCTCAGTTGAGAAGGTAAAGGAGGCACATGCAGAGTGGGTGTGGAAAGGACAGCTGGGAGAGAGGCTTCAAATGCTACCAAAGGAAAGGTGATGGCCAAGAAGTGAGTAAAAGATTTGCCACTGGGCAGGGTAGGAGCAGAGGAGCTTGTCTGGGAGAGAGAAGGAATGGGGGAAGAGCGAGAGAGAGAGGGAAGGGGAGAAGGGAGATTCAGCCAGGACACAACTCATGTTGATCTAGTTCTGCAATGATTTTCTTAGGGAAAAGACTACCACAGCAGCCCACTAGGGTGCTTGGTCCCGCGAGGCACTTGCAAATCATGGGGTGGGGGTGCTGAGCATTATTCTGCTTCTTTTTTACTTGGCCATTTCTCCCATTGAGACACTTGGCTCTGATGGAAGGTTCCTGCCTGGACTGGCAAGAGTCGGCTTGAGATGACGCATTTAGTCAAGCTGTACAGTCTGCCTTGATTAACACCTACACTGCCCTTCAGGGATTTAAGATTCAGTGGAATTCTTAGGTTCTATTACAAATAGATGAAAATGTAAGAACTACCATGTGACCAGCTTCATGACTTCATCTTCCTTCTAATGGAGAAACAGCTTTCCTCACCCTACACTTCCTGTTCAATAATATGGGGTCCTTGAAATCCAGCAAGGCATTAGAGAAACACATGTGTTCCTCTTGGGTGGAGACAGGAACAAATGGGGGTCTAGGTGACACTGTGTCTACTCAATTAAGACCCAGCACACTGCACTGCTCCTTTGATAGGCTCCATGGCCAAGTCACATTTATAGAATTTAAACTCTCCCTGCCAAAAAAAAAAACCAAAACAACCCAACAAAACTGGCCTAGCAATTACTGTGGGGGGAACTAAGTGGAAGAATGCAACCAAGTTGGGTGTTCCTGACTCAGGCCCAGTCTCTCTCCATTCACTACACAACCCCGGTCCCCTCCCCCCCATCTCCAAGGAAGATCCAAGTGAAATCTTTGGAATAGGTCCGTCAGCTGGCCACAGAAGGTTCCAAAGGTCCCTCTAAGGACTGATAAGACTTAAAACCACTTCAAATAATAAATGTCATTCATATCGTATTTTAAAGTCTATGTTACGTACACAATCTCCTTTATGCCTCATACCAACCCTGGGACGTCAGCAACGTATAAGAGATGAGAAACCTGAGGCTTTAGAAGGGTCAGTAACTTACCAGTCACACAGCTGTTATAAAAGGCAGTAGGGTTTCAAACTGTGGTCCTTGTGGACACCTGAGGAGGCTTTTCTTGACCCCTCTGACTGACCATGCCCTCACTCTACTTTTCATGAGCACTTTGGCCTCCTCTTGGCTGCACTCCCCCACCAAACTGGGCCAAGAATGCCCAAGTCTCATTTCTTGATCTCTGGCTTCTTGTCCTCCACCCAACCCAGAACTGGACTCAAGGTGGGAAACCCTGAAAACTTTTAGGAGCAACCTGACCAAAGTGTCCAGGTAAGGATAAATGTACAAGAACCACAGAATAAAATCCATCTGCCAGGCCTGGAGTCAAGACTCACATTCCAATTCAATCTCAGATACTTAGTATCAGTGTGACCCTGGGCAAGTCACTTCTGTTTGCCTCATTTTACTACTTGGTAAAACAGAGATGAAAATAGCACCTACTTTCCAGGGCTGTTGGAGGATCAAATGAGATAATTATAAAGTTCTTAGCACAGGGCTGGACACATATTGTAAGTGTACACATATACAAATGTGATTTATTATTACTATTTATACCACTTTCACGAGGTTATCACCAACTTAAAAGACTTTAAAAAATTCAAACAATCAGGATTTTCTCACCCATGACAATGAATTGCTGTTTGACTAGTCCTTTTCATCAAAGAACCAATTATGCTAAAGAACAGATCAAGCCAGTGGCAGATGTAACCAAGCACCTTTTCTAAAACCTGAGGACATTTTAGAAAGTACCTTTGGCTTCTGAAAAACCAATCAACCAACCCTTCCCATAGCATCAACTTTATAAAACTGATCATTTAAAAAACCAAGGTGCTCCTCATAGGACAGATCCTGTCCTATGTTACCCTCCTACTTAGCTGAACTTCCTGGGTTAAAGGAGCTGAAAAATGAAAATTTCATTCGTAGTTAGAGCTCTTATTACTCTTTCAAAAACCAAAATATACATACAGAGAGGTTAGTGTAAACATATTTAATGTCACTGAAATTACATTTCCTTCAACACTTAGAAAAAGCTCCAGGACTTCAATGGATTCAAATAAATATCCTATGAGATTAATTGTCACACATGTTTAATTGATTTTTAAAATAACAGTGCACAAGTCAGGACTCTCTGAAATACAACTAAAGTTTTCAAAAAAAAAATGTACAGTAGTACAATGCGCTGAAGGAAATCTTACTCTTAAAAGTAGAATCTATCAGTCTCACAAATGAATGAAACCACCCAATCAAAAGCACTTATTAAATGACATTCGCTGCCATGAAAAGATGAAAGAAATGCACTCCCCAGTCAATTGTCATGAATTTGCAAAATTCCATTTTAAATAGAATCATAATGGTCATCCAAGTTGCATCCTTCCAAATAGAGAGCCGACTTTAAACTCCAGAATTTCAAGAGCACTGTTCTCAGAGCTCAACAGTGTGGCCTAGGTCCCCTCTGTAATGTACCTTCTTTCTTAAGCAGCTTCCCAGCGAGTCTTCATCAACCAGCCAATTCAGCAAAGACAGGCTTGCCCTTCCTTCTAGACCCAGCCCCTAGGGGACCACCTTTAAAAGCAGGGCCCCAAATACCAACTCTTATCAAGAAGCTCCCCATGAGTCTGAGGAAAAGAGGGGCTGAGGCACAAATATACTTCTTATTCAGGAAGAGGCACTAAGGGGCAGGGACATCACACCAAACTGGGAACAACTTTTGGATTTCTCCTTTCCCTTCCTTCTGCAGATGGCTCTGACTGAAGGAGGCCTCTCATACCCAGCGTTCTCCTTCTTTCTCCGAGAAGTCTGTCCTCTTTGCATTGCTCTTGTCAGTGCCTCTGTCCCTCTCATGGCATGTTTCTCACTGCCAGCAGTGGGTGCACTGAAAGCATTAGCAGAGAAGAGCTAAGATTTATCAAGCCATTGCTAAGATAAGGAGATAATTGTCTTTGCCAACCTACCGCATTTTACATCCACTGACGGAGATAGCTATGTTTCCCCATCAGGAATCGCTACAAGATAAGACCTAACCACATAATACTGTTGTACTCCAAATTAATAAATATATGGGACTAAGAAGCTGTTCAACAGTGAATTCAGCAATGTATAAGGACCAAAAAATATATGTATCTAACATGTGTTTTATCCCATGTTCTAATAAAGAATGTTGGGGTGTTTCATCCAACAAAACACAATGAAAATGTCGCCTTTCCGGATTGGTCAGTACACAGGATTCCAAGTCTGATCTCAAACAGAAAAGCCAATGAATCAATTTTCAAGAAAAGCCACGTAGTCGGTCAATCTGGCTAATTGTTGTTCGTTGGGGATTGGTGGAACTGGAGCAGGCTCTATTTAGAAAAACAAACAGAGGAGACATAAATACAACCTAAGGGACAACTATCACACTTTCAATCCCCTAGCCTTCAATCTCATAAAGAGAAGATTTCTTTGGACTAGGATTTACTTGTTTCATGGTGACTGGGAAGCTTTCGAGGGTCAAGTCAAAAATCTAAGGATAACTGAACCCACTCTTTCTTCAGACTGTGATTTAGTGAACGAAAAATAAGAAATGGTTTCGACTGCTGAGTTTCAAAAAAGATTTCTTTTTCAATTCCCCTTTCACTGAATGTGAAAAATCTGGGAGAAAAAATATTGTAGTTACATGGAAGGACAGCTCCCTGGTCATTACAGGACAAGCCAAGAAAGGAATGGGAAACTCTGAACAAAATCCATCTGTCCTTTCCTGGGGCTCACAAAGCCTTCAAATATCTGTAACTTCAATGCAAACAGGAGGCTGACTTACCAGGAGTCAGAGCAAGGACCCTCAACGCATTGAAGTTGACCTGGAAGTTTCACGCCCACGCTGCATCCTCACCAACCCAAGTCTAAGTGATCCCCCACCCACCACCAAATCAAAGTCCTCCATCTTCTTTAATGATCAGTCACTGCTCCATTATGGGAGTGTCCTGGTCATTGCAGTTACCCTGTTAAACTATCATGTCAGATCAGGGGGATTCTCTAAGACAACAGCTGGAATCTTTATCTGTCATAATTCAGGACCATATGATCATGAAGAGCTCACTCACGGGGTCAAACAAGCCAGTCCCAATCAGAGAGGAGGGACCCCAAGTCATCACAATTGCCATAATATTTAAAAATGAAAACAATAAGGCTAACAGTGAGTCTTTTTCTATCTCAACCTACCGTAACATATAAGGCAGCAAGGTGGTGCAGGGATAGAGCACTAGGCTTGAAGGAGGAAGACCTGAGAATCAAATCTAGCCTCAGACATTTACTGGCTGTATGACCCTCAGCAAGTCACTTAACCTTGTCTGCCTCAATTTCTCCAACTGCAAAATGAGTAAGAGTATCTTTGCTGAGAAAATTCCAAAAGGGGTCATCAAGAGTTGGGCATGACTGAAAACAACTGAACAACTAAATCCAAGAAAATTCATTCTTGAGCATATTATAATAAATCCATGGAAACTACCAACCTGATAAAGGAATAAATCTGTTAAAGGAAACATCCAGGGAACCTACAGACAAGAAAAGTTGAAACAACTGTTAAGACATTTTTCATACCAAAGTCACAAACACATAAAAGTAAGTCTGTGTTCTCAACTGATAAACAGGTCCATAAGGAATGCCCACTGCAGGCACAGGAGCACCTGCCTCTGGAGTACAGACTCTGGGAGGAGTTGGAAGGACCTCAAGCTAAAGTACTGTCTCCTAGCCTGGGTCCCTAGGCCCCTTTCTGGGCCACCAGAACCACCCATGTCCCTCCAGCTGAATTCTCAGTCTAATAAAGTGACCAGCTCTTTTTCCATGTAGCACATCTAGGTGAGTCTCCACTGTCTTGTCAAGCCAAGTCATGATTTCACAACAAACCTGTAAAGTTGGTTATTTTGAATCAAAAGGCAAGATCTGACACTTCTTAATACTCAATCTGGCCCAATGATTTACCGTCAACCTCTTTTTGGAGCCTGTCACCCCATGTTTTAATGTTTTCTGCTATCTGTCATTTGTACATTCAATAAGCATGCCACCCCACACCTTTATCTAAGTTGTTGATAAAAATGTCAGACAGTCCAGGGAGAAATACCACAACCAGGCAACCTTCCTTGAGAGGTCGCCTTACAAGCTGATGTGGATCCATCAATGACCACTCATCTATAGAATGGCAGAATGCTCATACCATCCAATCCAAAAATTTGTCTCAAACTTTGCTCACTCTAGTTAGTCTTTCTCATATTTGCTGAAAAAAGCCTTTTTTTGCTCATAAAACCAGTAGACATTTCTATTGAGGATACAAAGCAGAATTCATACTGACTTCAAACTAGAGTGAGTTAGCTGAGTAACAGCTAAGTATTTGATATCTGAGCCTCTCCCCACCATGGGCAGCAATCTCTTTTGAACTGTAAACATCTTGTTCAGAGATAAGCAATGCTTTTGTTTCTGGTTCATACTAATCTTCCAAAGCTGCACTTTCACTTGGAATATGGCTCTTCTACTTGCACTGTACTCTCCCTAGGGTATGGAGATGATGGCACAAGTATTCTTTCCTTTGACCCCAAATGCAGAGCCTCAGCTCTGGCATAACCTGTTCAAACTGCAAAGCCTGTAACTATGGGCATTCCTGCCACATTTCCCACCCACAGTTCCTCATTAGGCATCTGAGAGGCACAGAAAACAGAGAGTGTGCGCTGTGGAGAGTCCTTACACCCAGGAAGTGAGAAGCCTTGGTAAGTCCTGTAGCCAATAACTCTGGACAGCATTACTGTTCTAAGAACATTGGCCTGTGCACAGTTACCACTAAGTCTGACACTGAGCTGGGAAGGCTGGGCTCCTCAGAACCACACCTCCTGGCTCCCAACCACCCTCAGGCAATTCTTCAGAGGCCCCAAGGGGCAGGATGCTTGCCCCTCTGGCTTGGAAGAGGGAGGGAGCTCCCAACTTGAGGGAATCCAATTCCTCGGAGAAATGAAGGTAACTTTGAAAAAGTGAACAAGGTTTTAGGAGTTACAATTCCTGCCCTGAATTATGCCTGTTTAAAAACCATGAGTTGAATCTCGTCCATTTTATACGCAGAGCAGCACAGAGAAGTCAATGAATTGTAAATGGAGGACAAGGGTGACATGTAGAGCAACAGCGCCACCTACCTGGCTTCTTGGGCATCACCATCCTTGTGGTGGAGTCCGCCTGCCATCCCTGTTCCAAGACACCTATGACAAATCACAAAATAGTAAGTGCTGGAAGTCTTCCCTGTCATCTCAGAGAAGACAAGAGGTTCAGTAACTTAATGTCCAATGCCATGTAATTAAGAAGGCACAGGGTCCATCTGCTTCTCCAGGACTCTGCCCTAAAATGCCCACCTCAACACATGAACCAATGAGCTATCACCTTTCACTCTCAGTTCTCAACACCAATATCTGAAATATGAGCACAAATTCTATTATTCATTGCAACTTAAATCTTCTCTGATTACAGGTCCAGAATATATGCTAGAAAGGACGCCTGTCCCTTACTTTAAAAATAACAATGACAGTAGCTAGGACTTAGATGGTACTTTAAGAATTACAAAATGGTTTCTATATGATCTCATTTCATCCTCATAAACATCCTCAGCTACATGCTATTATTGTGCCCACTGTACAGATGAGAAAGCTGATGTCCCTAGGCAGTAAGTCACTTGCAAGGTCACACAAACAGCAAGCTATATGAGGCAGGACTTGAAATTTGACTTCTTGATTCCAAGGTCAGTGCTTCCTCCACTGGGCCACCTGTCTGGCTTGGATGAAACACTCATCTGAGTCTGATCTGACTTGCACTTTCTAATCTATCACTTATGAATAATTTTCTATAGGGCAGAAACCAAAATTATGCAAATGGGTTAAATATGTAAGTAAACCCATGAAAAACTAAGACACATATGCTAAGGGCAATAATTATCTTAAGAATCCTATCTAAATTAAAGATGGATCACATGGGTGAAAAGGAAACAAATGACAGTAAAATTGATTCTATTCCAGTCATTTATATTGCTTTTTTTTAAACATCAAAGGTGACATGATTTTAAATTGTAAGCACTAAAATAAATGCATTTTTTTTAAAGGAAACAAACTGCACTAAAAAAAAGAGTGGGTTCTTGGGTTTCAATGACTGTACCTCTAGAACTAAAGCTGCAAAGTTTAAGCTTCTCATTTCAAGGACAAAGGCAGCCACCATGAGTGCAGGGAGGGCTCTCCTGCCACTCTGGCCTTGAACATTGGCTGGCACCTCTGTCTAGGCCTAGAGGTTCACCACAGCCATGACCTCCAGGTAAGGGTTCTGCATGGCAGGAGACGCTGAGGAGGTCCTAAGGGTGGAAGGGAAAACCACTGGGCCATAGTGTGAGAAGGGGAATGTGGGTTAGTATCAGTTGATGTCACAGGAAAAATTGACAGCAAGAAGATTGGCCTAAACGTACAGGAGGGGGTGGCATGGGTAAGATGGGGTTGGGGGAAGAGAAGGGATGACATGGGTAGGATGGCATCAATGGGAGCTGATGGAGAGAGGACAGACCTCCCCAGGTTGGCCTCTGAGATCATTTCAGCTGCATCCAAGAGTGGGGGGAAGGGCCAACAATGTAGTTTTCCAAAGTTTGGCTTCATAACATTCTTTCCTTATCGAGAGGCCCCAATAACCTGAGGACAGCAAGACAAGTTACCTTTCACTGCTTCTTCTACAGGAAGTCCCACAAATGCTGCAAAGTCATCGGCAATGATTGAGGTGTATGCCTGAGAGACCAGTGCAAAGGCTCTTCTTCTTGTGGCATCTATTGGAGGGTGAAGAAAGATTCATCATCCCACAAAGCACAGGAGTCCTATAGTTCCCCCTGGCAAGACACAGAAACAAGCTGAGGAGATCTTAAAGCTCCCCCCAAAAAGGTATTTGTTCTCCTGGGTCCATAAGGCTACATGCTTGTGTGCTAGTTTTAAACATACTATCTCTCTTGAAGATTGCAAATGATAAAAAAAAGCTAAACATGGAGAAAAAAGTATTTCACACAAAGATCCATTTGTATAATTTAAGATAAACTACACTACAATCCATTCATTCAAAAGACAGCCCTTTCCCCATTTCCCTTGAGGCCAAGGAGCTTAGACTTTCCAGGCATCACTTGGGCACCGAGTCACCATGGCCTCTCTCCTGGCCAATATGGGCAACAGAGAGGATTGGGAGGGTTTCTTAGCTGCCCTTTCATTAGTGATCAGCCCTGGTGCACGGGTGATGGGCAGGCATGGTGTCTGTGGCTAGAGAGTCTGCTCACTCCGATGCCACTCCATATTATGGGAATGAGCCTTGGCTGTGGCCTTAGCTTTCTGAGCAGCACCTGGTGAGGACAGAGAGACTTCACTGGGACATCAGTGCCAGGCTAGACACCTGGTGACAAGGGTGTCTGGTCCTGCCTTGCCCCCTGCTGAAGAGACAGTGGAGGGTGGGAAGAGGGAGTGAAGCATCAAACCATCATCTGAATCCAATTTTAGATAACCCTGAAACACTAACTCAGCTGTTAGTACTGGAGAGATGACAACAGCTTTGCCTAGCGATCAATGAAGGGGTAGACATCTGCATAAAGGGCATCACTAGAAGGGAGGATGATAAGCAGAAGTTTCCTGAAAAAGGCCAAGTAGCAGCTGTATTGATTTTATGACTGAAGCAAGAGAGACATCGCCATCAGAAACGAATGATGACTGGAGACCAGAATTAACTGAAGAGGAGGGGTTGGCCCACCTTTGGACATCTGCCAAGTTCTTTCAGGGACTGCGACCTCTACCTTGAAACAAAAGCTGGGTTTTTAAAACCAATGTCTTCCAGTGCTGTGTCATGGCTGAGTCCCTAGGAGGATGAGGGACAAATAAAGGATCGGGCAAAAGTGAAGGGAAGGATGTCACAAACACTACCAAGAAGTGCAAGAACCCAGATACAATGGGCTGGGGTGCGGAGGGAGGGGTAAGTAGTGGTGGAGGCCACAAGATGCTGAGAGAAGGGGAGGAAGGCCCTGAGGAGAGGAGGGCAGCCTGGTCTCTGATCTGCATTGCAGCAAAGGAGGGTTCAATCACCAACCAGTGTTCCCCAAGAACCTCCCAGGCCCAGAAGTAAGCACAAGCAACACAAAGATAAAGACCAGCAGCTGTGGGCCTCCGAGAACCTCTACTTTACTGGCAGCTCCAATGGGGGCAGCAAGAACAGGTTCCTAAGGGAGGGGGCACTTGAGGTATGTTTGGAGGGAGCCTGGGATTCTGAGAAGCAAAGGGGAGGAGGAGCCCTCTCCGCCAGGGCCCAGTGAGGGGAACATCTTCTCACACTGAGAAGAGCCCTACAATGGGGAGGACAGTCAGCAGTGTGAGCCCCAAACACCACCCATATTCTCAGTGACCAGGAGCAGGGATCAGGAAGGCAGCACCTCCTAGACAGTGACAGAATGCAGGAGAAGGAGGGTGCCAATCTCTCACTGGAATCCCTGGGACCGGGCCATCTGCCTGGTTGTCATGTCGTCCTCAGCCTCCATTTGTGGGAGACTCTCAGTGACAGAAGCTGTGAATGCCCACTTTGTCCCAAGGATGTAGAGGAAGGGGCTGCCTCCCTTCCCTAAGCCCAATGAAATCACAATTCTCATGTCATCATCCCTTGCCCCTACTCTTGCATCCCTGAGGCACAGGGCCAGGCTGGGGCCTCCACCTCCTATTTCCCACCAAAGAGATGACCAACTGTCCAGCGTCTTCACTGGACAGAATATGAAAAATGACAGACGACCTGATATACAGAGAACTACGTGGAAAGCACCTAGGAATCAGCCTCTGTGTTCAGACAATGAGTCCAACTCAAAGAGAAACCAGGGCCACTCCACTGCACCCAAGGATCCCTGCGGGCCACATAGTGACTTCTTGTTAAAATATTATCCAGGTTTAATTGAGTTTAAATATGGTGGAGCCCTGGGCTCCACGAGGCCCTCCTGCTCTTCCTCACACAAGATGTGGCATCTCCAAGCCTTGGCATGGGCCTGGAATGCTCCCCTCCTCATCCTGGAGACCTTTTCTCTTTGTCCCCCCATCTGCTCTGTATAATGGTACATGTGTGCTTGTTGTCTCCTCCAATACAAAATGAATTTCCTGATGCCAAGGTCTGGTTCAGTCTTGTCTCTGTACCCTCACAGTGGGGGCTTCATAAATGCTGGACTGAACACATTACTGTCAGTATGTGTCTTCTCATGCTTCCTGCCTCAAGAACTCCCCTCTAAGGGAGATGAGAATCTAAACTGCAAATGACAGCTGGCAACTGCATGAGAGACAACTCAACATGACATAAGAGGACAGTCTAGTCACAGTGGATGATGTCTCAGACACACCGAGATCCTGGATCGTGCAAGCTGTGGGGCCATGTGGATAGGTATGACTGGAGAGATGTGGATGTGAATATCAGGGCTAATAGCAGACTTCATCTCTGCTTTCTAACCAAATCGATATAACACCCTGAGCTCCACCAGCTGCATGACCTTGGACAAATCCCTTCAGACTGTGTGTGACACCTTACAAGCACTTACAAACCTTGTTTCTCTGGCAAAGTGGCTCCTGCTCTAAAACAGAATGAGAAGTCTGAATATCTTTGACAATTTCTTGGTCCCCAAAGTCTGCTCCATGTCACATTTCTAAAAACCAATTCTCTTATAGTAAAAAACAACAGAGAGACTTCAAGAAGATTTAGATCCAAGTGTTGCTAGAGGGGAAACCTCTAGTCTGCTGCCCACAGTGTACATAATCTCCGATTAAGATGGTGGCATGATCTAAAGTATCTGAATTTTAAAAACTGTCTTCTTTATTTAAGAAAAGATGAATTTTCCATTCACCACTGATACATCTAAAGTTGAAAAAATACAAGGAGGAAAGTGACTATGAACTAGATTCTTCACCAATAATCAGGCCTTACCTCTGAGTGCTTCCATAATAGGCTGGATGGTTTCAGACCACTGATGCGAACTGATGGTTGTGTAGATTCCTGGAAAATCTCTCTGCCAGATTCTCTGTCCTACTGACCAGATTCCCCCAAGCTCAGAATTCGCCTGCAATAAACAGAGAAACCTTCACTGCACCTGAACATGTCCACCTCACGCAGTGTCCCTGGCTTCAGAGAGAATACGAAAAATGGTGGACAAGGTGGACAAGACTTGATATACAAAGAACTACACGGAAAGTGGAGGAATCAGTCTCTGTGCTTGGACAGTTAGCCCAACTCAAAGAGAAACCATGGCCATTCCACTGCACCCAAGGATCCCTGTGGGCCACACAGTAACTTTGTGTTAAAATATTATCCAGGTTTAATTGTGTTTAAATATGTTCCAATGACATTTTAATCTGGTTTGGACCACACTCGAGAGGGCTGTGGCTGTGTGGGCCTGTAGGGCTCCTCTCTGACACCTTATTTGTGCTGGAATGTTTTCTAATTCAAAAACAATGAGAAGGATCTGAAGTCCAAAACAAATCTGTCCTCAAATGTATTTAACTGTTACTCTAAAGTTTTTCAAAACTAAAGATTACCATGGAAGCACAAAGCAGCCTGCTAAATAACCAAAAAAGTCACATCTCAAGATAGAGCCTCGGGAGGAAAACGAATGTTAGAGACACTGAGCATTTACCGCATTGACATCATTCTTAAAAAAAAAACAAAAAACAAAAAAACTACCACAATTCTGATGAAAAAATTACTTTGTTACTACAGAACCAAGACTCTGAGCTGGGAATTGTATAACATCCCAAACTCAGACTGTGCGGTAGCTAGAATTACTGAGCAGAACACGCTGACTGCTTCAAAGTTATTCCAGAAAATCCTTTGTAAAACTTAAAAAGCTTCACAATGCCTTTGACGTGAAAGCTCCTGCCACCAGCCACCCCACATGCTGGTGAGGTTGGACAGTGACCGAGCCAATCCCTTCCCTCTCCCATACAGATCCTTGGCTGATGAGCTGGCCAGAACTTTGCTGGGCCCATCCTTGGAAGAGAGACTGCACATGATCAAAGCCTTTCTAGTTTCTGGGGAGGGAATCATTGGGCAGGAACAAATGACACAAGACAGGTAAGTAAGGTATAATCTGGGTAATCTAAGCAATTACTATCATTACCATCATAAGAAATGTATTTAAAGCATAATAACCTTACAAAGGAGTAAGACAGACATGGGGATTACTTACAGATTTTATAGCAGGAGGAATTCTTTTCCAAAGATATCGAGCATTATTCCTAATTTATATCCACAAAGAAAAAAAAATCAGTCAGTTTGCTTCACTAGGCTCAATAACCTAGTGCTACAGAATGATTTTTAAAAAACATTTCAATTCACTTTTACAAGCTCTGTATAATCCTACTCTAGAATTACTTTGGCATCTGTGTGCATGCACATGCATGGGTTAGGCTGGGGAGAAGCAACATCCCAGCTGAAAAGATCTTTAGAACATTTTTATTGGGAGAAAATCTTACACCAATGTAAGTGACTTTGCTTCCTGCAGGAGAAGAGCAGCTCTCATTTCCTGACTGACTTGGGGTTTCCTCAGCCAGGGCCCCAGGATGCTGTCAGGCCTGGCACATATTGCCTGGTATGCCTAACATTCCTCAATTTCCTCAGGACCATGTGACAATCCTTTTCTACCTAATCTAAGGCAGGTGTTATCCTATGCCAAGACATCCTTCCCTTCTGCAACTAAGCAGTACTTGGGAAGGGGCACTGCCAAAGTTTTTCAAAGACCAATTTCAAGGAAATCTCAGGACTTCTCAAGAGGTTTAGTTGCAGGCTAAATCTAAAAATGGAACTGCTATATTATAGTTTTTGAACACCTTTCTTATCAGTATCAGAACTGAACTATCCCGATAATGTGGATTTCATTTAACTTCAAACAAACCTGTCTCAAGAAAAAGACATGCTCTTTAAAAAGTTAGACATAAATCAACTAGAACCCCTATTTTAAATAGACTCTGGGAACAATTTCACTTTGATTTCATTGAATTTAAAGACTGCAGTTCACGTGTGCTGGATGCTCAGCACTATGATTGGATGATTACATGCAAGAAGCTTAAAACACCAATTAAAGCAAAACACATACACTCAGGAAGGGGGAGTGAGCAGGTACTGATATCACCAAGGCAATGAACGCTGGGGCTGCCCACATGTGGGCCGCTGATCTGGGACTTCAGAGGCAATATCAGGAGCTGGGAGAGGGTGGTGTTTGTAACCAGAAGGAGGCTGACACTGTGTGATGTGGCCTTAGGTACCCGTAGGCCCCACCATCCTGGGCTTCTCTTTTCTCCAGGACCAAAGGAAGGGGGTGGATCAGACCATTGGTACAACCTCCAGTAGAAAGGGACCCCTGCAGGCTGCACACTGACTTAGAAAACCACAAATTAGCATTATCTCTGTTTTCTTATTTCCTTGGTAAAACATTTCCCAGTTACATTTGAGTCCGGCTCAGTTGCACTACAAACTGGACATTTCTGGACTGGAATCTCTAAGGCCCCTCTGACTCCGGAACTCTCCCCTCCACAAAGCTCAGGGCAGGGCTTCCACAACTGAGGTTCGAAGGCAGAACCTCTAGCCTAGAGTCACCAGGAACTCCACCGGAGCTCATCCCAGAGGCATTCCCTTGTCCACTGGGAGCTCCAAGTCTAGGATTACCTTTTCTACTCATCAGGAGGCAAGGCTTCTTCTGGTGGTGGTGACTTAAGTTTTCTTCTCATTTAAAGAGGATTAGCCAGTTCCAGGCTACAAAGATCACTCATCATTGCCCCTAAACTTCTTTCCAGATTTTTCAACTCAGTTCAATCCAACAAGTGTATATGCCCAAAATACCTGCTCTGTATATGGTGGTGGGGGCTCAACAACAGAAAGGACAACTGTCCTTGTGGAGAGAATGTTTTGTGAGTGGGGAGGTGAAAAGGAAAAGAGACATAAGCCAGTGAACAGGTAAGCAAATACAAGAAAGGATGAAGAAGGCTGATAAGCTGGACTATCAGGCCAGGGGACCCCCTCCCCCACCCAGGGGGCCCATACGCCAGACCCTGAGGGAGGCTGGAGGGAGCCTGGAAACCGAAACTAGTGAACAGAGGAAAGTACTGACACAGGCTGTGCTCTCCTTTGTTGTAATCAGTTGATTATCAGAAGATTATGAAAACGTTCTAAATAAACATAAAATGGGCTAGAGCTGAATAAGGTCATTTTGGCCATTTTTCTGCTTTTATAGATTTTAGGACCTAAAAAGCAGCATTTTGCAAAGTGGCAGAGATCACTCACCTTAAAAATACCCTCATCTAAACCAAAAGGAAAAAAACTATAAGAGTTTTCTAAAATAATGGCAAGGCTTTCCAAAAAGTTCAGTCAGATCTTAGCCACGATGAGCCACAGAAACAAGTACTTACATGTCATTGTGTAGAAGGTACAGAGCGAGGAGCTGCCCGTAAACAGGGGGTGTAGCGATTCCTCCAGGAGCCTAGGAAACAACACACACAAATGAGTCACCAAGGCCATCCATGGAGCCTTTTGTCATTTTCATAGGCAGTGGAGGAAGTCAGCAAGGCCCAGGTTTGAGTCCCACAACTGACACCAGCTGGCTGCCAGGGCACCAAGCCCTGGTGAGGAGAAAGTTTTCAATCTTGCCTGGTAGAAGTTTTTTCCTCCAGGAGCTCCCACCACCAATGAAATCTCAGCTTCAGTTCCTATTTCCTATACTTTTATCCAAACTATTAAATAGGCATGACTGGAAACATGACTGTTTTAACAGAAATGTTAATTCTAATGTTCTGAAAAACAAGAGTATTTGCAACAGGATTTGTGGAGCAAAAGGTTCTAATTTTTTTCAAATACAGCAACAATATGAATATATAAGAATGAAAAACTGGACGTTGTTCCTGGAAGCCTTTTTCTCTGCCCTCTTAGGCTGCGTTTCCCCTTCATTAAAGAACTTTTAGTGCCCTGTTTTCTAGATGAGAGGTGGCTTCAGAGGCAGGACGCCCTAGACTGGGGTGTCTAATTCTGACAAAGGCTGGCCTGATAACCGGTGGTCCGGGGAACTCTTGACAACTCCAAGGTGCTGCTGACCTGCATCAGTGGGGGGAATTTCCTCACGCGGGAGTGAAATCACAGGACCAGTCCCGCCCCCATCCTGGGGCCTGACACTCACCAGCTGTGACCCTGGGCAGGTCGTTTGCCTCTCTCTGCCTCAGCTCCCCTATCCGTAAAACGGGGATCGGGGCTGGCGGGAGGATCACAAGGAGATCCGCACACAGTAGGCGCTCTATAAATGCTTACTCCGCTGCCATCAGAACGAGCACGTGGATAACGTGACTACGGAAGGATCAGAGTCCTCCGGTTCATCGAGGCCCCTCCACCTGTCTGTGACGTCACTCACCGTCGCCCGAGGTTCCGCGCGGCATCCAGCTGGTTCCCCTACGTGCCCAACCCCCCATCTCTGCACCCTCAGCCCCGGCTTCAAGGGCCGTGGGGGAGGGGTAACCTCCCTCCCCCCGCGCCGGCGTCGGCGCCGTAGCTGCGGTAACGAGCCCCTCCCCCTGCCCTGCTCCGTTGCCCCGGTAACCGGCCCCCTCCCGCCCGCCGGTAGAGCTGCCCCGTGCGCGCCCCCGCTGCCGGGCCCCGCCGGTACCTCGAGCTCCTGGTTCTCGCACTGATCCAGCAGTTTCTTGAAGCTGAAGGCGGCGTTGTCCGCCATCACGGCCACGGGCATCTTCCCCGCCTGCGCCGGGCCTGGGCCTCCCCCTCCGCCTCCTCTGCCGCCGCCTCAGGCCGGGCCCCAGAGCTCGCAGCCCGCCGCCGGGCCCTGGATCCCACAGGCGGCGTCGCGCCGAGAATGACGCTCTCCCGGCGCCGAGCCCTTCCCCGGCCACGCCTCCCGACTTCCGGCCTTCGTCCCTCAGCGTGCGCCGACCGACTTCCGGCTCCATCCACGGGGCCCCGCCCACCGCGCTGCGTGCGCGAGCCGCTCTGCCCCGAAGTCTCTCTGCTCTGGAGGACTCATCTCCCTCCTCCCCTTGGCTGAATAGGTGCTGGAGACCTGTGCTGGGATTCCGATCCCGGCTCCCGCGTGCGCCCATAGAACTGGGCGTCCAGCTAGTGCAGATGGGGAAACTGAGGCCCGGCTGACCAAGGCCATACAGCTCATAGGTGCATAGGCCTTAGACCCCGAAATAACCGTCCAGAATGCCCCAGTTTACAGGTGGGGAAACTGAGGCTCCGAGAGTGGAACCCACCTCCCCAAGGTCGCACAGCACATTGATGCCTCTAGGGGACCTAGCCCCGCAAATGACCGTCCAGAATGCCCCAGTTTACAGGTGGGGAAACTGAGGGTCGAGAGCCAAACCAACTTATCCAAGGACATGCAGCTCGTAGGAGCACAGGGCTTTAGAGCAGGCACGTGTATAGTTCAACCCTCCAAGGTCCCTTCCAGCTCTAGACTTAGGATCCTGGGACCCTCCCCCCATTACAGATGCAACCCCCACACCCCACCCTCCCCTCAGAGAACCCTGAAGAGGAGCTAGCTGGCCCAGCGGTGTGAGCTGCGATGAGGACCTAAGGGTGACCAGTTGACCCCAGGCTCCACGTACTTTGTGGGACGACTCCATGTGGTCTGGGAAATTCTGCAGGGATCTCTCAGGCTTTCTTCTGAGCCAGGAAGCTGGTGTTTTGTCTTGAATTTCTTTTCTTTGCCCTTGTGGTGCCAGGGTTGTTTCTATGCCGTGGTCCAGCGCTAAGCAAGCAGCAATCTTTGGCTAATTCTGTGAAATGCTCTTTGTGTGCTGAGTCCATAGACCTCTACTGTGGGTACCATGTGTTGAAAACTCTCTAACATGGTGGCATGTGACCTGTTTCTGTAGTCCAGCCCTGGGGAAGGCATTCAGGGACCATTCTTATGGCTTGCAGGAACCCAGAGAGCTCTTCTGGATAGGGCACATGGGCAGTGGGTTCAAAATGTGCCATGGTCAATTTGCCTGGAATAGCAATATTTTTAATAGATGGAGAGTGTCATGTGGGCCTGCCAGAGGAGTCCTGGGAGCCTGAGCTCTTGGTGATCTGGCCTCTGGAAGCTTCTAATGATATAGCATAGAGAAACTGGGTCTCTACTGCCCAAGCAGTAGTTCTATGAATGGAGTTCTATGAATAATTCTGATCTGATTGTCGCTGAATCATTTCAGTTGTGTCCAACTCGCTGCGACCCTTTTTGGGGTTTTCTGGGCAAAGATGCTGGAGTGGTTTGCCATTTCCTCCTCCAATTCCTTTTACAGATGAGGAAACTGAGGCAAACAGGGTTAAGTGACTTGCCCCAGATAGTTAAGTGTCTGAGTTAGGATTTAAATTCAGTCCCAGAATTCTATCCACTGTACCACTTAGCTTCCCTTTAGTAGCCTGATGACTGCATGCGTTTTGACTGGCTGCTGAGATGGAACTGGGTTTGTGTAACAGGGACTCCTGTGGGGTAGCTGAGCCCTTTTTCTCTGCCTGGCAGGTTCAAGTGGAGATGAAATCCTATAAACTGCTTTCCTATAAGTGGAAAGAGAGAGAGGTCTTGGATCAAAACGTGGTCAGAAATTATGGGCCTCAGATGTTCTCTCCTGTTCTTCAGGGACTGAGGGTCAGAGTAGGCTGTGACCTTGTAAGCTATGAAAGGTCAAGAGCCAGAGCCAGCAGATACCTGGAAGCTGGAATCCATACCAGATTTAGAGAGGTCCCATGTGACTTGCTGACCCAGCTTAACGGGGTGAAAGGCATCCAGAGGAGGTACAGCTACTCATTCATCACCTATGCCACATTCCAGAGTGAACTTGCTGGGGGCAGGGCCCAAAGGGGTCCAGGGGAAAGTGAGCCCCTGAGGAGGGGGAGGGGGGAAATGCTTATGACTTCTGCCCTTACTGTATCTTCTCAGAAGATATCATTTTGGAAAAGCTAACTGATGTGAGTTGGTTAAATGAGAACCAGAGTACTAGTCAACAAAGGACCTTGGGGACAACATACTGGAATGGACACTCAAACCAATGACATAAGAAAGGAATTCTCCCTACTGGGGGAGATGTGGTCCTGCTCAGAGACCAACTCCAGAGTGTGAGTTGGAGTCAGGATCTCGCCCACCTTATATGAACTCTCTGTAGGAGAAAATGCCTACTGAGGGCTGAGGACTTAACCTGGTAACTAGTTCAACCCTGCCCATTCTACGGAGGATAGAAATGAAGTCCATCAAGTACAATTGACTTTTCCTGACTCCTGGCATGAGACTCTTTCCCACCGTAACCTACCGTGACACATCAGGCTTATGGAGGCAGGATGTTATACAAGACATCTCCAAGATGTACCCCAGGCAATGCAAATGATTTCATTTAGCCAGAAAGTAGAATTAATTTTCAGAAAACAACCCGCCCTCCTGAGAAGAATATGAATCCTCCTTGCTGGAAAATGTTAAGTTTGCATTTTAAAGACTAGTTGCAAATCATCTTTTGGCAACCTGTGAACATAACTCCAGAAGGGTTGACAAACTTATTCTTTTGGAAGGATTCTGAGAGCAGTAAATCCATCCCCTGGAGGGAGAAGCCCCAGGGACATCTGCACAGTTCAAAGAAAAATGCCAATGATTATTTAATCAAAAAGTGTTTATTAAGCACCAAACGTGCACCTCATGCTCTCAACTGCTATTTCCTTCTCTGCCTCTTGGCCAGGATTTTCAGCCTTCTCAGAACAGGTAAGTGGAGGTAACTGCCACCCCGGACTCTGGTGCTCTCCTTTCTGTTTCCTCTTCACTAGGGGGTTCCATCAGCTTCCGTGGGGTCTTCTGCAGGTGACTCCCAGCTCTAAAGCCAGGAGCACAGATATACAGTTGGAAGAATTCTTAGAGGTCATGGAGTCCAGTACTGTCTTCTGCAGATGATGAAACTGATCCACGTTACATGATTTGCCCAAGATCCCACGGCTAGTGACCTTCTGAGGCAGGATCCCTTCTCTTTAATCTCCAGTTGGATGTCTCCTGCCAGGCACCTCCTATTTAAAACATGTAAGAGAGAATTCATGACATACTTGCCCTCAAAAAATCTTATCATCACTTTTCTTCTAGTCCTGAATGGGAGAGCAGAGAGAGCTTTTGAGCTCTTCAGCCTGAGGGCTGGTCTTGGAATTAGGAAAACCTGGATTTCCACCCTACCTTTAACACAAGCTGGGTAGCAGGGGCCAAATCAAACAGACACTCCATGTTTCAATTTCCTTATCTGTAAAATGAGAACATGACTTATGGGCTTATGAGGTTCAAGGAGATAATGAATGTTGAGTCTTTGCTAACCCATATTAACTACCATCATCATCATCATCCTCCTCATCATCAGGAAGGTGATGTTTAATTGGGGCTTTAAAAGATGGTTTGACATGAGGGAGGGAAGGAGATATTCCCAGAAGAGGAAATTGCATGAGCAAAAGCCTGGAAGTGGGAAATGCCAGTGCTGATGGATCATCTAAAGAGGATAGAACACAATACATAGAGGGAAACAGTCTGAGATAGAGTTGGGAAGTAGGGTGATGCCACATGGAAGGCCTTGAATGCGGGATGAGCAACCTTAAGCTGTGGAAACAGTAAATAGGCATTTATTAAATACTTACTATCTATCTATCTATCTATCTATCTATCTATCTATCTATCTATCTAATCTGTCTGTCAATCTGTGTATCTGTATGTTTGTCTCTCTGTCTGCCTATCTCTTTGTCTGTCTTTCTACGTCTCTATCTATCTTTTTGTCTATCTATCTATCTAATCTATCTGTCTGTCGATCTGTGTATCTGTCTCTCTGCCTGTCTCTTTGTCTGTTTTTCTATGTCTCTATTTGTCTATCTATCTATTAAACTCTATCTCTCTGTCTCTCTCTGTATCTATCTATCTATCTGTCTGTCTGTCTGTCTTTCTATCTATCCAGCACTGTTAAGTGCTGGAATGGTGAGTAGAAGGACAGAGAAATGGAGGCCAAATGACTGATTGGATGGGGGAGATGAGGGAGATTGGTGGCAGGGAGAGCTGGGTTCCAGTCCTCCTCCTGACATTCCCCATCTGTGTGCTCATAGCTAAGTCACAACCTCTCTGGACATCAGATGATTCCCCGACTAATGAAATCACAGGTCCCTGGTATGTTGGTTTTGCTCTGTCCTTCTTAGACAGAAAACCTCTGGACAGAGTTAGAGTTGCCCAATGGCCTAGTTTTCTGGAGAGGGATTTGGTCACAGGATTGGAAATTTGCATAGTGCTCTGAGCAACCACAACTAGAAATTGAAGTGAAGGTAATGACCTACATTGAAAGGGGGAGTTTTTTTATATGAATTTCCTTTCTCAAATCACACGTCTAGTGCCTGTCCCTATCCCTATTAAAATATTTTAAAGCATTCATCTGTCATGAAGTAGAATGACTGGAGCAGAGATGCCAGGACTGAGAAATGGGGCCTCGATGAAGTTCTTTCTCTGCACGGCCTCACTTCTCCCCCAGCTGTCTTTTGTACACAATGAAGGGTCACTAGTCTCAGCAGGAGCAGCTTTGTGGCCTGCCTGCAGCTCCGCCTGACTGACTTCATCCTCAGCACTCTAACCATATCTATTCCTCCTAATCTTTGTTTTCTCCAAGCTACTAGCAAGAAACCACCTTGAAAAATGTTCTTCCCCACTTCTCCCATCATGACGGATCTGAGTTGAGCTTCTAATCCTTTCCATACACTTTCTCAAACTAGTTTTTTACCCCTCTAGCTCCTGAGTCACTTGGCATCTCAAAACCCTCACTGAATGCAGGAGCAGTTACTTGGGATACTTAGAAGTCAAAGGACCATCCTATGGGGGGACAAATGGAATAAGATATCATAGCCCTAAGGTATATTGGTTATATTTCCCATGGCTACATCACACCCACTGCCTTTTCAATTGAAATATTTTAAACATTTAACAACATGAAGAATGTTCTCACTTACAAAAATATGTAAGAAAAAAATGTAAAATCTACCTAGGGCAGCTAGGTAGTGCAGTAGATAGAATGCTAGACCTGGAGTCAAGAAGACTCATCCTCCTAAGTTCAAATCTAGCCTCAGACACTTGTTAGCAGTGTAATCCTGGGCAAGTCACTTAATCTTGTTTACCTCAGTTTTTTCATCTGTAAAAATGAGCAGGAGAAGAAAATGGCAAACCACTCCATTATCTCTGCCAAGAAAACCTCAAATGGAGTCACAATGAGTTGGACACAACTGAAAATGATCGAACAATAACAAAAATCAGTTATGTGAAAATCATTATTGAGTACGGCCTTTATCTGCCACTGCTTAGTTAATATAGATTCCGAATCTGCAGGGCTCAGAGAGCATGACTTCTCATTCAAGAATGAGCCAAGGCTCACCTTTTCCCCCCTCCAATTGCCTGCTGGCAGTCACTGGAGTTGATGAAAGGTGATTTTGTAGCATCTCAGAGTGAGAAGGGACCCCATTCTTGAACAGGAATCCCTTTAGCAACCTCTCCAGTAATCAGCGATCCCACCAGTTCTGGCAGCACCTGGACAGCTCTGCCTGTTCAGGAAGCTTTCCCTCAGATCATGTCTAGATTTGTTTCTTTGCACCATCCACTTGGCTATTCTTTTTCTTCTCTGTGGACCAAACAGCACAAATCTAATTTCATTGGTGCGAATATTCTTTTGATCAATGAGGATTGAAGCCTCTCCCTATACTCTGTAATCTGTGTCCATGGTTTTCCAGAATCCTTCCTAGAGGAAAGGCTCAGAGGATTGTTGATTTCCAGACTCTGGATTCATCCTTCTCTCCTGTTGGAACCTAAGCTCTGTGTGGATAGGGATGATCTCTCTTTTGTCTGTGCACCATCAGTCCTTAGCACAATGCCAGGCACACAATAAGGGATTGAAAAAATCTTTTTCATTAGCATTCATTGATTCATCCATTCCTCTAGTCCTAATATCTCATGTCACTCAGACTGTTGAGTAATACCTCAATTGCCTCTCGTTCTCCCTACAATGATTTTTTTTTGCCTTTGTATCCTCAGAGCCTAGTACACTATCCCGGCACATAGTGAGTTTTTAATAAATGCCTGTTAAACTGAACTGGACTGACTGAATCAAATGAATTGAATTGACAGGACAGAAACTCTGGCAGGTTCCTCAAACTAGGAAGGTTATGAGTGTGGACTTGGTCAGGGTCATCTCTCTCTCTCTCTCTCTCATTGGGAAGGGAAGGAAGGAATAAGCATTTGTATTATTTATAGTTGCGTATATATTATGTAGTTTTTTGTATATCCTCATTGAAGGATAACCAGGTGACATTCAGAGAGGCTAATTCTGAGGTTGACTACAGGGTGATGGCCATTTTTTTCTAGCCTCTTAAAGATGATTGAATGTGCCCCAGTGGGGTCAGAGTTAGCATAGATGGAAAGTAGACTCATTCCAGGGAAGTTACACAATGGATTTATAATACCATCTACCTCTCAGTATTGTTGTGGGGGTCAAATGATATCATAATTATAAAGTTCTTAGTAGAGTACCTGGCACATAGTAGGTACTGTATAAATATTATCATCACCACAACCATCACCATCCTCATAAGTATTGAAAATATTAAAATAATTTTGCATACCTTTTGAATCTCTAAATTCAAGATACTAATTTTAAAGTAATAGAAAAATTAATTAAAAGTCTAAATAATACCACATTATTAATAGTAACTTGTGGCCTTGCTAGTGGTCTGAGGGAGATCATGCAGTTTAGTAAAGTATTTCACTTACAACCAGGAGGGAATTTAAATACTGGGAAAAGCTGCCTCAATAAAGAATAAAAATCTGGATGGATGTTTAAATAACATTGTTATCACAAAAATGTATGCCCAGAGGAGCAAAAAAAGGTTAGCCAAATCTCCAGAGGGGTAAACATTATCCTTAGAAATAAAACATTTCCTTCATTTTATTGTGACATTTCAGCATTTAACCATCTATTAAGCAGTGAGTTAAATGCTTCTTGTCACATCTCTCTTTGTGGTTTAGCAACTAGAGCTCTGGGCTTAGAAATCAGATTGTTTTAAGTAGAGAGAGGATCACTGGGGGTTGCCCTCATTAGGAGGTAAGAAGAATGGGAGAAAAGATAGATGGGGAACAAATGAGACTCAAATATGTTCCTGATTTGTAGACAAAGAATGTGGAAAGCAGACAGCACTGTGAATGATGGTGTCCATGTATCACATTCCATGCTTCATTGTAAGTTTCTCTCCACATCAACTCGAAGGACTTTGGAAGATGCTGGCAAATGAGATGGTTTTGTGCTTCCCTGCTGTATTTTCCCAAGAATATATGAATAGTCACTAAGTGAAAACTGAGAATTATGTGAATACTGGAGAGTTGGGTATTTTTAATGGGACCATTGTTGACTTGATGCTTTGCTTTGAGGGAAGAAATGCTACCCAAAGTCCTAAATGCTACAGACAGGGCCCCTGGACCTCACAGGAAGCATCAGCAACTTAGGAACATTCTCTCTCTGTGAAGATGTTTCTTGGTCTTGCAACTAATCTGACCCTATAATCTTACTAGGAACGGGCTCATTCCTCTCATCTACCTTTTCTTCAAAAATTGATTTCCCATCTTTCTGGATGAACTAAATACTATGTGTCTCCAAAGTGTTAGCACAATGTCAAGCTAATTAAAACTATTAAAGCTTAAAACTGTGCTAAGACTTTGGGGACACTCTATATTCCTGGAGAATGAAGCAGATAGGAATCAATCACCCTTATCCATATGATGTTCATCATTGCCATGACCACCACCGTGGTCAGAGTCATCACCATCATTATCACCTTCTGTTTATCAGATCATGTCCACCATCCCCATGCCCACCATCATAATCATCAACAAAACCTGCTGTTTTTCCTTACAGTGACTGGCACAGTACTGTAGTGACTTATCAATGCCTTATTAGGTCAGGGAACTCTGTGACTCAGGACCTGAATCACTATTGTTGAAATAAACATTCACCTTCTATGTGGTTATGACTTGTGGGTTGTTTATGGAGGACTAGCAGCTCTGGTGTGAGGGCTTCCGGACCATTTTCAGGGCCGCTCATCTACCTTTCTGGTACACCTGTCACGAATTCTTATCTGTGACTATGAGAAGCTATAGCATGCACATCCACACATTTGTAAAACTGTCTTGGCAGACAGGCTAAACCAGGTTGAGGGTTACTGATGGGTCTTAAACCTGTCAGTGAGTTAGGGGGAATGTCTGCCCTCAAGCATGTGAAGATTTTCCCTGGTGGAATGGATGAATGAGAACAGTTTGTTCCAGTGTCCACAAAGGTAGCTGAAACAGGTGATGTGGAGCACTTAGAGCTTGATCATTCATCAGAAACAACAAGGTCACCCACTGCATCTGGGGCCATCACCAGTTGTCATGACTTTTGTCCTTCCACTGGACTTATATGCCACAGGAAGAGAGAGTGAGGTTGTCGAGTTGGTGCAACTACAGGAAGAGAGAGTGAGGTTGTCGAGTTGGTGCAACTTGGCCTCACTTAAATCTCATTCATGAGCAAGTCAAAACATCACTCCTGATATCATTGGTCCTCTTCAAGATGAAGTTGAACAGCTAAGCGCTGAGCACTGTCCTAGGTGCTGGAGTCAGAAAAACAAAGGTGAGACAGTCTCTGTCCTCAAGGTGCTTCCATTTTTATAACCCATGAAATGAATGGATCTGTGATTGGATCAATGGGTCCTTAGATGGAAAAGGACTTTGCAAAATTGAAAGCACAACATCAATCTTTGCTCATCTTATTATCTTTGTCAGTGCTCAGAGATTCTATATGGTTTTCTCCCCTATTTTTGGTGACCTAGTCTAGAAGGGAGGAAACTGGTCCAGATAATCACTAAGTCCTTTCAAAGTCTCTGGATCTCTGGAAATAAAATGAGTGAAGACTTGACCCTTATGGAAAAGAGACTGTATTTGTTACTTTTAGAAATGGGAGTTTGAAATTTGTTTTCTTTTTCCTTTTCTAAAGTGCTGAATTCTGCCTGACACCAGTGTTCCCCACAGACAACACCATTCTCTCTCCTTGGTAGTGGTGGCTGGATTCATTGTCACTTGCCCAGAAAAGCAAGAAGTTGGAGGTGCCCCAACTTAAGGACTAAGAGAGAAAAAAATGGCAATTTAGAAATGAAAATCTAGTGCAAAGTGGAATGTTCTCTGTCTCCACTGAATTAATGATGTGACTTATTTTCTCTTTTTATATGAACTCAGAGTTAATGTGTAGTTACATGTTACATCCAGTCTAGTGGCATGATGGAAGCCCTGGAATCAGAGCACTGGTCTTCTAATCTCAGCTCTATCTCTGAGTGACACTGGCTAGTCACTTATCTTGGACCCTCCTTTCCTCCTCTAACAGTGAGGGGCCAGATAATGTCAGTCTGTGGCCCCTCCTGGATCTGAATCCTCATGCCCCATGTCAGCGTTTCATTGATGTGTTGGCATTTGCCTCAGCCCTCTTTTCTCCCTTGCCAGGGTGGGCAGGATAGAAGCTTCCTGACTGGAGTAATGATGATTGGCTCAGTATTCAATCTAAGCATCTTCCATTTCCTCCAGGACAATGTGAGCTCATTGAGGGCAGGGGCTTTTTGTTTTCCAAGAGCCTGGCACAGTCTGTGCCTAATTAATGCTTGTTGATGATCTTTTCCAATCCATCTATGAATCAGTCAACAAACATTTGCCATTTATTATATATTACAGTATATCCTTGGTTAAGACACTCAAAATCATTGGACTTTGGTTTCCTTATCTTTAAAATGGTAGCCTCTGAGGCCTCTTATAAGTCCAAATTTATGCACCTACAGTCCTATATCCTGATTGATCCTGTTAAATAAATACACAAGGACAAACCACATGATTGCACCTTAGGCAGCTGGGTTGCACAGTGGTTAGAGTTTTGGACTTGGACTCAGGAATACCTGGGTTAAAATCTTTCCTCATACAACCCAGCCTCAGTTTCTTTATATGTAAAATTGGGCTCATAACAGTCCCTTCCCCACAGGGTTATGTTGAGAATCAAATGAGATGAAGCATTTGGCAATCCTTAAAGTGCTATATTAAATGCTAGCTGTAAATTATATGGTCATTTTATGTCTCAGGAGCCATGTTTTAAAAAGTTAGTTGGCTGAATGACAAGTGTACATGACCCAAAGGGCCATAGTATGGCTGGAGTTGGTGGAATTGGCAAATGATGGATCTTCCTGGAAAACCATTTAGAACTAGATAAGAAGGGTCACTGAATTGCTTGTGCATATTCTTGGACTCAGTAGGCATACCTCTCAAGGTAGGGATTGTCCCAGACAGCCCAAAGTATTTATAATTGCACTTTTGTGATAGTCAAAAGCTGGAAACAAATGGAGGATGGCTCATGGAATTGTGATATTTGAATGTGGTGGGATACTATTGAGCTGTTAGAAGTGAGCAATTAGAAGAACTTGAAGAAATGAGAGCATTTATATGAATAGATGCAGAGCAAAATGAGTCTACTCAGGAGAACAATTTACATAAAGGCCATTCCAAGCATTCTCAGTTAGGTAGGATCTGCCAAGATTTGCATCTGTAAAGGAAAATGACCCAGAAAGACATCAGAACTCTGATCAATGCAGTGACTAACCATGGCGACCTCTTGGTAAAAGATGCTTCCCTCTGCTTGGTGGAGAAGTAGGAATTGATAATAGGGATGAATGAGGCATCAGATGTCAGAGGTGGCCACTATAATCATTGGCTTTGCTGTCCTTCATGGGAGGGTGGGGCAGAGGCAGAGGGCCCATCATTATAAAGAGAATGATCTGGAAAGTGTTAATGAAACAGGTAGTTAAATGGCAGGAGTGGTAGGTGCTCTGACTCTCCCACCTCCTACTCCTCTTTGAGGGTGAGGATAGTTTCTCATGCTCCTAAGCCCCTATCTAGTGGGCTTCCAACGATGACAAGGCAGCCACTTAATCAGCTTTTAGAAATAGATTCTTACTGAAATGAAAGAGTAGAAACATTTGGTACAAAACCCCTCCTCCTCCCCACCAAAGTCTGGGACACTCTCTTTATACATAGTTGTTCCCTGGGGAGGGCAGGCTCACTCTTAGACAGAACAGATGACCAAAAGGTAAGTCATGGTTTCTAGTTTATTTGTAGTACCCTTTCCCTTTTGTGGAGACCCAATGGCATTGCTCACTACTGGGTTCAGCAGGTGGGACCTTTTGGAAGTCCCAAAGCTTCCTGTCCTCAGCATGCCTCTCATTTTCCAATATGGACACTGTCGTTGACCGCTATTGTTCCAGGAACACCATAGCTGTTGTTGATGGAAACACAAAGGTCCTGGGGTTTTACTGTGGTCACAGGACATGGGGAGGGAGGCAGAGATGTTCCCTACCCCCATCCCCAGCGATGCCCTGTTAGGAGTGGCTGGAGCTGCACCACCGCTGAGATGGCTTGCTGTTGGGATGTTGGGCTGTGACTAATTCTCTTTAACCACAACACATTTCAACTTTCATTCATTTCATGTCTAGTTCATTTGAGCTAATTGATTCAATAAAACAATAGTTATTCACTATTCATTCATACTTTCCACTATTTGTAACACCAAGCGTCCCTCTCGCCTGAAGGTTATCAAGGCATACATAGTACGGGTGTTCTTAACCAGGTGTTGAGAACTTGTTTTTAAAAAAATATTGTAATAATGATGACAATGTAATTGGGTTGTTTTGTAATCTTATGCATTTACTTTATGCATTTAAGGACACAACTCTGAGAAGGGTTGTTAGGCTTCATCAGGCTGATGCTCAAGGGGCTCAGGATGCAAAAATAATCTCCCCTGGTGGAGAGGATCAAGTGAGGTCCATTTTTTAAGGTTCTGGGGTATGTACAGGTGCCATCTTAGACAAGTTTAAGTGGCCCGCAACACATTACCAACGAGGACTTTGGAATATGGTGTAGAAATGTCAGAAAATGGCAGGAGATCCTCAATGGAGGGGAAGCTCTTTGTGGACAGGAGAACTCTCCTTTTGTCTTTGTATTTTATCTGTGGTGCAAACAATCCCTTTTTACAATGGCTCTCAACACAAAAGAGACTGGGAAAAACATGGGGCACTGCAATGAAGACTGGTAGCCACGAGGTGGCACTCAGTGCAAAACAATGTTTGCAGTTCTTCCACTTCAGTTGGATTCCATCATGATTGACTCTCTCTCTCTCTCTCTCTCTCTCTCTCTCTCTCTCTCTCTCTCTCTCTCCTCTCCCTGTCTCCCCTCTCTCTTTCCTTCCTTCCTTCCTTCCTTCCTTCCTTCCTTCCTTCCTTCCTTCCTTCCTTCCTTCCTTCCTTCCTTCCTTCCTTCCTTCCTTCCTTCCTTCCTTCCTTCCTTCCTTCCTTCCTTTTCTTTCTAAAACACAGAGGTAAAAGAAGCCTTCACTTTTTTATACTGGGATTCTTTTCTGCCTTGCCTTTTGTCATTGTTTTCTGGTTAACAACTCATCCCATCATCCCCACCCATCATCAGTCTGCTTGGGACCCTCCATTCCAGTACTAGCATCAGAGGTTTAAAGGTTTCAAGCAAGAAGGGAATCTCAAAATCCATCTAGTCCACAGCCCCTCATTTCACAAGAGAAGGAAACTGTGGATCAGAGAGGGAAAGGGACATGGCTAAGGTCATGTACAAGATCATGGATCTAAAGACAAAATGGAAAAGAACCTTTGAAATCATGAAGTCCAATTGCCTTTTATAGATGAGGAAACTGAGGCTTTGGAAAGTCAAGTGACTTGAGTAGGTCAACTTGCCAACATAGTTTAGGGGTCTATATATTGTAGCATGGTTCAAATGGAGTCATAGAGACTGGGTTCAAATCTTGCTTCTGTTCCTATCTATGTGACCTCAGTTTCCTCATCTATAAAATGAGAGAACTTGTGATTCTCCATTGCTCTACTCTTAAAGATAGGCATTAGACCTGGGACTTTACTGGTTTAGGGAACTCTCATAGGAGAAAGCAATGTCTGTGGTGCAGATCAACACCTTCTCTGCACCAGTCTTAACGAGCTGCCCAGGGCACAGAGGGGTTCAGTAATTTTCCCAGAATCACAGAAGCAGAATCTGAGTCCAGGACTTTGGACTCTGAAAGTGACTCTACACCTTGATGTCTTGCTTCTCCCACCTTCATCTTGGAGAAGATCAAATTGGAGAAAGTAAGAGTTCTTAGTCCTTAGTCATGATTGACTGACTCTGTCTTTCTCTCTCTCTTTCTCTCTCTGAAATTTTAAAAACTGAATTTGATGTCTTTTGATATATAATTGGTTTTCTCTGTAATCCTATGGATTTTAAAATACATATTTAGAACCATTATTGTAAGAAGGGAGTCATTTGACTTCCAGAGGCTCCATGGCACATAGGAAGGTTAAGAAACCCTGATACAGACAGTCCAAGAGGGACAGGAAGCATCATAGGAGATAGAGGCAGAAGGGAGCCTCCTTTTGCAGATGAGGAAACTGAGGCTCTTGGAACTGAAGTGACTTGTGACTGTCCCACAGACCAGATGTGATGCCCTTTCCCCAATCAGGCTGTCTCTGGACAGCTGTGAGTAATAAGTGGCTTCATTGGGTCAGAATTGTTCTCCCCTTCATTTTCCTTCAGGGTTTAATACTGAACAGTGTCTTCCCATTCCCTCCCACCTTTAATCTCTCACCTCTGCATTCCACATTTTTCTCCCTCCAGCTGAATCCTGGCAAGGCATTGTTACCAATACTCCAAGCCCTCCCCAGCTTGGCAAGGTATCAAGCAGGCAGCCAGGGAAAGCAATGTGGTCCTGAGCGGGGGAAGGGATCCCCATGGTAACCTGAGCACTCTAAAGCCCAGGAGGGGGCAGGGGGAGCATCAACAGCACAGGGGGCAGGGAGGGGAAGCAGCACTCTTCCCAGCTGGGCAGACAAACATCTTTAGAATCAGCACAAAGAAATCCGATGAGCACCATCCCATCCTGAACAGAAATCAGACACAAAGCCTGGTCCAAATCCAGCCCATCCATCTCACTCACCTTACCTTCTGCTTTCTCGCTTATGTTGACTCTGGCTGGTGAAGGATTAATCTCATGTACTGTGTGTGAGAGATGGGGATGATGAAGGTAGAGACTGGTTAACCACAAGGCACTTTATAAATGCCAGTTATAATTATTATTTCAGAACAGACGCACAATTTCACGGATATGATTCGTCAATCAAGAAGCATTTATCAAGCATTGGGATCTGAAGAAAGGCAAAAAGCAGTCTCTAACCTCAAGGAACTCAGTCTACTGGGGGAGCCAACCTGCAGGTGCTATGTATGAATGAGCCATAGACATGACAAATAAGAAATAATTAATAGACATTAGAATTGGGGGGTGTCAGAAAGTCTTCCTGTAGAAGGTGAGATTTTAGCTGAGACTTGAAGGAAGCATGGAGCATAGTTGGTGCAGACATATTTAATGATAATAGTGAACATGCATATAGCACTTACTATTGAGAGGAATAATTATTAAGAACCAATGATTTAGGGAGATCCAGAGTTCACCTCCTTTTTCTAGAGTCCCGATTTCAAAAGTTCAGTCTCTTGAAGGACATTACTGATAATGAGATTGGATTCAGGCCTGGGGAAGCCACTGGGCTCTCCTCAGGTTTGGGTGGGGATAAACTCTCAATAGATTGCCCAAGGCTGTGGGGAACTTCAAAGTAAGTGACATAACGGAAGTTCATTTGAATAGGTTCAGCCCCTCCTTCTCTGTAATATTCATTCTCTCATTAATTGTTAACTGGGGATATTTCCAGTCATTCTAATGAATATCTGATCACTGGACCCAGATGACTCAGGAGGGGAAAGTGAGGTTGGTGACCTTGCACAGCCCTCCCTCACTCAAAATAAAGTCAAGTGCAAGTCATGTCATCCTTTCTCTGTTGTCATGGTCTTCAAAAACAAAGGACGAAGACAACAACAATTGTTAATCAATCAGAGTTGAACACCCCTCTTCCAATGAGCCCCCAGTCGTGATTGTCTTTGATCCAAGAGACCCCAAAGGACTATCCTTTTATTAAAATGCTGGCATTGTTGATAAACAATGTCTCTTGAGCTTTTAAAATGCTGGACCATGTTGCAGGCACTCTACTGAGTGCTTTACAATGAACTCATTTGATCCTCATAACAATCCTGGGGAGTAGGTGCTATTATTATCCATTTGACAGGTGAGGAAATGAAGGCAGAGGTTAAGTGACTTGCCCAAGGTCACACAGCTTGCTAGCAAGTTTCTGAGGCACATTTGAGTTCAGGTACTTTATCCACTGAGCCAATCATGTGGCCCTGGAAGATGGAGTGCTATGTGTGTGTGAGGAGTAGCAAATAGCCAATGTTCCTGGCTTATAGTGTGAGTGGAGAAGAGAAAAGTCTGAGATGACTGGAAAGATAGGAATGGGCCAAATTGGGAAGGACTTGAAACACCAGATGATTTTATATTTGTTCCTGCAGGTAATAGGGAACCACCATGGTATATAGAATGAGGGTGGGAGACAGGATCAGATTTATGCTTTAGGAAAATCACTTGGCAGCAGAGCAGAGGAAGCCACCAATGTGTACCAGTCACTTGTCTGTAACCAAGAGCCTTGGAGGTTTTCATGCTCGGGCACTCCCTCAGTGATTTGTCCAGGATGAGAGAGCCAGGGTTTAGGCATGACAGGATAGAGAGCCAGGACTGCCTGATTCCAAGGCCAGTCATCTCTGTGGGGCACCAACTGTCATCATCATCACCACCATCATCATCATCATTATAGTTATCACCTTCGCGACTGGATCACACTCAGCTGGGTGACCCTGTGATTTCACTTTAAGCCCCTTCACAGCCCACTTCACATTGGTTTCTTAGGCAACTCTCCAAGTTAACTGCCCATCAGCCCTTGAGGAGGGAGTTTCCATGGTGATATCATCATGCTATCACAGGTCTCGACCTAAATAAAACAAGCAATTCCAGTGACTCACTGGTCCCCAAAGTCAGGGTACGAGGAGGGATGAGGGTTCACACACACCTCTCCCAGTCAACGGCCCAGAATGCCACATGGCTCATCCAATCTCTATTCTCAACAGTATGGTCTCCTGGGATTTCCTTAGTTCATTGTCACCTCTCATAACCCCATTCCCCCACATCTGTATCAAGACTCTCCTGCTGTTGTGTGGCTGCTCCCCCCACCTTTCCAAAGACTCTAATGGGAGAGGAAAACCCCCCCAAACTCAGGAAGAGTGGTTTTCCACACCAGCTTTTCTTCTGTTACTGGACACTGGGCTAAGTAAAAATGGTAGATCTCTTCTTCTGAATTGACAGTAGCAAGCATCAAAGAAACAAAAATTTTCCTCGCCAATTCTTTTCTGTTTGAGGACAGTAAATTAACTTATAATTTCAAAACTTCCTTAAATGACTTACTAATAAATTGATGAGTCAATAAGCCTTATTAAGGACTTCTTATGTGCCAGGGACTGTGCCAAGTGCGTAGAAGTTACACAAGTTACAAAGAAAATAAGATAGCTTCTGCCCTCAAGGACCTTATGTTCTAATGGGGGAAGGCAACACACAAAGTTGAGACTGAGGGGAGGGGAAGGGGTCCACCTGGTACAATGGTAGAGAAGGAAGTGCAGAGAGTTAGGAGTGGAGCCCAGAGAAGGAAGTGGAAAAAACTAAGGAGGTGACATTTTGCTAACACTGGAAGTCTTGCCAATTGCTTTTCCAACAGGTGTTCTCTCACTGAGCCTAACTGTGTGAGGCAGGCACTGTGGTTACTGACATACCCATTTTATAGATGGTGACAGTGAGACCTAGAGGAATGAAGCAGTCTCTCCAGACTCCAGGCCCAGTATCTCTTCACTATATCCTGCTGATTCAGAAGGTAACCTTTCAAAGACACTAGTGCTGGTTGGATGAGTCAAAAAGGATCTTCTCATTAGATTTCAATACCTTTTAACCATAATGGGCTGTGAACACAAGGTAGGGAGTGAGAGATCATCAGCATGGGTCAGGTTTGGGGAAGAGTCACTCTTCATGAACAATCCTACATTTTATAAACAGGGCTTTCCCACCGGAGTGAGATGGGATGAGCTTTGTCAGATCTGTTACAATTTCTAGTATTCCACCCCCTCCCCCACAAATGCTCTTTAGTCATGTAACAGGGACTACAAAGGAGTTTACTGTGATTTCTGTGGAGAAGCAAAGAAAGTTCAGAAGAGCCTTGGGTCAGAGGATCGTAGATCTAAAACCACACAGGACCTCAGAGGTCTATCTCCTTGCAAATAACTTATAGAGGAGGAGATTGAGGCCCAGGAGGTTGAATGATTTTGTGTCATATCCAGAACTGGAAAGAACATCTGAGCCCATGTTGTCCAACCTTCTCATTGTATAGAGGAAGAAACTATGGCCTGGGGAGATCAGGGCTTGCCCACAGTTCCTCCAGAATATGAAGCAGGAGTGCCCTGGCCATGGTCCTCTCCTCTTGGGCCTCCTTCCTAGTACATTTCACCCTCCCTCCTGCTTGCCTTGCACAAACCTTCATTGTCTGAGGCCTCAACGTGACGTTTTGTTAACCCTGGAAGGTTAAGCCTTGTTAATGCTAAAAGAAAACTAAGAAGCTGGTGAGGAGTTAGCTACCGATGAGGGTTTGGAGGGTTTGAGTGGATTGAACATTGTCACTTTGCTGGCAGCAACCTTGGACGTTGCCCAGTCCAATAGCTCTTGACCTTTCTGGTATCCTGCAGGCAGGCTAGTGAAGTCGCTCAGTTCCTTCTCAGAATTCCTTCTCAAATGAATAAAATTAAAGATGAAGGAAACCAATTATATTGAAATACAGTCATCAAAATACTGTCACAGATTCCAGGCTAACAGCGTCTGATTCTAGGGTAAACTCCTCATTCATAGATGACAATGAGATAAATAGGGCCTAGAGACAAAGAGATTTTCTCAAGGTCATGGAACTAAGGGATGGCCCAGCTGGGGCCTGACTTCCCCTATAACTTGCCCTTGCCCCTCACCAAAAGGGCTACTCATTTAACCACATCCATTGGAAGGATGCCCTTTCAGAAGCAGCAGAATGTGGTGGAAAGATGCTGGATGAAGTCTGCAGAGGCCTCTTCCCCTTGCTATTCTTTTCCTTAGGCAGCTGGGTGGTGCAGTGAGTAGAGCCATGGGCCTGGAGTCACAAAGTGGTTGTTTAGTAATTTGTCAGTATGTCTGACTCTTCGTGACCCCATTTGGGGTTTTCTTGGCAGAGATACTGGAGGGGTTTATCATTTCCCTCTCCAGCCCATTTAACAGATGAGGAAACTGAGGGTAACAGGGTTGAGTGACTTGCTCAGGGTCACATAGCTAGTGAGTGTCTGAGGCTGGATTTGAACTCAGGAAGAGGAGTTTTCTTGAGTCAGAAAGACCTGAGTTCAAATCCTGCTTCCAACACTGCATGGCCTTAGTCTACCTCGGTTTCCTTATCTGTAAATTAGGGATGATAATGGTACTAATATCCCAGAATTGCTAGAAAGCTAAAATGAAATAACATTTTTGAAGTACATTGCAAAGTATAAAAATGCCAACTACAGGTTAGCTATAACTGTTCTTCAAACTGAACTTGGGAGGGCATCTCTGATTGCAAGTGCAGAGGGCAGCATATTCCATGCTAAGTTAAGTGAAGGCCAAGACTTTAATGAATGCTCAGAGGAGCTCATTGGCCATGGAGCTCTCAAACATGGTGGCCCATGTGGATGAGAATCGTCAGCTCAAAGGGCTCATATCTCTGGAGCCTTGAAGGCACACAGGCTGCAGAGTCCTTGAATAGTTCCTTGGTTTCTTCTAGAGTCATCTCTGTATTGAACCCTACACCAAGGCTGGCTGCCCTACTCCCAGACCCCTGTAAGCACTCTGAGTGGGCCAGTCTTTTTAATTTTTTTTGAAAAACCCACCAGTTGCGTTGATTCCCTGATGTCAATTGAATGACTTATTTTAAAAATCTTTGAAAGCCAGATAAACTGTCATCAGAACTCTTAGAAATGAAATCTGCTGGGTTTGATTAGCTCTGGTGGGTCTCCCAGCTCAGAGTCCCTGACACAAAAGAGCTAAAAAAATGGAGTGGGGTAGGATAGGGAGAGAAAAGAGTTTGAAATGGGAACATTTATCTCACAAATCCTACATTTTGATCAGGAAGAGACCTTTGGAGTCACCCTGTCTAACCCCCTTGTTTTACAGCTGAAGAAACTTAAGACCATAGATTTAGCTCTGGAAGTGACCTTAGAAGTTATTGAGTTCAGTTCTCTCATTTCGCAGACAAGGCATGAGTGACTTTCCCAAGGTCATTTATACCTGTAGGTGAGAGAGTTGGGATTTGAAACCAGTTCTTTGATTCCAAATCTATCATCAGCTTCTCATGCTTAGGTTGCCATAGGGCTTTTTAACTTGAAGGGGTCTTTAACATCATCTTGTCCAAAAGTTCTTAAGATGGGGTCCATGATCTTATTTTGAACGTATTTCAATGATTGTTTCAGCAAAATTGGTTTCCTTTGTAATTATCCTCTGTATTTTATTTTATGCATTTAAAAATGTGATTCTAAAAAGAGATCTTTAGGCATCACCAGGTTGTCAAAGGCTGGAATGGGGTGTGAATGGGGGGAGGGCCCATAACAAACAAAGAGATGAAGAGCCTTTAATTTTACAAATGAGGAAACTAAGGCCAAGGAGGACAAGTACCTTGCCCAGGGTCATAGGAGTAACATTAGCTGGTCAATTAATCAACAGATAATTATTGATCACTTTGTCCTCCCAGTGTGAGGAGCCTCTGGTCAAGGAAAAATTGTCCCAACATGTGACCAAGACAGTTCCACCCCCAGGTTGTGGCCAGGGGCTTCCTATTACACAGTCTAACTGTGGGGTGAGCTGCTTCTTGGGGCTCCCATAAGGGGAACACAGAAGGCAGACACACATACACGCATGCACATATATGTAAACACACACATCTATATATGTATACACACACACACACACATACTAGGTAATACAGGTCATGTATCTTCTGTGAGACAGGCCTGAGCATCTGCAGTACTTCCTCACCTGGTCCCTTGGTTAGCGCAGGACCATCTCTCCTACCTTCCCTGGCTCTCTCAGACACACACAGGCAAACACAATCAAACAAGTTTTGCTCCTGTAGGAATACGAAAGATGAAGCATCTACACTGGCCCCCTGCCCAGGATGCCAGCCCCAAAGGAAATACCTACATTCACAATATAGTGGAAGGAGGGGCCTGGCCACCAGATGCTGCAGGGACAGAACTTCTTGGCAGGATGGCTACAAACAACAGCCCTGCTCAAAGAGGTCTGGTTTTGCTAAAAGCCTCTTGACAGAGCTGGAAAACAGCCCAGCTCAGGGCCTTGCAAGGGAAAGGTTGGAGATCTTAGGTCAAGAGTTGGAAGGGACCTCAGAGGTCATCTAGTCCCCTCTCCCATTTTACAGGTGAAGAAACTGAGGCCCAGAGAAAAGTCAGAACTCTCAAAATGCAGGCGGTGGCTCAATAATTCCAGGTTCTGCTCCTCAGATTTATCTGAATCCTATGATCCTCCCTCTAATCGCCAGACTCCAGATATAGGCATAGCTCTCTCCCCTTTCTGAAGTCTGGACCCTTCTTTTGGAATTCCCATGAAGTCTGGGCTTGTGTCTGAGGGCATCTCCCCTATCGTTGGCAGAGCTGAGAGGAGACGTTATCCCTGCACCCAGTTATGACTCAGAGTGATGTTCCTGATTTAGGTCACTGGCCCTGCTCACTCTCAGAGATTCCCTTTGATCCCTCATTTCTCTGGTGCCCATCAGGGGATGATTTCTCCAGCACAGGTTCATGACAAAACAAAGGACTCTCTTTACTTCTATGGGCCTCAGTTTCCCCATTCATAAAATCAAGGGGTTGAACCAGATAAGCTCTGAGGTCCTTCCTAGTTCTCAGTCTTTGATTCTTCTCTAACACCTGGTAACAGACACTTTTCATCAGTAGTTAGAGGAAGGGCATCTTCTCATGGTTTCAGATACCTTCGTGTGATGGTCTCTGCTATTCAGTATCCTGCAGTCTGGGCACTCCTAAGTGGGGGAGGCATTATCTAGAAGAGGGTTCTATGTGAAGATTTCAGCCAAGAGAGGTTTGACACCTGCCTTCACCCTCTAACCATTCTCTGGGGAAACTGGGTCCTTCCTACAGCTAGTGAGCTCCAGAGGAGAGATTGAACTCAGGTCTTCATGACTCTTCCTGTTATTCCAAGTTGTCTTTCTCACATTAGAGGCAATGCTGCCCCAAGAGTTAAAATTCCAGGGGCACTGCTATCTGTGGCATCCAAGTGATATGTCCCCAAATCCGAAGATGGCATCATTGCTGTATCCCAGCTGTAGAGCCTAAAGGACCTTATGACTCCATTAGTCTAGCCATCCATCTTACAGAGGAGGAAACTGAGACCCAATGGTTTATAAAAAGGTCACATAGGTAGTAAGCATCAGAGATGGGTTTTGGACTCAGGGTCTCTCACTCCAAATCCAAGGCTTTTTCTACTATGGCAGGCTAGACTGGAGATTTTAGATAAATGAAGAGGAGGAGTGGAAAATGCTTCATCAAGAGGCTTCTCTCTATGCTCTCTATCATTTACAGCATAGCCATGGGCAGGTTCCAGGAGAGGTTCCCCAGGGGCTACTCATCCAAGAAGACTTTTCCTTCCCTGACTTCATTAGGTAGAAATTCCTCATTGCTTATGCTAGGGAAGGCAAGTCTCAGGATCCCAGATCTCTGAGCTGGAAGGTGCCTCCAAGACACCTAGCCCCACTCATCCACACTTAGTTCATCTGCCCTCAGGAGAGGAAGAGTTTGTAGGGAAGAGAATATGGGGCCCAGAGTCAGGAAGACCCAAATTCCAATTCCTCCTCAGACAAGGTGGCACAGATGATAGAGCGGAGAACTAGGAATCAGGAAGACTTGCATTATTTCCTGGCTGTGAGACCAAAGGCAAATCACTTAAGCCTTTCTATGCCTCAGTTTCTTCATCTGTAAAATGGGAAATAATATCACCTACTCCCCAGGGTTTGTGTGGAGATCAAATGAATTAACCTACATAAAGTGCTTTGTGAACTTTAAAGTATCTTATAAATGCTAACAACAGCAACTACTACTAGTACTACTACTACTACTACTATTAGTTGTGTGATCCTAGACAAATCACTTCTCCCTGGGCCTTAGTTTCCCCAGCTTAGAAAGAAAGGATTGGACTAATTGCCCTCCAAGGTCCCTTCTAGCCCTCCATCAATGCTCTTGGGATCCTTTGCTTGAGGCCCTCCAGGAAGGAGTTGCCTTCTACCTTCCCAATCTGTTCTACTTTGGAACGGTTCTAGTCAGAGAATATTTCCTGATATCAATCCCAAGTCCCACAGGCGTCTACTGCCATGCTCTTGCTTCTGGTTCTGCTCTGTAGGGCCAAGCAGAATGAGCCTGATCTCTCTGTCTTGTGTCAGCCCTTCCGATGCTTGCAGATGGTCATCATGGCTCCCCGGGCTCAGTCTCCTTAGTGGCTTCCACTGATACCTGCACAGCTCTCTCAGAAGCCCCTCCCCAACCTGGCCACCCTCCTTTCTAAGCCTTGGTGACCAGTGCAGACAACAGTGATATCATCACTTCCACCAGCCTGCTCACCCTAACTCTCCCAATGTGGACAAGTTAGTGTTGACTTTCATGGGCTCCACTGCCCTGTCTGGACTTCAGGTCCCTTGGCCATCCCTTTTCAGCTCTGATCTGGTCACACCTTCCCTACCTTGTACTTGGCTGTAGTTTATTTTATGTGTTTAAAGATGTTGCCATTTCCCACCAGCTCCCTAGTTTGGACTTCTCTGGCTCTCTCTGATATGCCCTGGCTGGGTATCCCCCACCTTCCCCTACACTCTTTACCTTCCCTTTATGTCCTCTTTTCCTCCATTAGATTGGAAGCTCCTTGAGGCAACCCCTGTCTTTGTTTTTATTTGTATATGTATCCCCAGTGCTTAGCATGGTGCCTGGCACATAGTAAGCACTTCATCAATGTTTATTGATTACAGAGAAGTCCATAGACCCCACCAGATTGATGCCAAAGGTCTATGGTCTGCCCAGGAATGGAAGTCAAGCTGGTCAGGAGTTTGGAGATTCCATTATTTGCCCTTTTTAAAAAGTGAAAACAAACTCCTGGAGTTTTATTTCCAAGTGGGGACAGAGTCAAGAAAAGAAACTGACCTGATCTTGAGGACTGATATGTGTTCATTTTACCTTAGAGACCCCTTGGGGAGAGAGAGGTGGGGCAGTTTATCTTTCTCTATGACTCTCTTTCTCTCTCCTGTCTCTGTGTCCCCCTTCCTTCTCTTGTGTCTTTCTCTGTCTTTCTGTCTCTGCCTCTCCCATCCCCTTTCCTTTCCTCTCCCTCACCCCTCCTCTTTGTCCCTCTCTCCTTTTCTACTCCCCTTTCTCTTGTCTCTTTTCTAGCCTGTCTGCCTGTCCACTTCCTTGTCTGTCTCCCTCTCCCACCTCCTCCCTCCTTTCCTCTACTTCATTCATTCTCTTTGCATCTCTTTCCTTTTGTTTCCTTTCTCTTCCTCTTCCATTTCTTTCACGCTCAGTATGCCTGTTCTTTTTTCCATTCTCTTCTTTTCCTACCCAAATGGCACCAGAGAGGAGCCTGATTTTTTCATTTCTTAGAAAAATTGAAGATTAACTCATGTAATAAGATGTGGATGCGCCATTTTATGGGTCATTTGTGGGAAAACCTCTGTGGTTGAAGATGAGCCTCCTTTCTTAATATTGCTCATATTAGCATCTTTACACCAGTCACAAACAGTGAAACTGCATACCCCTTTTCTTCCAGGTACCTTGAGCTCCCTTTTTCTTCTTTGGAAAAATGCCCAAGACAAAACATCATTTTTGGCTGACTATGAAAATAAAGCAACTCCATAGATCTTTCCAAAATTCTTCCTGGCTCAGAGATTCTCCCTCCTTCCCAGCCTTCAACTTTCATCTCTTTACAGAGAACTGAAAGTATGCTAGGCAGAAAGATATGCATGCCTCAGCCTGCTGGAGGATAATGGGTTTGGGTGTTCACTTTGTATTTAAAAAAATAAAATAAACTGTATTTTGATGAGACTCCAAAAAGACAAGGTTAATCTCCACTGCTCGACCCCCTTCAACCTAGCCATCTCCTGAACAGTTCCTGCTTTACATTACTTGTGGATGGAAAGGGACCGTGACATCAAAGGTGACTGGCCCGAAATAACTCACAGTTAGGAATATCTTTGCCTGATTCCATTGCAAAACTATGTGCTCAGCACCAGGGAAACCCCAAGTCATTCATAAAAAATTATTAGAAGTATCCATTCATAATGGTTAGAGTGCTGACTTGGAATCAAATGGTCTGGGTTCAAATCCCATCTCTGCCATGTATGACCCATGTGATCTTGGATAAGTCATTTGCTCTTCATGCTCCTTGGTTTCTTCAAATAGTGGCAGTTATTATAAAGCATGTATTAAGTGTCTACTGTATTCTAAGTAATGTGCTGGAGGCTGGGGTTACCAAGAGAAAAAAAAAAACCCTTATCTTCAGGGAGCTGCTATTCTGTTCCTCCTACTTTTTGCCCCTCTGTGATGGGCTGGGGTGTTAGATTGGGGGAGCTCTGAGGTCTCTTCAGACTTTGTATCTGTGATTCTTTTTTTGGCTTTTGGAAGGAGCTTTGGAAAATGGTATGTTTCCTGCCCCACGGTACAAGCCAAGAGAAGTCTTTTAAATGCCCAGGGCATCCAGGCTCAAAAAGCACCTGCTTAGCTTTGGCAGAAACTTGAGGCAGGGTTATAGTCAAACAACGATGAACTCTATAGATAAAGACATAATGCATAAATGTGTACAAATACATAATAGCTAACCTTCAGATTTTCTAGCTACTTTAATGTAACATGTCATATTCTTATAACTACTCTCTGAGGTTGGCACTGTTGTTAGCCATCCTCATTTTATAGAAGAAGAAATTGAAGCAAGCAGAAGTGATTTGCCAAGGATCCACAGTTAGTAAGCTTCTGAAGCAGGATTTAAACTCAGGTCTTCTTGACTCCAAAGCCAGCGTTCTTACCCACTGTGTTTTAGATACTCCTCCCCCACAGGGTCCACATTTAAGGACTCCTAGCTCTTGAGGACCCTTGAGATCCTGTGTACCCCTGAGTAGTCTCTGAGAACTGAGGGGGTACCACCACACCATGAATAGACCTTAGGGGAGAGCTTTAATTTGGAGTGTGTCTAATAATTTCAACAAGTTCTCCGCTGGAAAATTCAAGGTCTATGTAGCCCATATGTCTTCATGAGCCACAGAGTTGAAACTTTTTTATTCTATTGCCCATGCATGAACCCAGCAAAATTGTATCAGGTCCAGGTCCTGAGAGTCATAATTTATCCTTTATTGCCCTGCAAACTGGGGAGATTTCTCATGCCAAGACATTTCAGGCATGTGCTTCTTTGGTCCTGCTGCATTTATTTCTTCCAGATGAAGATCTGGGTGCTTTTAGATGTGAGGAGTCTGAGGGCTGAGTAGGAACCTAGGTTTGAATCTTGGTGTTGTCACTTGTCACCTTGTGTGATCTTGGGCAAATTGTTTCACCTCTGTAAGTCTCAGTTTTCTCATCTGTAAAAATTGAGTTGGGGTACGTGATCTTGGAGGTCACGTCCAGTTCTAAATTTATAATCCTATGAGAAGCTAGGAGGAATGTAGAAGTTCATAGCTTAGCCTACATCCAGACACAACCCCACCAGAAGGGTTGGTGGTGTTGAAGTCATCCCAAAAGCTGAAGCAGGTGTGAGATAAAGTGTTTCCTTGGGGTACAGGGCCCTGAAAGGAAGGCTGCTAGGAAATCCAAGGATGTCTGCTTTGATGGCTGGTTTTGTTCCTTAATCACTTCTGTGATGATGGCCAAGTCTCTTCCCCTCTCTGGGCCTCAGTTTCCTCTTCTGTAAAATGAGGGAGTTGGGTTAAATGGCCTCTCAGGTCCCTTTTAGCTCTGTGATTCTTTTAGCTCTGTGATCCTTGCCATGGCACATAAAACACTGGGAGAGATCTTTAACACATCTTGGCAGCAGTGGGGCATACTGGACAGCCTTTGTCCAACGTCCAGGTTGGAATCCTGCCTCAGAGGCTTACTGATGGTGTGACCTTGGGCAATTCATCCAAATCTCTTTCAAGATCAGTCTGATCTTCTGTAAAATGGCTATAATAATGGCACACACCTTCCAGGATTATTGTGAGAATCGTATAAGGGATTGTAAATAGAGGGCTTTGCAAGACTTAAAGTTCATGACAGATGTTACTTTTTTACCTGATTAGCCACAGTCACAGTGACTTAATTAAGGTCACCAAGTGAAGTCTCAGGTGACAAAGTCAAGTCTCTCCAATGGTCCAGGTGAATGGAGGAGTTTGGTGAATATCCACTGGGAAATGGGGCCGGGAGGCAGGAATCACTTCTCCTTCTCCCATGCCCACTTTTTGCACTCATCATCCCTTGTTTTGCCACCTAGCAAAGAGTCCAGATTTGTCCAGCCAAGGACAGTCTGGAGTCAGTGGTCCACAGCCTTAAAAGGTGTTCTCTAAAAACCAGGGGCTGTCTATTGCTTATTTGTGGCTCCTTATATGGCTTTGGAGATCTCTTGCAATGGCTGTGTGATCTACACTTGGGGGACTATGGTAAAGTTTCAGGTTTCGACTGGATCTTCTCTGCAGTCTTTTCTCTGCTGACTTGCCTTCTGACCATCCCATGTTAGCCTCTGGTTTGGAGTCCTTCCTTGAAGTTTTTTCACTTGGTGGGCCCTCACTTCCTGCCCCTTCAGAGGCAAGCAGAGATGGAGCTGAAGCCTTCAAAGACATCTGGGTGTGTCTGTGCATGTCCCCACGAAGATAGCAACCCTCCTCCTCATTGCTCATGAGGTGGCAAGCAAGCCAGAGCTGCAGGAGTTGCAAACTATAAAAGTGAGCCAATAGGTAGAACCTTCTTTGTAAAAAATAAGATGCGGCAAAGCTTCTCCTTCATGGTATTTATCCTTCAATGGCATTTCTTAGGTGCTCCCTCCCATTCCTCAACTGAGGCCTGTGGAAGGAGAGGTTCGAAGGGCTGCGGCTGTGAGGAATTGGGGGGTGGTTGATTTCTGCTTTAGGGAAAGATTAACTTTTGGCAGTTTGGGCATTCCTTTGACAACCAAGGAAGGGGATAGGTTCAAGGATAAAAGAGGCAGAATAACTCAGTTAAAGATGAAAATCTTTAGGTCATAGGACCTCCGATTTATAGCAGGCAAGGACTTTAGGGAGAAGTTAGTTTTGCTCTGTTGTTTTATAAGTGAAGCCTGGAGAGGGCAGAGTACTCATCCAAGGTCATTCATTTAGTAAGGATCAAAGCCAGGCTTCAAACAAAGGCTCTGGAACTCTAGACTCAATGATTTCCTCCTACACCTTGCATCATGTAAATATTTTAATTAAATATATCACTAAGGAACACAACAATCAACACAAATTTCCCTGGAAAACTGTCTCCCTCAAGACCATATAGAAAGTGTGATTGAGTCCTAATGGTTAGCAGAGGTGATGTCAAAATCACTTCCGGTGATTTGAACTTATTGCTATAATTTCTTTCCTTTAACTCTCACTGATCATTTCCAGAAAATCATTTTCTAGGGAGTGCTAGAAATAATGTGAAGAGTCTTCCAGTGAATCTCCAAGAATTCTTTTTTTTTAAAAATAAATTATTTATTTTTAGTTTTCAACCTTCACTTCCATAAGTTTTACATTTTTTCCACCTCCCTCCCTTCCCCCTTCCCCAAGATGGCATGTAATCTGATATACGCTCTACATATACATTCCTATTAAACATATTTTCACATTAGTCATATTGTATAGAAGAATTAGAATGAATGAGAGGAACCATGAGAAAGGAAAAAAAAAAACAGAACAAAACTAAACAAAAAACAGAGAGAGAAAAGAGTCTGCTTCAAGCCTCATTCAGACTCCACAGTTCTCTCTCTGGATGTGGACAGCATTTTCTATCACTTGTCTTTTGCAGTTGTCTTAGATCCCTTCATTGCTGAGAAGAGCTAAGTCTATCAAAATTAGTCTTTGTGCAATATACCTGTTACTGTGTACGATGTTCTCCTGTTCTGTTCACTTCACTCAGCATCAGTTCATGTAAGTCTTTCCAGGTTTTTCTGAAGTCTTCCTGTTCATCATTTCTTATAGCACGGTAGTATTCCATTACACTCATATACCACAACTCATTCAGCCATTCCCCAGTTGATGGGCATCCCCTCAATTTCCATTCCTTGGCCACTACTAAAAGAGCTGCTCTAAATCCTTTTGTACATGTAGGTCCTTTTCCTCCAAGAACTCTTAAGAACAAATATTACCTTTAGAATCAGAAGATCTGGATTCAAATTCTGACTGTTTTCTCCCTAAATGTTCTCTTGGGCACATGTGGACACTTTGGGTCTCAGATCAAATGACTTGTAGTTCCTTCCAGCTTGAAATCTGTGATTTTGTCAAATTTCTCTCCCTCTTCTCCACCCCTTCCTCCAAAGAAGAGGCTTCTCCCAGTTTACAAGGGCTAGTTTGATTAAACAACTGCAAAGAGCCTGGCTTCTCAATCACCAGGGCCCTGAAATGACCTCTCTAGATTCACACGGTCATATAAGCCAAGGTCTGGGTTCCTGAACCAGGAACTCTGTTCCCCACCACTTCTCATGGGCTCACCCTTTCCCACTCATCATTCTTTTTTCTTTTCCAGGTAACAAAGCTGGGTGCCCACAGGGAGAGCTGTGTCAGAGATGTAGAGTGCAGAGACATGGAAGTCTCCTATCTAAATATCAGTGTGACTCCCCATGGCCTCCAGGAGAACATACTCCAGAATGCCAGCTCCACCTGGCATTTATTGCCCACCACAATCTGACTGCCACCTGTGTTTCCAGACAATTCCTCTTATGCCCCATCATTCATTCCACGTTCCAAGTAAACAAGCTGGCCAAAAGAAATTGGATGTCCTATATTTGTCTGAGCCTTTGCATAAGTGTGGCGCTCACACTTGGGATGCCCTCCCTTTTCACCTCTTAGGATCTTTAGCTTCCTTCAATGTTTAGCTCAGATATCACTTTTTTCCTCTTTCCTCCTCTCATTGTTTCGCTTTTACTTATCTATTTAAATGTTATTTCCCCCAAAATAATAAAGAAGAAAAGAATTGGTGCTTAGCCCAGAATTCGATATATAATGAGTGCTTGTTGACTGGCTAACTGAATTTTCCTTTTTTTTCTTTTCTATCTCTGGCATTTAGCAGGATACCTGGCACACAGGAGGCATTTAGGAATTGTTGAATTGCCTTGAGTTGAATTTAGACTTAACTACAGAGATATAAAAGGCTTGCTGAGGGCAAGGTCAATGTCAGAACCCAACCCAGAACCCACTGGGCCTTCTGGTGCCTGTTCAGACACTGTTCTCAATGACTTTGCCCCTTGGTCCAAGCCTTGGCATAAAAGCGGTTAATAGGTCGACCTTCTCCCTGAAACAGTTAAATGGATAAAGAGATACCCTGAAGTCTGGACCATTTGGAGGAGATTAAAGGGCGGTGGGGGTTGGGACACCAGGGCAGGGAATGAGATTTGAGTTTTCTCTCCTCATATCCAGTTTCTAGGTAAAAGGATAAAGTTTCTTCCTTTGAATGTGCTGTCTCATGACTCACAGGGCAGACATCATGTTCCCCCTCGATCTGTTAATTTCCTGTGAGCTCACGCATGTTAGGAACACCTGTTGCCCCGTAAAGCCACAGGGATATTGAATGTGGGTGACTGGGTGAGTGTAATCTTAGACGTGACTAGGAAGGCTGGTTTCCATGCGTAAAGGGCTTAACCATGGTCTGTGCTCACCGCGGCACAAGCTTTTCTTTGCCTAATCTTCTTTGCTAAATAACAATTACAAAGAGTTCAGCACCCGAGGTGGCCCCCATACCCATCCCCTTCCTCATCTGCTTGTCCTTCCAAGATGAGATTCTCTTCTCGGGCCCCCTGGGTGGCTCCTCTAAATTAGCCTGAAACTGCTTTGGTTAAACCCTCTGACTCCATAACAACAACAGTACAGGAGTGAACGTTGCCACCGCCAGAGGTGTTGGCGTCAGATTTCAAGATGCTGAGGCTGGCTTTCCTCAGGCTCCTTTGCTTTATTCTCAGTTTCTGAGGTCTTTGTTGTAAAGGTCCCTTTGTCCTGACACTTTACTCTGAGAACAGCTGGCTTTCCCATTCACAGACTTTAGGTATTTTTTTCCCTCTCTAAAGAAAGAAAGAAAATAACCAGCTGATCAGCCTATGGGTCTTTGTTGGCAATGGGGAGATAGATGTCAGAGAAGGGAGAGCAGGATGAGACTGGAAGGGAGCTACAGCATTTAGTATCTTCATTATGGTGTTAGCACAAACTGCTGGACGTGGACCCGAGGTTCTGAGCTTTGGACTCCTTGGACAGCCAGCCAGATCAAGTGTGAAGACCCTTTCTCAGAATTTCCGTGAGACATTAGCAAAAGTAAAGATGTAATTTGTTTCTCATCCAAGTTCTTGAAATCCACTCCTGGACCCAATGAGAGTCTGTGGACCCAAGATTAAGAATTCCAAATTAAGGAAGGGTTTTGACTTGAATCCTACATCTGATACTTTGCTAAATTAGCTGTATGATCAGAGGAAAGTCACATAAGGTCCCCAACCCTCGGTTTCTTCATCTGTAAAGTGGGGATGATTATAATCAATGAGCCTATAACTCCCAAGGTAATTGGAAGATTCCCCTCTACAGCATTTCCCTTCTATGTCATCATCCTGCTCCAGAATTTGGCTCCTCAGCCTGTTCACATGGGGAATTTGCATCAGGCAAGTGGGCTGATGCACTCTGCGTTCTATATTGCTGTTAGTAAAGCTGTTTTGGGGGAACTCTAGGGAAGACTAGTCCATGTCCTCATTCTGCCACATCCTGGCACCTACTGATGTTCTGAAGACCTCAGCCTCTCTCGGCTGTAGGAAGCTCTCTAAGATGCTACAGTAAGTCCCAGATGAACGGCCATCTATACCCAGGGAGGGAGTTTCCATACCCCGAATTCATTATGGTAATGAATTTACAGGCCTGGGTTCCTACCCCTTTTCCCCCTACAAGAGGGCAATAGAGACCTTGCTTAAAGGTCTCCTTGAAGGTCTGAGATGGAATGAAAAATAAGAGTTGGTGGAGCTAAGAATCCCCCAAGTGTTATCTCCTGCCAATCTGGGCTGATCGTGGGGCAAGGGGACATCAGAAAAGCCATTTGGTTGAATGTCCCCATATTTGTTTTTATTGCTGTTCAGTCATGTCTAACTCTTTGTGACTCCATTTAGAGTTTTCTTGACAAAGAGTCTGGAGCGGTTGGCCATTTCCTTTTCCAGCTCATTTTACAGATGAGGAAACTAAAGCAAACAAGGTGACATGACTTGCCCAAAGTCACACAGCTAGGAAGTGTCCAAGGCCATATTTGAATTAAGGTCTTCTTGACTCCAGGTCCAGTGCTCTAGCCACTGAGCCATCCAGCTGCCTTCTCAACTTTATTAATGAGTAAACTGAAGCAGAGAGCTTAAAGAATTTGCCTAGGGTTACATACAGGTAGTAAATATTTGAGGCAAGAAGTTGAGTATAGTATATTAATAGTTTCATGTCAATCTTTTAAAAGTTTTACTGTTATGGAGATACTTGTTTTATTCCATAAACTAAAAATAAAATAAAAAAAGGATTTGGATCCAGGTCTTTCTGACTTCAAGTCCAGCCAGCACTTGGTCTAGTATTTTACACTGAAGAAATAATAAAATCTATCTTGGATTACTTCCTTTGCTGATCTAAATATTGGTGTTTGAAGCCCTGAAGGGAGATTTTTTCCATGCTTTGAGGGTTAGAATGGAAACCACTAGAAGACAGGACTGGTTTTTCTATTTTACATCCCAGTGTCTGGCTCAGTGTCCAGCCCAGTATCCAGCTCAGTGCCCAACACAGAATCAGCTCTTAATAAATGCCTGTTGGATTGGATTGGCTCAGACTGGGCAAGGGAAGGATAAATCACCTCTAGGGGGGCATAGAAGGAGCCCACTTGTTCTCTTCCCAGTGGAAGGTGCCATAACCAGGGTCTCCCATCAGTATAAGAGAAGACAGACATGTTGAAGACCTCTCAGACTCACTGGGGGTGGGCAGCTTTGAGAATGATAGTGGTATGAGCTTATAGAATATTTTAAGCACTTTTCTCTAAACATCTTTTATTGATGCCTTTTGTTTTTCTAAAACTTTTATTTCCAAAGAAGCACTTTCAGATTTGCATAGCCTTGTGGGGTTCATGCTATTGGCTTCGGTTTCCTTTTTTACATATGAGGAAACTGAGGCTCAGAGAGATGAAGGGACATGCCTGAGATGACACACTATCCAAGGTGGGAGTCTTCAAGACGCCAACAGAACTCCATTAATTATGTCAGGCTACTTCAGAAGAGAGGGCACGATCAATTAGGCCAAGACTTCTCTATGTTTGCATTAATTCTTCCCACAACCATTAGTCAGATAAAATCTGATAGAATTCCCTTAACTTAGGAACTTTCCCTGGAAATTTTAATAACAGCTAGCACTAATATAGCATCTTATGATCTGTAAAACATTTTTACAAATGTCTGTTACTTTAAAATGGAGAAGAAAGCCCTAAGACAGGATCCAAGTCCCCCTACTCTCCTGAAATTTAATTAATCCTTGGTATTTGACCTCATTGACTGAAGGACAGGGGATCACTCAGAATGACTTGGCAGATGTTAAATGGATCTATGTTGCCTAACATGTTTCCTGTCTCCAAACCTTTTTGGTTTGGAGTAAAAGATTACTTTCACCAAGGCTGCTTGTACTTTTCAGAAAAAAAGGGAGGGGGGAAAGCAAATGATCTGGAAAAGAATTTAAAGGTTTAGAAAGAAACAAAAGGACTTCTGTATTTCTTTTCCTTTCAAGTTTCAAATTTTGAACTCATGCATCTTTCATCTCAAGGAGAAAAAAGAAAACAAAACCAGTCGACTCTTCATCCAAGGAATGAAGAACCAAGAAGTGGCTGTTGTCCCAGATCACAATTCCAGTATTTCTGCCACAAGGTGGGAAAGGCATGGAGAGACAAACTCTAGTCACTGTTAGTGGCTGATGAATTATATCCAGGGCTGCTCTTGAAGGTAATAAGGGTGATGGTGACATCTTCAACTTTCTAGCTAGAGAGTGTGTCAGGATGCCCAGAAGTGGGCATATCCAATTTTCATGTGCCCATAAAATGGTGAGGTTAACACATTGTCAACCCTGTCTAATTCAACACTTCCTGTTACCTGGCAACAAATTCTTAATTTCCAATCCATGGATGTCTAATCTTCCAATTCTGGCTGTATTTAGTTGATTTCTAGGTCTGTAGTGGACTTCCTTTCAGATACTGGTCTGCCTCCTATACATACATTCATCTCTATACTCAATAACCCCAGATTCCAAGCTCAGCATAGGTTTTGGACATTGCTAGAACTTGGTCATTTCAATCCTTATACTTATACTCCAGCCCTGACCTTGGCTGATCCATACTACAATTCTGCCCCCATCCTCAGGCCACAAGTGGTTCCAGAATACCTTAGAGGAGGTGTTTTCCCTGCTCCCTTAGAGTGGGAAGACTTCTTTTTGGCACCCTGGAATCCAGAAAGCAGAAACATCTTGTAGGTACTGACCCCAGCCCTGCCAATGGTTTAGAAGAGTGGACACATAGAAAACCAGGAAAAGAAATGAGGGAAAGGCATGAGAAGAAACTCCAAAAGCCAGGGAATGCTGACCATATCTTCTATCTTCTCCCAAGAACTAGGGTCAAATCCCACCTCCGAGGCCAACCACCTGCTTTACCTGGCCAAATCTATTTTACTTTTCTGGGCCTCAATGTGCTCATCTATAAAAGGAAATGAGGAGCTTCGACTGATGACCTTCCCATTCTAGTCTATGATGCTATGACTCTAGCTTCATCCACAGAATTACAGAATCTCAGTTTTGGAGCATCCATCTGTTCTACCTTGAAGAATGATCTTTCACTCACTCAGTCAATCAACAAGTATTTATTCTGTACTTTTTTGTGCTAAGCACTTAGGACACAAGGAAAGGCAAAAACATGGTCCCTTCTAATGAAGGAGACAACATGCGAACAATTATGTACAGACGAGACATGTGCCAAGTGGATGGACGGTCATCTCACGAGGAAGGCTCCATGATAACCCTCCCAATAAAATGTCATTCATTCACTGCTTCAAGAGGTGATGGAGACTCCCACCCTTCTGAGGATGCCCAGTTCATTTTTGGACATCAATGTTTTTGAAGGTTTTCCTCTTAGACTGAGCCAAAGTCTGCTTCTTTTCAATTCCCACAGTTCCTAGCTCTGTTCTGTAGCCAAGCTGAATAAGACTGATCCTTCTTCTACATGGCATCCCTTCAGATTCTTGTTTTTTTATGTATTAATTTTGTTTATTTTCAATGTTCTACAATTACTACCATATAACTTAGATTTTTTTCACCTGCCTCCCCCCTACCTGCCCCTTCCCTCCCCATGACACCATACAATTTTATATAGGTTCTACACATACATTCCTATTAAACACATTTTTCACTACAGTCATATTGTGCAGAAGAATTATTATGAATGGGAGAAATCATATAACAACCCAAAATGAAATACCAAAAAAAAATAATCTGCTATATTCTGTGATTGAATTCCATAGATATTTCTCTGGATGTTGAAGGCATTTTACCTTAAAAGACCATTGGGAATTTTTTTGAAGTCCTTGCATTGCTGCAAAGTTCCAAGCCTAGCAGAAAAAGCTCTCACACACTGTGGTTGTTGTTGTGCACAACTTTCTCCTGGCTCTGCTCCTTTAACTCAGCATCAGATCATATAAGTCTTCCCAGGCCTCTCTGAAGACTTCCTGTTCATCATTTCTTCTAGTGAAATAGTATTCCATTACATTCATATACCATAATTTATTCAGCCATTCCCCAATTGATGGGCATCCCCTTGATTTCCAGTTTTTGGCCACCCCAAAGAGTGCTGCTATAAATATTTTTGTACATGTAGAACACTTTCTTATTTTTATGTTATCTTGGGGACATAATCTGAGAAGCAATATTGCTGGGTCAAAGGGTATGCATATTTTTGTAGCCCTTTGGGCATAGTTTCAAATTGATCTCCAGAATGGTTGGATCAGCTCACAGCTCCACCAACAATGTATTAGTGCTCCAACTCTCCCACATCTTCTCTAACATTTATCATCTTAATGTTCTGTCATGTTAGCCAATCTGATAGGTGTGATGTGATACCTCAGAGTTGTTTTGATTTGCATCTCTCTAATTAATAGTGATTTAGAACATTTTTTCATATGACTATAGATAGTTTTGATTTCTTCCTCTGAAAACTGCCTGTTTATATCCTCTGACCATTTATCAATTGGGGAATGACTTGTATTCTTGTACATTTGACTCAGTTCTCTATGTATTTCTAGAATTGAGGCCTTTATCGCAAACATTAGTTGTAAAAATTCTTTCCCAGTTTTCTACATCCCTCCGAATCTTGATTGCATTATGTTTGGTTGTGCAAAAACTTTTCAGTTTAATGCAATCAAAATTATCCATCTTGTACTTTATAATGCTTTCTGTCTCTTCTTTAGTCAAAAATTCTTCCCTTCTCCATAAATCTGATAAACACATTATTCCTTGCTCCACCAATTTGCCCATAGTATCAATCTTTATACCTAGATCGTGAATGCATTTGGGTTTTATTTTTGTGTATGGTGTAAGGCATTGGTCTATGCCTAGTTTCCACCACACTGTTATCCAGTTTTCCCAGCAATTTTTGTTGAACAATGAGTCCTTATCTAAGAAACTGAGGTCCTTGGGTTTATCAAACAGCAGATTGCTATATTCATTGTCTATGGTGTCTTGAATACCTAGCATATTCCACTTGTCTACCCTTCTGTTTCTTAGCCCACATAAAGTGGTTTTGATAATTGCTGCTTTATAATACAATTTGAGATCTGGTAGAGCTAGGCCACCTCTTCTAGCGTTTCTTTTCATTATTCCCCTTGATATTCTGGACCTTTTGTTCTTCCAGATGAATTTTGTTATTATTTACCCCTTCAGATTCTTGAAGACAGCTAGCCCTTGAAGACACATGCTCAACTTTTTCTTACCTTAACTTCTCCAGGACATTCCACCATGTATGATTTGGTTTCTGAGTTCTACATTAGTCTCCCGCCCAAACTATGGTATTCAGGACAGATAGCAGAAGTCTAGGTGTTGTCTGACCAGAGCAGCCTGCTTGGGTACCATCAATCCTCCTACCCTTTCTGGAAGGCTACAATGTACCTTCTAGTCACAGAGTCTAAACAGCACTATTGAGTCCTGTTAAGCTTGCAATCCATTAACATCCCGATTTTATTTTTTCCAAATGAATTATTTAATGGTAAATAGTTTTAATTTATTTTCTCTGACTGGGATAAAGAGGTTTTTCCTTTCCCCCAAAGAAAGTTTTTGGTATTATTTTTAAAGAATAAAAGAGTAAGGAGTGATGAGTTTACCTCAGAAAAATGTTAATCTTCATCTTTTTTCTCAAAAAACCTGGATTCAGAGGAGCTAGGTTTAAACTTGCCTCTTACTACCTGTTTGATATTGGTCAAGTCATTTCTCTTCCTTCAGCTTCAGTTTCCTCTTCTGTAGAATAAGGGGTAGCATGAACAATCAAAGGGAGAAAACAGAGAGGGAAGTTTAATATATTTACATTTCATTTTAAATTCCATTGCTGGGACTAGAGGGGCTTTGCATCTAGGCCCATTGTGGCTGAAAGAAATAGATGCTTTGATTTGTTAGATTTAAGTGAAAACACCCAAGAGACTACAAAACAGTTAGAGAGAAGGCCTAGGAGGCCACCAGAGCAGCCCACAGTTACCCTCACCTAATGTAAGTTTTATGAAAGCAGGAATTGTCTTCACTTTTGTATCTGTATTCCCAATGCTTAACATATAGTAATTGCTTAATAAATACTTTTTTATTCAATTATGACCATAGTTAACTCATATTTTTTAAACTGATATCATTTTAATACTAATCCTTCCCTTTTGGAATCTACATCTAACCCCTCCACCTTTCCCCCTCCACCCTATTCCCCCAAATCTCTACAGTTGCTGGTGCACAGAGCATAGAACGATGGACTCCATTGCTTAGCACACGGTTGGTTGTTGTTCTTTGTTTTCGAAGAGGACAAAAATGACATCACCATGATAAACTGAAGTTTCATGTGTCCAACTGTGGCTGATCAGACTAATATGAGCTCAGAATGCTCTACCACAGGTTGGGCAGAGATAGTCCATATGAATATTTGGGGTGGGTGCTCCAAATTTGTGCATCCTACATTTCCTTTGTGCTGTCTCAATTCTGCTTTGCTCATGGAGCACAGCACCCTTTCTGATGTGAGCATGCCATGCTGAGTGGGTCCTGTGCCAGTCTCCCATGTTGCACAGTCAAATCCAAAATTCTTCAGAGAGACCTTGAGAGTATCCTTGTATTGCTTCTTCTGACCACCAAATGATTGCCTGCCCCATGTGAGTTCTCCATGAAATAGTCTTTTTGGCAAGTGTACATTTTGTATTCAAACAACTTGGCCAACCCATTGGAGCTGTGCTCTCTGAAGCATAGTATGAATACTTGGCAGTTTAGCTCAAGTTAGGACTTCAGTGTCTGGTACCTTATCCTGTCAGGTGATCCTCAGAATCTTTCTAAGACAGTTCAAATGGAAGCCATTCAGTTTCCTGGCATGGTACTGGTAGACTGTCCATGTTTCACAAGCATGTAACCATGAAGTCAGCACAATGGCTATGTAGACCTTCAGTTTGGTAGTCAGTCTAATACCTCTTCTTTCCCAAACTTTTCTTCAAAGCCTCCCAAACACTGAGCTAGCTCTGGCAATGTATACATCCTTGGAAAGTACACTACCAAGGTAAGTGAACTTATCCACAGCATTCAAAACTTCTCCATTTGTTGTAATCAATGGTTTCACATATAGATGGTGTGGTGGTGGCTGATGGAGCACCTGTGTCTTCTTGGTGTTAATTATTAGGCCAAAATTAGCACAGGCAGCAGAGAATTGATCCATACTTTGTTGCATCTTAGCTTCAGGGGCTGCATTGAGTACACAATCATCTGCAAACAGAAAATCATGCACCAGCACTCCCTCCACCTTGGTCTTGGCTTGTAACCTTTTCAAGTTGAGGAACTTACCATCAGTATGTAGTTAACCTTGATGCTGTGTGCATCCTCACTGAAAGCATTTAACTTAAAGCATCATGACTGAAAATATCATGCTAAAAAGCATGGGAGCAAGCACACAGTCCTGTTTCACTCCATTAGTGACTGGGAAGACAAAGTAGATGCTTAATGCTTATTGTTTTGATTTCACCCCCCCCCCCATCTGGTAGGGAGAAGTGTTGTAGGAGCTGGACCCAGGTGAGAAAATGACTTTGAATCCCTGGAATTCAGCCAGGACTCTATTTCTCCACAATTTCCCCCTTGCGTTTTGTCTGCCTTAGGAAGTAAAAAAAATATACTAAGGTAGTATGAGGTAGACATGGGAAAGTCCACGCCCAAGGGGCCCTGGGTTTTGGGTAGGATCTATCTAAAGAGGAAGGGCGATGGACAGCAGACAAAACCCTTTGGAAAGGAAAGTAAACTCAGGAGATTGCCGCATGGAATCAATATTTGAGGATTTCCTATTCACACTTCCCCTGGGTCTGTGTGGGCCTCCCATTTCTCCATCACTTCCTCTGATTAGTCTTGAGCCCATCCCTGGTGCTCCCCTCCCGTCATAATCAGTACATGACCCTGGTGAGCAGACTTTCTTTCCTGACCTTGACTGACCTCTCAGCCATGCCAAAGGGTTTGGGAGAAGTGAGAATTCAGAGTTCCAGAGGAAACACCTTCTCACAGCTGGTTTGGAGTCAACTTTCCATTAAGGTAGGATTTAAGCTGCTGAGTCCCGGGAGGGTGCTCCATTGCAGAGCAAGGTTAAAACAATATAATAATAACAAGATGATGGCCCAGCTCTCCTATGAATGGCTTGCATTAGGAGGCTCTGCTGTAGTTGGAAAATATGACCACTGGAAAGGGCCATTATACAGTAGGTAAGGCACAGAGGGCAGCGAGCCCACTTCAACCCTTTGGAAGGTGATTTCCTTTTTTCTTTTAACTTGTTAATGTGAAATAGTTTCCTTTAGGTTTATTTCAGGCCATTACTCAGAGCTCTGAATAGACTTTTCTGTGTTTCCCAAGGAGAGCTACTGTGTACGATTTCTTTTGCTTTTTATTAGTTTAGGATATAATTGTGTGTGTCCCATGGGACAACCTGGGAGCTCTGCTCTGTTATTACAGCCCTCCTCAGAATCCTGAAACCATCAAATTTATTCCATAGGTGGGGGGAAGGCCCATTTCCATAAAAGAATTTCCTGGATTGGATTCTTATTTCTATAACCACATCACTGCAAAGACCTTGGAGTCTGTCTTTCTGGGTCTTATGTTTCGATCTTGCCCTGTTTCTCCAAACTTGGCATTCCAAGACTTTGCACAGGCTGCCTGCCCCATGCCCGGAAATCTGCCCCTCCTGGTCTCCTCCTTTCCCGATCATTAGCTTCTTTTGAGGCTTGAATGCTCTGCCTCCTCACATAAAATACACCAATATCTATCAAACACAAACATTTATTAACTAGTCCTCTTCTGAATTTCCCTCTTTTGGGGTTAGGGGGTCAGCATCAACCTTCCTTTCTTACACTCCTAACCTTCAGATTGTCCCTGTCTCTCAGTTCTTGTTTATCCCACATGTACAGCCAAATGCCATCTGTTGTCATTTCTATCTCTGCAACATTTTTTGGATAAGAATAATAATATCTAGTGTCCATAAAGCACTTTAGAGTCTGCAAAGCTCTTGAGAGACATCCTCTCATTTTACGCTTATAATAACCCTGGAAGGGAGGTGCTGTTTTATGTCCATCTTACAGATGAGGAGAATGAGGCAGGAAGAGGTCAAATGATATGCATAAGGGCACACAGCTAGTGAGTGCCTGAGGCTGGATTCAAACTCAGGTATTCTTGACTCCAGGTCTAGCACTCTATCTACTGTGCTACCTAGTAAGACCCCCTTCTCTCTATTCATACAGCTACCACTCTAGCTCAATCCCTTATAATCTTTCTCTTGGACTATTTTTCAAAAATTGAAAAATATTTTATTTTTTTCCAATTCCATGTGAGAACAATTTTAAAAATTCTTTAAAAATTTTAAGTTCCAAATTCTCTCTCTTCATCCTCCTTCCCACCCCCTCCCTGAGATGGCAAGCAATTTTATATAGGCTATACATGTCTAATCTTGCAAAATATAATTCCATATCAGTAACATTGTGAAAGAAAACACAGAGTCCTCCCCCCTAAAAAAGCAAGAAAAAATGAAGTGAAAAATAGTGTGCTTCCATCTGCACAAACTCTGGAGGTAGATAGTATTTTTCATCATAAATCCTTTGGAATTGTTTTGGATCATTGTATTACAGAGTAGTTAAGTTTTTCACAGTTGATTTTCACACAATATTGATGTTACTGTGTACGATGTTCTCCTGGTACTGCTTACTTCATGCTGTAACATTTCATGTAAGTCTTTCCAGGTTTTTCTGAGAGCATCCTGCTCATCATTTCTTTTTAAAGCACAATAGTACTCCATCACAATCATATAGTATAGCTTGTTCAGCCGTTCCCCGTTTGAGGGGCATCCCCTCAATTCCAGCTCTTAGCCATTACCAAAAGAGATGCTATAAATATTTTTGTACATAGAGGTCTTTTACCTTTTTTTAAAAAAATCTCTTTTGGATATAGACTTAGTAGCGCTATTGCTAGGTCAAAAAGTATGTACAAATTTATAACCCTTTGGGCATAGATCCAAATTGCTCTCCAGAATGGCAGGATCAGTTCACAACTGCACATGCATTAGCTAATTAAGTAACTGCATTAGTGTCCCACTTTTCCCACATCCCCTCCAACATTTGATTTCTTTTTCTGCTGTATTGGTCAAACTGATGTTTGGTGGCCCCTCACTCTGAGGTGGTAACTCAGAGTTGTTTTAGCTGCTTCCATTTCTCTAATCAATAGAGACTTACAGAATTTTTTCTTTCATAATATTCTTGATTATTCATCTGAAAACTGCCTGTTAATATCTTTTGACCATTTATCAATTGGGGGACTACTCATGTCCTTATAAATTTGACTCAGTTCTCTAAATATTTAAGAATGACAATGTTATTAGAGACATTTCCTGTAAAATTCTGTCCCCCACCCCAGCTTTCTTCTCTACTTGTAATCTTGGTTGCATTGGTTTTGTTTGTGCAAAACCTTTTCAATTTAATATAAAATTATCCATTTTGTATCTTGACAGCTTTCTAGCATTTATTTGGTTATAAATTTTTTCCTTATCCATAGATCTAACAGATAAATCATTTCATGTTCCCCTAATTTACTTATGGTATCATTCTTTAAATCATGTAATCTGTTTTGACCTTATCTTGCTATACGGTGTGAGATGTTGCTCTATACCTAGTTTCTGCCAGACTAATTTTTAGTTTTCCCAGCAGTTTTTGTCAAATAGTGAGTTGTTGTTCCCAAAGTTTGTGTCTTTGGGTTTATCAAACACTAGATTATTATGGTCATTTATGACTGTGTCTTATGGATGTAATCTTACTCCTTTGATCCACCATTCTATTTCTTAGCCAGTATCAGATTGCTTTGATGATAACTACTTTATAATACAATTTGAAATCTGGTATGTCTAGGTCACCTTTCTTCACCGTTTTTCATTAATTCCTTTGATATTTTTGATCTTTTGTTGTTCCAGATGAATTTTGTTATCATTTTATCCTAGCTCTATAAAAATAATTTTCAGTAGTTTTATTGGTATGACACTAAATAAGCAAATTAATTTAAGTAAAATTGGCTCAGCCCACTCATGGAGAAATTAATAATTTGCCAATTGTTGAGATCTGACTTTGTGTGAAAAGTGTTTTGTAATTATGTTCATAAAATTCCTGGATTTGTCTTGGTGGTAGACTCCCAAGTATTTTATATTGTCTGAAGTTATTTTAAATGGAATTTTTCTTTCTATCTCTTGCTGCTAGGCTTGGTTGGTAATATAAAGAAATGCTAATGATTTATGAGGGTTTATTTCTCCTGGACTACTCCAGTAATCTCCTAATTGGTGTCCCTGTCTCAAGTCTCTCTCCACTCTAGTCATCGCTCTACACAACAGCCAGTCAAATCTGATACTGTCATCCTCCTACAACGTGTATTCCATTGGTTCCTCTAATCTCATGGAGAGGGATTCTTAACCTGAGGTCTCTGAATTTTTTTAAAAAAAATATCTTTAGAACTGTATAATTTGGTTCTTTTGTAATCCTATGTCTTTTATTTCATGTGTTCATATTCTACATTCAATATTCTTGTGTCAGTAGAGTCATAGGCCTCACCAGACTATTAGAGGTCCATGACAAAGAAAAAAGCAGAGAATTTTGGGTTAGGATCAAATGAAAATTACACTTTTGACTATCAAAGCTCTTTATCACCTGGCCCAACCTACCTTTATAACCTTATTCAATATCACTACCTTCCATGAACTCCACGGTCCAGTCAAACTGGCCTTCTTACTATTCCTCATACACGACAATCCATCTCCCATTACCATTCCTTTGCATTGGCTGTTTCTCATGCCTTAAATGAATTCCCTTCTCAGCTACACATCTTGGAATATCTGATTTCCTCCAAGATTCAGTTCAAGTGCCACCTTCATCCCAAGGGGAGACTTTTTCTGGCCACCCCTGCCTCCCTCAACTGTTACTACCCAACCCTCAACTATCTTTGCACATATCCTATCTTCTGAGTTAGAATGTGCTCTCTTTGAAAGCAAAGACTCTATTCCTTTTGTCTTTATACCCACAGAACTTAGCATGGTGTTTTTACCATAGTAGACTTGTTACATATTGAATTAAATTCAATCAGTTGTATCTAGCAGGGTTATTAGAGCCAGGAAGCTATGGGTTCAAGTTCTGCTTTTAGGCCATACTGGTTCTGTGGCCTTGGACAAGCTACTTAACTTTTTAGTGCTCCTGGGGAACTCTTTAGGACACTGTCATTGCAGAATAATTTGGCTACTATTTTCGATGGAGGGAGTTGCCATCCTAGGAGGCATCACTCTAATGGATTATGATCTTACCCATATGGATACTGTCCCCCAAAAGGTAGATTGTGCCCCATCTGCCCCTGACCATTCTATGCAGCTCTTGCTTGTGTCCTCTCCTAAGTACCACAAAGGACAGAACTTTGGTTGACCACCTGCTGTTTCACCTTTACCACTTGACCAGCCCATCATCCCTTCCTATTAAAGGTCTTTGATGAAATATATCTTATGGGAGGAGGAGTTTCTTAGTCAATAAAGTCATCAATCCAGACAAGAGAAGGCAAAACAAAACAGAACACCAAGAGAGATCAGCTCAAGTGTTCTGATTTGGGGCTACTTTCTCTTGGGACTTCTGTGGGGTTGGATGCAAATATTTCCAAAAAAATGAATATCTTAAAAAGGAATATCCAGTCTTGTCCCTGGAAGGTCTCAATTCTTGTTCTAATAACAATTCAATTCAAGAAACATTTATAAATGCTTATACTCTTTTAGGTGCAGAGGATACAATGAAAAAAAATGGAGTGTTTGTCCTCAAGTAATTTCCATTCTATTACTGAGTAGATATAATGTATACTCACAGATCCAATTGAATTCAATTCACCATTTATGAAATACTTAACATGTACCCTCCACTAGGGTTCCATTCCAGGAAATGCAGATGGAATTGAAGGAGCTTCTGCCCTCAAGAAGCTTATATTCCAGTAGGAAAATACACCAGCAGACATAAGTAAACCCCAAGCTCAAACAAAGTAGAAGAAAATAATTTCCCTTGGGCAAGGGCATAGATACCTGTAAAGACCAGGAAAGACCTCATCTAGGAGTTGTATTTCAAAAGGCACTGGGTTAGAGTTTCTGGAAAGTGCAGAGGAGAATAGAATGTGTTAATGTGATAGGACAGAACTTCAGAATACTGACCTGTGGGGGCAGATTCCAAGTCCTGCTGTGTGTCCATATTGCATTTAATTCTGTTGACCTGGAGATCATCTATGGAACTTCCCTCTGCCCTTTGGAAGACTGTGACTCTGATAGCAGATGTAAGATCCTTAATCAATTCAATAAATTGTTGATTTGAAGAAATGAGAAGCCATAACTCTTTGTATTAAGTTGGCAGAATCTCAATTGTGTTCTGTGGTTAACCCTGACCTGTCCTACCGTCTCCATACACACTTTTGTGTTCGGCTATGAAACCAAAGAGTTCAACACTGAAACTGACTTTTCTGGTATTCACATCCTCAAAGATATTCGTATTGAATTGTCTCAGCAATAATGGCAGACTTGGGAGGAACCCTCATCTTTGGACTAGAACCAAAGGAAAGAGCAGGGAAAATCAAGACTAAGATTTCTTAGGAGAACAAAGGAAAAGAGACCAGAAGAGTCTCTTGGCAAGGGAATTAACCTTTGAAGCTGCCTTCACGTTTCTACAATGAATATAGAAAGCCACTATAATGATTAATATTTAACATGTCATTGTCATTAGTAATAATAATAATCTGTTTTTAATGATCACTTTGGAGGCTCCATTCTGAAGTCTTTCTTACCTGAATGGAGTTTTTTTTTTTTATTTTTTGTGGGGGATATTATCTGCCCAACAGGATTGATGTCTTGCAAGTGACCCTGAGTCATGGAAGGTTATCTCAGGTTTTCACCTGACTTTGCACTCTGGCATCTTTTAAATGCCTGACTCACTTGGCTTCAAAGATCACTCCAAGGATTTGTTCAGTCCCATACGTAGCCCCCAGTCTAGTTAATCAGCATGCATAAAACTCTCCAAGAGGTGCAGCACTGTCTTAGGTTTCAGGACACATATAAAAAAAGTAGAACCTGTTCTCAAAGTATCTACATTCCAGTGAGGAAACAACTACTCATATGAGTAAAATCAAAATATATACAAATAAAATACAGGATATTTGGGGGAAGGGAGGGCATTGGCAGTAGATAGGACCAGAAAAGGTGTTGTGGAAAAATCAAATGAGCTGACCTTCACACTCTTCCTAAATAGTCCAACCTGATCAAAACAACATTCTGGGTGAATGGTAGGAAAAACTTCTTAGCAGGGGGGTAGTCTGATTATAGGATCCTTTCTAAAGTAAATAGCTGGAAGGCTTCCCATTCCTCAAGCCATTTAAAGAAGAAATAGCCAAATACTAGAAAATTTACTGTAGGAAACTATAACACACTCACCAGATTGCCAATAGCTTAACAAGCTTTTGTTCACATGGCTTGATGGTTTCAGTTGGACACTATTAGATCCTTTTTAAACGAAGTCAGTGCACATTATTTTTTTGCCTAATAAATCAATTCACAGGCATTTGTTAAGTGCCTAACACTTAACAAATTCTACTACTACTACTACTATTAATACTCTAGGAGGCTGAGGAAGTTGACTTACCCTCAGGTAAATGATTTAAATGACCAATCCAAAACAAAAAAGGCATATTAAAATAATGACAAAGACAACAATTGACTATATATGGCAAGAATTATTGGGGGGAAGCTACATGATAGAAAATCAGAACCAATAATGATTATGGCCAATGACTGGATTCCCTGTTCTTCCTTCCCTCTGTTCTCCCATAAAGAAGTCTTGTCTCTGGTCCTGATCTCCCATTAGCTGATGCAAGGTGAGCATCTTATCAGGAAAAGAAGCAGATCTCTCTACTTATAATGCCTTTTATTCCCAAATGCTGCATGCTGCATCAGCCTGGGCATTGTTTAGTAATCGTCACAATAGGATCTATATAACCTGAAGATGGTCTGTTTTACTCTTAACAATCCTGCTTATTCCTGACCCTTCTCTCCTCCCCTGCCCCTCTGTTTTACAGCCTTGTTTACTAGTGACATTCTTTCCTATACCCACCAAGCTCAGAGTTCCGATCTAAGTACCAGGAAGAATAAAAACAAGGCAGAAAAAGCTGAGAGTTGTGAAATTATAATGACCAAACTTGGCTCCAAAGATGAGCTATAAGAAGGCACCTCCCTCCCTTCTTTCCAGCAGTGAGAGATCATAGGGGTGAAACACTATACATAAGGTTGGACTGGGTTGGTATCTTATTTATGTAGCACTGTCCCTTCTGGGTCTTGCTTCCCAACTCAAACTCAAAGTTGGGTCTCCTAGGAGACAACTATCATAGGTCTGTGGTACTTAGTATGTCCTGACAATAAAAGTATATTTCATGAGCCCCCACAAAGGTATTTCACTTTAATAGGGAGTCAGCTGGCACAGTCTGCTCAAAGCAAATGAATTTAGCAAATGTTATTGAATGATAGCAAAAAAACTCCCCTATAAATATGGGTTGTAGCTTCCCACAAATACAATAGGAGGAGAATATACACACATAGGGTACTCTGGTTGGGGTGGGGGAGATGGTGTGATATTGAGGATATTATTAATTTTTTTAGATGTTGAGAAGAAAAACAAAGAATATCCTTAACATTAAAATAAGACTTTTAATCCATGAAATACAAAGACAAACCAGTAGTGGTGTTTTCAGAACTTTGTGTCCCAAGTCCTACCTAACTCATGCAAAGTGTACAACCTAGTTTCTGTTGATACGTTGCCAGGAGAGCTAGTAGAAAAATGAAGGGAAGATTTTTTTTGGCCTAATTTTAAACAAAATTTAGTGTTAAAGCCAATTTTGGTTAGCTCATTAATGACACGATTCTATGGAAAAATGCATTTGTAGTTCAAAAATGAGATGTTAAAAAAGACAATTTCCTCTGACCTCCCCGCTTTAGCACAGTGCAGGCCCAATGTAGGAGTAGGGTCTCTCTAGGCCTTTGTAATCCTTGGGGTGGTCCTTTCCCTGGAAATAGGGAGTTCAGTAGGGCAGGAGAGGAAAGATCTGGGCCTTCAGTGATGAGTAGGGGAGATGACTTGGTGTTGAGGGAAGAAGCCTACTACAGCAGCAGCGACAATCACAGAAGAGTTAGAATTTTAGAATCAAGGGGCTCAGATGCCTGAGGGAATGTTAAGATGAGTTGACTATGGCCTGAGAGGCTGAGATAATAATAGATGTCTATTTGAACTAGCTTTAAATTTCACAGGTATGTGGAACTCCTGGTGAGTTCCCAGCCTCTGACAGTGTCGATTCTGCATGGCTTTGCAATTGATTGTCTTAGGAAATTGTTTGGGGCCTTGAAAGGTTGAGTGACTTGTCCAGGTTCACACAGAATGTGAGAGGCAGGACTTGAATCCAAATCTTGCTGATTCAGAGGCCTGCTCTGTCTTACAGAGAGATGAGTATTTCCCTTGTCTGTGTAGTCTGTCCCCATTAGGATGTAAGCACCCCGAGGACAGGAACTGTCTCTTTTTTTTTTGTGCTTTTATTTGTGTGACTGGTGCTTAGCACAGTCCCTGGCATATAGCAAGTTTGTCTGCCTGTATATCTACTTATTATCAACCTCAAAACCCCAAATCAGAGTTTGTTCTAAGGAGACAAACAATTAGGTTGGGTCCATGTTTTTATTTCTTTCACAGACTGGTCACTGTGTTACAGTCCAGAACTAAGCCCCACTAAGGGGGCCAGTCCAGAACTGGCTTAATTTGGGAGTTGGGGGGTACAGAGGATATGCCCTTGGTATATGTTCCCAAAGTGTTCCCAAGGGGTGCCAATCAACTCTGATTGTTTGACACCCTGGGAGGTGAGCTATATTAAAATGAGGTTCTTGAGTTAAGTGATTTAAGTCACTTAATCTTGGTCAAAGAGATATCAATTTTCCACATCACCTGTCTTGACAATAGGGAGAAATCAATATTCTCCCAGACCATTTGGACAACTCAATACACAGGAATAGACTTATTTAGATTAGATTTTAATGTCCTCCTGAAGAAGAAACTGAACTTACTAAGAAATTGAGTCTCCAAGACAGTGATTACTTTGGACAATCATTTTTTGACATTGTACATAATCTCTCTCTGACTCTTTTGCTCTGTCTGAATGTCTGTCTATATCTATTCTGCTGATCTATGTCTGTCTGTCTCTCTCCATCGCTATCATTTCTTATGTATCAACTATCCGCCACTTCCTCTTCATATAATAATGATAGCTGATCTTTAAAGGATCCAGAGTCCCCAAAAGGAGAAATGCAAACTATTAACAGCGATATGAAAGGATGCTCCAAGACACTAATAATAAATAAATAAAATTCAAGTTGATACAACCCTGAGGTTTCACCTCATATTCATCAAATTGGCAAAGATGACTTTAAAGGGGAGAATAGTCAATGTTGGGAGGGTTGTGGGAAGGTAGGAATACTAATGAACTCTTGGTGGAGCTGCGAACAGTTTCAACTATTCTGGAAAGTAATTTGAAATTATGCTACCAAAGGAACAACAACTTTTAACCCAGCAATTCTATTGCTGGGCAAATGGAGAATATGGAGCCTGGCTGTGGGATAATAACCAACCTTTCTATGCCATTTTTAGGTTTCCAAGTACTTTACATAAGCTATACCAACAACCCTGTGAGATGAGAGCTATGATTATCACCATTTCACAGATGGATCATTGATGATCAGTGAGGTTAAGTTATTTATTTAGGCCACACAGCTAGAAAGTGTCTGAGATACAGTTAGAAACCAGATCTTCCCAACTCTAAGTCCAGTGCTTTGGCCATGAGGGCATGAGGTTAGGTACTCTGTTTGGGGTGATACATTCTGGGAAGGACATGCACAAACTGGGATGAATACTGAGATGTAGAAAATGAGGACGGATAGGAACTGGAGACAGTGTCATACGCAGACCAGATGATAGAAGTGGATTTTCAGCCTGGCAGATAGAACATTCTGGAATGGAACACTAGGGATGACAAAACAGGTCAGCTTCACAGGATGGGGACAGTAACCTGGGCAGCTCCAAAGGCTAGTCTGGTCATTTTGTCGATTCTACAATCCAGCCATATTGGCTTACTGCCATACCACACACATGATGTTCCATCTCTCACCATGATGCCTTTTCCCTGGCTCTCTCCTATGACCAGAACACATCCCCTTCTCATCTCTACCTCATGGAACTCCTTGTTCCTTCTAGATTAAACTCAAGTCCCACCTTCTTTACAATTCCTTCCCTAATCCCCCCAATAGTCAATGTCCTACCTCCCTAACAACCTCATTTTTGTTGTGTATGTACTTACATATGTATGAGTTGTCTCCCTCAATAGAATGTAAGATTTTTAATAATATGGGAAATTTAATTTCTGTCTTTGGATCCTTAGTGCCCAGTGCCTCACATATAGTTGGTGCTTAAATAAGATAAAAATAGATGACAGACAGATGGATAGATGGATGGATAGAAGATGGTTGATAGACAGGTGATAGTGAGATGACAGATAAATGATGATGGATGGATAGGCAGATAACTGGTAGACATAACTAATAGAAATAGAAAAATAGAAATAGGTGACTGATAAATGATGGATCATGAATGTATGATGCATAGATGGATGTGGAAATAACAGAGATGGAGAGAGATGACTGATAAACAACAGATGGATGGATAGGTAGAATAGACAGAGATAGAAAAGTCGAGATAGAAAGATAGAGATAAACTGATAAATGATAGAGGGATAGATGAATGGATAGGTCGATGACTAACGGATAGATAGAGCATTATTATGATTAAGTCAGGCACTGAGCTAGGCCGTGGAGATACAAATATAGGCAAACAAGACAGTCTGTATTCTCAAGCAACTTATATTCTAATGGGGAAAGACATAGCAAGATGATGGTTCGAATGTCTGGACATAGGGGCCCAGACCCCAACAAAAGCAGGCAAAAAGCTCACCCTGTGGTGTCTGGAGACACAGGGATCCAAGAAACTGTAAGTTTCTGATGGAGTCAAGAGAATCAGAGAATGGGACTTCAGTTGCTGTTTGATTGATCTTATGACTCATCACTAAGTGTGGTCAAGAACCTTTGAAAAAGGTGAGACCTCACCTGCACAAGTGTTTTGTTAGTAAATTACTGCTCAAACATAAGGCAGATCCCATATGTATCTGTATTTCATTAAGGTAAGCATTACACAAAGGAGGAGTGATTTTGTGGGCATGGGGAAACTTCCAGTGTGAGGACTGTCACCTGAGGGAGTTGAAATCCTCCTCCCCTCTGCCCCTCTCTTACCCCTCTCCCTTCTACCCTCCTCCTCCTCCCCTTCTGCCCCTCCTCCTCCATCTTAATGCTTTAGTTGGAGTCTGGCTCCAGAGCTAATAGAGACCCCTGGCTATCACAGGAGGAGGAGACTGAGGCCAATGGAGGTGCCTTTTTTGGGGTCATTAGTGGTAGAGTTGAAAATCATACCATGCTTAGCACAGAGTCTGGCACATGGCAGGGACTCAGCAAATGTTGGTTGTCTTGGCTTGGAAACCAAGTGCTCTGCCTCTACCTCTGCTGTCCTCCCAGGGTTCCAGGATGCCTGTCCATTTGGTTTGGAGCTAGGAGTGAGCTTGGATTAAATGCACCTAGGGGAGTTGCCTGAGCCTCAGGGTCTGCCAGCTGAGGTTGGAAAAGAACCCAGGTTCCCTCCCTATTGTCTCCTTCCTTCAGCTTTCCTGGAGCTTTGTTGGGACTCCTAAGCCCCCATCCTTTGCTTCCTCCTCTGTAGGGCTGATCCTAGTTATTCCATAAACAGAAGTTACTTTCCTAACCAATTGCCTCCAGTCTCCCCTCACTAATCCATCCTCCAAACAGTTGACCCATTATCTTCCTGAAGCACAGATCTGACCATGTCATAACTCCAATGGTTTCCTTGGGCCTCTAGGATCAAATACCAACTTCTGTTTGGCATTGAAAGCCCTTCACAATCTGCCTCAGTCTCCTTTCCAGACTTATTTCATATGATGTCCCTTCATGCACACTACATACCAGTTAAATGGGAAAATACAATGCTCCCTTACACTTGTTCTTTCTGAGCCTTTGTGTTGGCTGAACCCTATGCCTGGAATGCACTCCTTCCTCACTTCTAACTCTTTGATTGATAATAGCTAACAATTAGATATGTTTTACTACCTGCCAGATACTGTACAAGTATTAGCTCATTTGATCCTGACAAAAGCCCTGGGAGGAAGGTGCTATTATTTTTCCCATTTTATAGTTGAGAAAACTGAGGCAGATAGAGGTTAAATTGCTTGCCTAGGGTCTCACAGCTAGCAAGTGTCTGAGAGAGGATTTGAATTCAGGTCTCCCTGACTCCAGGTCAACAAGCCTTTATTAAGAATCTTCTATGTTCCAGGCACTCTGCCAAGCCTTGGGGATATAAAGAAAGAAAGAAAGAAAAAAAAGACAGTCCCTTGCTTCTGTTAGTGTCTAATGAAAGGCTTCAAAGAAGTATAGTTAACTTAGAGGTTTAATGGATGTGGTAAGCGCCTAGATAGCGTTTGCCAGATTCAATTGAATTAAAGATGGACTTGGAAGTTCACTATATTTGACCCTGGAGATTTGAGATATGAAGCCCTAAATTTACAAAGCAACCTGAAAGGAACGGATGTAATTATTAGTAGCTAATTCTATAAGTGCCTTGGAAGGGTTCTACTGAAATCTCTCCAAAGTGTGGAAAAGATGGAATGATTAATATCAATTGTTTATTGTGGTGATAGAGTCATATAACTATAGAAAATTAAATTTCAGTTAAAAACATCTGGAAGAATAAAGAAACCGGGCAGCCTAGTTGAATGAAAACTAATAAAAAAAGTGGAATGAGTTTTCACAAAGGCTAATGAAGAAAAGAATGATTCCAAAAATGATTTTGAGGGCTTCCTGTTATGAATACCAGGAAAATTGTTTGCCTCAATGTGGCAAAATTTATGAGCTGCCAAATGAAAATAAAGCTACTCCCTTATTTCACAAGGAGTGGAGAGGGAGGCATGGATCAGTTGTGGCTTTGAAGTCTTGGATTTGAAAATATAATGGACCTTGCATTCACTAAGTTGGCAAAGAGGACAAAAAGATAGAAATTGGCAATATCCATGTGGCCATGGAAAGCTGAGCATACCAATAAATAATTAGGAGAACTTCAAACTGGTAACACCACTCTGGAAAGCAGCTCAGAAATTATGTGATGAAAGTAGACATTCCACTCCTGGCATATGGCCCAAGGGAATCAGTGGCCAAAAGAAAGGTTCCATACACTCTAAAATAGATAAAATATTGTTTTTTAATTGATGAGAGGCAAGTACTAGAAATAAAGCAGATGTTCATCAATCAATAGCTAAACAAATTATGGTCCATGAATGTAATGGAATATTACTGATTATTTATCAGAACCCATTGAAATTCTCTCCTCCTTTATTCTGGTTCCTAATGAAGTGATAATTCTTTTCCTTATCAAGGCCAGCCCCTTTGGATCACATAGATTATTATCTACTATCCCACCCCATTATCTACTAAAAAGCTCTTTCTTGATCATTCCTTTAACTCTGTCTCTGTCTCTGCCTCCTCTCTCTATCTCTCTCATTCCCCCTGCTCCTCTCCTCTCTCTGTGTCTCTCCATTTCTCTCAATATCGTTCTATATCTTTCCACCCTTTCATAGCCAAATTCCTTCAAAAAACTATGAATTCTTGGTTTCTCTGCTTTTCTTCTCACATGCTCCTCAACCTTTTGCCATGTGGCTCTTCAATATCCTGAAGCTGCTCTCAATGAAGTCGCCAACCATCTCTTAATGGCCAGCTCTCTCGCTTTCCGGTCTTCATCCATCACGATATCTCTATGGACCTTGACGGTGTTGATCATTCTCTTCTCCTGAATATTTGCTTCTCTCTGATCTTTCATGGTACTGCTCTGTCTTCGAGTCTAGCCTCCTTCCTGTCTCACTGCTCCTTCAGAGTCTTTTCTGCTGGTTCAGTTTTCACACTGTGCCTCTTCATAGAGGTTGTGCCCTAAAGATTTCTCCAGACACTCTTCTATTCTTGCTGTAGACATTTTTACTTGACTACATCATCACTTCTCATGACCTTCATTATTATTATATCCATACAAATAACTCCCAGATCTATATATTCAGCCTCTCTTTGTCCTGAGCTCCAATCCCATATTGCCTGTTGAATTTTCATACCAGCTATCCCATAGGCATGTCCAACTCAAGTCCAAATTGAGATACATCATCTTCTCTTTCCAGTTCCCAACTTCTCCATTTCTGTAGAGGGCACCAGTACGCTTTCGGCCAGCTAGGGTTTGTCGTTTCAGATCAGCCTTGATTTCTCACTCTGCCTCACATTACATAAATGCTCACTTGCCAGATCTTGTCATTTCTGTCTCCATGACATCTTCTTCTACCAACATTCCCTTCCTCTTTATTCATACAACTACTACCCTAATTTCAATTCTATCCTTCTCACCTGGACTATGGTAAAATACTTATAATTGGTTTTCTTGCTTCAAGTTTTTCCTCACTGGAGCCTATCCTCACTCAATTATCTGCTAAAGTGCAGGTCTGTCCATACTCAGTAAACTCCAGCAATTTCCTACAACCTCTTAGAATCAAATAGACATTTCTGTGTTTCACCTTTTAAAGCCTTACACAATCTAAACTCAATCTACATTTCTTACTATTATATATGACTTGCTGTCCTGCATTCCATGGTCTGACCAAACTGTTGGCTGTTCCTTCCACTCTACAGTTTATCTCCCATTGCTGCACCTTTGCACCTGCTGTGCCCCATGCCTAGAATACACTCCCATCTCAACTTCACCTTTTAGAATCCCTGATTTCCTGAAAACTATTTGAATGAAACCTTCAGCCTGAAGCCTATATGTGCATATGTATATATATATATGAATATATTTATGTATAATAAATCTATATACACTAGAGAACATGCATACATGTATGATAACATAGAAATATCGTATATAAGTATATATACATATATATTTGCCCATGATAGGCAGGGGCTCTTTGTTTTTGTCATTTTGACTTTGAAAGCCATTCATAGCAGGAACCTTTAGATTTTTCACCTTCCTATGTCTTCTTCTCCCCATATCCTGGTGGTACAGATCTCCCACAAAATCCTCCCATTTCCAAACTCTAGGCATTTTCCCTGGTTGTCCCCCCAACCATGCCTAGAACACTCTCCCCCCAACCCCTGTCCCCCCTCAGTGCCTAGAATGCTTTGCCCCACTCCTGCCACCCTTGGTGCCTGCAGTGCTTCTGCTCACTTTCACTTGCCTTGGCATCCTGAGGATTCAACACAAAGCTTTGCTCATAACAGATACTTAATAAATTCCTTTTGATTCTTTGTTTTCCTGATTGACTGACTTATGTGAAATAAACAGAACCAGGAAAACAACATAGAAAATGAATGCAACAGTTGAAATAGAATAATCACAAGTCAAAGGAAATTGAATATATTATTCTAATTTTGAAGGTTAGCCATATAGCAGAGTTGAGCAAGCACGTGGCCCTCCTTTAGAGTGAGAAGAGTGAGGCAATGCTTGTGGGACATGATGTAATTTCTCACACTCAGTTGATATGTTGATTGACTTTGATGAATTACTATTTTCTTCCTTTGTTTAAAGGGATATCTTTCTGGATAAGCAAAAGAGGTGATATTTGAAAATAAAAATGATATAAAAACAAAAGGGACCAGTAATTTAAAAATAAAAGAGTGGAATCAATATTCAAAGAAAAAAAAGAAAATGTGATAGAAATAAAAAATACATCTCATTCTCTCTGTCTCTTTTTACAAAAAAGGAACTACAGTGAAGATTGGAAAGAAAGGTAAGCAAAGCTTTGGCTACTGGACCCAAAACTAAGGGGAAGAAAGCATCTCATTAGACAGAGGCATACACACCTCACCAGAACTCTTTAAGCCATGACTGGATGAGCACTTGTGGGGTGGATTCTTGTTGAAATGTGGGTTGGATGAGATGGCCCTTGGGTAGAACTCCTAGAACTTGAGAATCTTGTGACCTGTGGTCAAACTGGAGTGCCCTAACCACTCTGTGCTTTCCCAGAGAAGGCACTGCTGATTTCCTGTTTGTCTGAAGGGGCAGCTAGATGGCACAGTGAATTGAATGCCTGAAGTCAGGAAGACTCATTTCCCTGAATTCAAATCCAGCCTCAGACCCTTAGTAGCTGTTTGACCCTGGGCAAGTCACTTAGTCCTGCTTATTTCAGTTTCTTCATCTGTCAAATGAGCTAGAGAAGCAAATAGCAAACCACTCCACTATCTCTGACAAGAAAACCCCAAATCCGAAGAATCTGAAATGATGAACAACCACAAATTTGCCTGAACATGGTATAACCCATTTCGTTATTTTTGCAAGAGAACAACAACTGACATAGATCATGGACTTTTTGATTGTTCTGTCAAGTTCACATTGTGCTTTCCTCTCTATGAATGAACTTGCTGAGGGTGGAAGTGAAATAGTATTAAGTCCATTTCACAATCACACAGCTTAAGAATCAGAGGTAGACTGTAAAGCTTGCTCTCTTCTGACTCCATCACAAAGTTGGATTGGCTTCCTTTGGAGGGTTGGGGGGTTAGTCTTCTGTATTTGAAGCAGAATCTGGAAGATGCCTTGCTAGGTTTCAGATGTGGCATGAACCTTCTTGGGGTTCCAAGGTCCTTCTCATTCAGAGATTTCAGGATGCTGAGATTTGATGACTCTACGTCCAAGTCTCTGCCGGCTCTTCCTGACTGCCTCTGGAGACGAGCATGCCCCTTGGAGATCTTAAGCAAATCTGTAGGACCCTTCATCTAGGACAAGGGGTTCTGTTTCAGGTATCAGTGGACCTCTCCAGCCTGTGCAGTTCCATCTAGTTCCTAGATGCTACGATTCTCTGATTACAAAGAATTCAGCAGATTCAAGACAGCAACTCAGTTATTACTGATTAAAAGTTTTGAAGGGTTGGAGGGAATCCTTTTCAGATTCTAAAATCATAACAGCTGGCATTTATAGAATGTTCTAAGGTTTGCTGAGGACTTTACAATGTTCATTTTAGGGCTCATTTTATATATGTTTTATTTTATCCTCACAAAACCCTACAAGGTGGCTGCTATTATTATCCCCCTTTTAGTGAGGCTTAAAATGTTAAATGACTTGCCCAGGGTCACATAGCCAGTAAGTGTCTGAGGCTGGATTTGAATTCAGTTCTTACTGCTTCTAGGTCCAGCTTTGGTTGATCCTAAAGCCTGGTTGCCTCTGGTGCTTTTCATATGGAAAACAAAAAGGTAGTATCCTGCAGTTCTATTCAGTCCAGCTCAATAAATAAAGGTAGACTTCATAAAGAGCCTACCAGATGTCAGGATATAAAACTAAAACCATGTCACTCTCTGTTGTCCAGGACCTTGTATTCTATTCGGGGGAATATAATGTGTCTGTATATAAGTAAATGAAAACTGTATACAAAGCAAGCTGAACAGGGAGAGATCACTAACCACTTGGGAGGAGGGTGGGAAATCAGGAAAGGTCTCCAATAGGAGGTATCATTTATGCTGTGTTTTGAAGAAGCTAGGACTTCCAAGAGGCAAAAATGAGGAGGAAATACATTCCATACATGGGGGACCACCTGTGAAAAGGTATGCAGGTGGAAAATGTTGTGGGCAGTCTCTTTGGTTGTATGAATGGCCCTGGGAACACCCGCCTACATTATTCTCCAGTGCTCTGAGAGCCTGGATATTGTGGTCATCTATTTTATTTATCCTGCTGGGACATAGCCAACATTCCCATTTTCAGAACCTCCTATTTATTTCACATCTAAAGACTCTTTGAAGTCAGGAGAGTTAGTGACTTCAAAGGGATGGCTCAGAGGTGAGGACACAAGAGAGTATGGCAGGGAGTTGAAATTGGACCAAAGAAAACCATGGTATTCAAATAATGGTTCTGGTCTCTTTGAAGAGTAGATCACAAGTCACAGAGGAATTCTCATTCTCTGACCTGGTCTGACAACCCAGGACAAGCACCTTGTCAAGCTCCTGACAGTGGCATCTTCTGCCACTCTCTGAAGCAGGTACAAATAGAAATGTACAAAGCCATCCAAAGTCAGGCGTTCAAGCCGATTTGTTGCCTGGCCTTTCAAGGAACTTTAGTGACTCTTGGAAGTCCCAGGATTTCTCCACTGGGTGTTAAAGGACCATAGAGGATTTGGGGTCATCAGCTGTGGGAAAGACTGATGGGGTCCCCGAGTTATGGGACCACCATGGAGAGGAGGAGAGGATCCTGGACCTGAGAAAAACAGTGGCTGCTGTTGGTCTATGACTCCAAAGTCTACAAAGTGCTTTACGTATATAATGGAGAGTCTGGGGAGACCCTGGCCTGGGAGGATGCAGACTTTAGAACCCTCCTGCATTTGCCCTTCCTGGTTAACAATGACTTGTTCCTATCTAATAAACAGAACTTTAAGGAGCTCGGTCTTTAGCCATGCACATGTGAGAGGTGGACACTGTGGGATGAGAAATCATATGATGGGTTAGGGAGCCAGAAGGAAGGTTGCTTCACTTGGGGATGCTGAGCTAGGACTCAGTTAATACACAAAGGGGATGACAATTGTCTCCTTTTGTACTTTTCCTTGGGTGAGGGAGCAACAGCATGGGGCATCCCCACCTCTATTCATCAAGGTGTCAAGTAATTGTATTGCATTTTGCAAACATTAAAGTCGTAGAAATGGTATCTGTGATTCCTAGTCATGGTGGAAAGACAAATTTGCCCCACTACATGAGGGTCATCTGCTCTCTTCTCCCATCTCCCAACTCCTCCCCTTGCAGTATATAGTTTCCATCCTCTTTTATCTCACCTCTCCCCCACCTCCCCACTACTGGCCCCTTAAAGCTAATTCTCTTCCTTCTGTCTCCTTAGCCCTTAAGATGCTTAGAACCCCAGTTCAACAGCAGAGAATGCCAGCATGATCCTGGCATGCCATGTGGGAAACAGAGGCCATCACCCTGGGTCAGTAACCCTTTGCCTTTCCCATCTTCCTGAGTCTTTTTCTGTTGTAACATGTTGCCCCTCTTTTGTCCTTGCTTCCCAGACAGCAGCTGTTTCAACTAAAAGCCAGTGGCTGGGGATTGAATTCTTTCTCCCAGTTGTGCCAGTGGTGGCTGTGGCTAGGTCTCCATGGGGATGTTCCAATGAACTGACCATTGGCTTCAGCCAATGACCAGGCAATTAATCAAACAACTGCCTTGGCTGTTCCCTCAACCTCCCAACCACTTGTTTGAGCCTAATTTAGACACCACCCATGGCTTTTGTGACATGCTTAGGCCAGTTGTGAAGGGCCAGGTACACTGTGGGGATTTTCTTATTCCTTTGCCTTACAGACTCGGCCCATGAAACCTGGGACATTTTATACACACTCAGATGCATGCTCCACTTGCAATTGAGCATTTTGATATTTTAGAGGGATTTTTTTCCCTTTATGATGACAGGGAAACAAAACAGTCATAGTCCTAAGGAGGAGGGCCACTTTGGAAGGACGGGGTAGCAGGGGATAGGGAGGGTGTCCCTTGTCTCTTCAGCTTCTGACCATTTTCCATGTCATTCTCAGTGACTTCAGAGCAAAGAAACCAGGCAAAGCAAGACAAGACTCATCTTCCTGAATGGAGGAACTAGACAGAAACTTGGATTTGGAGTCAAGGGATCTGATTTTCAATCTCAGTTTGTCTATTAATTAGCTGTGGGACCTTGGGGAAGTCCCTTCTCCCCATGGGTCTCAGTGTCCTTGTCTATAAATGGAGGAGGTTGGAGTTGATGATCTCTGAGCCCCCTTTTAGCTCAACCTCTCATCCTGAGCAAGCTCACCAGCTCCTTCTCCTTGCCCCCACCCTCTTAATCCCATTATATTCTTAGAACAACTCTTTCCCTTCCTCTCCCAGTTACCTTCTCCACTTTTCTGGGGTTAGCATACTTCATTTTTACTCCGGTGGGAATGGTCTGAGGATGGTGAGGGGAGAATTTATCCCAGCTCTCACTCAGTGGGTGTAGAAAGGTTATTTGAAAGGTTTCTCTAAATGAAGCAAGAAAATATCACCATGTTCACTCCTCATGGCAGTGAAGTCAGGCTGTGAGGTCTTGGGGGATTATAAGATGTAATGGGGTGTTCTTAGGCTGAGCGTGTTTTAATGGGAAACCACTCTGGGCTCCTCAGACCAAGGCCACATAAAGCTCTCTCACCATGTCTAGATAATTAGATCGTTATAGAAACAATGAGGACACTAACTCTGCTTCTCCTCCATAAAGCATTAGTGCGGAGGATTCTGAGGCAGAAACCAGTGCCGTTGCCCTCATCCCAAGGCCATGGTCTCTGGGTTTGTCTTACAGGACCAGTGGATTTGAAAGAGCTTTCTGATTACCAAGGAGCAGAGATTTAGGGCTAGAAGTGACTTTGGAGGTCATCTGGTGCAAGTCTTTTATTTTACAGATGAGAATTGATATGAGACACAGACATATATGTATGGATATATGTAGGCATGCATATCTACACATATCCACATGCCTGTATGAACTGCACCCATGACTTCACTATTTCAGAAAGCTACTGGACATTAATTTCCTCTCCCAATGAAGATCAATAACTTCTTTGCAACTTACAATCTTAGAGATTTGCCTGGATCATTGAGTGGTTAAGTGAATTGTTCAGGATCACACAGTTAGTATGTGTCAGAGGCTAGACCTGAATTTAGGCTTTCCTGATTGGGGCCAACTTTCTGTGCCCTAATGATGCTATTGCCTTCTAGTCTCCAGAGTCCTTAGACCAAAAACCATAAATGAATTGTATAATTGGGAGGAGGGAGAGATGGAGAGGAGGAAGGGGAGGGAGAGAAGGAGAGAGACAGATGGATAGAGAGAGAGAGATAGGAAGGGAGAAGGGAGGAGAGAGAAGAAAGAGACAAAGACAGAGAGAGATGGAAGAGGGGAGAGAGAGAGAGAGAGAGAGAGAGAGAGAGAGAGAGAGAGAGAGAGAGGAGAGAGAGAGAGAGAGAGAGAGAGAGAGAGAGTTATTGTTGATGGAGAGTTGACCTTGGGTTTAAGTCCTGCCTTTGCCAAATACTAGCTGTGTGACCCCAGGCAAATCTCTTCATCTCTTATATTGTTGGTGATTCTCTAATACTAGAAGGCACAGACATCATTAATTGTCTAGGACTCTCTTACATGTGCCAGGGTGTGCTCCAGTTCACTGGTGCTCTTGCCAGCCATGGTAGGCACTGCCCAGTGCCACACTTCACTCATCATGTTGCTTTTGTAGCTGTCTGGAACCAAGATGGACAAGTTGTTTCTGGGCAAACTCAGTGGTATGCTGATATTGAAGAACCAAGGCTAGGATGTGAATGATCTTTACAAAGAGGGAAAAATGCCTCCAACTATTCTAGTGGATATCTATCTTGCCCTCTTTGAAGAGAATGAAGAACATATGATGACAGATCCTACCTCCAGGGAAGACTCCAAGTTCCAAGAGTTGAACAAGGTTCTGATTGACTAGATTAATAATGTTTTAGTGAAGAAGAGAATAAAATTAGGTTGTCAAGTGTCATGTGGACTCAATTCATGGAAAGAACCTTGTGACTGTCCTTCATCTCCTCCTTGCCCCAGCTCCCCAGCATGTCTTAATATGTGTGCACTATGGTCATCAGACAGGAAGGCCTGTGTTGTAGAGCAATTGACCACAACCACAGAAGATGAGGATAAATTTCGAATGGGATGAGTGGATACCTTTGACATATGCTTTGACCATGTCCCCAATAAATTCAGCCTTCTGAAGAAGTCTCTGATCATGTTCATGAATAGTCACACCAATAGGACGAATCTGTTAAAAACCCAATTTGCAGATGGAGTGTACTTGGTGTGGCTCATGGATCTTCTGGAGCACGCCTTCCTTAGTCTCCACATCTTCTATTTAATTCTGGAAAGGTTTACTTCTTGGTATTAGCTTTTGAACTCATGCAAAATAGAGGATTCAATAGACCAAAGACACCCCATGATGATATTGAATATCAAGTCTACCCTTCAGGTTTTCTATAGGCTGTTAATCTAGTACAAGAATATCGAGAAATCCTGGAAGCTTCTGAAGTAGTCATCCTGAAAATTCGGAGAGAAAATCCAACCTTTGTACTCTAGATGTCTACCTTCCATTTTGCTATGGGATTTGCTCCTTCCACTTTTGTTTTTTATCCCTCCATAATTTGGGGAAAACCCCACTGAAAGGATGAATCTGAGGCTGGGGAGCTGTCCCAGGGGCTCTGGACATGTTTCAGTTCCAGGATGCCGAGTCACCCTCATGCTTTCTTTTTCAGATAGAAGAATACAAACCTGTTCCCACTGGCTGGGGTTCTAATGAATTCACTTTGATAAGGTGGTAAGTGACTCAGAGGCGTGCCCAAATACCCTCTGCTATTGTGGGCTCCAACTTTCCCAGGCTTGGAATTTGTTTAAAAATCAACAGAGTGGTTGGTTTTCCCCTCAATAAAATGGTCTTGGCATTTTCTTTCCTTTATTCCCTCTTTCCTTTTAAACCTGAAACTATTTATAAGAAAGTCTTAACATTCTCTTTCTTCATATTGACTTTGGCCACCCAGTATTGTTTCTGTGTTGTGCTTAAACAAAATGAAATTGAAGAGTGCTACATTTCTGGAAAAAAATATGCTCCAGCCATCACCAAAAAAACCACCTCAAAACAAAGAAAATATAGATGATATTAATAGTAGCTAGCCTTCACATAGTTCTTAAGGTTTGCAATGTGCTTTACCAATATTATCTCATTTGATCAGATTTCAGAGATCAACTGATATTGGTGGAGGAATTTTCCTCACTTAGAAGTTCCCTAGATCAATGAAAATCATAGGTCCAGTTCATGCTCCTACCGATCTAAGAGGCAGCCATTGCAGGGCTAGGGTGTTCTAATTGGAGCCAGAAAGAGCCGAGTTTACACTCAGCATTTAACACTTGCCAGTTGGGTGGCCCGAGGCCAGCTGTTAACAAGTCAGTTAACCTTTCTCTGGCAAGCCTCTGAGATTTGTTATAGATCTGATCAATGGTGGGATTTCCCATACTAGGATTTTTGACGTGGACAAAATTCCAGACTTTGCTGTATGGATTTGATCCAATTCAAATCAACAAGTATTTATTAAGTTAGGAGATGAGAACACTAAGACAAATAAGGAAGTCTCTAGCAGCTTCCATTCCTCTAGGAGGATACAACGTAGGAGCATGATCTTAGGGTATGTAAATAGAGAGTTTGGTGATTTCGGGAGGCTGGATTGAGCACTAATAACTCAGAGGATTGTTACAGAAGATGGTCCACCAGTTGGTCCCTATACAGACATCCCATTTCCCATCTCTTCTTGGAATGCCCTTTCTCTTCCCCTTCAGCTCCACTTAAAGCTTAACTCGAGAGCCACCCTCTATACAAGATCCACGATGATTCTCCTTCCCCTGTCAGTTGTCATTTACCTCCAGTCACCTTGAAATGACTTTGTTTAGATTGTTTTATGTATTTATCTGTGAATATGTTGTTTCCCCTAAGAAAATGTAAACTCATTGAAGACAAGGGCTATTTTATTTCTCTTTGGATCTTCAGCAAGCAGTGCTGTGCTCGATTAATAGATACTCATTGACTAAATGAATTGGAGGAAGTTGGGGATTTCCATTCTACAGATGGAAAAACCAAACAAACCTCTAACAAAACTAATCTTGAAGCCACCATGCAAAGGTCAAGGGTCTATCTGCCGACAGAGGTTATTGGATTCCCAAGCCATGGGTTCTAGACCATGAATAGCTTCATAAATTATGGAACTGTCTTAACTAATGGCCTGTCTGATTCCAATCCGAATTATGAAAACTCCTCATTGTCTCAAATAGCTCTTGTACCTTGGTCTCTCCTATGGGACCAGAAAGGCAGAGCTCCTGAAAAAGAGGCTCTTAAAGTCTCTTCATAATTAGGAAGAAGATGTTGATGATTAAATGAGATCCTGGAACCACAAAGTGCTCTTATTCATCAGGGAAGGCCTCCTTTCTGCCAGTGGGCGACCTTTCACACTTGGCGGCTGCTCTGCCTTTCCCCAATCTCTTTGTGGAAAAGAAAAAAAAATCCCAGGACAATAGGCCTCCAGGAAGCTTAGATGCACTGGAGGAACAGAGGGGGTTTTTGTTTCTGGAGGTAGGGGAAAAAAAGAGCATGAATTAACTCCATTTTTATATGATCCTGGGGGAAAACACACTTGATTTTGAAAGGAGGTCTGAGCCAGCTCCCGGCTGGTTTTGAAGAAAGACAATTGTGATAGAGATATCACTGCGAGGCTGGTGATGTTCTATTAGTGAATGTTCAGAATATCATTAATTTCTTTCAAGCCTTATTATGTTTATCATTTATCAGCATGTCAGCCCATTAATCACCTCCTCAATGTCCTTAGGATGGCTGACTAGCTTTCTACATGTATTGAAAGTCTGACCAGTGCACCGTCCTCTCTGCCTGCCGAAAAGAGACCCCTATGCTGGGGTGATTGGCAAATCACTTGAAACAAAGAAAAGCTTTTCCACAGTCCGCTAATAGGTCTGGATTTGTTTTTAACATGTGGGGGAAAAATAAATTCCTTTCAGAAAAGGAAAATCAAAGGCTAGAAAGGTTTGTGTAAATACATTGTACCTGAGTTGCTGTCCAGTTGGCCATAGCCTGGCCTGAATCTGTGTGCCAGGCCTGCCCTCAGCTGTGATGAATGAGGATGGCCAGGAAGACTCCTTCCCCTGCCAGGGGCCTTCCTGGAAACTGGGCACACTGTGGGGCAAGTGGGGAGTTGGCATGTCCTCCAATCTGCTTGGATCAAAGCCACAGGAGGCCCAGGTGGGAAGGAATTAGGGAGCTTAAATTCTGTCAGTACTGGAGTCACAGCTAGCCTGCTGCTTTGACTCAATTGAAAGGCACAGTTTAATAAAGCAACCCAGTCAGTGTAGACATAATGTCTAATAAGGGGGCACAGGCTGGGAACTAGAAGAGACTGGGGAGTGGTTTGCCATTTCCTTCTCCAAATCATTTAAAGGATGAGGAAACTAAGCCAAACAGGGTGAAATGACTTGCCCAGGGTCACACAGCCAGTGTCTGAGGCTGGATTTGAACTCAGAAAGATTAGTGTTCCTGATTCCAGGTCTGGTGCTCTGTGAACTATGGGGCCAGCTAGCTGCCCCTGCGGGAAACCTCAGGTCTTCTAATTCAACCTCTTCATTACAAAGGAGGAAACTGAGGGTGGATCATAGATTTAGATGGAGACTAGAGGCCACTGAGTCCAAGGCTTTCAGAATGTTTTTGGCAGCTATTAAGTGAGGAAGGATTTGAGCTCCAGTCTTCTTGACCCCAAGCCCCACCAGACTACAACCAAGCTGCCAAGGAACAATCTGGGATATGGACTTTATTCAGAGAGCAAAAGGAGAGAGGTTTGGCCAGTTCAGAGTAGAAGAGGAAAGAGGGCATGGCCGATCTTGAGCATTTATTAAAAACCTTCTCTGTCCAGATTCCTGTTAAACTATAGGGGTACAAAGACCAAAACAATATGGGCACTGCTCTGAGGGAGCTTAATGTTCTTTTGGAAGAAAACACTTGCTTGGAAAAGGAAGTTAAACTGGGTGATGGGGAGGGGGCACAGGCAGGTGGGAGGCATTGACTTTCACTGCTCTGAACAGCTTTTCTCTCCTTTCTCTGGGCACCCATTCCCTGCTGCCTTTCCTCTATTATTAAGCCACTATGACTGAGCTGCTCCTGGCTTTCTCCACTACAAATGAATCATCTCCAGACTCTGGGCATTTTCCTGGAATGCGCCCCATGCCTGGAGTTCTCTCCATCCTTATCTACCCCTCCTGGCCTCCTGGGCTTCCCCCAAGCTCCAGCTAAATTCCCACTTTGTACAAGAGTCTTTCCCAGCCCTCCCTAATCAAGGAATTCTTCTCGGTGGATTAGCACAGTCCAGCCCTAGCTGCTCTTGTTTGTGTACATTTGTTTGCACAGTGTTGCCTCCTTAGGCTGTGAGTTGTTGGGACTACTTGGCTTTTTCTTTACACCTCCAGATCTTAGCATAGTGCCTGGAGCATAGTAGGTCTTTACAAATGCCTATTGACTATTACATCCTTTTATCTCTTCCTTCAGTAGGTGCCCTTGGGCTAGACATGCGGGAACCAGGGATCCCAAGGGGCCAAGGTGGGAAGGATGAGGATTCCTGGAATGGAACACTGCCTGTGCAAAAGTTTGGCAACTAGCAATGTTGTGTGGAGGTGAGGACTAGCCCCTGATCCTATCTGGAGAGGCCAAACAGGGGTAGTGGAGACTAGACTGGATGTGGACTCCAGCCAATCTGAGTTCAGATCCAGATCTGACCTCTGATATTTCCTCACTGTGTGACCCTGGATAAGTCACCTCACTTCTTTGAGCTTTGTTTTCCTCATCTGTTAGAAGGAGATGATAATACCTGTGATTTATATGTCCCAGGATTTTATGAAGATCAGATGCCAAAGGGCATATAAAGTACTTTGTAAACCTTATTTCCTGTACCTCCCTGCCCCACATGGAATAAGCATATATTAAGTGCCTACTGTGTGCCCCAAAGTGTGCTAAGTGCTTTACTCACATGCTCTCATTTGAGATGCTATTATGATGGCCCTTGTCCTGTCCCTGCCCTTGTCCCTTTGCCTCTGGGGGCTCCTGCCTGTAATGCCCATTAGAAGCAGAAGAATCCAATCTCTTTATAAAAGCAGTATCTTATATGCAAAGGAATACTGTACCCAGAGGGAAGAGATCCTTGAAACCTAATTGTGGCTCTGACTGGCCATGTGACCTTTACTTTGCTTCTCTGAGACTCAATTTCCTCACCTACAAAATGACCTCACACAGTGGTTGTGATGAAAGAAGTAAACCTTTGACTTCCTGAATGTGAATTACCATCATCATCCTCCCTTTTCTTCTCACAGTTACGGCATTGATGGTACAACCCTCATATCCTTTGATTAGGGTACACAAATGGACAGAGTATTTGTAAAAAGCCCAACTATGTTTGACCTAGGGATTGAATGGTATTGAAAATCCTCTTGGTTCTGGGAGGTCTTTGGTCAGTCATCCAAATCTAACCTAGCTCCACTCCCTCCCTTCTCTGTGTGGCGCCATGAATAAAACATCTTCTCCTTCTAATGTTATGCTATTCAGGATGCCTAGTCCAAGTTGGCTGCTTTTAACTCTTTCTCATTTCCCTGCATACTAATCTGTACATTGATTTTCACCTACTTCTTACTCACCTTTCACTACCCAATTCTCTCCTGGTCGGGGCTTTGCCATTATGAATGACTATACTTCCTATCAGTAGAAGGTGATGTGTTATGGTTGTTGAGAGTAAAATCAACATTTCAGAATGTTGGGAAGAAGGCAATGGGTTTAGATTGGAAATTCCTCAATTTTATTTGTCACTGTAGTCACCTCATCTTTACTCAAGTCTTCCTGCCATGACTCCTAATGGCATGGAGGTGATCCTGTGTTTTTAAAGCCTGCATCCTGGGACCTGTCTATCTTCAAAGGCTTGGATTCTAGGCCTGTTCATGATCTGTTTGTCTGTCATCTGACCAGTTTAGCTAGAGGCTCATTAACCAGGTTAGCATGATGAAGTTGTTTACTGTAATTATTCTCAAGGCTCATGAGACACTTTGTAGAGTGATTTTTTTTGTGTGTGTGTGTAGGGAATGAAGACATGCCTGGATGTAATGACAATTCCTTGAGATTTTGAATTATCCCAGCACATGGACCTTAGACATGATGGATGCTCAGGAAATAGGAGTTCAGTGTATTGAATGGATATTCCTTCATAGACCTTGAAAGAGCATTGAGTCAGAGGACTGACCTGGGTTCAAATCCTACTTCTGACATTTACCACTTGAGTGACATTGGGTCTAAGTGTTCTCGTCTATAAATTGAGGAGGTTGAACTGAAGGGCATTTAAGGTCCTGTCTGAACCTCTGACCCTATGGTCTTTGGGGAATCTATGTGAGAACTGCATCATTTCAGAAGGAATGGATGCATTGTGGTCTGTACTGAGGAAAGCCCTTCCCTTTGGATGAAAACACAGAAATCTTAAGAAGGGCCAAAAAGTGAAATTAACATTTTGTTGTCTCATAGATATCTTTTTTTTTTTTTGCTTTTAATATAAATTTATTTATTTAACTTTTTACATTCATTTTCACAAAATTTTGGGTTCCAAATTTTCTCCCGTTTTATCACCTCACCCACCCCAATACACTGAGCATTCTAATTTTCCCTATCACCAATCTACCCTCTCTTCTATCATCCCTCCCTTCTCTTGTCCCCATCTTCTCTTTTGTCCTGTAGGGCCAGATGACTTTCTATTCCCCATTAACTGTATTTCTTCTTTCCTAGTAGCAAGAACAATACTAAACAGTTGTTTATAAAACTTTGATTTCCAAATTCTCTCCATCCCTCCCTCCCCACCCATTCCCTTTGGGAAGGCAGGCAGTTCAATATAGGCCATATCTGTGTAGTTTTGCAAATGACTTCGATAACAGTCATGTTGTGTAAGACTAACTGTATTTCCCTCCATCCTATCCTGCCCCTCATTGTTTCTATTCTGTCTTTTGATCCTGTCCCTCCCTGACTGTTGACTTCAAATTGCTCCCTCCTCCCATTGCCCTCCCATCATCCCCCCCCACCTGCTTATCTCCTTCTCCCCCACTTTCCTGTATTGTAAGATAGATTTTTATACCAAAATGAGTGTGCATTTTATTCCTTCCTTTAGTCAAATGTGATGAGAGTAAACTACATGTTTTTTTCTCAGCTCTCCTCTTTTTCCCTCCACTAGAAAGTCTCCTGCTTGCCTCTTGAATGAAAGATAATTTTCCCCATTCTATTTCACCCTCTCTCCTCCCACTACATTTCTCTCTCACCGTTTACCTTAATTTCTTTTAAGATATGGTCCCATCCTATTCAATTCACTCTGTGCTCTCTGTCTCTTTATGTGTGTACGTGCATGTGTGTACATGTATGTGTGCATGTGTGTGTGTGCGCATGTGTGTATGTGTGTGTGTGGTCCCACCAACTACCCAGATACTGAAAAGTTTTAAGAGCTAAAAATATTGTCTTTCCATGTAGGAATGTAAACAGTTCACTTTTGGTAAGTCCCTTATGACTTCTCTTTGCTGTTTACTTTTTCATGCTTTTTCTCATTCTTGTGTTTGAAAGTCAAATTTTCTTTTCAGCTCTGGTCTTTTCATTAAGAATGCTTGAAAGTCCTCTGTTTCATTGAAAGACCACATTTTCCTCTGAAGTATTATACTCAGTTTTGCTGGGTAGGTGATTCTTGGTTTGAGTCCTAGTTCCTTTGACTTCTGGAATATCCTATTCCATGCCCTTTGATCCCTTAATGTAGAAGCTGCTAGATCTTGTGTTATCCTGATTGTATTTCCACAATACTGGAATTGTTTCTTTCTAGCTGCTTGCAATATTTTCTCCTTGATCTGGGAACTCTGGAATTTGGCCACAATGTTCCTAGGAGTTTCTCTTTTTGGATCTCTTTCAGGTGGTGATTGATGGATTCCTTCAATACTTATTTTGCCCTCTGGTTCTAGAATCTCAGGGCAGTTTTCCTTGATAATTTCATGAAAGATGATGTCTGGGCTCTTTTTTTGATCATGGCTTTCAGGTAGTCCCATAGTTTTTGAATTGTCTCTCCTGGATGTATTTTCCAGGTCAGTTGTTTTTCCAATGAGATATTTCACATTCTCTTCCATTTTTTCATTCTTTTGGTTTTGTTTGGTGATTTCTTGGTTTCTCAGAAAGTCATTAGCCTCCATCTGTTCCATCCTAATTTTGAGAGAACTATTCTCTTCAGTGAGCTTTTGAACCTCTTTTTCCATTTGGCTAATTCTGCTTTTGAAAGCATTCTTCTCCTCATTGGCTTTTTGAACCTCTTTTGCCAATTGAGTGAGCCTATTTTTCAAGGTGTTATTTTCTTCAGCATTTTTTTGGGTCTCCTTTAGCAAGGTATTGACCCATTTTTCATGCTTTTCTTGCATCTCTCTCATTTTTCTTTCCAGTTTTTCCTCCACCTGTCTAACTTGATTTTCAAAATCCTTTTTGAGCTCTTCCATGGCCTGAACCCACTGGATATCCACCTCAGATGTCTGGGATACAGAGACCCCAACCTCCACGTCTTTCCCTGATGGTAAGCATTGTTTCTTGTCATCAGAAATGAAAGGCAGGAACATCTGTTCCCCAAGAAAGTAGCTTTCTATGGTTGTATTTTTCTTCCCTTTTCTGGGCATTTTCCCAGCCAGTTACTTGACTTCTGAGATTCCTCTCCACCCCTGCCTAGATCTGCCCAGCTAGTGCTTGGGGTTTGAGACTCAAATGCTGCTTCCCAACCTCAGGGCTTTTAGTGGTGGGCATGGCTGCTATTCAATGTGAGCTTAAGGTCTGGTGCTGGGATGGTAGCAGGGCCACCTCCCAGGCTCGGTTCCCTCAGGGGGTTTTTATGTGGAGATCTTCAGTAATGGCCCTGAGCTCCTGTCTGCTTGGGGAGCCCAGATCTGCTGCTGTCCCTGTCTCTGTCGCTGCCTCCCAAGGGGGCCCGAGTCACAGAGACACCCACTCCCCTCTCGTCCAGCCCAGACGTCTCTCTCATTGACCTGTAGTGCCTGTGGGTGGAGGGAACTTCGTGGCCACCGGAGGTTCTGTCCCTGAAGCCTGCTCATATCTGCTCCTCTCGGACCACGTGGCCAGGGCAGTGCAGGGGTGGGCTCCGTTGTCCGGTGCATGACAGACCCCTGAGGATGGCTTTCCAGGGCTCTCTGGAATGGAAACCTCCTCCCCTGCGTTTCTGTGTAGCTTGCACTGCTCCAAAATTTGTGGGGAGTTCTTTTTACAGAAAATTTATGGGCTGTCTCATAGACATCTTTCTAGTTTTTCTAGCCTGGAACCCTTCCCCCAAAGATTGCAAAGTGCGTTAGAGAGATTGGAAGGAGAGTTAAGAGTTATCAGGGTCCTGAAAACCTAGAGAGAAAAAAGTGTGTAGGAGGAGAGGCTGGTCAGCAGCCTGTAGAGATACTGAATTAGATACAGCTCAGGTCACACTTGAAATAATTTGCCCACTGGCAAGCAGCCTCCATCATGGATTTCCTTTGGTCAGGGAGCTAGGCATGTGGATCATACCTGCCTTTGTGTTTCAATTAAAGGAGGTTTTTCATTGAGACCCAGAAACTGGACTCACACACATGATGCTTCCTCTTCTACCTCCATCTGCACACTGACTGTCTCTGTGCTTGGAAGGCCCTTCCCCACTCCTCTCTTCTTGAAACTCCTGATTTCCTTGGAGACTCAAATCAAATTATACCTTTTCCATAATACCTCTTCTGATCTTCCCAGATACACATAATCCCTTCCCGCAAATACCTTCTATTTCATCTTACATGTACTATCTGTCTATCTATCATCTATCTATCTCAATCTATCTATCTATGTCTATCTCTATCTATCATCTATCATCTATCTATCTATCTATCTATCTATCTGTCTATCTATCTATGTCTATCTATGTCTATCTCTATCATCTATCTATGTCTATCTCTATCTATCTATCATCTATGTCTATCTATCATCTATCAATCTATGTATCTATCTATCTATGTCTATCTCTATCTATCATCTATCTATGACTATCTCTATCATCTATCTATATAACTATCTATGTCTATCTCTATCTACTTCTCTATGTCTATTTCTGTCTATCTATTTGTCTATTGTCTATCTATCTATCTCCCTCTCTATTCTGTCTCTTTCTCTCAATCTAACTTGTTGATCTATACACATACATATATACACATGTATCTACATATATACATACAAATATATATATATACTTTGTGTATGTGTGTGTGTATGTGTTGTTTTCTCCATTAGTGCAAGCTCTTTGAGGTCAGGGGCTGTTTCACTTTTGTCTTTGTATCCCTAACACAGTTCTCATTGCATCAGTTCATACAAGTCTTCCCAGATTCTCTGAATCATCATAAATACTTACTGGTTGTTTAATTGATTTGCCTCTGCCTTACAGGTAGAACTCTAGTTTTAGAGTCAGGAGGATCTGGGTTCTAGTACTGCCTCAAATATTTCCTGGGTCTGTGACTCTGGGAAAGTCACTTCATTTTTCTTGGCCTCAGTTTCCAATTCTGAGGAATGGTGATAATATTAGCAGTTACTTCAAGTGGTGGTTGTCAGGGACCAGTGAGTTGACTAAAGTTAAGTGCTTTGCAGACCTTACTGGATGAATGTGAAACATTGTCATTGTCACTGTGAGTAATAAGATCTTTGGGAATTTCACTGTCCTTTCCAATTACACAGCCACATGTTGTTAGGTGGAAGGAGGTAAAGAAGACTGACTGGTCTCCATGAAAGGAGCTCGCCTTCCCAAGGAAATCATGACAGGCTGGTGTTGCCCAAAGACCCTTTCAAAAGGCCTGGCCCTTTGATTTTCAATGTGGAAATATGCATCCCTCTAAGAGGAATTTCATTTATAGAAATCTTTACCATGGAGAGCTTGCTGTGATATAAACAAGAACAGCAAATTAAAAAGCTTTTAATGGATGTGGGGCCCAAGATGCTGAAAGGCAGTCCTGAATTAGCCTGATAAATATCTGAGGACATATAATGGGGCATTAACACCATTCCAATGCTTCAATTTCTATTTTTGACTACTCTATAAAACCCAGGCCTGACTAGAGTCTGGCTCCTAGTTTGGGGACTAACCTCAATGAGCTATGAATTAAGACTAGAATTAAGAGTAGGCAGTAAGAATAGAAAACCAAAATTAATATGTGTGTGTGTGTGTGTTTGGGGAGGGATGTTGTGGTAGTATGGTCAGCTGCTTTTGTTACTAAAAAATGGAACAAAGGAAGAAAAAGTTCTTCCAAATCCCAGGACCTCAGAGATGAATGAGAACTGAAGGGCCATCCCATCCCATCCTATCCTTTCCCATCTTATCCCCATCCTGCCCTTTCTCACTCCTTCCCATTCCTTCCCATCCCATTCCTTCCCATCCCATCCCATCCCTTTTCATCTTTATGAGGAGACTCCCCTCCATAGTATCACTAGGTGGGAGTACCCAGTCTTTTTGAATCACAAGACCTAAGTCCTAATTATGGCTCTGACACCATCTGTGTGACCTTGGGCAAGTCACTTCTCATTGGGCCTTGGTTTCTTCATCTGTACAAAAAGGAGGTTGGCCTCTGTGGTCCCTTCCAGCTCTAAATCTATCAGCCACTGAGCACAGTGAGACTATTGATGGGGGGAAACTCATGCTGCATTTTTTGTTTTAACCTCCTAAAGCCTTGTTTGGTGTCTAAAGAATAAAGATCAAGAGACCAGGGCAGTCAGACACGGGTGACACAGTAGCTTGACTCTGGTTTCCACATTTGTAATCTCTGATTCTTGAGAAGAGGAAGGTTCTTGATAGAATCCTGATGTGACTATGCTTCCTCTTTTACGTTAAAGATGTGGGGAGTTTGGTGGTGCATTAGTTTACACCCATTAAGAAACTTGGCTTTCATATACTGGCCTTGAAGGCCCAACAGGTTTCACCCCCAGGGGACATACAGGGATCCAACTTTGTACATCTCTGCTCTTGGGAGGAGCGGGGGATAAAATCATCCCCTCCCCTCAAAGCCTAGCTCAGGGACACTCATGATGACCTCAAGGCAGAGACAGATTCAAGTCAGGAGAGTTGGGTTCAGATAGAAAGGTCTTATGATGACGGTTGTTCTAGGTGCCTGAGGCAGAGTAGCTCAAAGCCCTGAATTCAGAACGACATGAGTTCAAGTCTCAATTCTGATCCCTACCAGCCCTAGGGAAATAAATTCTCTTCTTAGACAACTTTCTAAGGCTCTAAGTTCCAGAGGAGCTCTAATCTGCTTTGGGAGAGTGAGTTTCCTCACCAGGAGTTCAGAACACATGAAATCACAGGTCTCTGCTCCACCCCCAAAAGGAATAAATAAAATTTCAAATGAAGAAACTGGACTAAATCATCCTTAAGGCTTCTTCTAAACCTAAATTATTTTGATTTCCTTTTGAATTTTATTGCTAAATGTCGGTTTGGTGTCATGTTCATTTCCAAATAATAGTTCCCTTCCCTCCCCCAACCTGACCCAGAAAGCCAGACTCTAAAAAAAGAATAAAAAAACATTTTTTGAAAGCAGCTTCACAAAATCAACCCAGCACATTCACTCTGCCTGATAACATTCTACCTGATATTTGGGAGAGAGACTGGTTATCTTCACATCATGACAAAGCAACCCTTTCTAGGAAACTTAGGGTCTGGAGTCCTGAGAGTTAAAGTGACTTGCCCACGATCACACAGACAGATGTGTTGCAGGGGGCAGGTCTGAGCCCTGGTCTTCCTGGCTTTGGACTCAGCTCTCTCCATTATGCCATAGCGACTTCCAAAATGCAGCATCCCACATCCATGTACCTTTATCTTTGCAAAGTTGGGAGGGAGGCCAGCTGGAAATTCCACAGTGCAGAAAGCTGATCATCTAGCTTTGGGGCATGATGTGAAGACAGGTATTAGACTATACAACAATAGTTAACATTTCTATGGTGCTTTGAAGTTTGTAAATCTCATTACATACATTATTTCATTTGGTTCTCACAACAGCCCTGTGAGGTAGATCCTATTGTAACCCCCATTTTGAAGATGAGGAAACTGAGGCAGAGTGAGATTATCCAGGGCCACTCAACTAAGTTAGTGTCTGAGGCAGGAGTCTTCCTGACTCCATCTCAAACACTTCCCCAGTGGACTGAGGGAAAGGATGTTGGCATTCAGTGGGGACACTAGTTAATATCCTTCCCTCTTTCAATAGAGCTTCTCATCTCAATTAATGCACATTTATTTGACACTTACTGTGTACCAGGCACTGTGAGAGAACATAGAGAAGAAAGGTGGAATTTAAGGGTGAGACAGAAAGTTTCAAGAGTATGTGCTGAACTGAAGGAGAAAACAAAAGAAATACCAAAGTCAAATCAGTATCATTGGAATCTCAGGGTTAGAAAGGAGACAGAGGCCCTCTAATATGATAATTATAGGGATGATGATGGTGTACAATGAAGATTTTTAACGTGCTTTACTTTTACCTTTCTCCTTTGACCTTGAGGTAAGTACTATTATTATTCCACTTTTTCAGATGAGGAAACTGAGACTGGGGAATTTATGACTCTCTAAGGGTCATGCAGCTCATAAGTTTCTGAGATGAGATTTGAACCCAGGTCTTCCTGAATCCAAGTCGAATATTTGATCCACTGGGGCCACTTTCTCTGAGATATAGGCATCCAGGTCTTGTTTGAAAACTTGTGTGAGGAGAATCTCATTAGCTTTCAAGAAAGACTATTATAATTTTGGACAGTTCTAATTGTTTGGAAGGTAGCTAGGTAGTGCAAATTATAGGGCCAGGAGTCAGAAAGACTCATCTTCCTAAACATTCTTCCTAAAATGTGACTCTCTCAGCTGACCACAACTTGTCCCTTGGTCCCTCCAATGTGGTTTGTCTAAGGTAGGGTATAGTCATGATTCCCCTCTTCTTTGACTCAATCCCTCAATGCCCTCATAATTGTACCCAGGCTATCCATACTTCCTGTCCCAGCTGTTTTTGCAATCTTTATTTTCATTAGGATCATTTGTGTTTTCTCCATAAAGCCATCCAGCACTGGGATGTTTGAATCTAGTAGGATTGCCATACTTTCCTTGCTTGTGAAGAGTTTGTTACAAAATCTCTTAAGCTCATTTTCTTCTTTTGTCTGTCTGTTGGCTTTCACATTTCATCCTTAAATGACCCTGGGACAGCTCTGCTTGGTTGGGTGCCATTCCAGGCTTTCTTAATCTTTGGAAGTTGGACGATTTGGTGTAAGTTAATAAATTGTCTCTTGGACACATGCAGGCAGCAACTTCTGAAACTGGTTAGTGTGGAAAAGTGCCACAGAGCCTGGATTGCCTCTGGAGAAAACCAAGTTTCTCAATATACAAAGCTGAGGATTAGTTAAGTTCCTGCACCTGTGGCTGAAGTGAGGGAATCAACCAGACAGCTGGCCCTTCTCTATCATACAGATAGCAGCATCTGAAATGCCAGTAATCTGAATTTAGGTTAATATTCTTGTTATTCAGTTGTGTCTGATTCTTCCTGACCCCATTTGGGGTTTTCTTATTAAAGACATTGGAGGGATTTGCCATTTCCTGAGAGATAAGGGAACTGAGGTTAAGTGACTTGCCCAGGGTCACACACTTAGCAAATGTCTGAGGCCAGATTTGAATGCAGGGAGATGACTCTGTTTGACTTCAGGCCCAGTGCTCTGTGCACTATGGTACCATCTAGCTGTCTCTTAAGTTAAGTGAGCACAAATATAAGTCCTCAAATTGCCTCTGGTTCTTTTTTATGAGTTGAAAAAACCAAGCAAATGGGGGACAGAGCCAAGATGGGTTCAGCCTCAGCCCTGACATCAGGGCAGCAGCAGCTATTGCAGCACAGAATCCATCTCTGGAGCCCTCAGTCTGAAGACCCTGGGAGAATTGAGACACTGAGTTGGGTTTCAGTCTTCAGTGACTGCCCTGGGGTGAGAAAGGGTGCTGATGTGTGCAGTTGGTGGAGGCTCTGGAGACAGAATTCTACTCACTGATCCAGGGTAGAAAAGCTTGTGGTTGCTTCCAGACCAGAGTGCAGGCCAGGAGAGAAGTAAGTTCTTCTCCCTTTATTGTGCCACCTTGGAGGAACTGAGAACTTAGAGGTCCCTAGAAGATGCTCTCTACTTAACAAAGGACTTGAAAGTCAAGTAACTGACTGGGAAAATGCCTTCAAAAGGGGGAAACAAATGAGACTATAGAAGGTTACTTTCTTGGAGAACAGGTATTTTCTTCCATCCTTTCAGAAGAGGAAGAGCAAAGCATACCATCAAAGCAAGACATCAAAGTCAAGGCTTCTGCATCTAAAACCTACAAAATGAATATGAAATGGTCCCAGGCCATGGAAGAGCTCAAAAAGGATTTTGAAAATCCAGTAAGAGAGGTGTAGGAAAAATTGGGAAGAGAAATTAGAGCAATGCAAGAAAATCATGAAAAATGAGTCAACAGCTTGATAAAGGAGATCCAAAAACATGCTGAAGAAAATAACACCTTTAAAAATAGACTAACCCAAATGGCAAAAGAGGTCCAAAAAGCCAATGAGGAGAATAATGTTTTAAAAAGAATTAGCCAAATGGAAAAAAGGAGATTCAAAAGAAGAAAATAGTTCTTTATCATTTCCCAGTTGATAAATAATCAAAGGATATGGACAGGGAGTTTTCAGAGGAAAAAATTAAAGCTATCTATAGTCATATGAAAAAATGCTCTAAATCACTGTTGATGAGAGAGATGCAAATCAAATCAACTCTGAGGCACCATATCACACCTATCAGATTGAGTAACATGAGAAAACAAGATGATCAATGTTGGAGAAAATGTGGGAGAGTTGGAACACTAATTCATTGTTGGTGGAGCTGTGAGCTGATCCAACCATTCTGGAGAGCAATTTGGAACTATGCCCAAAGCGCTACAAAAATGTACACACCCTTTGACCCAGCAATATCACTTCTGGGATTCTGTCCCAAAGAGAGCATAGAAACGGAAAAGGGTCCCACATGTTCAAAAATATTTATAGCGGCTCTCTTTGTGGCCAAAAACTGGAAATCAAAGGGATGCCTATCAATTGGGGAATGACTGAACAAGGTGTGGTATATGAATGTAATGGAACACTATTGTGCTATGAGAAATGATAAACAAGAAGACTTCAGAGAAGCCTAGAAAGACTTGTAAGTGAAAGAAGCAGAACTAGGAGAACTTTGTACACAGCAATAACCGCAATGTATGAGAAATTTTTCTGGTAGACTTAGTACTTCATTAAAATACATGAACTTAAAAAATTTCCAATGGATGGTTGAGGCAAAATGCCCTCCACATCCAGAGAAAGAACTATGGAATTGGATCACAGATAAAAACCAATCATTTTCTTTTGTATTATATTTTGTCTTGTTTTATGCTTTCTCCTATTCATTTTAATTCTTCTATGCAACATGCATTTAATAGGAATGTACATGTGGAACCTACATAAGATTATACACTGTCTCAGGGATAGAGTGGGGAGGGAGTGGAAAATAATCTAAGATACATGGAAGTGATTGTCAAACACTAAAAACAAATAAAATAATTCAATTAAAAAAGAAAATAGTTCTTTAAAAATTAGAATGGAGCAGTTGGAAGCTAATGACTTTATGAGAAACCAAGAAATTGTACAACAAAACCAAAAGAATGAAAAAATAGAAGACAATGTTAAGTATCTCATTGGAAAAACAACTGACCTGGAAAAATAGATCCAGGAGAGACAATTCAAAAATTATGGGACTACCTGAAAGCCATGATCAGATAGAGTCTAGACATCATCTCTCATGAAATTATCAAGGAAAACTGCTCTGATATTCTAGAACCAGAGGGTAAAATAAATATTGAAATTATCCATTAATCACCTCCTGAAAGAGATCCAAAAAGAAAAACTCCTAGGAATATTGTAGGCAAATTCCAGAATTCCCAGATCAAGGAGAAATTATTGCAAGCAGCCAGAAAGAAACAATTCTAGTATTGTGGAAATATAATCAGGAAAACACAAGATCTAGCTACTTCTACATTAAGGGATCAAAGGACTTGGAATATGATATTCCAGAAGTCAAAGGAAGTAGAATTAAAACCAAGAATCACCTACCCAGCAAAACTGAGTATAATACTTCAGGGGAAAAAAATGGTCATTCAATGAAATAGAGGACTTTCAAGCACTCTTGATAAAAAGAAAAGAGCTGAATAGAAAGTTTGACTTTCAAACACAAGAATCAAGAGAAGCATGAAAAGCAACGCAGTCAGGTTTAAGTGATTTGCTGAGGGTCACACAACTAACAACTGTCCAGCGCCTGAGATAGGATTTAAACTCAGCTGCTCTTAACTCCAGGGCCAGTGCTCTGTCCACTTCACCACCTAGCTGCCCCCATCACTATTATTTCCAAAAATATCCTCCCCAAAGAGACATTCCTTGAAAAAGAAATAAAAGAGAAGTAAAAATAGTGGGAAAAAAAGACCTCCATTTTTGTATAGGGACAAGTTACTTCATGGGAGAAGAAGAAACCAAACACAGGAAGGTCTCTCCTTGGAAACTCTAAGGACAAAGATGGACTTCTTCCAAATCCAAGTGGTTTTAGCTGATTTGACAGGAGCTAGAAAAATGGAAACAGTAGGCCAAAGGATAAGTGGTCTCCTGGGTGACTCTTTTCCACCAGTGTAAGATGAAGTCAGCTTCTATGACTCCTGAGTGTTAACAAGGAGATTATTTCCACTTATTTTCACTTGAATCCAGAAGCTACTAGGTTTCCTTAATTGTTATAAAAAATTCAGACTCCCTCATTCATAGTAAGCAGGTATCTCACATCATTTGGGGATCCTAACAAAGAAGGAGCTAGAGCATTCACTTCTAGTCAGCCAAGTCTGGGTAACAAGTGCAATTTATGCTCTCAGAGTTTGGACACTAAAGAAAAGAGGCAAGGGACATGCATGGGGGAATGCCCTGCATGATGTGGGAGAGCCCCAAATTGGAACCTATTTGTACTCACAGTGTGTGACTTTCACCTTGATTGATCAAAAATTTGATTTCCAAAATGGTCATTGCTACACTTGTGATTGTTAATACGTTTTTTGTAAAAAAGAAAAAGTATGGCAGAAAGTTTTGTTTGTTTTGTTTTTATTTCTCTACTTTCTATTTTTAACAATGAAAACTGCCAAGTTTGGCATCAGATAAGTGATAGTGCTGGAGAATGAACCAATTTTGACATGCATATTGGGAGTGGAAGTGGGGAAAGAGAGAAACGCAGAAGAAGGAAAGAAGAGATTGGCAAATAGCTCTAAAATAAAAGTATTTTAGTAGGAATTTCCATTAAGACTCTTACCCCTTTCCCCCAATGATCCTGAGTACCCAATATACAGACATTGGAGGAGAATGAGGGCTTCATCTCCCATGAGTCTATGTGGCTCCAACCTATTCCTTTCTGAACATTTGATATCCCAGCTATACTGACTTACTAGTGGTTCTTTGAATTGTACATTCAATATCCAGACTTCATGCCTTTGTACAACTTGTCCTTCATGTCTGGAACATGCTACCCATTCATTGCTCCCTCTTAGTATCTTCAGCTTCTTTTAAAGCTTTGTTTGGGCACCACCTCCTTCATGAAGCCCTTCCTGATCCCACCAGGTGCTAATGCTCCTTACCTGCTACAGTTATTCTCTGTTTAATTATCTATATTCACTGAACTCAGATGACTGTGGAGGACAGAGTGAGGCTGATGACTTTGCACAGCTCTGTTTCACTTCAATTCAATTTCCTTGTAAGTCAAAACATCACCCTCCTGATACCATTGATTCTTTTCAAAAATGAAGGATGACCAACAGCCCAGTAGAATACACACCCCTTGAAGGCAGGCAGTGTTACACTTTTTGGGGGATGGTGTTCTTTTTTATCCCTTATACAGGTGCTTAATAGATAAATGTCCTTTGAATTAAACGGAATTGAGGGGGAGGAGCCAAGATGGCGGAGTAGAAGACTCATGGTATGCTAGCTCCGAACCCACAGCCCAGAAATTTTCTGCAAAAAGAATTCCCCACAAATTCTGGAGCAGAGCAAGCTGCGCAGAAACACAGTGGAACATATTTCCGTTCCAGAGAGCCCTGGAAAGCCATCCCCAGGGGTCCGTCGCACACCAGATGTGGAGCCCACCCCTGTGCTGCCCTGGCAACACAGCCTCAGAGGAGCAGATACAAGCAGGTTTCAGGGATGGAACCTCCAGTGACTGCAAAGGTCCCTCCACCCACAGGCACTACAGGTCAGTGGGAGAGACTTCTGGGCTGGTTGAGAGGGGAGCAGGTGTCTCTGTGACTCGGGCCCCCTCAGGAGGCAGCGGCAGAGGCAGCAGTGGCCAGGGACTGCCAGAGCAGCACGCAGGAGCTCAGGGTCATTACTGAAGGTCTCCACATAAACCCCCTGAGGGAACTGAGCCTGGAAGGTAGCCCTGCCCCCACCTGAGCACCAGAACTTAAGCTCACATTGAATAGCAGCCACGCTCACCACTGACAGCCCTGAGGCTGGGGAGCAGCATTTGAATCTCAGACCCCAAGCACTAGCTGGGCAGATCTAGGCAGGGGTGGAGAGGAATCTCAGAAGTCAAGTAACTGGCTGGGAAAATGCCCAGAAAAGGGAAGAAAAATAAGACCATAGAAAGCTACTTTCTTGGGGAACAGATGTTCCTGCCTTTCATTTCTGATGACAAGAAACAATGCTTACCATCAGGGAAAGACGTGGAGGTTGGGGGTCTCTGTATCCCAGACATCCGAGGTGGATATCCGGTGGGCTCAGGCCATGGAAGAGCTCAAAAAGGATTTTGAAAATTCAGCTAGACAGGTGGAGGAAAAACTGGGAAGAGAAATGAGAGAGATGCAAGAAAAGCATGAAAAATGGATCAATACCTTGCTAAAGGAGACCCAAAAAAATGCTGAAGAAAATAACACCTTGAAAAATAGGCTAACTCAATTGGCAAAAGAGGTTCAAAAAGCCAATGAGGAGAAGAATGCTTTCAAAAGCAGAATTAGCCAAATGGAAAAAGAGGTTCAAAAGCTCACTGAAGAGAATAGTTCTCTCAAAATTAGAATGGAACAGATGGAGGCTAATGACTTTCTGAGAAACCAAGAAATCAACAAACAAAACCAAAAGAATGAAAAAATGGAAGGAAATGTGAAATATCTCAATGGAAAAACAACTGACCTGGAAAATACATCCAGGAGAGACAATTCAAAAACTATGGGACTACCTGAAAGCCATAATCAAAAAAGAGCCTAGACATAATCTTTCATGAAATTATGAAGGAAAACTGCCTTGATATTCTACAACCAGAGGGCAAAATAAGTGTTGAAGGAATCCATTGATCACCGCCTGAAAGACATCCAAAAAGAGAAACTCCTAGGAACATTGGGGCCAAATTCCAGAGTTCCCAGGTCAAGGAGAAAATATTGCAAGCAGCTAGAAAGAAACAATTCCAGTATTGTGGAAGTACAATCAGGATAACACAAGATCTAGCAGCTTCTACATTACGGGATCGAAGGGCGTGGAATAGGATATTCCAGAAGTCAAAGGAACTAGGACTCAAACCAAGAATCACCTACCCAGCAAAACTGAGTATAACACTTCAGGGGAAAATATGGTCTTTCAAGGAAACAGAGGACTTTCAAGCATTCTTGATGAAAAGACCAGAGCTGAAAAGAAAATTTGACTTTCAAACAGAAGAATGAGAAAAAGCATGAAAAAGTAAACAGCAAAGAGAAGTCATAAGGAACTTACCAAAGGTGAACTGTTTACATTCCTACATGGAAAGACAATATTTGTAACTCTTAAAACTTCTCAGTATCTGGGTAGTTGGTGGGACCACACACACACATACACACATGCACACACATACAGAGATAGAGAGCACAGGGTGAATTGAATTGGATGGGCCCATATCTTAAAAGAAATCAAGGTAAATGGTGAGGGAGAAATGTAGTGGGAGGAGAGAGGGTGAAATGGAATGGTGTAAATTATGTCTCATTCAAGAGGCAAGCAGGAGACTTTTTAGTGGAGGGAAAAAGAGGAGAGTTGAGAAAAAAACCATGAAGTTTACCCTCATCACTTTCGACTAAAGGAAGGAATAAAAGGCACACTCATTTTGGTATGAAAACCTATCTTACAATACAGGAAAGTCGGGGAGAAGGAGATAAGCAGGGAGGGGGGGATGATGGAAGGGAGGGCAATGTGAGGAGGGAGCAATTTGAAGTCAACAGTCAGGGAGGGACAGGATCAAAAGACAGAATAGAAACAATGGGGGCAGGATAGGATGGAGGGAAATATAGTTAGTCTTATACAACATGACTGTTATCGAAGTCATTTGCAAAACTACACAGATATGGCCTATATTGAACTGCCTGCCTTCCCAAAGGGAATGGGTGGGGAGGGAGGGATGGGGAGAATTTGGAACTCAAAGTTTTAGGAACAACTGTTTAGTATTGTTGTTGCTGCTAGGAAATAAGAAATACAGTTAATGGGGAATAGAAAGTCATCTGGCCCTACAGGACAAAAGAGAAGATGGGGACAAGGGAAGGGAGGAAGGATAGAAGAGAGGGCAGATTGGTGATAGGGAAAATTAGAATGCTCAGTGTATTGGGGTGGGGCAGGGGATAAATGGGGAGAAAATTTGGAACCCAAAATTTTGTGAAAATGAATGTAAAAAGTTAAATAAATAAATTTATATTTAAAAAAAAAAAGAATTCAACGAAATTGAATCAAGGCCTGAACAACGACCACATTTGGATTAAACTTGTTGACAAGGAATAAACGTTGTCATTAAGGGCATAAGAAGAATTCAGGAGACTGAAATAGGGAAGATTTCTGAAAAGGATACAGGACAGAAGGTATGTAAGGTCAAAGAACAAAGGACTGCACTCAGTCTAAGAATCAGTTCTTTAGCAAAATTAAACATTATTTCTGAAAACAAAAGAAAACTGAAAAATTAAGTCTATTTTAAGTAACTCATGGAGAGAAGACTGAACCTTAAATCAGCTTTTGCCTTCAGCGTCCCATAGGAATCTCATAATCAACATTTCCTCAATAGTGTTCATTATCTTTCTTTTTTAAAAAAAATCTTTAAAGAGAACTTCTAATATACAATTCTATGTGAAACTCTGAACTTCGGTCATGTACATGTTGTCTCTCTCTATACATTTTGGGATTTTGTTGTTCTTGTATAACTCAGATTTATTGTGATTGTTCCAACATTGCCCCTTCCGATTTTACTTTTCAGTTTTTTTGATGTTTCAATACACTTTTTCTTCATTATTTTAGTATCACTGTCATTACGTCATTACCATCTTTGTTCCTACTTTCCACCCCCAACCAAGGAAAAAATTCTCCTTTATGTATAGTCAGGCAAAACAAGTTGGCCCATTGACTGTGACTGAAAATTTATGTCTAATTCTGTGCCTCCGTTCCATCACTTCTTTGCTTCATTTTCAGTCTTTTGGCTTCATGGTTACTCATTGCATTGATCAGAGTTCTTAAATCTTTGACAGTTATTTTTCTTTTTCTTTTTATCAACTGGTCTCTTAATTCTGTTCACTTTACTCTATATCACTTCATATGGGTCTTCCCAGGTTTCTCTGGAAACTATCTTTCATCCTTACTTATGGTGCAAAAATATCCCATTGTATTTATATACCATAATTTGTTCAGTCACTTTCCAATTGTTAGGTGCCCCTTTTATTTCAAGTACTGTACTACAACAGAAAGAACTAGCTAGCTACTATAAATATTTTTGTACATATGAATTCTTTTCATCTTTCTTTGATTTCTTTATCTAGTAGTGATATTACTGGGTCAAAGGCTATACACAATTTAGGAACTCTGGGGACATTATTCCCAAATGTTTGCTAGAATGACCAGACTAGTTTGTAGTTCAACTGGTTCAATAGTGCATCAGTATGCCTGTCTTTTCATAGCCCTTCCAATAACTATCATTTCTTAATTTTTGTAATCTATGCCAATCTGATAGGCATGAGTTGCTTTAAGGTGAAATTCTCTAATTATAAGTGGTCTGGAGTATTTTTTCCACATAATTCTTCATATTTTTAATTTCTTCTCTGAAAAAAAACCAGCTTGTTCATATCCTTTGACCATTTATTTACTGGGGGAATTGTTCTTGTCCTTATGAATTTGTATCACACATTTATCAGAAATATTTGTGGCAAATATCTTCCCCTGTTAACGATTACTCTTCCAAGTATTCATTATCTCTCCCTCACTAATACAGTGCTGGGCACATAGTACACATTTAATGTTTCCTTGATGGTTTGCTTTAAAAATATATACACAGAGAGACATTCAGACTAGAGAGAATAAAATTAACAATTTCTTGAATAGATTTGGAACAATGAGCTTAGAGAGAATCAGGGAGGGAAAAAAGAAGACTTCAGTGAATACCCAGGTGAAGTTGGGTGCCATGACTTTATAATGCATGCCATCAGTCTGATTTCATGACTCTCTTCAGTAGCATGTGAATAGGAGGAGAACTCATCTGGGGTTGAGGCTTAGCTATAAGATGAGGAATTGAAGGGAAAAGGAACAGTGGATAATTTAGTGTTCAACTAGTTAATCACAAGAGAGAAATTGATATGTAAAATAGAAAATAAGATGGAAATTGAGAAGAGAGCAAAGAAGGGTTAAAATAGGACAAGTATCCTAAAACAGTGCTGGGGGTGGAGCAACTGGGGACCCCAATGAAGAAAAGAAGTAGGTTTAAGAGGAGTGAGGCACATAGATAGGATGGATATGAGGGCATATGTAGATGGAGTCATGGCAGAGCTTTTTATTGAGGCAGTAGAGCACTCAAAAGGGGTGGTAAGATCCAGGAGGTGGCCAGCTTTGCATGGCCAAGACAGAAGTAAGAAGCAGCTCATGGGATTTCAGGAGGCTGAAGGGCTGGGAGGTTAGCTCACTCTTTGCCCTTGGTGAAACAGGTGGACATGAGCCATACATAGAGTTAAAGACAGCTGAATCTTCAAAGAATTTGCTTGCCTTGGGCAGCTAAGTTCCCCATTTCCCAGAGGTCATTAGACTGAAAAGGCAATTCCAGCACTTTAAAGGGTTACCTGCCCCTAGACAGCATGAAGCCCCTAGACAGCTCCTTGGAAGAATGGAAGTGATGAGGTGTGATTTTGTTTTCTGAGAGGCACCAGAATTTGTAAATGGAATTTTCTTTGTTCCCTTCCTTTCCTTTCTCTCCAAATGTGTCCTGGTGTGTCTAATGTCTATATCTACATGCTTGACAGTGAAGGTATTTTGGAAAGGACCTGAGAGTTGACAACTTGACATATATGTTCTCTGGCTCCAAGAAGTGTCTTGGATTCAGACTCATTCACCCTGAAACTACTCTACTGTGGGTTCTTCTTGTCCCTTAATTTCATTTTTTAGGTGAAAGTGTGCAATCCTTGAACTACTCTCCTATGATTCTTTTGATGAATTCCCAGCAAAATGACCTGTTGAATGTAGTGGGAGGAAGGTTCCTTGTGTGAAGAATTATGTTGACTTTGGAAAAGAAAACAAGAACCCTTCAGAAGGCCTAGTTAGACTTTGTTCTAGGTCATTTTTTCTCCAGTGTTTGTCTTCTTTTTTAAAAAAGTTAAATCATCCTTCAAGAGTTGCACCATGGTACTTTATTTCCTTAAGGCTTCATAAATATTTTGTTTCCTTTCGAAATGGGTTTTGCCCAAATTAAAATGTAAGCAGGCATTTGCAAACACCCACACACCAAACCCCTTCCTGTTTTCTGACCAGGATTTCCAGACAGTAGCACCAACCTCCCTCTGTCCGCATTCTTGCACCAACCATCCAAGAAGGAATGCTAACTTTATGGAGACCTGATGTTTGACTCAAGTATCAAGAGTTTACATGCAGTAAATGAGAAAAAGAGGCACATTCATTCAACGAGTAACCAGGTTTCAGTTTCCAACACTCCTAATAGTCCTCTGGAATTCCTGAAATACACAACATCTGGCCATAATAACCAATAATAGAGAGCAGTCATGTTTCCATTTTTCAGCATCCTTTAATAACCTGTCCAAGGATTTTCAAATGACCTGAACAAATAATAAAAAGACAAAAACATTAAAACCACAGACTTGTTAGCCTGTATATCCCAAGTCTCATGGCATCATGCAAAGACAACATAACATTCCTGGCTGAGGGCAGCATTTGTCACAGAGTACAGGGAAATGCCTAATGAGTTACAGGAAGACAAAACACTGGGGCTGTGAAAACCTTGATTCTTGAAGTAGCAGGAAGCACATTTGGGTCAGGGGCTGGAAGAACATGATGGCTGAGTGATGACTAACTGTAATCACATGGAAAATGCAAACAATTCTACTTTGTATTTGGGAAATTTGTCTTAGGTTTTGATATGGGTGCATTTTGTTTTGGTTTTAAAGAGATGCTGTAGTCCAGTGGAAATAGCTCAGATTTGAAATGTTTCCTGAGTTTGAATTCTGACCACTACCATCTACCACTTGTGGGAGCTGACCAAATCACTTCTCTTTGGTTTTCTCTTCCTCCTCCTCCCATATCATCATCATCATCATCATCATCATCATCATCATCATTGTCATCATCATCATCATCACATCATCATCATCTTCATCATCATCATCATCATCATCGTCATCATCATCATCATCATCATCATCATCATCATCATCATCATCATCATCTAACTATCATTTCTGTATCACTTCAAAGTTTATCAAGAGATCTGGACTAGATAATCCCTGAGGTACCTTCCAGTTTGATAGTGTAGTATATGATCAAATGCCTAATATACTTTTAGAAGAAAGATTCAAAAAAGCTGAGAGAACCAGCAAGCATGAGCTGAGAATCTTAAATAAAAGATTCCTGAGAGCTGCCTCTTCAGACTGTCGCAGAGACTGAATCAGCAGGATAAAGCCCATTTATCTTGGTGAGGAAGAAGCAGGGAAGGCAGTAAAAAAAAAAGAGATGAATGTGGCTTTCACAGGGCTGAGCTTGGATGTCATAGAATCATAGAAATCAGAGCCAGTAGGACTGTAGTGAACATCTGGCCCATTTCTTCTCTTTACAGTTTCCCAGAGAAGCTGTGTTATGGCATAATCCCTTTAGCTTCCTTCCCTGCTTCTTCCCCATTAGGATAAATGGGTTTGTTCTATTGAGTTAGAGAGTCTTCCAGATTCAACTTTTTTCAGTTCTTTTTTCATTGTACAGAAGATAGAAACATTGAAAAGCAATGGATAATGAATGAATACAAGGTACGAAGAAAATTGCCTAGAAGACTAATACCCCACATAAGATGAGAGTTCAACTGATGTCAAGAAGGCATAAGAGTATTTTAAAGTCATGTTCAAAGCCAGAAGAACTAGGCAGGGGATGGACCACTGCTCAGGCAGGTGTTGGAATGATGATGACAGACAACACAGAGAATAAAAGCAGATCCTACTCGGATGCTATTTAGTTTTCATTTTCTCTGTCAAGGAGAATGATCTTCATATTGGACAGGGTAGGACAAGCACAGCCAAGAGGAAATTGAAGACTAATACAGGTAACTACCCTAAAAGGATTCAAATTTCCAGACTTGGATGATTACACTCCCAAGAGACTATAAGAGCTCACAGATGTAATGGCTGATCCATTTTGAGAAATTGTAGAGAACAGGAGAGATGGCAGAAGACTATAGATAAATATTGTCCCATTTTTTATAATGGGGAGATGGATTCCAGAAATTATAAGCCTACAAGCTTGGAATTCATCCCTTAGAAAAATTCTAGGATCGATTATTAAAGAAATGGTTTATAAGCATTGATATTCTAAAAGAAAATAGGGATCATGAGAAATGCTCTGGGACCCAGTAAAAACATGTCATGCTAGAAGAAGCTCATTTCTTTTTTAATGAGATTGGAAAATTTATAGATTAGGAAAACAATGAAGACATCTTGATTTCACTAAGGTACTTGACATGGTTTCCTTCATAGTAATACCTTATAGTCAAGTTAATAAGCATTTATTAGACACTTATTGTATTCCAGGCACTACAATCAAGTGGTGGGAATAAAAAACAGTTCCCCCAATGAACTCACAATCTAATAGGAAAACAATATAAAATAGTTATAGACAAAATATAGACGGGAAAAAATGGAGATAATCAATGGAGAGAAGACATTGGTATTAAGAGGAATTAGGAAAAGTTTTTTTTCCCTTTTTGGTAGAGGATAGAATTTTAACTGAAATATAAATAGTGAGTATTTAATCAATAGTTGCTAAATTGAATTAAGAAGATGGAGAAATATGAGCTGATGATAATAAAGTTAGATGAATTTGTCATTGGTAGAATGACCATATCCTAACAGTGTTTAGCAATGTGTTCATGTCAATGCAGAGGTCTCCAGTGGTGTGTCAATGAAAAAACAGAAAATAAAAGTGTATAAAGCAAGAGATGTACTGTGACAGAGCAGAAAGAGCCCTGGATTTGGAACTAGAGAACATGGATTCAAATATCAGTCACTTACTACTTTTATGACCTTGGACAATTCACTGGACTTCTCTGGGCCTCAGTTTCCTCATGTGTAAAATGAGAAGTTTGGACATATAAATTTTAATTACCTTTTAGCTGAACTCTATTATCTTATTAGGATTGAAGAGTCCATAGCACAGTGCTTTCTTCTAATTGTACATGAGCTCCTTTCCCCCATGGCAGTGAGTACCAGCACGACTTCCAGATATGATCATCTAACTTGGCACATAGCTTTTGTGAGCTCTCCCTCCTTTATTTGCCTTTGTGACCTTTGGTAAGTCAATTTACCTCTTTGGACCTTTGTTGCTGTTCAGTAATTTCAGTCATGTCTGACTCTTCATAACCCCATCTGAGGTTTTCTTGGCAAAAATACTGGAGTGATTTGCCATTTCCTTCTCCAGCTCATTTTATAGATGAAGAAACTGAGGCAAGCAGAGCCCAGAGTCACAGATCTAGTAAGTGCATGAGGCCAGATATGGACTAAGAAAGATGAGTCTTCCTGACTTTAGCTCTGGCACTCTATCTACAGTGCCATTCAGCTGCCTTTGTTTCCTCATACATAAAATGAAGTGGTTAGACTGTGTGGCCTCTAAGAACCTTTAATTCTGTGCTCCAATGAATAAACTATGGAAGGAAAAAGGTGATCTATTTTAGTTTTTTCTATTTTGACATGAGTGACTCCATCTGTCTAGCACGTCTTATTTCAGTATAAATGAAAAGTCACCTCCTCTCACTTGTGGTTAGATTTTTCACTTGGTGTTAACACCAAGTTAAGTGCAAGGTTAGTTCAATGAAAAACCGAAGTGGCCTATTCTAAATGTCCCTGAAGCCACCACAGATTAGTAGATTAGCAAGATGTTGTCCCTTCTCCATGAACACAATTAACTGTCTAGTCCCAAGGCCAGCTCCAGATACTGTGTGATCCAAACTAACTCAGTTTTCTTTTGTCCTTCATAGCCTATATGTTCTGGTGAGAAATGGTCCCTAAGCAGAGCTCATTTAATTGATAGTGATCTTTGGTTTTTTTGTATGAGTCAAGTGACCTCTCCCTGACATGACTTTAAATGTCAGTAAAGTTTTTTTTTATTATTACCCCAATTCAATAGCTCTCAGTTAATTGTTTGGGAACCCCTTAGGGCTTTTAAAAAATAGTTCAAGGGGTTTGCATTAACTATTCTCTAATGGCATTTTAAACAGTAAATAATTGCCCAATTATGCTAGAAACATAGTTTTCCTCAGGCGCAATAAACATGTGCAATGTCTAAACCATTATCGGTTTCTTTCTGCAGTGATATGAAATGGTCATGATCATGTGTTATGTTATTCATTCAGTGATCATATCAAACTTGGACTACTTTTGACTAAGTGCAATATATTCTTGAAGTTTCTCAACCTGCCATCAAATTGTTTCCAAACTACCACAAGGGCTTGACATTCCAGTGTAAATGGATCCACAATGGATGATCAGATACATGCGCAAATTCTCATTTGCATTCTATATACTGCATCAGATTAACTCCTTTATTTTGTCAGTTACACTATGATTGTACCTCATCAGCTCCGTAATCAAGTGAGTGTGAGGTCATAAAAATTTGCAGCATAAATATAGGGCTTTTTGAAAAACATGGTATCTGAGCATGAATGTCAGAAGTCATGTTGGAGCCATCAGGGACTATCAAAAATGTTTTACAGAAATAAAGCTTATATTGCTTCTCATTGCAATATCAAGATTGTTTACTAATTTAAATTCATTGTTCACTTATGTTACTATTCTTTTCCCTGGAAGATTTTCAAATAAACTGTTTGGCAACACTAGGCAGTCAGTCAGTAAAGTTTCCGTAAGACTGTGTGCCAGTGGTAGAAGAAAATCATAGGCTGAGAGATCCTTACCTTACAAAAAACCAGTATACACACACAAACACATAAACACACTTGTGTGTATATACAATATACATATGCATATCTCTATATATAGTTAAAAATGAAACGATACAGTGCTTGTCATTAACTGATAAAAAGTAAATATTTTATATCATAACTAGTGATTAAGTTGTATTGATCATTCACGAGAATTTCCATTTGTCAGAGAACTTGTAAAATTTGCCTACCATTTTCCATCATATATTCATGAGAGAAAGCATTTTTACTTTATTCCTGTTTTAAATCAAAATGAAGAAATCAACTTAATGCTGGGTGAGATTAAAGACTCTATTTGTCTTAAATTTATCCAATTATTGCAACTCTTTGTTCAAATAAAAAATTCCAACATCAAAATTAAGTTTATGTGTAATCACTATATCATATCTTCCAAGTGGTAACCTATTTTATACATATTCAAGAAAATTTGTAAAACAGAGAAATTTAACATTGTGTCTTACAGATAATGACAAGCATATGAAGTATTACTTGATTATTTCAATTCTTTCAAAATGACACATACAACTATTTGCAATTATTTTATAATTATAATTTTATATTTAGTACTTGCATGACTATAGGTAGAAAAATGTTATATTTTATAATAATTATATGGTATAAATTTTAATTTGGAGCTTTAGGGTACAAAGTTATTGTAGCTATTAGAAATATTTAACAATAAATCTAAAAGAATATTGTGAGTAGTTTATTAAATTACCCAGGGAGGGGGAGGTTCAAATATTGTTTGCTGGTGTTAAAAAAGGTTTGAAGAACAAAAAACCTTTGGGTGGGGATGACAGTCTTAAATCACTTAGGATCTGTGGGATATTTTTAGGGTAACAGAGACAAGAAATTGTCTATTTAAATGAAGGTGAATTTATCATGTCTTACGGATACCACTCTAGAGCTGCAACTTGTGATTCCACTACAAATGTCTGTGTTCACTATTGTATGCTTTTGGAGTGCCTGTTATCATGTCGGGAATGACATGCTCCTTGACTCCAAAGAGTTTATGGTTTATTTGAGCAGGCAAGAATATGGAAAAAGAGCAGTTAGTGAGCCACCAAGTTAGTATTGTTTATGATAAAATACTAGGTTATATAATCAGTAATTGAGAATATCAGAGAAAGGAAACAACAGTGAGGGTGGACAGAAAGCATGGAATAATCATCTCTAACCATAATACTTGGCACTTATATAACATTCTCAAGTTTACAAATTTTTCATGTGCATTTTCTAATTTGATTCTCATAACTCCTCTGTGAGGAAGGTCATAGGGGTAATGTTATCCCATTTTACAGATAAAAGAACTGATGCTCAGACTGGTTAAGTAAATTGCTCAAGGACATAAAACCAGTAAGTGTTGAACGCAGAGTTAGAACTCTGGTCTTTTTTATTCTAAATACCATCCTCTCTCTAATCTGCCTTTCCAGATCCAAATCAAATGTCTCTGATCTCAGGTGGGGCTTTTTTATAATTCTTGCCTTTGCGGAATCAATATTTACTCTGATGCCTGCAGATTCCATACTATTTACTGTTTTAAGATTTAAGCCTGATTCTTTTCCATTCAGTTGTAGAGAGACATTGTAGTATAGTGGGAAGAATGTTGGATTTGGACCTGAAAAGATTAGTCATTAAGTCGGGGGTCCAACACTTACTGGTCATGTGATATTGGACAAGTCAATTAGCCTCTTTGAGGCTATCCCTCCATCTCTAAAATGAGGGATAATAACTTTCATTGTAGTATGAAAATGCACTGTTATCTTAATAGCTCCATATAAATTTTTATTAGGAGTTATTATCATTAGACAGTGGTCAAACTGTCTGATCAAATGGTCACCACCTTTCCAATTGGTTTGAGTGATTGGTGCATTTATGGTAGCTTTATTTAAAGTTTCCCCCTCCCTATTCTTTTAAATATCACTTTTCATTTTATCCTTTCTTTTCCACAAAAGGACACCCCCATTACCTGAGATCCCAGGAACAACCTATCAGTTATTCATTACTTTGTGCTCAGAAATTTCTGGCAGCCACATCCCGAATTCCGTGAGGGAGACACAATTCTATACCTGGCTTTTGTCTACAAATTGGCACCTTTTGTGTTAGAATTGGACATCTAAGTATTATAATCCTGCTGAGAGCTATTAACCCACCACTTTCTAACTAGTTAAGGAGATTATAATAATGAATGTGGCAAGTATTAGGTGAAAACTTGTATGACTAAACTGGAAAAAATGTATAATGCCAATAACAATTGAGGGACAGTTAAGTAAATGGTGGGTCAGAAGAGGGGTATGTTCCTCTCATTAGCAGCTTGGAGACAGGGGGAGCTCTCTTCCCAGAGGGTGGCTGGAGCAGAGTGCAGGAGGAAAGGAGGCTGGATTAATTTGTGTGGAAGGTTAATCAATTCATCACAAGCATTTATCAATTTCCGTCTATTTTCCAAGCACTGTGGCAGGGACTGGGGGCACGAAGATAATGGAATAGTTCAGAAGGAGAGCTGGAGTGTCTATTTTAAAGATAAGCCATGTAAGTGGGGTGGGCATGATCACCCAAAATATTTGGGGGATTAAAATCAGAATTAAGTCAAGATTCCTGGCCTGGACATACTGCAGCCTTGAGGTCTGCTGGACTCCAAAAGAGGCAATTCCTTTTGATTTAACAAGTATTAAGCACCTTCCATATCTCTGTGTAGCTGGAAGGCTCTCATGTAACCTCTGCCTCTTGGACCCTGTAACTTTCTTCAGGGCTCTGCTCCAGGGCCACCTCCTCCATGAAGCCTTTGCCAACCTCCCTAGGTATGAACACTCATCCCCAGGCATTCCCCACCCTAAAACTGATTGATATTCAGCTTCAGTTCCTTGGTGATGTTTTGAATGCTGTGGCTAAGTTCACTTACCTTGGTAATGTACTTTCCAGGGATGTACACATTGACAATGAGGCTATCGCACATATTGCCAGAACTAGCTCAGTGTTTGGGAGGCTCCAAAGGAAAGTATAGGAGAGAAGAGGTATTAGACTGACTACCAAACAGCTCTACAGAGATGTTGTGTTGACGTCATTGTTGTATGCCTGTGAAACATGGACAGTCTACCAGCGCCATGCCAGGAAACTGAATCACTTTTATATGAACTGTCTTAGGAAGATTCTGAAGATCACCTGGCAGGGTAAGGTACCAGACAGTGAGGTCCTTTCTTGAGCTGAACTGCCAATCATTCCAACTATGCTTCAGAGAGAACAACTCCAATGAACTGGCCACGTTGTTCCAATGCAAAATGTACACTTGCCCAAAAGACTATTTTATGGAGAGCTCACATGATCCCATGGTGGTCAGAAGAAGTGATACAAGTACATTCTCAAGGTCTCTCTTGAGAACTTTGGATTTGATTGTGTGACATGGGAGACACTGGCCCAGGACCACTCAGCATGGCGTACCCACATCAGAAAGGTGTTGTGCTCCATAAGCCAAGCAGAATTGAGACAGCACAAAGTAAACTCAGGATGTGAAAATTTGGAGTACTCACCCCAAATATTCACAAGGACTATCTGTGCCCAGCCTGTGGTAGAGCATTCTGAGCTCCTATTGGTCTGATCAGCCACAGCTGGACACATTGAAACTTGACTTTATCATGGTGATGTCATTTTGGTCCTCTGAGAATGAAGGACAACCACGTGACTATGTCTGTTTCAGCAGGGCCTGGGATGGTTCCTTTTTGTTTTATATCCCCAGGGCTTAGCAAGGCTTCCAGCTACTAGTAGATTGGCAACTCCTTAGTCACTTGGAGTCTTAGAGAGCTTCCCTGGGTGCTGAGAGCTTAAGTGATCTTTCCAGGGTCATACAACCAGGACGGGTCAGAGGCAGGCTTTGGATGAGATATTTTTGACATGATGGCCAAATCTTTATCCATTGTACTATACTGCATACTACCTTTCTCTGAAATGAAGCAAAATTATTGTATGAAATATAAATATGTAAATATACATAAATATATTTATAACTGTATATTTATACATAAAAATAATATATGAACGGGCAGCTAGGTGGCATAGTAGATAGAGTTCCAGGCCAAGAGACAGGAACACCTGAATTCAATCTGTGTGACTTTGGGCAAGTCATATAACCCTGTTTATCTCAGTTTCCTCGATCTATAAAATGAGCTAGAGAAGGAAATGGTAAACCACTCCACTATCTTTGTATAGAAAAACCCAGTGGAGTTAGGCCTGATTGAAATTACTCAACAGCAAAAATATATAACTAAATATAAATATAGAAGTAAAAATGTATACTGCCTTTTTACAAAATCAGATAAAAGAGTGATCAACATTGGGAATTAAAAGAAAATAAATTCAGGGAGAAATAGATGATTTATTTATATCTCCAAGATGTTTGTATTTCCAGAGAAAGGGACAAGGATGAGAACCCAGTGACTGCTGATCTTCAGGCACATTCCTTTCCTTCTAAGAATCTCAGAGGTTATATTGGTTGAAAGAGGGGTTTAGGGAAACAAAACTGAGTTGAGCTAATAGGTCTCCAAAAGACAAAAAAAGGAAATAGTCTAGGCCCTCAAGGGCCTCCTAGTCTGAGGCTGGGGATTTGAGGAGGGAGGGAATGCTGTGTATGAACAAATAAGGTATGAGGCTGTGTGTTGGCCAGGTCAATTGTTGACATCCATAAATGCAACTTGTGGGGAAGCATGGACAAGTATCTCTGGAATCTTCAAAGGAGATTTTGGCACTTGTCTATGGGGGACAAGGGATTGGGAGGCTGGCTATTCTGCTCTCCTTTGAAAGAGGGAATTATGGAACTAGAATCATATCTGTTTGACCTTCCCATCCCCCAAATACTGCTGGTCTAGAAAAGTGAATTTTTTTGCGGTTCAAAAGCAATAAGGCTGTGGTTACCTTTTATGGTCACTATTCCTTAAAAGGGAGAGAATACTCCGAACTTACACCTACTAGCTTTCCTCTTTCCCATCAAAAGCTAGTTGAACAAAAGAGCATCACAGACAATAAAAAGTCAGCAAATCCATCTGTCCATTTTCTATAAATTAGGCAAGTCCCACAGATTAGAAAATGCGCAAGAATGACTGAGCTCTTTAAACAGAAGAAAAATATCTCAGAATTACCAAGAAGCCCCTATCTAACTGAAGGGGAAGTTCCCTAAAGTTTCAAGAGAGCCAAGTAGAAGTCAGAAAGATTGACTTCACCTGCATCACCTCCGCTTGCCAAAGTCTTTTCTTTGTCTCCAGGGGTCTCTCCCCAAAGACAGTACGAAATTGTGTCTCATTCTAAAGGAAGGAACGATGAAGAATTCTTTCTGAAGTTCTCTCACCAGCTTCACTCCCTCATACAGAAACACTGCTTGGATTTATCAATCTCTCCCCCTGTCAGCAGAGTCTTATGCAAAATTCCCTAGATTGGAACCCAAGGTTACAAAGATAAACCAAGGGGTAAATGACAACCAAAGGAAATCATGGAAGACAACGTTCTGTTTTCTGAATTGGTCCTTAACCAAGTGTGTGACCTTAGATCTATCATCTTCCGATAACAGATTACAATCTCCCCAAGGACAGGACAGATCTCATTTTTTTGTGTGTATGCTCACTGCTTTGCAAAGGGACTGCCATCTATCAATCTATGGGCCAAGAAGAATTTATTAAACCCCAACTGTAATCTGGGCATTGATGAGACAAGAGAAGGAATCCTCAAGGAGCCTTTGCTCTTAAGTGAGACAGTTAATCAAACATACACGTTGATTGTTTCCTCATCTGGAAATTGGGTTGCTGCTTAATCCTCATCTTGGCAGAAAAATGAAAAAAGAGAGAGATAATAGATATAAAAAGAGCTTTAAAGAGTAAAAATGGGTGTTCAATTGTAACTAATTGTCATTAAATGATCTAGTAATACATAAGGGATCCAGACGGAAGAACCTTTTACCAAAGTGGTTCTGAGCCTTCTCTACAATTATGCACATGAGATCATAGACTTGGAGCTTGAAAAGAGGGATCTTAAAGGCGTTGGCCGCTTGGAGACCAACCCTGGGGCACTGAGAGGTGTGGCAACTTCCCTAGGGTCCTGCAGATAGAATGAGTCAAAGGCAAGGCTTGACCCTTAATCTTCCTCTCTGGCACTCTATTCATTGTCCCAGGCTGCCTTAATTTATTAATAATAACAATCAAAGGTAAAATATAATTGAGGAGATTTCAATATCATGCTGGCTTTGATTCTCTGCTTTTGAGTATCAATACTTCTGGAGAGCAGACTTATTTATTTATCTATTTTTAGTTCCATCATATAACTAGTGCTATGCTGGTCATTTACTAAGCACCTACTGCGTGCCAGGCACTGTGCCCCCAAGCACTGGGGATAAAAAGAAAGGTAAATGTCAGTCCCTGTCCTTAGTGAGCTCCAGCAAGATGCCATGAAAAGAACTGTGTAAAAACAAGATGTATATGGACAAATTGAAGAAGAAAGCAGTACTAAGAGGGGATGGAGAGAGGCACATGTGTGTTAAATCTTTCAAAATGTGACAGTAATCTAAACGTGTCAGACATACTCTAGTTAATATCTTTCACTTGACTTTCTACTCTCCTTTTCCTCCTTATAAGAAGGTAGTCGTCCTTGTTCCCTCTTCATTGACTGGGGTCATTACTCTGCTAAAGCTCCACCCACCTCATCCCCAGCTCATAAATGGCAGACCCTGCTTGGTGGAGAGACGGCTTCCCGCAAAGGTAGCTTGGCAATCTCCCCAGAGGAGCGGCTGTAGATTTTAAGGAAGGTGTTAGGGGATTGGAGACAGAAAGATTGTTTTCTTGCCAGCTGAGAGTCAGTGGTTCAGAGTTTCCAGTGAGCCAGACTCGGGGTTTTCCATTCCTGGCACAATGAATTCCCAGATGAGGTGAATGGCCTGAATTATCCGCTTCAGGTTGCCCTGAAAATTGGTTTTCTCATTTCTTTTCCAGGTGGAATTTCAGTGATTGCCAAGACATTTGAGCTTTGAAAATGAAGATCAAAGCATGACTCAATTTTGGGAAGTAGGTACATGGCTGATGTGTCCTTCAAACAAAAAAAATAATCACCTTCCCTTCCATTCTATGGCCAACACACCTCATGTATCTTGCTGCTGATACCTTGGGAGGAAGGGGTGAGGGACTTTTACAAACTGTCATCCTCTAAATTGATAAGTGTGAGATGAAGCCAGACTTCTTACCTGGCCAAGACAGAGCGAGACCTTCCTGGGGACAAGTCTGGATAAAGAAGCATGGACTTGGGGACAGGACAGCCTTTCTTTCTTTTATGTAAATGCCCCATCTTGTGCTGATCCAAGCAAAGATGGAAGGACCAGTCCAAGTGACAATCTTCTATGACAATGGACTCAGAGGATCACAGATTCAGACTTACAAGGGACCTTTAAGGTCATCTAAACCAATGCTTATTTTACAGCTGAGAAAACTGAGTCTCTGAGAGGTTAAGTAACTTGTTTAAGGACACACATGTAATTAGAAGGAGAGAAAGGATTTGAACTCAGAGTGTTTGATCCCAAATTCATCACTTCTTACCTCTACACCACAATGCCTCTCATGATGATAGGTTATCAATAATAACTCAATTTTCTCTATTCTTTTAAGATTTACAAAGTGCGTTCCCATAACAACCCTGAGGGTCAGTAGTGTCATTATGTTTTTCCTCTCTACCCCATTTCTTGTTCCAGGTCTGATATTTTATTGACTAAGAGAACTCCTAGAGGCAGAATCTCCCTCCATTGAGGCAGAGGGTAACTCATCTGTAATCATGGTTTAAAGAATTCTCTGGACACACCCAGAAGTGAAGTGATTTAGCCCTGAGTGACACAAGTAGTGGGTGTGGGTGCTGGAGGTGCAAGTGCAATCCAGTCCCTCCTCCCTGACTCCAGGAAGACTCTGATTTCATCTCATGGAATGGAAAGCTGGAGAAAGAACTGCTCTGAGAGGTGGTCCTCATGTAGGCCATCAATGAACTTGACCTGGGGGGGGGGGAAACAGGAGGTGACCCCAGCTCAGAGGAAAGAGGGCTGGGCTTTGTCTCCTTTGGAAAGAAAGAAAGGATTTGAGCTCAGTGACCTCAAAAAGTCCATTTGAACTCCCAGAGTTCCCAGTCCTATGACTTAGGAGCTCGAATGCTCCTTCCTTCCAGGCTCGTGGCCTGGTCAAAGGTCTCACTGCTTATCATTCAAAAATGCTCTGCCTCCTTCCAGTCCAGATGCTAAAGGGAGAAGCACATTCTTCCAGGCCTGTTTTTGGCTGGTGTGTCAGACAGCTGGTTTGAGGGTGTCAGGCTTTCCTCCATGAGTTGTTATACTCTCTTCCTGTAAACAGCATTCTTACTAATGGCACCCAGAAAACACACAGGCTCCTAGGGGAAAGTATGTTTTCAATTCAAGTGGGGTTTCCTCTTGGCACAACCTTTATTCACTTGGTTTCTTGGAAAAATGATTTTCTTTTTATTGAGGGAGGGGTGTCTCATGATTGGTTACTCTCTATAATAATGGAAAAATTATCGAGTCCCAAATGATTTCTCTTTTGGAAATATTGAATTTCTAAAATAGCACAGACTAGATGTGGGGGGATAGGAATAGGAACCTTTCTTTATTTGAGTTGGTATTGCATCATCCAACCATAGGTGTAGAGCCAGAAGGGGCCTTAGAACATTCCCAAAGGACACTAGAATGAATGGCAATGGGTAGAAATCATAGGGAGAATGCATTTAGTACTAACAATTACATGTAAGTAGCGAATTCCAGAATGAGATCATCTAATGGTGATGTTGCAGAGAAATTCCTACCCTGGGATAGCAGGGTGGATCATATGACTTTTAACTTCCCTTCCAAGTATCAGATTCTTTTGTCAGAGAACCTGGTGTTCAAACCGAGACTTGGTTTGAACACTCCCATTGATGGGGAACTCACTACCTAAAAAGAAAGCTGCTTTCATTAATAAACAGCTCGAATGATTAGAATGTTCTTTCCATCAAGGTGACATTGGTCTTTTTGAAACATTTCCCACGTCCCTTGTATACAGAGGGTGCTTAATAAATATTCATTGGTTTGTATTGGATTAAACTGAATCTGGTTTTCATGTCGATACTTAAAATTCTTTAGAAATTGAATAAGAAAGGAGTTGCAAGGGTGAAGAGGTTAGCTCTTTATCTTGCTCTTGTCATCAGTTTCAGAGGAGAGAATGAACTCATCTCACCCCTAAAAAACTAAGTCACTAACCTTTGGCTCAACCCCACTCAGATGTGTTGGCCCAACTCAGTGGAGAGAAACAGGCCCTTCCAACCTGCTCTGATGGAAGGAATCATGCAAGCAGCGATTGGTTGGATTTTGAAATTCTTCTGTGTCATTTGGGAAACTGCCCAAATCATTCCCAAATGTGCTTTTAATTAGCTTAACTCTGGTCAATCCATCTCCCCCATAACGAGCTCTTCGGTGGAGAGGAGGTATCTGATATTATAAATGTTGGCCAAAGGTTTTTATCAAATGACTTGCTACTGGGCTGTAAGGGAGAGATTAGACCTATGATTGTGTCTCTTGGCCAGCCTGGTTTCCATGGTTCATTATGAAGCTGGATCCTCTGGTTACTTGGGGGCTGACCCATGGGTCTGTTTCCACTGGGCCACTGAGATGGTTCTGAGCATGCCATTTGCCAAGTGCAAAGTGTTAGACCCAACACCCCAATGATGACTGGAGTTTCCGAGACCAGGCTGGACACGGCTGGCCCAGAGCATGATTGGAATGCAAGTCTTGGAGGTAGAGGCTGACCCACAGAGCAGCTGACATGACTTGTTCCAGAGGCCTGCAGCTGCAAAATGTTTTCTTCAGGGAGAAGGGCTACTGTTCCAAGGTCATTGTTCAGAACACGGTGTTTTACTTTGTTCCTCTCAAAAGGAAAAATAAAATAATTATGGTTCATAGAAACACCATAAAGATTTAATACTGGGTGAGAGCAGCGTTTGCTTGAGTTGCAGAGCTTGACAAAAATCTACCACCATGGAGACTTCCTAGTCCATTTAAAGCTTATTGGTTCTGGAGACAAAAATCTGGTTCAAATTTCAACTCTGATAGTACCTCTGTGACCTTGAGCTAGTAATATCCATCTCGCAGGTCTCAGTTTCATCTTCTTTAGAATGGGAACAATGACAGTACCTAACTCATAGGTTGCTATGAGGATCAAATATAATAACTTAACGTTGTCACACTTTGCAAACCTTAAATTGCTATATAAAGGCTAACTCTTGTTGTCTGCAAAATTAAGGGGTTGGAAGGAGTGATTATTGGAGGCCAAGCCTGTGGGAAGACTATTGGCTCTGGAATCAGAGGAGCTGGGTTCAAATTCCACTTCAAAATCTTGCTACATGTGGAATGTTGGGCAAGTCTGTTCATCTCCATGAACTTCAGCTTCTTTATCTGTAACTTGAGGGCACCAGACCAAATTAGATGCCTCTGGAGTCCCTTCTTACATGAGTTATAATCCTAGGAGGGGCAGTTAGGTGGTGCAGTGGATAGAGCACCAGTGCAGGAGTCAGGAGGACCTGAGTTCAAATCTCACCTCTGACACTTGACACTCACTAGCTATGTGATCTTGGGCAAGTCACTTAACCCCAACTTCCTCCTCCTGGGTCATTTCCAGTCATCCTGATGAGTATCTGGTCACTGGATTCAAATGGCTTTGGAGGAGAAGTGAGGCTGGTGACCTGCACAGCCCTCCCTCCCTCAAAACGAAGTCAAGTACAAGTCATGTCATTATTTCTCTGATGGCATGGTCCTCTTTGGCAATGAAGGACAAACATACATAATCCTAGGATTTACTAGTGGAGACATGTAGGAAAGAAGCTGGATCTGCAATCAAAGACCCCACCTGGATTCAAATCTTGGCTCTGCCAGTTACCATCTGTGGGGGGTTGGCCCAATCTCTTAATCTCTGAACCTGACTTCCTCACCTCTAAGATGAAAGGGGTTGGGTTCAGTGGCTCCCAAAGTCCTGTCTATCTCTTGGACTATGATTATTCCATATAGTGAGCTCCTGTCACCATCAGAGAGCATGGCACAGAGAGCTGGTACCTGGGCTGCTGGTAACTGGTACTGTCAGGTAGAAGGGGGCCAAGCATCATGGAGCATTGGAACAGGACAGTGAGAGATGGACCAGTGATGCCTATAGAGAACAAGAGACAGAGGCAGCATGGAGATGGATTCATAGAGGGCAGTGGACCGCTGAGGAACCAGCAAAAATTTATTAAGCTCTCACTCTGTGCCAGGTACTCTCTTCTGATAGCAAGAGAGTTACAGGGGAACAAAATCAAAGAGCTTTAGAATCCTGACTTAAAGGAGCAGACCTGGCCTTCCTCTTTGATGGTGCCCATTCAAGGTGAGAAGGCAGCTAGCTGGTACAGTAAGATGGAGCCCTGGACCTGGAGGCAGGAAGACTCGAGATCAAACTGGGACACTGTGGGCACCTCATTTGCCCTCTCAGTCTTAGTTTCCTTAATCTTTAAAACTGGGATAATAATACACCTACTTCTCAGAGGTGTTGTGAGGATAAAATGAGAAAATATATGCAAAGCACTTTGTAAACATTAAATGCTAGCTATTATTTTCCCTACTATTCCTGGGGTTGCTGCTGCTACTTGTTTTCAGTTTTCATGACCCAATCTGGGTTTTGTTTTTTTGCCTTTTTGCAAACATCCTGGAATGGTTTGCCATTTCCTTCCTTCTCCAGTTCATTTTACAAATGAAGAAATTAAGACAGAGTTAAGAGACTTACCCAGGATCACACAGCTAGGAAGTATCTGAAGTCAGGTTTGAATTTGGTAAAATGAGTCTTCCTATCCACTCTGACAGCTAGCTGTCCCATTATTACTACTACCACTGCCACAATGACCACTACTGCCATTACTACACCTGCTGCTGCTGCTGCTACTACTACTACCTCCCCCCAAGTCACAGGAATTAAGGAGGGCAGGAAGGTTACTGGTCTTTTTGACTGCTGACTCTGAGGAAAGCATTTTCTCTGTATTTTATGGTGTAAATCAAGCCCTTCTGTTTTAAACCACTTAGACCCTCAGTGCTTTTGGAGGAGCTGGAGGGTTTCTTTGGGGCAGGGGGAGGAGCTGAACTTCTGCCTGGGAAATATAAGTTTGGTGAGTGAAGGTCTTCATAAAGGGTACTGGGACCCATGACCCAGAAGCCTCTACCACAAGGGCGACACTCTGAAGCACTGACCTTTATCCATCACTCTCATGTATGCGAGAGACTTAGCTTACAGTATCTTTGGGCAGTTGGAATTTTCTTTTGTTTTCCTTGAAAAGGAGCAGAGGCATTGTGCGGTCTAATCTCTTTGTTTTGAAGATGAGGGAACTGAGTCCCAGGAATACTCACAACAGCAGTGTGCATTTGACCAGGACCTTACAGATGCCACCTTAGTGGCTAACCTAGGTAAAGAACTTTACCTGGGCAACTATAGTTAGGCATCTCTATATATTTTTATATACCTCACTGATAGAGGTGGCAGAATCTGGATTCATACCCAGGTCTTTGAATTCCAAACCTAATGGACTTTTCACTGTCACTCTACCCCAAAGAAACATCCTGTCCATGCCCCGAGACGCATGTAAGTGGGTGTATTTTATTTGAGGTTTCCTCCATAGTCCTGCTAAAGACGAAGAACAGCAGGGACAGCCAGGCCCACACTCAAGCCCAAAACCTCTTCATCTTCCCTACAGCATGCCCAAATGTGGCACTGGAATTCTGCCACATGCTTTACAAATAATATCTCATTCTTATCCTCACAAAAGCCCTAGGAGATACGTGGTATTATTAGGCCTGTTTTACAGACAAGAAAACTGAGGTTTGGAGAGGTAAAGTGATTTGTCCAGAGTCACACAACTAGTAAACATCTGAGGCAAAATTTGAACTCAAGTTTCCTGACTCTGAACCATTAACCACCTGACAGCCTCATCTAATCTTGACTCTAACCAACATCTGAGTCCTGTCCTCTGTGAAATGAAGAGGCGGGGCATCTCACTGATCTCTTAGGCCCCTTCTCCCTCCCAAAGCTTCAGTGAGATGATCTCTCCCTCACTTGCTTACTTCTTCTGGCCAGTCCAGTTTGGACTGAGGCTTAGCAACCCAAGCCCAGTCCACAGCTGGTCCAGATGGTAGAGAGCATTCTAGATTCATCCTTGGACCAAAGAAGCCTCAGGAGAATGGGGCTGACCCTATGATTAGATCGACTTTGGACAAGGCGTTTCTAGCCTCACTTCCCCTGGGGTAATTTTGCTATGCCTGAATCAGGCGTAACACTTCTCCATTTCTGGTCCTGTGGAGCTGAGCCAGCCCCAGCCTGGCCCTGCCTGTCAATTGTCTGGCAATATCAGAACGAGCTGTAAGAAAGAAATATGTGGAGCTTTAGTGATGAAAAAGAGGAGGAAAACAGGAATCAGTTACTCTGCTTTTATTACTCTGAGTTAACCCTTCTTCCTTATTCTCTTCTTAATACTTAAGTAATTCTTGTGAATTCTTTAGTGTGGCAGATCTTTCCTGAAGTAGATTGCACCTTCTCTGGCATTTCGTAGATGTTCATCAATCTGCAAGAAAGATCATTGACTTTCTCTTCAGGCACTCCCTAATTGTGAAACATGTTTCTCCCTCTGCCCCAGTTTCTTGCTACCACTGAAAAACTTCCTATAAATACTTTGATAAAGGAGAAAACTTTTCCCTCTGAACTCCTTGGGTTATGTAGTAGGAAAAAGTATGTGGATGTTAGTGACTTTTCTAAAATACTTCCATATTGTTTTTCAGAACAGTGAGATCAGCCCCACAAATGGTGCATAAACATACCTTTCTTGCTACAGCCTCACCAGCAATTGCCATTTCTGCCTCTTTTGTTTTCTTTGTCCATCTGATGCTTGGAAGGTGAAATTTCAAATTATTTAATAGAATTTCTCATTATTAGGCACTTGGAGATTTTTTTGTGCTTTTGGTCATTTGTTATTTTTCTTCTGAACACTGTTTGCTCATCATCTTTGGACATTTTTTCTTGAGGGAAAACCTTCTACTCTTATCCTATAATCTTTCCTGTTCTTCTTTCCTTCCTTCCTTCCTTCCTTCCTTCCTTCCTTCCTTCCTTCCTTCCTTCCTTCCTTCCTTCCTTCCTTCCTTCCTTCCCTCCTTCCTTCCCTTCTTCCTTCCTCCCTTCCTCCCTCCTTCCTTCCTTCCTTCCTTCCTTCCTTCCTTCCTTCCTTCCTTCCTTCCTTCCTTCCTTCCTTCCTTCCCTCCCTCCCTCCCTCCTTCCTTCCTTCCCTTCCTCCCTCCCTCACCCCTTCCTTCCTTTATTTTCCTGGCAATTGGGTTTAGTGACTTACCCAGGGTCATTATCTAGTAAGTGTCTGAAATTAGATTTAAACTCAGGTCCTCCTGACTCCAGAACTGGTGCTGTATGCACTGTGGCACCTAGCTGCCGCCTATTCTCTTTTTCAGATAATGACTCTCATTAAGAAAATGCTAGCACCCTCACCCCAGCTTTGTGACTAGCCTGTCCCAATGTACCTTATCTGGTCCTCAGTCAGAAGATACAAGGTCCATTGCCAGGTTCCATACTCCAGTTCTTTTCATCTTTTTAACACTTGCCAGAGGTTAGATCTTCTTCCATATCCATTGAACCCACAAAGGTCACCTCCACACTATAGAATCCTAGCCTTGTGATGTTCCCACTGTGTTCCTCTTCTGCTCATAATTACATACTACTGAATGGAGCTAGGGAAAGTAACACAGCTGATTTGCCTGGGACCACTAGAAATTTTTGTGATCTCATTTGGGCGCTCACTGTATTAAGGCAGTCCCTTGCTCATCCCTAACTGCTTCTCTCTTCCATTGCACCCAGACCTTGTCTTCTTTACTCAAGCCTTCCACATCCCCTCGCCCATCCTCTCTGCTCCAGACTTCATCCGGTATTTCCCCATTCAATAACTCAATCAATCAGCCAACAAACTTTTATTGAGTGCTAACAATGTACTAGGCATTAATGATAGAAAGACATGCACAACAATGAAATAATTCTTGCCCTCAGGAAGCTTATATTCTAATGGGGGAAATACCGTGTAATGCCTGGATGAGGGAGTTACTGCAGATAGCTAGACTCATTGAGGAAAGGAAGACTCAGGATGGCACAAGGGGATCGATACCTTTCAGAGCCCATCAGAGTTCAATCTGAGGCAAACTTCATGAATTTTTTACAAAAGGGAAAAAGGATGTGCAGTAACTGTGGGCTGTGGGTTTGCCTTTGGGCCACATGTGGTCTATAAATTTGAGCCCACTTCCTCCACAGACTTTACGTGTGCAAGAGAAGAACAAGTCCCTGATTTGGAGGATGTTTCTGTGACATCTGCTTTGTGTACCTTCTCAGTAAGTCCCATGTAAAAGCTAATTACAAAAAGCTGTCCTGAATTCTACTGGTTAAGTGATAAGAGGGAGCACATCATATGGTGGCTTGTGAACAGCTGTGTCCAAAACTCAACCGACCATCCATCCATCACTTAATAAGGACTTTTCCTCCGTTAGCTTGCTCAGCACCCATAATAGGGAGTTTGTGGTCAGTCTAGAGTCTAAAACACCTGCATGAAGACCCAGGAATCCAATAACCAACAGAATTTCCTCCATTACCAAACAGAGATTGGCTTAGAGGAGCTAAGGTCTCTTCCATCTTTCAAATCTCAGGGTCTTGGAATACAGAATGATTATAAAGTTATTGCTAAGACCAGGGCTACGTAGTAGAACTTAGAGTCATCAGGTCTAAGAGGTGGAAGGGGTGTGAGTGAGGCTGCTGCATTCAGAGTCAGATGATATGGGTTCACACCTAGCTCAGGTATTGGTGTAATCATAGGTAATTAAGCAATCAAACATTTATTAAGCATCTACCATATGCCAGGCATAGTGCTAAGTTCTGATGCTGCAAAGAGAGGCAAAACCAGTAACTGCCTTCAAAGAATCACAATCTAATGGAGGGGACAACAGGGGCCTAAATAGGAATGTACAAGACACAGTCTGAATACATAGATGGCAAGTTGCTTCTTCCCTCTGGACCTCAGTTCCAGACTTTGTAAAGTGAAGACACTGGACTCGATGATGACTGAGGTCTATTCCAGTTCTTGATCAACTCTCTGAATAAAAATTGCAAAGTTTTTTGATTTCTGGACATTTCCTCCTAACCCTTGATACAGTGGGTCTGGCAACATGTACAAATCTGCCTTGGTACCATTCTCCATTTCCCACCCTTCCAGCTCTCCACAGAGGGGAGGGAGGAAAGGGAGGTACCAGTCAATCAGTAAGCATTTATCAAGTTCCTACTCTATGCCAGGCAATGTGAGGGGCACCAGGGAGACTGCTACATTTGAGGGAATGATCTCTGCTCACAACATACTTCTATTTATCAGTTCTTTTTCTGGATGCAACCAGTGATTGATTAATAGAGGAAGGGAGAAGGAAATACATGACAAGAAATTGCTAGTCATAGAGGTAATAGTGGGTGATATACAAGACAAGTAAAGCCCCTAGTCTCCAAGAGATGCCTCTGAGCAAAGCAACCTAAGGGGTGTAAGCACTTAGTCATTTTCACCTACTCCTTCAGTGAGGCAGGGTAGGCTGGGCCAGTGGGTACTGCTGTTAGGACGACTCCTCATCCCCAACATACACATGTTTCATTATCTTGGACCAGTCCTGTCAAACCTCTCATTTTACAGATAAGAAAACTGAGGCTGAGAGAGGAGAATTCACTTGTTTAAGATTATTTGCTCTCTGATTACAGTCTCCGGTCTCTGATTCTGGGAACCTGACCCCCTCCAGGGACAGGCCACTTAACAAAAATACATTTGAAATAAAAAGTGTCATTGAGAGCAGTCAGGAAGGAAATGTTGCCTGGGGTCAGTGATTATTCTACAAGTGCCACAGGGTCAGAGCCTGGACCTTTGCTGGTCTGTTTTCTAAGGTCAACAGTGATTGCTCTAGTTGACAGACTTGGTCGGCCTGCTAAGAACAGCCATCTTCTGACCAGACGTTGGCAAAAGGTCTGTATGTTTTTCTCATTTAGGCCCCAAACCAGAGACTTGTTATTTCCTCAGTCTCAACATAAATTAATCAGAACAGATTTTAGCTGGGTTCATTTGGTTTCGTCTGGGACAAGTTGCTTTTCATCAGAGCTGACAAGCCAACAGATTCTGTTTTAGTCCTGGGAGACTGGGGACTGTTTATGGAATTTTTTTTAAAGTGTAGAAAAACACTGACCTGCCCACCTTGTTCACTGGCTGTCTTGCTGTCCAAAGCAGAAGGTGTTCTCAGAGGAGGAGGCCGGGCCATCTGCCTCTGACCTGTTAAGAGACTTCTGACAAATGACCTTGGCTCATTCTTCTTTCTCCCGATCAACTATTTCTTTTGCCCTGAAGGTTTGGTTCTACACACACCAAGGTTGGGATAAGGACTGGAGAGTGTACCAAGAAGCCTTCTTCTTTGGCTCTCTGGATGTCCCCCCTGGAAATGGGGGTGATAGAACCTCTCTCCACATGACCGAGCATGAAGTTGGGGTGCCCATTCTGAAGATCATGAGTATGTGGGGGAATCCTCCCTTCTCCTGCTACGATGAACCTCTGTGAGGAGGAGGGAGGGGGAATTCCTACTCAAGCAGAGGGCTGAAGGACTTCTGTCCCTCACATACAACTTCAGAAAGTTAGCTACCAGCTGAGACAGAGGGGCTAGCTTTTTTATTATTATGTGGCATAAAGCAAGTGAAACCTGACCACAAGGGATGATTAAACTGACGATCCAAGAATTCACAGGCTTACTGAAGCTCAGATTTGGACGAGATCTCAGAGACCAGCAAATCCAACCAAACCGAGATAAAACCGTCCTCTTGAAGATCCCTGACGAACAGCCTCCAGCCTCTGCTTGAAGATCTCCTATCAGAGGCAGCCATGGCCTTAAGGCAGCCTGGCCCAGCTCAGTCATTACAAATTTTTCTTTCCAACATCCCATCCTTCTCTAACACTGTCATTCCAATTTGTTTTTTTTTTTTTTTAAAGTGAAGGTACTTTGCTTTTTGTTTTTTAACAGTTGAGTGTCCCACTTGGGAGCACCTCTCAACCTGTGATTGGGCACCCTAAACACAACTACCCCAAATTCGGGAAACTATGATCTACAATATCCACTCAAAATCTTCACTTGTGAGTCATCACCGGTGTGTTAACATTTTTAATTAGTCAAGGAATTAAATAAATGAAAAAAAAATCATTTAATGAATTCATATGGTAAGAAAAGTAGTGACATTTCCTCCATAAGTCTGGGTCACAAATATATACTATCACATGGAAAGAATAGACATGCATAAGGAACATGCACAGCATGCGGGTTTCCATTAGCCAACACACCCATTTGGAGGATCATCATGCATTTTGGTGGAGAGGCTGCCATGATGCTTCTGCTGGTCTCCCCTGGCACACAGTCTCTGCCAGGCATTGCCCCCTGAACCCTCTGAAGGACTTGTCACCACTATTGCTCATTGCCTGCATTGCTCCCCTGATCAAGAGGCTCTGGGTTTTCTCTAGGCATTGGCTGAACACTTGACCTGGAGTCCTCAGAGTAGCGACTGCCTCTTCTCATAAGACAAAGAACAGACTGCCCTCTCGTTTAGCTTAAATCATGGAAACTTTTGCATGTAGCTCCTTTAGAAAGAGTAATCAACCTTCTTTACACTCAGAGATAGAACTAGAGGGAGAAACTACTTTAGTTCTATAAGGCAGGGGTGGCAAATACCCCAGAGCAGATTAAAATGTAATTGGGACATATTTAACAAAATAAATAAAAATAACAATAGAAGCAGCGTCATGTTAATAAGTGGTTTTCAAAGTTGACATGTAGTTCACTGGGTTCTTACTTAAGTTTGTTTTTATTTGAGTTTGAAGCCTCTGCTATGAGGAGACTGTATATGTGTCCTTTTGTGTATGTGTGTATGTGTGTGTGGGGGGGATGGTATTTCCCCCTCCAGCAGCATATTCATTACCCGACCGGTTCTCTACACTCATACTGTCTAGCTAGGAACCGGAGTCTAAGGTTTAAGCCTCCTTTTCTTTAACTTCAATGCCCTGTCCACTGAGGTCATCATTTACATCAGAAGACTCAGTCTCCCTTAGTGTGGGGAATGTGCTCTAATTCCCTACTGATTTTCTTCACCAGAGACCTATGCCCTTGAACCCATTTCCAGGATGGGCTCTGTGGTGGACACCATGCAGAGGTGTATGGGATTGGGTTATTGCAGTTTGCTTTAGGAATCCCACAATGCTATGGGTGTCTGTTGTGCAAATAAGTCTGAGCAAGCTCAAAAATTAAGCCCAGAAGTCATGGCCATTGATATCCCTCTGCCTAAATACATGACTGTCTGTAATATGTGTGTATGAGGACTGATCGATTAGCAGAGTGACTGATATAGGAGAAAGATTTTTTTCAGAAAGCTAAGATGATGTCATCCTCCGACATTTTCCAGATTGAACACCTTTGCCATGCTTTCTTTCACTGGAACTCCCTTACTCTGATTTTTTTCCTCTTCTTTGTCATTCATTTAATAAATATTTGCTAAGTGCCTATTATGTTTCTTAAATTTTTTTGAGGTGCCTACTTTGTTAATGCATCATGCTCCATGTGTCATTGAAAGACACTTGATAACCCCAGACCCAACAGAGATGCCCAGCAATGACCACCAGACCAGGGGATTGGTGACAAGCAATGCCCATTGAGGACCAGAGGGCAGCCATAACAAACAGAGACTCTGCACCTTGGCCGGTGGGAAGCAAACCCAGTGACAGTAGCATAAAGACATCTCTAGAAGGCAAAAGCAGCAGCCTGCAGAAACACCAATTTGCCCTGGCACCCATATCCTCTACTTGTGTATCCCTCTGGTATGAACCCTGGTCGCATGCATTCTTTATATTCATCCTTCTCCATGTTCATGCCATAGCAACATGTACTAGCAGTCTCTTCTCATTGATGATGGCATGTGTATGTATAGGCAGCTTTTTCCCAGCTTTAAGGGGGGGATAGTATATTGCTTATTCTCATTAAATGCCATTTCTTTGAACTCATTGTGACCTCTGGCTGACTAGTCAAAATAAACACACTGAGTGGGGCTCATAAACTCCATCTTTGAGTTGTTGAGGCCCACAGAGTACCTTGACCTTGAGGTATCCTCTCTGGAGGCTCCATGAGTGCAAAGGACTATGTGTTTCTTCATTCTGTTTTCCCTAGACAGAGAAAGTCTTGTCATTTTTGTGGGAAAAGATCAAAATCTCTTTTGTTGCCATAGCAACTGGATTCTACAAAATGATCATCGAGGCTGCTTTTATCACCTGTGCAAAGCCCACCTCTTCCACATCTAAGTGAGTACTTTGCCAGATCTGCTGTCAAAAATCTCATTACTCTGGGGCCAACTTGGTTAAGAGACTGTCAGAACCTAATGGGACTGGTCACAGACAAGAGATGCATGGGTTTGTCCCTGGACCTTCACTCAAAGCCTTTCTATCTTGGCAGCACCTGCCAGAGCTTGTACTCCACTCAGATAACCCTCCAGGACCCACGCTCATCTCCTTACTATGATGAAGATACCCAGACCCTTTAAAAAAAATCAAACCCATCATTGTCCATCTCCATTGGCCAATTCTGCATTTTCAGAGAGTTCTGACTATGGTTCAGTTATAACACCAATCAGTTCTTTCAGCACTCTGAGTATAATTTATCATGATCAAGAGGCTTGAGCTTGTCTAAAGTCTGTGGATAGTCTCCCCCTCACCTGGAGGAGATGGGTGGGCTTGCCATCTTCTCTCTGTGGTATCTCTTTTGCACCTTTGAAGGTTTTCCCTGAAAAGTTAGAAGTGAAATGATAACTGGGTAGATTTGTGTTCTATCATTATCACTGCCAGCTTCTCCCAAGACATTATGAATCTAGAAGCATGTAAATGGATCTCTCTCTTCCTTGTTCGTGGTCTGAATCACAACAAAGTATTATTTTCATAAGCCTCAGCTCATCCTGTGGGTTAGGCTTCCAGATATGCCTTTGGATGCCAGTGACTGTACCACTCACACTCATCCTTTTCTTTCTTGCCCATTCTTGTCATCTTGTTTATATATCCTTTCAGAATCTGAGCTAGTAGCTTCCTCTGCCATTACATAAAATATTTTATATCTTTTTTTTGTTTTTATTAGAATTTTAGGTAGCGATGTTTAATATTCAAATGCTAATTTTAATAACCTCTCATTCCTTGTGTTTCATCTTTCTTTTTTCACTTTTCTAGACATAAGATTATACCTCCTTTAATCTGAATTTTTAACAAGCTCTCATTTGCCAAAGTCTGGGATACCTGCTGGATGAAGTCCAGGTTTCCCCCTCCCTGCTCTTTTAAAGAGGAAGGTATAATCTTTGTTTTTCATACATAGGCACAGGTCTTCATACTTAGCAGCCAACCAGAAAATATTGAGGACTTGCCCTTGACCCTACTGTCTTCGCATGCCCTACTTTCTGTGGGCGAACTCATCTTCCATGGCTTTAATTATCATCTCTAGGAAGAGGAGACCTAAAGCTGCCCCCAGCCCTCATCTGGATGCTAAAGTCCAGCCCTGAGTTCCAGCTACTCCCGATCTCTCTCAGACTCAACAAATGTCCAAATGAACTCATTGTCCTTTTACAATAAGAACAGAAACAGATCCCCTCTTCCTAGGGTCCTTGTTTCTGTGATCCTAGGGTCTTTTTATTCGTTAATCAGGGTTAAAACCTCAGAAGCATCCTCCCTCTCTCCCAAGATGGACACCCAATCACATTCTGCAGAGTCTATCTATGAAGTGATTTTCCTGTCTTCCATGTTCTTGCCTGAGGCAGGTCTGGTACATGCCAATAATTAGCAAATTCTTCCAGCTGGAGAAAAGACAATCATTGCCTGAGGGTGAGGAGCAAGGCCAGAGGAGGAGGTCCTAGGGGTATGGAGTTCAATATTCAAGGGTCTGACACAAAGCATGGACCAATTGTCAGGTTGAGTGCAAAGCAGGAGGAAGTGAGCTGGAGGTTGAAAGTCAGGGAGTGTGGGAAGGTTCATATTTGGGCCAAATTCATGCTTCCCTTTGTGGAATCTTGGGTCTGAGGCATGTGTGTCCTTCCCTAGTTGATACAGGAGATCCACTTGACTGAGCGATGAGCCCCATTGAGTTGGCCAGTTCTCTACATCATTCTTTGTCTAAGAAGGTCTCACCCAGCTCCCAGGACGTAGATTGGGGGATGGCATTTGTGCCATGCCTCTGCTAATTCTGGGGCTGGTATGGTCTTCTCTCCTCAGGTCCCCAGCCTTGACATTGTGCTAATGCTGGACAGGGCCTGGAAACAAACTGAGATCAGAATGACTTGCCTTAATCACTCTTCCTGGGCATGCCTGATAGGTGGTGACTGACAGGTAGTCTAAAGGTGAGCAAAGAGCACACCGGGTGGGCAGAAGTGAGGAAAAAAGCTCCATCCAGGAAGCCAGGAGACTCAGGAACCCCTCTCCTTTCTGCCATTTTGGGGGGGATGTCTGCTGGGACATAGCCAAGGACTCCCTATCCATGTGGTTGCAGTATGACCATCCTATTGGTAAGGCAAGTCAGCTTCTTGTAGGGAGAACTGCAGGTATCCTGGGAGCCCTCCCATTTACCCATGTTGTCATCTATTATGGGAACCAAAATAGATGAATAGGAAATAAGAAAACATCTGGTTAGAAGGTCTATTCTGAGTGTCCACATGAACTGGGTTGTTTTCACAGGATCCTGTAATGTGGCAGCCCAGGTATCCTGAAGGGAGGGGGTGGGTCTTGGAAGAGTCTGTTTAAGAGGTTAACTTCTCCTCATTGTCTGACTACCAGACTGGATGCCATTAGCGCCTACTGTGTGCCAGGCTTTGAGGATACCAAGAGAGCCCCAAACCGTCCCTGACCTAACAGAGTCCACATTCTAATAGGGAGGACAACATGCAAACAGATATGAACAAACCACACATATGCGCATGTATGTACACTTTTATATTTATAGTCATATATATTTTTATAAATAAATACTAAAAATTGGAGATAATCTCAGAAGGAAGGTACCAACATTAAAGGGCATCAGGAAAGAACTTTTTTGTGTGTGAACAGAGGTGAATAGATCTGTCCCCAAGGGTGAAGCTTCCTGAAGGTGGGATCATCAAGTATGAACTTGAGAAGGCTACCACTGGCTCAGTGCCGGGCTGTTGGGGTAGAAATGGATAATCATCCTTGGAACTTGGACAGGAGGGATGCACCAGTTGTTAGCTGAGGTATGGACACCCTGGACAGCTCTCCTCCTGAGGTGCTAGTATCACATCTGCATGAAGGACAAAGACTAGGACTGAGTGTAGGGCTTCTTCTATCTCTGTTGACTGAAATATATGAACTGAAAATTTGTGGTCTACAGAAGGGCCTGTTGGGCAATCCACTGAGAGGTCATCCTTGCATTGGTACACCAGCGCCAATGTGGGTGTAGTCAGGTTCCCATGTGAATGGGGGGTGGGGAGGGTGGCATGGTATAGTGGAGAGATTACTGAACATGGACATTGGAAGACCTGAGTTCAAATCCAGCCTTAGTCACTTACTAACCTTGTAACTCTGAGCAAGACACTTAATCTTAATGTGCCTTAGTTGTAACATGGGATAACACCTATCTCCCAGTGTTGTTGGGAAGATGAAATAATATTTCTAAAGTGCTTTGCAAACCTTAAAGCACCATATAAATGTTAGTAACCATCATAATCATAATTTTCATCCTTTCCCTCATGAGCTGCATGGCCTTGGGCTTGTTACCTCCACTCTAGGCCTCAGTTCCTCATTTGTAAATAAGGGAGTTGGATTGTTGATGCTTCCAAATCCAGATCTGTGATTGTTTGAATCTGGGCCAAATGATGATGAAGCACTGAATTTGAGGTCAGAAGACCTGGATGCGAATCCTACCTTAGCGATGTAGAGGCTATGTGACCCTGGTCAAGTCATTTCCCTCTCAATGGTCCTTGAGACAGAGTTCTTATCACTAGGAGATTCTCCTCTTCACTCTTTTTCGCCAGAATCTCTGGACAGCATCCTCTGTGTCAATGGGCATGCTTTCCTTAGACTGTATAGAATTCAAACATCAAAAGGAGAACCCCAAATACTTTCCTAAAAAATAAAAGAAACAGCTCACGCTCTCCATGTCCTTCCTTGGTTCTGAAGCTCTGGTCATTCTCTTGCCTCCTGATTTGTTCCACTCATTGAATAATAAACCGAAAGGTTAATTGGAGGGTTATATTACTTTTGGCTGCCATTGCAACATTTTCAGGGAGTTTATTTTTCTTAACTGTGTTCCAATCACTTTGGCAAGCTTCAACTTTCCTTGGAATTTAGCTCTTTATGGTTGGAATCTCAATATCTCACAGGTGCCATGGGAGCTGAGCAGAGCTGTTGCAAAGTCTATCCATCTACGGCTTCAGATCGGGTGGAAGTGGAGACAGTCTGAAAATATAAACACGGATGGCTGGGCTCTAGAGCCATGTTCACAAAGGCCCATTCTGGTTCTGATCCCTGAGAACTGGAGAAAAGGTGGGGGGAAGGATAGGGAAAGGGAGGGAAGGAGAAGAAAGGATAGGGAAGAGAAAGGAAGGGAAGGAATGGGAAAGGAAAGGCAGGGAGATCTGGGTTCAAGTTCTACCTTTGACAAATCATGACTGCATGACCCTGGGCAAACTAGTGTCCAGTGCTCTCTGTAACCAAACTACTCTCTAGACAGAGGTTATTGAACTGGAGTACCCAGACTCCCAAGAGTCTCAGGGATAAATTTTGGGGGTCTATGAACTTGGATATGAAAAAAAAATCTTTATTTTCATTAACTTCTAACTAAAATTTAGCATTTCCTTCAATTACAATGAAAAAAACAAACAAACATGATTCTGAGAATGAATCCACAGGATTCCCCACACTGTTAAAGGGTTCCCTGACAAAGCCCCAGTCTAAGACTGTATGTGGCTGAGATGTTGCTAGCTTGTGCTGGGAGGGGTAACTTCTTCACCTTAGTCTTCCTTATGCCAGTGAAATTCCAGGTCCAGCCTTGGTCCAATTCCTCTGGCAGCTGATCTCATGGCAGGGCAGGGACAATCTTCTCTCTCAGGATGCTAAGCATGGCCCAGGCTTGCAGGAATCCTGCTCTTGGATACTACACATCACAGAGAATGTGAGGGATAGCAGAGACAAAATTTGGTCATGGCTTCTAACTGTCTAGTTAGAACTGTCTAGAACCTCAAAGGTCATTTCTAGTCCAATGCCAGAACAGAAAAGCAGCTGGAAGGGGGACTGGTTGGAAAAGATTTTTGTTGACAAAGAGTTTGTTGCAGTAAATAATCTGAGTTAAATAGTGTTGTGTATTGTCATCTCAGGTCTATTAGAAATGCTGTTTGCTACTTAGGAGAGGTAGTGTGGTACAGTGGATAAAGCTACCTTTAGAGTCAGAAAGAACCAGGTACAAGTCTTGCCTCTGACGCATTCTGGCTGGGTGAGCCACTTCTCAGTGCTGACTGGGTGGAGAAGATGCAGGGCATGGAATTGGGAAGACCTGGGTTCAGATATCACTTTAGATACTAGCTGTGGAGCCCTGGGCAAGTCATGTGAAATCTCTGTGCCTCAGCCTCCTCATTTGTAAAATGAAGGGCTTAGTACTTAAGGTCCCTCTGAGCACTAACTCTTTTATAATATGATCTGAGCAACTGCCTAAGACAGTTAGTTACAAAGAAATTGCTGACCTGCGTTATTAGAGGGAGTTTCTTCATCTGATCATTCCCAATAGCAATGAGGTCACAAGTCCAGCCCTTCTCCTCTGTCATGTTTGTTACTTACATCCAACAGCTGTTTGGAGGAAAACAATAAATAGAAACAATCTCTTTCCTATTGCCCAATAAAGAGATCGCGACCGAATGTCCTAGTTTTGACCAAAGAAATCTGGAGACTTAGGCTCTTTGAAATGTGTCTAGAAAGTTCTAAAGACTGCCTCATCATACAGAGCCCATATTAAAGTCACAAATCAAAAATGGAATCAAATCAAAATGGAATGTTTATTTGGCAGAAAGAGAAAGCAAGTCAAGGCTACATTTGAGATCCTAGTGGTTGAGGACTATACAACTTCAAGGACATCCAGAGTGAGATGAAAGCACTGGAAATCACAAAGGTTCAAACAATAGGTATTTATAAGAACATACAGATTTTTTTATTTTAAAAATACATTTTTTAAAAAATTAAAAATTATTAGCCTCCTCCAGTAGAAGAAAGAAGAAAATTTTCCTGAAGATTTTTTGTCTTTATCAACAGCTAGTAATTTGGTGGGGTTTTTGTTTTGAATTGAGGCCCAATAAATTCATCTAAGCCTCAGGTCTAATTTAATTTCAATTTGTTAAGAGCATGTCCCCCAAAATCTAGCAGGCCAGGCCAGAGACACGGTAGCCAGGAGAAGGCCATTGTATCATCCAGTAAGATTTCCCAATGGCAGGCTATGGCTTCTATCCATTTTTCACATCTAGTCAGAGCTTTCATCACAAATGGGGAAACATAGCTAGAGCCCAGGCTCTAGAGAGTGTCACATTTCCTGGATTCTTTTCTCAGCTTTGGATGACCTCTCCAAAGTAGGTACATTCCACATGAGGAGGACAAGGAGGAAAATTTTCCAGGGGCAGCAGGTCATTGCCACTCCCTGCTACTCATAAAAGTATGAAAGGCCATTAGAAAGATGTCTGATGCTCCTGCCCTAGACTTACTTTCCTGGAATTAAACTCTGCCTCCTTCATATTTTGAAGTTGTATCAGTGCCTTGTGTTTTGACCTTGCAATAAGCCTCCCTAGCCTCTGTCTCTGTCTCTGTCTGTCTCTGTCTCTCTGTTTCTGTCTCTCTCTCTGTCTCTGTCTCTCTCTCTCTCTCTCTCTCTCCCTCCCTCCCTCCCTTGTAACAAACCAGAAAAAAAGTTAAGCAAAATAGCTAACTCATCTGATAGTATATGTACCATTTCACAGTCATAATCCCCTACGAAGGTAAAAAAAACAAAAAACCAGAAGATACATTTTCTCACCACTTTCCCAGGACCAGGATCGTTCATTATAATTCCACAGCTCTTAGTGTCATTTTGTTGACTTTTAAATGTACATTGCTGTAGTTATTGCGTAAATTGTTCTCTTGCTACATCCTATTTTCCCTTCTAGCCTCTGCTTATAGAAAGCAACTTGACAGAATGAGGGCAAGCGCTGGATTTAGAGTGAAAGGACCTGAGTTTGAACTTTGGTTCTGTCACCTACAACCTGTGGGCAAAATTTTGAGCCTCAGTTTCCTCATCTGTAAAATGAAGGGATTGGGCTAGAAGATCTCTAAGATCTCTTGGAGTTCTGTGTTTCCACTCAATGATTTGAGTATTTCCATGTTTCTTTGAATTCCTTGTAGCCACCATTTTTTGTAGTGTAAACTAGGATATTCCTTGGTGGTCATTGTGAATATATGCCCACATGGAAGGGGCACCATGTTCCAAACAACTGATCTAAGCATTTCAAATTCCTGCTTATGAGCCAAATGTTGTGCTTGGTACTAGGCATACATACAGATACAAACAGTGAAACAATCCCTCTGCTCACAGCAGGTAAATCATTACTGTTGTGTTTGGAGGAGAAAGAGAACATCGTCTCAATGCTGACTCTGCCATCTTTTTCCTGGGTGACTGTGGGCAAGTCATTGTACTTGTTGGGTCCTTAGTTTTTTTTTTTTTCCTGAAAATTGAGGAGATTTGTCTGAAAGTCTTTAAGGTAAGTCCCTTCTACTTCTCGAGCTATAATCCTATGTCCAGTTGAGGAACAATTTGCTAAGCCATGTCCTGGTGGATGGGCTCACCCACATTGTTCCCAGTGTTTGCCTCACACAAGATAATGAGTCCGTGTGGCTATTTGCTCATCACTAGCTTATCATGGCCATGTCATTTGTCAGAGGGAGTGTCTGGGTGCTCTACATGTGTGAGTTAGACCACACTGGGTCTAACTTCCAATTCCAGTGCTGCAAGGCTACATGGTCAATTTATTCCAAAGAAGGTTTTCTGCCCAGGAAGACTTTCAGATCCAAGGTCACCCCACCCCCATCCAAACTTGTTTTTATGGTAGAGAGTGGCTTCTCTTCCTCAAGTCTTCACACAAGAGGGAAGAGGGGGATGTGTTTTTCAATTGGTCAATCTGTCAGTCAATCAACATTTTTTAAACACCTACTATATTCCAGGAACTGTATTAAGCACCAGTGTTACAAATATAAAAAAGAAAGACAGTCCGTTGGATCCAACACTCTTATTTTACAGATGAGGAAATTGAGGCCCCTATGGTTAGGCCCTAAAGTCACACAGGTCCAAATGACAGAACTGAAACTTGAACCTAGGTCCTTGGACTTCATATCAAGTGTTCTTTCTACAATGTAGCTCCAAGTTCCCTTCCAGTTCTAAATATAAGCTACTATAGTATTAGTCTAAAGTGGGAGCTTTGTCTCTTCCCCTGCAGCTAGCATACCCCAAATGCAGTAGGTGACTCATAAATTTTCAATGAATTTTGTTGTAATTAATGGGTTGATAGAAAGCTAGTGGTGGATTGACTTATGCAGCTGGATGGTTCCCCCATATATTGGCCTCTCTCCTGTGCATGGAAGTGCTCAGGGAAAATTGAGGGTCAGCATGGAGAAGCAGAAGGAGCCCAGCATTTCTGGGGCCCTGATTTCAATTTTATTTTTCTGATGCTTGGCAAATTACTTAACTTCCCTAGACCTCAGTTTTGTTATCTGTAAAATGAGGAGGTTGAACTCAATGCACTCCAAAGTCTCTTTTATTTCACTCATGATGCTGTTTCAAGGCTCTGATACCATGAACTGCCTGGCTCATACCTCATCCTTATCAGTCAGGAAAGATAGCCTCACACTGGAATGGAGGTGCTAGCAGTATCATTGAGTTGGCTCTTTCCCCAGGTCTCCTTCCCATGTTTCTGTGGTTTCTCCTTCCCAGAACCCTCTTCTCTTCCTCCACTTTGCCTGCCCAATTTACTGGCTAGAAATAGTTCCCAGGTGACCTCATCTTTCTGTGAGTTGGGTGGAGAATATACTCCTCCAGCCCAGTGGGTCTTTATATGCACCTAAGCCCCAGAGATTTCATTTCCCAAAAACCCATGGAAACCAGTAGCGACAAGAGAGTTCAGCTCACAGCTCTTACCTAAAGACAGGTTTGTTCACCTGGCTCCCATGAGTCTGGGAGATTACCTTTGTAGTGATTTCTCCTGGGAAGGAGAACCACCCCCCCCCAAAGGTGGCTATGCTTTTGGATACCTGATAAAGATTCAGGAAGCCAGAATAGAAAATAAAACCCCATCCAACTCTCAGTCATGTAGCTTTCAAAATGTCTCCTGGTTATTGAGAAGCTAACAGTGAGAGCCTTAGAAACCCAGCACACAGAGCAGAGCAACACCTTGCAGGTCACAGGACCTCTGGGGACCATCCTGGTGCTTTTGTCCCAATTCAGAAGTCCTAACTGAAACCCAAGACATCGTTTTGGAAATGAAAATCCGAGGAGAAAAACAAGTCAATGACAATCAGCTGTTTGTTCCCCCCAGAGGCCCAAGTGGCAGATGCGGAAAGAAAAACCCTTAGAGCAGCCAGGCTGGGATGTGGGAGTGAGTCCCAAGAGTCAGGAGAAGACAGTGCTGTTCTCAACTTACCCCCAATCAGGGAGGCCACACATAGAGAATTAGAGAACACTGGAGGCCTGAGACGTCAGTGGCCACTAACTCACCCAGGGCTAGGATCCGTAGTCTGTGATCAAACTCAGCAAAGTGACTTATTAAGGGCTAACAATGTTCCAGGCAATGGATTAAGAATTACGGATGTACAGACAGAAATGAAACCATCCCTACCCTGGGGGTGTTGACCCAGATCTAGAATTTCATTGCACTGATGCAGATCAACACTTGCTGTACATCTTACTGTCTTAGGGAATTGTCTGGGGTCCTGAGACATGAATTAATGGGCCCAGCCATAACTAGAAAATTTTGGGCCTAGAGCATATGCCATGAAACACACCCTTAATGCAAGTGTTCCATTGGCAAGACCCTGTTGACCCTGCCCTAGTTATAACCCTTGGAAACAGTTCATCTGGAAAGCACCATATTCCTACAAGATGCCACATTTTAAGGGTATATTTACAAACGGAATCAGGTCCAGATTTCCCCTATGAATGGAGGTAAGCATAGGAAAAACCTGTTCAAGAAAGATCTGAGTGTGGAACCTTGTTTTGAATTCCAGTTCTGGTTCAAAGCTCAATCCTAACACTTGCTGCCTGTGTGACCATGGACAAGTCACTCCCCTTAAAAATCAGTTTCGTCATTTGCAAAATGAAGGGAATAAACTAGCTGACTGGTTCCTAAGATCCCTTTCCGCTTCAACTCTGTGATCCTATGACCTCTGTGGGCCTCAGTTTCCTTGTTTGTAAAATCAAATGGCTAGGCCAGGTGACCTGTAAGATCTCATCCAGCTCTGGCTCTGTGATCCAATGTTCTCAACAACACACAGGCCCCCTAGCCGGGCCCTGGCATTCTAGGGGATGCCCAAGGATGCTCCATCTGCCTTGCCATTAAGCCCATGGTCCCTTGGATGCAGCATTCTGGACTGGGCAGGGGATGATAGCTGGCTCAGCAGGAAGCTGGCATCTGAAGGCCTTTCCTGGGATTGCTAGTGCATACCATGAGAATCGAGTTCAAAAGCAACAGGAAATTTTGAGCCTGGGAATAAACTCTGTAAATGCATTGGGCTCTTTGTCCTTACCCCAACCTCATCTCTGGACTCTATCAATATTCCATTCGATACAAATGTGGGGGAGAAGGGAGCAGGGGCTTTTAAATTGCTCTCTCCATCTGTTTATTCGATAAGGGCCCAGCAAGGCAGCACATTCTTATTATCAAAACGGCCGTTTGCTCTCAACTCAAATCTCTGGATGGGGGATGGAGAGAAAGCTCAGCTCAAGGGAGGGATCCTTCTTCTTGGATGTTTCCCTTCAGGAGCTAAAGAAGATTGCCTGAATGAAAACCATCATCCATCACCTGCCTAGGAGCCCCAAGGTCCTCCAGATGGGCTCCTCTGTCTCACACATGATCTGTCTGCTTCCATCCCCAGTTTACCAGAGTTAGCTCTGACTGGGCAAGGAAGGACTGCTCATACCAAGGCTTAAGGCCAACTAGCTGAATGTCATTAGTGCTCTATAGGAAAGCCTTCTTGATAATCCTTCATGAATGTGGCTGGCCAGCTCCAAGCCTAATGTGGTCTAAGAAAAGCTTTTAATGTGCAGGAACTAAAGCTCTTTATCAACAAGAAGAGAGGAAGGAGGAATTAAAGGCCCAAGCTCAGGCTCCAGGGCCAAAGGCATCATCTGCTCACTTCATTAAGCTCCCGGAGGAGAAGGCTCTGGCCCCGTGGAACTCCTGCAGGGCCTCTCCCATTAGGTGCTGGCAGAATCTCTACTGACAGGAGATCTGGGCGGCCTGCTTGCCCTCCCCCACAGGCCTTCAACCTTCTTCTGGCCTGTGACCCATTGAAGCTCACTCCTGCCTGGGGTGGGGGTGAGGGGTAGGATAAGGATGGCTTTTCTCCAGGTTTCAGATAGTGGCAGGCAATTTGGAATGCCACTTTGGCGCCAATGCTGATCCTCAAGGATAATCACAGATGCTTTCCCTGAGAAAGAAAGGCCTTCTTCTGCCGCTGCTTTTGACTCAGCAAGCTGGAGGACTCACACAGAATGGGTGGGGCCTCGGGTAAGGACCAAGATGGGGAGGGACCTTAGAGATTGCCTGTTCATGGGCTTCCAGCACCACAGAATCATAGGTTTAGAACTTGGGGCTGGGGGAGATCTTGGGGGTCACTAGTTATACAAACAGCTACTTAGGAGGTCATTATGTGACTTCCAATCCAGCATCAGACACTTCCTGGTTGTGTGACCCTGGAAAGGTCCCCAAACCTTCAGTTTCCTCCTTTGTAAGTCTGGGATGGTCATAGCACCTACCCTACAGGGCTTCTGTAAGGACCAGCCAAGATGTCTCTAAAATCCTTGGCAAGCCTCAAAGCATCTAGAAGTGCTAATGCTGGGATTACCAACTCAGAGCTGGAGTTGGAAGAGGCCTGATAAGTCACTGAGTCCGACCCCCTCATTTTACAGATGAGGAAACTAAGGCCTAGAGAGAGGAAGTAATTTGCTGAGACCACATACATAGTAAATGGCAGAATCAGGATTTGAACTCAGATCTCTTGTGTCCAGATTTAGCATTCTGTCCAGTGAAGGTGTGTGTATGTGTGTGTTTGTGTGTGTGTGTGATTTCTGTGCCTATCTGCATGCTGTGTGGGGGTGAGGTCACATTCTGAGGATTGAAGCAAGGAGCACCCTGAAATAACCTTTACCAGATCAAGAACAAGGCAAACAAGAGATGTAATGAGGCAGGATGGTGTACTAGAAAGGTCTCTGGCTTTGGAGTCCAAGGACTTGAATTCAAATGCTGACTGTACCCTTCACTGCTCATGTGATCTTGGGCAAGTCTCTTGCCTTCTGTATCTTTCAGGTTTTTTTTTTTATCTCTTAAATGAGGTTGTTAGAAGAGACTCATTGTCCCTTCTGGTTCTAAATCTGTGTTTGCTTCCTATCACTGGGGGTTCCCTTTGGAGGGGGTATGGGAGAGGCCTTGGTTGCACTCTAGATAAAGGTAGCCAGGCCTAGAATATAGCAGTTGAAGTGACTTTCACCCCTGAGGGTTCACTCTGTGCCTGTTTCCTTGATGGGGCATGTTCCCTCATTTTGATTTAAAAGATCTCCCCTCCCCTTTCACCTTTCCTCCTGTTCCTGGTTCCATCCTCCAGGGCCAAGAAGAGAAGCCTTCTTCTACTCCCAGACCGTCAAAATCCTTGAAGATGTTCACATCTCCTATCTTTTCTTCTCCTTCCTCAACAGCCCTTGCTCCTTCACTGTTTTGATAAGTGATATTTGTGTGGCATGATCTGGAGGCCTTACAGGAGCCCACATCACTGCTGAGAGGAGCTACCCAGCAGGTCAAGGAATGCCTTGGCTTGGCTGACATGATGGGCCAGGGCTCAGATGTCTTGGAGGGAGCAGCCAGGAACATGGCACCCAGGAGAGAGTGGACTCTCTTTCCATGGAGGTTTGGCAGCAGATGTGGGGTGATCACTTGAAAGGGATGCTTCCAGGAAGAGGTTTAACTTGGTGCCTCTGAGGTCCTGTAACTTAGAGATTCTGGGATCCTATGTCCAGCCACGGACCAGTAAGCAAACCCTTCCAGAAATTCAATATCTCCCCAGAATGAGTGGCAGAATTGTGTATGTGTGGTCCAGACAGGACAAGACTAGGTCATGATGTTCTGCGCTGAACATGGAATGGAGGAGCCATAGGGCATGGTGAGCTCCCTCAGGAAACCCATGTACTGGGACAGCCTTGGTTCAGTGCTGAGGCTGAACTATGATGCCTTTGAGGAGGGCTGCCAGTGAAGCCTTAATCCTAATCTAGGTGGTTCAGTGGATAGAACTTTGGGCCTGGAGTTAGGAAATCTGAGTTCAAATCTGGCCTCAGATACTTAGCTGTGTGATGCTAGGTAAGTCACTGCACCTCTGGAAAATGTAGATAATAATAGCACCTAGTGCCCAGTGTTGTGCAGAAAAAATCATTGTAAATTATTAATCATTGTAAAACACTTAGTAGAGTCCTGGAAACATAGTAAGCATTATATAAGTATTAGCTATTGTAATTATTAATCTTTTTGGGTCACAGGCTCTTTTGGCCATGTGGTAACACCTAATACTAATTACTTTGATTTTTATTGACAGACATAATTCAAATCAAGTCAACACAGGAGTATTAGGTGCTTACCATGTGTTAGGTGCTGGGCTATGCACTGAGGTTACAAAAGAGGCAAAAGATAGTCCCTGCCCTCCAGGAACTCACCATCTAATAATGGGTTGTATGAATCAAAACCTGCCTCAGAGATTTAGTGACTGTGTGGTCTTGGACAAGTCTTTAGTCCCTCAGCCTCCATTTCCCCATCTGTGAAATGTGTATAATAATAATGATGCCTGTCTCCCAGGGTTGCTGTAAGGATCAAATCAAATGAAGTGATGTATGTACAGTTCTACTTGCCCAAGGCCCCATAAGAAGTAATCGGCAAAACTGACTGTGGGGTTGATTAGACTTTGGTCAGCTGGGCATCGCCCCTAGTCCTTAGGTGACCTCCTCAGAGACAGGCCCATCTGGCCAGAGTTCCAGAGGCCTCTTGGATGGATGTCTGACCTCTGGGAATCACCCCAGAGCAGAGGTGAAGGCAGCTCTACAGGTTCTGCTGCCAGACTTTATTGACCCATAGCAACCATCCAGGAATCCCCAAGGGGGATTAAAAGCCTTTTGACTCAATTCTTCCTTTTAGAGAGACTCTGGATGAAAACTGAGGGTGTCCCAGGACCACTCTGCTGTTGAATGAGACACTGTGAGTCGTCCAAGTTGTGAAGACTTAAAACAAAGACATCTTGTCAGCTGCCTCAGAGGTCATGGCAGGGGAAGTGCTTTAAAACTTTAAGTCAACTTTATGAGTTATGTCAAAGTGCCTGTATTTAGTAGACCTGTATTTAGAAATGTCAGGGCCCGGTGGAAAGAGCCCCAAGATTGGAGTCATGGGACCTGAGTTCAAATCCTGATTTTGCCTGTGATGTTGGAGAAGTCCCTTCCATTCTCCCTTTCCTCACCTGTAAAATGAAGGGTTAGGTTTGACTAGATGCCTCCAAGGACCCTCCTTGGATATGGGATACAGTATTTCAGCCTATCTGGAAGAAATTGCCATCTTGGTCAAAAGATCAATCACCATTCATTAAGCACCCACTGGTTGCCAGACAGTGTGCTAAACTAGATGACAGGCTCCAATAAGGTAGAAACGTGAAATGTCGGCCAAGCATTAGAACAGATGAGAAGGAAAGTCACTATTAGGGAGGTTTCCCATAGGTGGCAGCATTTGATCTAACCCTGGAAGATTGCTAAGATCACAGTAGAGATTATATTTATAAAGCTCTTTTATGGTTATAATGCCCTTAAACCATTAATGTGGTCTTAATTTTACAATAGCCTGGGTGATAGAGAATTCAGGCATTGCACCCAATGTATAGATGAGGACACTGAGGCTGAGAGTGATTGTATTACTTGACCAAAGCTACAAAGCTAAGGTTTTATGGAACCAGGACTTAGATGTAGGCATCCAAGTCTTGCATCTCCTCTCAAGGCAGGGCTGGGGATTGAATCTGTGGTTTCATTGACATGGAGAACTTCCAGGCGAGGAAAGCCCCTCTACCAGCACAGATCAGCAGCTGCTCTGAATCTTATAGACTTTGCGGATTCCCTCAGGTACAGAGAGATTGTGAGCTGCTGGGGGCCATATGGCTAACTTGGGTCAGAGGTGGGATGTGAACCTGGTCCTTCTGTCTTTGCCATTGCCTCTCATCCATGACCCCCAGAGCATAGTTCAAAGGGCTGTGATAGTGGTGAGGGGAATAGGCAGAGATGCCCAGTTTTTATTTCCAAATTCTTCCCTCCTCGGGCCTCCCACAAAAACCTGAAAGTGATGAGAAGAATTGTCATAAAGACAGAAACAGGAATTGGTTCAGGTTGTCTGGTATCCAGCTGGGAGACTCCCAGACTTCTGCATGGCTTCGTCTTATGGGAAAACACAGGTGGTGTTTGCTCATTCTGAGCTAATGTGCAGGATAAGACTCTGGGAGGGAGGAGAAGAAGGCAGCCAGGGCAGGGTGAGGCATGGAAGAGGCCACACATCCTAGGACTTAGAGTTCATGGAGGGGTCAGGGGAGGTCTAAGGAAGGAGATGGAACCTCTCCCTACATGATATCATCCCACCTTCCCTATGGTAGAGACTTGGAGCCCATCTAGGGGGCAGGAGAGGTCTAAGGGAGGAGATGGAACTTCTCTCTACAGTGAGATAATGCCCATTCAATAAATAGGACTCTTTCAAAGGTATTGGGGGGTGGTCTCTTTAATAGAAAAGAAAAAAATACATAGATAAATCACTCTGAGCAGCGCAGGAGCCTCAGTTTGTTGTTTCGAAGAGAAATTGTTACTACTGATATTCACTCTAAGTGAGGAAGGTCCAAAACCAGCCACTGAGTGGAGGTTGGTCAGGGACCCTGGTGCACAGGGCCCAAGGCTTTAGAAGAGACAAGAAGGAAGAAGGGAAAGGAAGGGAAGGGAAACATCGACTATATGCCAGGTGGTGTACTAGGCTCTATCAAGAAAATAGATGAAACAATTCCTAGTGATTTTCAAAAAGGTTTGTTTTGGGAAAAAAAAAAAACATAAAGAAGGTTAGTGACAATGATGATGAAAGAGAAAAAGGAGAAGGGGATGGGAGAAATAGGAATAGGAGGAGAAGAAGGAAAAGCAAATGGAGATAGAGAAGGAAGGAGGAGGAGGAGAAGGAGGAGAAGGAGAAAGTAAAGAGGGTCATTGAAGCATTTTGTAAAATGCACAGAAGAGAAATGAAGCAAATTTAGAGGGAGACACCGATGGGGAGGACAGCTTTGAAAAGAATGTGCTGAGTTTATTATGTATTTTAAGCAATACAAACTGCATATAATAGAAATTCAGTTTCACACATAGTCCTTTTTTTCCTGTTCTTCTTTGTACATGGAAATATTCATGTTTATTGGTGGGTGTTGAATTAAAACTACAAATACACATGAAATCACTCCATTAGTATTTTGGTACATTTGGGGGGAAGCTTTCCATGCTTGTCTACTTTTAGGGTATAAATTATGGGTCTCACTATCTCCTCACCCAAAGAGTATGAATTCCCAGAAGTACTAAACTGGATAGAGGCAGTCAATGGGTCAATCAATTAGCATTTACTAGGTACCATGGGCCAAGCACTATGGAAAGCGCTAGAGATACCAATACCAATGGGAGGCAGTCTTTTTCCTCAAGGAGCTTGTGTTTGACTGCTCAAGCTCTAGTCTTGTGTTTGGTGAAATGGCTGTGTGACGGTAGGAGAATCTTTTCACCAACCTAGTGTTCAGTTTCCTCAGCTGTGAAAAGAAATAGATCATCTGAAAGTTACTTCCCTTTGCCTCAGGGCTCTAAGTGACCTCTTCTAGCCCCTGTAGCATTTATAGCTACGAGAGCATCGACACAGGAAGGCATTAGAACTATGGAGGCATTAGAACCAGACCTTGCCAACATTATTGTATTGAAAGAGAGGCAACATCTAGCTATAAATGATGAAACTAGAGAAAGTGGAAGGGTATATGAGATTTGAGAAAAAAGAAAATTGTCCAATGAATGAATCCACTTATCTGAGACAATTTTCCTTTTTCTGGCTAGGTTTACCCCCTCATTTTACAATGAGCAAACTCAGATCTCAGCATTCCCCAAATGAAGTTTAATGGTTAGTGGCCCACCCTCACTCTGCAATTCACTGGATGTTTGTTTTGTTTATATTTCTTACTTATTAATCTATGAATACTCTTGATGCTCTGAGCAGGATGTCACCTCCTTTAAGGCAGGGACTATCTCTCTTTGGTCTCTCCAAGCACCTAGAACCCAGTCTGGAACATAGTGGTCTTTTAATAAATGCTTTTGAATTTATGAATTGATCAACATTATAGTTCAAGGTCACATGGCAAGATCAAAACAGAGGGAAAAACTAGGGCACAAGTCTTTGGCTACTGGCCCAGTGCCAGCCAGTTTTTTGTGCATCATTTTTAAATGTGCACTTGACAATGATAGACAAAAGCAAATATTTCAATACACGAAGAAAAAAGAAGATGGTGTAAGAAACTGTGAGCTTTGGGTACATCATTTGAACTAAAACAAAAAAGAATTATGGTGTGTGTGTGTGTGTGTGATTTGACCAGGTGACAGAGCTTTTCCCACTACCCCACATTACTCTTTTTATGTGACCGGTGCCAAATTTGCAAACACAGAATGTATGGATTAGAAAAGCCTAAATGTATATTCAAAACTTTCCTGACCACTGTTCCTTACAGTGACTTGTTTTCAATTCTTGTGTTCTAGGAAGAATTTCTCAATCTCCTATGTTCCTCAGTTCCAGCATTCCACCCAAGATAAGGTGTTGTCCTAGAGTGTTGCTGTGAATAATTCCCAATGTGACAGGGAAGCTGGAAAATTAAGGTGATAAAATGCTTGACATCTTGGGGTTGTCCTGAAAGGAGCCAAATAAGCCCAATGTGAACCACTGTTGTGCTATTATGAGATGTTTTTAGGTCTTCCTCTCCTGATAAGAGCTGTCAGGCTGTATTTTATCTTGTATTATAAGAATGCTCTCCAGAGGCATTGGTGCCCCAACCTGAACAGTGATGATAATATGGAGATAACACCATCTCCCTTCTCATGCACATGCTAATCTTTTCCTCCAGCTGTGAATATTGGTGTAATACTTTTTTTTTTTTATCTCCATTGATAGTCCAAAAGAGCTGGAGAACATTTCTTGTCTCACCTGAAAGATACTTCTTCCCAGCAGCCCTAGTTCCCAAGGTCATCGCAGGCTGGAAGGGCAACTTTCAGGTGGATGGAAGATCCACTGATTAAACCAGGTTGATGAGTAAGGGCATGTATTTGCCATCCTTTGCTCCTGGAAGCCTGATTATTGGCATCAATTCAAGAAACACTTGCCACCCACCTGTTCAGTGCAAAGCATTCAGTAGAGGTGTGCTGATGGGCAAAAATGACCTTTTCCGAGAGAATAAAAATGTCTAAAAAAACATGAGATCATAACTTGATCCCTGGATGGGAGCTTGGAGTTCATTTTGTCCCCCCATTTTATAAAAAAGGAAACTGGCTCAGGGAGGTTCAATGACTCATTTGTTGTCCTATACGTGGCAGAATCAGAGTTTGAACCCAGGACCACAGACTCCAAGTCTGGGGCTTGTGCCATGAAAATCTGGACAAATCAATTAATCAAGAGGCATTTATTAAGTACCTAAAATGTTCCGGAATGTCCTTCCATCTCCTCTACCCCAGGACATGCAAACAGTGGGACAGTCATGGAACCTTCCTGGCTGGGAATCTCTTGAAGAAAAAAAGATGCCTCAATGTGGTGGAAGTGGTGAACGAGGAGGCAGAAGAGATCTAAGCTTAAGTGTAAAGAGGACAGACAAGCCCCCTCTTTGAGACTTAATTTCCTCATTTGTGAAATGAGGAACGTTGAACTTGCAGCTAGTGCGTCACTGATTGGGTTGTGAGAGGCTCCAGTGCTATAATCTTTGCCAATTGCTTGTTTCCTGACTGATCAAGAGTGTTTTGCCAGAACTAAAGCATTATATAACTGTTAAGTATCATTAAGACAGTGAATTTCAGCATTCTTATGGGGAATTTTCATTTTCTTTATGCTAAGTTTAGATGTGATTCTGAAAAGGATAGAACTGCAATCGAAAAGAAGAGTGAGTGGCTCTTATAGTCTATTTACTGCCTCTCTGGAAATTTTCCATTATCATCTTAATTTAAGAAAATTAGATAAGGGTAAAGATGGCATGTTTGTCAAATAAAAATCAGCTCCTGCTTACATGGAGACAAAAGTCTATTAACAATGCACACACAGCAAATAATCATACTTTAAAGAGATCTGCAAACTTCCTTGATGGTGATTAGCCATGCAGCCATGAGGCTGGGGAGGGAGGAGGAAGTGGAGAATGGACAACTTTACCAGGTTCCAGGTGCCTTCAGGCAAACAGCAACTTGTGTACAGGTAGGTACAGACCAGACAGATCTCCAGCTGTACATATTTGAAGGGCTGCTGCCTTATACCCTCAATAGGCTCACTATTGGTGCCCACCCTAGGTACCCTCCCTTTCTGAGGGGCTCAATATATCTTAAGCTTCCTAGTCTTGGGGTCCTCAAAATTCCTCATTCTCCCCTTCCAACTAGGAAGAACTATATTTTTCCACATGGGAAAGCTATGTTTTCCCGTCTGCTCCCGCTTCTCCTGAAATGGTGTCCCAATCTGCATTCCATTAGATTAAACTTGTACAGCTCTTGTTTGGTGTCAGGGTCAGCAGCAGCCAGGACTCTCTCTTACTGACTTTACAATTGTAGGTAGTCTCCAAGTCCCAGGGATAAACCAGATTGGAAGTGAAAATTGTTTTATGATCCCTAAGAAGGAAGCTCCGTTAGGGTGAGTGCTGTAATTCTTCATTCCTTCAGGACCTCCTCCAAGCAGGTTGGCCTCCACCATCATGAATCACCATGACAACAGGCCATGTATCCATCAAGCCCTCTCTCTTTGGCCTGTCTTGATGATCGTTGTCCCCTCCTCCTGAACCATGAATGTGAGCGTCAACCCACCACCATTCCAAAGTTGTGAAACAATGTTTTATGAGGAACACAAAGAGAAATGGTTGTCTCAAAACTCTGGAAAAAATTGCTAGTCCTTACAACTGGTTTAGATTTAGGTATTTTGCTTATGATTTTTTAGAACGTCCAAATTTGTAAAAAACATATCACAGAATCAGAGAAATAAGTTGGAAAAGATGGGAATGGCCATTTAACCCAATCCAATCTCCTAAAATCTCTGTTTAAAGATCTCCATGGGCAGGAGGCTTGCCACCACCTTACACATCCCATTCTACTTTTGAATGCTGTTAGTTATTAGGGAGTTTTACTTGAGAGCATGGAAAGACAGTATAGTATAGTGGGTTGGGCAGTAGGTTTGCAATTGGGTGTAAATCTGAGCTTAGACACTAGCTGTGTGACCCTGGACAAGTCACTTAACATCTCTGTAGCCCAGTTTTGTCTTCTGTAACCTGATGGAGGTGGGCTCCATGATCTCTAAAGTCCTTTCTAGACCCCAAATCTATGCTTCTACATAATTCTGAGGGAATGCCAGTGTTGGGGAATGATGGTAAGACATCTGATGACCTCAGAGGTTGTCTACTTTTTCTCAATGCCCAAACATCTTCAGAGACCATATTCCATAATGTATCTGTGAAATTTGTGATTGTCAAATTATAGGATAGCATAGGAGGAAAGGACACTGGAGAGACCAGCCAATTCAACCCCCTCAGTGGGACTCCAAAGACACAGTCATAGTTTAGATACTGAAATGTTCCAGTGGATTTGTGAATTTGCCCCTCATGAAGTTTCCCTACTGAGGCTATCTACAAGCAACCTTGCCTGCCCATCCCATCCCATTCTTGTCTGGGCCTTCCCATAGGCACACCAGAGAGGGGTCATAGAAAGGAGGTGCACTAGAGATCACTGCTAACCCAAAACTCTTTAAGATACCACCAGGACACATCCGTGGCTAAACACATCGATTCCTAGTTCCCTTCCCTTTCATTCTCACCCTGAATTCTCTTGAGACCTTTCCAGCTGCTAGTGACTCCTCTCTACCAATTACCTTGCATTTACATGGCATATATGTGAATCTACCAATATGTATACTTGTCAGCTACCTGAGGGCAAGGATGCTCTCACTCTTGGATCTGTGTCCTAGTACTTAATTTAGTGGCTGGCACACAGTCAGTCCTTTAAAAATTTCAGTTGATTGATTGAGAGAGAAGTGAAATAAATAATATTTCCTAAGTGCCTATTATGTGTCAAGTACTGTGCTAAACACTTTTTAAGAAATATGTATTTATTTTTAAAATAAAAAAAATTTTTTTGAGTTACAGATTCTCTCCCTCCCTCTCATCCCTTCCTCATGCATTGAGGAAGCAAACAATATGGAAATCAATTATACATGTAAAATCATGCAAACCATATTTCCATAGTAACTATATTGTGCCAATAAGCAAGAGAAATAAAGAGAAAAACTATACTTCAATTTGCGCGCACAATTCATCCAGTGTTGATTCTTCTGGACAAGGGCCTAGGAGGTTGGTCTGATGACAGGATGGATGTTCTGGAGGTGGGGGTGGTGTGTTGCTTGCCGGAAGTCTTGGGTTAGCCTGCCTATTGGTTGCCTGGGAATGATGGTGATTGTGTGGATGTCAAACTCATGATGGCTGTAAAGATCCAGACAGAAACAAGAAGAGTGGTCTGTAGATAGGGATACCTGACTGTCTCCACCAGGGCTCAGATCTATTTTAGGTGATGACTGACACATCCTGCCTCCTGTCTCCCCTCTTAGGATGGCTTCTAGGTATCCATTGTCTTGTAGCTGGTGTTCGTGGTCCCTTCTCCAGAGAGTCTTGTTCCCTTTATGATGGAAGCAAGGGCTATATCTCCCTTAAAACACCAGAGAAGCATGTGTGTGTGTGTCATTAAATAAATATGAATGATGATTAGTTAAAATGAGGTCCACTGGGGAAGTCAGACTGGCCCATTAATCCTTGCCTCGTTACAGAATTTTACCTCTTTCCTCAGTGCCTGGAATGCTTTCTTTCCCACTTTCTGGCTCCCAGGGGCTCTTCTCTCTTGTCTTGCTTTGTATTTGTATTTGCTTTGTATTGATCTCTGTAGCCATCCATCCATGGGGTATGTAGCTCCTTGAGGACAGATGATATCTTTGTAAGTCCAAGGCCTGGCACTCAGTAGTAATTAGCAACAAATAAGCAGTAAATAAAATAAAATAATTGAAGTTATATTATTGATAAATAATTCATTAATCCACAAATTCAAATTTACAATTCATTCATTCATAAAACATTAGTTTATTGGATTGGGTAGAATAGACAAGACCTGGAAACGAATTCTGCTCCCAGTATAGGGTGTCAGTCATCTGTGAGAACAAGGAAGGAGAGTCAGACCCATTGTTCCTTATGCCCAGTTATCTTCGGTCCCTTCCTCGAGTTTCCATTTGCTCTTTTGAACCCTCCAGACTGTTCCCTGTTCCCTCCCTTGGGCTCCTCCAACAAGAACAGCTTTTTTCCATTTCCCAACTGAATGAGCAACCTCTGAAAAAGAGCTTCCTTTTGTTTGTCCGAGCCCCACCCAACGGAGCAGTAAAACAAAACCAGGCCTTCTCTTGGAGCAGCCTTTGACAAGCCGCCATGCCTGCTACAGAGAAAACATTGATGGGCTGTCAAAGTTCAGTGGCGAACGAGGAGTCACTTTCTCTTCCTCAGGCAGGAATTCAAGATAAGGAAAACATTTTCCCAATGACGAATCAAAACAGGTTTGAGTGTGTTTTCAATATTGTGATTGTAAGAATTTAGGATTAAAACTAGAAGGACCTTAGAGATGAACTGGTGCAGCCTCTTATATTAGAAATGAGGAGACTGAGGCACAGAGAGGGGGAAAGGGGGAACTCAAGGTCACATAGGGAGGGAGGAAGCAGCTGAGTCTGGATTCAAAGTAGGGTCATTGAGAGGTGGTCTGGGAGGCATGGTGGTTGGATGTTCTCCATTCTTGAGGAGAACCAACACTATATTGGAGTCAAGATATAGTATGTAGTCTTTTTTGCTGCTATTCAGTTGTTTCAGTTGTATCTGAATCATTGTGACGTTATTTGGAGTTTTCTTGGCAAAGCAACTAGAGTGGCTTACCATTTCTTTCTCTATCTTATCTGACAGATGAGGAAACTGAGGCAGACAGGGTGAAGTGACTTACCCAGGGTCCTATAGTTAGTATTTGAGACCAGAACTGAACTCACAAAGAGGAGCCTTCCTGCCTTCAGGTCTGATGCTCTATCCACTGAACCACCTAGATGCCTCAAGAGAAACCGAATGACTGTCTAAAATCACACAGGTAGTAAATGACTTAATTGGGTTTTGAGTGCCCATCCTCTGACCCCAAATCCACTGTACCACATCCAATCAGTTTACTGTTTTGGAATGAACTGGGAGTCAAGAGAGCTGGGCTTTAGTTTCACTCACTTTATTACCTTGGACATGTTACTCCTTCTCTGGTCCTCAGCTTCTTTTTTGGTGATAATAAGGGTTGGACTAGATGACCTGTAAGATTTCTTCTACTTCTACGATTCATTCAGTGCTCAAGCATTTATTAAGTACCTACCGTGGAGACAAAGGTCAAAGTAAAAGAATTCTTGATCTCAGGGAGTGTCCATTCTTTGAATAAATACAAACCCCATTGTGTGACTCCTTGGTTTTAAGATAGGCTAGAGTCTCTTACTGTTGATATTTTGCATTCCTAAAGGATTACAAATTTTATTCCATCTTGCAAGATGCTGAACTTAGATCATTCAGCAATTAGAAGCCCCCTCTAGGAAAGCACATTATTTTTGGAGACTGAATTATGGGATGTAGGACAAGACTCAATGCTAACAGATCCCCATCTGGGTCCCACCCTTTGGGCTGGTCAAACACTCAATGGATTAGAGACATCCTTGCTGATTCATCGATGCAAGCATGTGGGGCTGAGGTCTAACACAGGTTTTAAATTACTATTGATCTTAGAGAGGACCAGTGATATCAGTGGGTTAGGGCTAGAGGATCTTACATCTAGACCACAGAGGGATTATGGGAACAATCTAGTCTGACTTCCTTTTACAGTTGAGGAAACTGAGGCCCACTGAGGTTAAGTGACTCACCCAAGGGCATCTAGGTAGTAAACAACAGGAGCTGCGTTTGAATATAAGTCCCATAAGCCCAAATCCACCCCTCTTTCTGCTGTATAATTGTACCTCTTTGCTCCATGACACTGCAAAAGGGCCACGCTTTCTCACAAGCATGTAAGCAGTAGAATTTGCCTATGACCTCTTCATGTGGAGTTACTCAGCTATCAGAGAGCCAGTCACTCAGAATCTCCAGATTTAAGAGCTGGAAGAGACCTTGGAGGTCATCCAGCCCAATGCCCAGATTTAGCATATGAGGAAACTGAGGCCTAGAGAAATGATGGATTTAAGACCTGTCCAGCATGACACAGGTATTAATAGCAGAGCTGGGCTTTGAGCCTGGGTTCACTGAAGCCATATACAACACCTTGGATTTCCACAACTTTTAAAAATCTGGTTCTATTGGGAGGAGGCGGAGGAGGGGGAGGGAGGGTCAGCAGTATAGGATAATGGATGAACTTTACCATCCTTTTTTTTTTTTTGGCCAAAAATGATGTCCAGCCAACATGTGTTCTGCAGATGTAGCAAAGACCCGGCATCAGCGGGCCCAGGCAGTGAGCCAGGTGACCCCAAATCCATATGTCTTTGGGTCTCATAAGTATTTCATTGATGACAATGTCAAACAACCTTTTAGCTACTCAAAAATATGGATTTTTAAAGTGGCAAAACAAAAACAATATAAAATACAACAGAAATATGAAAACAATCTGGAAGTGGAAGTATGGAAAGTGTGGATAGAGAGCCATTGTGGAGTGGATTCAAGTTTCTAATAGGTCCTGGAGATGTGATGGTGAGAAAAACCTTCAACCTCTCCTCCGTGTTCCCATGCAGCTCTCTAAGATTGGGGGGACTGTATTGGTAGAGAGAGTTTCCTAACTGGGAATTCCCTATACCAATGAAATCACAGGTCTGAAGAATGATAATAATATGCAAAAGCAAGAGAAAAGCATTTAATTAACTTTAATTGTCCACAAATGCTACACGATAACTCACTGACCCATTTTGGTTAAGGCAATGAGAATCCTAGGATAGCCAAGTGACCTTTGCTTGAGAACTGTGGAGAGCACCCAGACAAACACATCAGTCCTTGTCTCTCAGCTGCAAGGTCACCAACTTCACAAAAGACAGAATACTTTCAGAGAGCCAGAGGGACCCCCGAAATCATTCAGAGTTTGGACATGGAGCCAGAAATTTCAGGTGGTGAGGCCCCCTTGGCCTCCTAACTCATGTGTGTGAGTTAATTAAAAAAAATAATGGTACAGCTCTCCAGCAGTCCATGCCCTGGGGTCAGACCATCTGCAACTGGTCACATGCTTAGGAGCTAAGCAGTTCTTTCCTTCATGATGGAGTTTCTTGATTTCAAATCCTCTGCACCCATTTTTCCAGGACAAAAAGTACTGATAGGATGGTCTGGTCAATTCTGAGACTGTCCTGGTTAGACTTTATTGGGAGTGTAGCATTTGGTTCTTGGCACCACTGTTTCAGCAGGCAGTTGGGATACCTTGGATGGTTTCCAAAGGAGGGCTGCCAGTATGGTGCCAGCCTTGAGTTCACATGAAAATCAGTAGAACGAGTTGAGGATGACTGACTTGGAAAATGGAGGACTTGGAGGGGACAAAATGGACTTGTTCAAGTATTTGAGAAGTTCCAAGTATTGCAGAAAACTACTAGGGTCAATGGATGAATTTACAGTGGACCAAATTTGGTTCATAAGGATGTGCTTCCTAGCTCAGGTATCCAAAAGTGGAAGGTGTTGTCTCTGAATGTGGCCAGTTTCCTGTCTTTGGAAGTTATTGCAGAAGAAATCCCTGTTCAGGGAAAGGACTGGTCAGAATGGCTCCTTGGGCCACTTGCAATATTGATTTCATTAAATCAAAGAGTATTTGATTTCATTAAAAACTTGAACACAAGAAACAAAGCATCTACTATGTGGTAGGCACCAAGAATGCAAAAACCAAAAATAGTCCCTAACCTCAAGGAGCTTATAGTCTATGGAGTGAGAATGAATTCAACAATTTGTAATTAGATAAATAAATATAAGTTGATTTGAAGAGGATGAGTCTTTCTGAGGTAGTGCCTGAGCTGATCCTTGAAAAATGTTAAGCCTTCTTAGAGGTGGAGATGAGGAGAGGGTACACCTAGGCTTTGGTAGATGGAGGTCCAAGTTCAGGGAACATCAACAAGACCTGTTTGATTGAAAACAGAAAAAAGATGAACTGGAGTAAGGTGAATTAAGCTGGAGAAAGATTGTGAATGGGGTTATTTTTTAAATTATCTTTTTATTTTCATTTATTTATTGATTATCTCCTTTTTCAACCCTTCTCACATCCATTGAGAAGACAAGAATATGATACCCATTATATTGTGAAGTTATGTAAAACATCTTTCCATATTAACCATGTTGAAAAAAGAAGCAAGAAAACTAAAAAAAGTGGAAAAAACACCTCTTCAGTTCTCGCTCAGAGTCCATCAGATCTCTACCTGGAGGTAGGTAGTATTTTTAATCATGAGTCCTTTGGAATTGTCACAGATCATTGTACTGATCAGAGTAGCTAAGTATTTCACAGTTGGTCACTTTTATAATATTGCTCCTGCTATGTACCATGGTCTCCTGGTTCTTTTCACTTCACTTCGCATCAGTTCATACAAGTCTTCCCAGGTTTTCCTGAAACCATCAATTTCATCATTTCTTGTAATACAATAGTATTCCATCAAATTTGTATACTATAACTTGTTTAGCCTCACTTTCCAATTTTAAAAATTATCATAAATTCAAAAATTAAAAAATACCACAAAAAGAAATGCTATAAATATTTTTGTATATATGGAGACATCTCTTTTTTATCTCTTGGGGTACACACTGAGGAGAAGTCAAAGACTATGTACAGAACTTTGGGGAGAGTTCCAAATTGTTCTCTAGAATGTTTGAACCAGTTCACAGTTCCGTCATTAATCATTTTCCTACATCCCCTCCAATATCTGTCATTTTCCTTTCTGTCATTTTAGCTAATCTGATAGGCATGAGGCAGTACATAAGATTTATTTTAATTTGCATTTCTTTCATTATTACTGATCTAGAGCATTTCTATCTGACTATTGATAGCATTGACCTCTTCTTCTAAAACTGCCTGTTCATATCCCTTGACCATTTATCAATTTTCCATACTTGGTTTGATTCCCTACACATCTGAGAAATGAGGCCTTTAGCAGAAAAAAAAAAACAGTCTAAATTTCCTCCTGCTTTCCTTTTAATTTTGGCTGCATTGGTTTTATTTGTTCAAAACTTTTTTAATTTCATGTAATCAACATTATTCATTTTACTTCCCATGACCCTCTTTATCTCTTGTTTGGTCATAAACTCTTCCCTTACCCAGAGACTTGACAGTAAAATTTTTCCATGCTCCCCTAATTAACTCATGATATTACCTTTTATGTTGAAATCATTTATCCATTTTAACCTTATCTTGGTAAGCAGGTGGAGATGTTGTTCTAATTGCTCCTGCCAGATTGTTTTCCAGTTTTCCCAGCAGTTGTCTAATAGTGAGTTCTTGTCCCCAAAACTGGGGTTTGGGGTTTATCAAACACTAGATTGCTGATTATTTACTACTCTGTCTTATGTACCTAACCTATTCCCCTGGTTCTTAACTCTGTTTCTTAGGCAGTACCACTTTGTTTTGATGATTACCATTTTATAATAGCTTGAGATCTGGTATGGCTTGACCACCTTCCTTCACATTTTTTTTCCATTGATTCCCTTGATATTTATGACTTTTTGTTCTTCTAGATGAATTTTACTTTTTTTAGCCCTATAAAAGAATTTTTTGCTTTTGCAATTTTGTAGTTTGATTATTCTGGCACTGAAAAGGTAAGTTAAGTAGGCAGTGTGGCCATTTTTATTACATTGACTTGGCCTACCATGAGTGATTAATATTTCTCCAGTTACTTAGAGGTGTCTTTATTTGTGTGAGAAGTGTTTTGTAATTGTGTTCATGTAATTCCTGTGTGTGTCTTGGCAGATAGACTCCCAAGTATTTATGCTGTCTGGAGTTTTAAATGGAATCTCTCTCTTTCTTCTGGGCTTTGTTGGAAACATATGGTGCAAATGGCTATAAACAGGAAATTGGAGAGTTCACATTTTACTCCAGAGGCAGGGAGCCATAGAAAGTCCTTGAACAGGGGGAATGATGTGTTCAGATCTGTGCTGTAGGAAAATGATTCCATCAGCTATGTGAGGAAGGATGGGTTGGAGAGGAGAGAGACTGCAAGTAGAGACATTTTGGGCAGCTGCTGCAGAGAGTAGAAAGGGGGCAAATGCTAGAGATTCCACCACTGGACAGGGATCCACAGCGTCGTTTCTGGCAGATTTCCCCAGATCCACAAAATGCCCTTGGCTCTTACTCTCCGTCCCCTGGTTTTAATTTTGTTGTTCTTTGGTTATTTTTAAACTATGCTGAATTTGAAGTCTAAGGACCTGAGTTTGAATCCTGACTACTATTTACTGTGTGGCCCAGGCAGATTACTCAACCTCCATTAAATGAGGATGTTGGATTTATTTATTAAGTTTTCCCTCACCTCCCTCCTTACCTTCCCTGTCCCCACTTTAAATCTGTTATCCTAGAATCCCAGAAACAAGATTCCCTGTAGCTTCTTGATGCAGCCAGACTTCCTGCGAGGCCCATGGAGCTCCTATTAGCTCCTTGCCCTCTCCTTTCAGAGGCTTCCAACACAAGCACCAATTTTTCTTTGCTTTGGGGCTCACTCCCAGCTCCCAGAGGTGGACCCCAGCTGGAAAGAGGCAGCTAGAATCCTGCCAGGTATTCTATTAGGAGGAGGATGGTAGCCCTCCCATGTCCCTCTTTGTTTTCCTCCCAGCAGGGGCTCCATCGCTACAAAACTAGGAGTTTAGAGAACTGGACCACCCAGCCAAGAATGCCAGAGAGAATCGCCCTTGATGAGCCAACCCTTCCTCCCCCGTCCTATTGTCAGAGATTCCTGTCGGGTCTGGTTTGTGTAATTTTCCGCAGGCCAAATGTCAAGTAGACTAGAAGTTGTCAGCCTAAGAAATCCTGTTTGGATACATTCACATTTTGAAAGAGGACCCTTGGCCAGACTCTTGCCTTATGTTGTCCTACATCGATACTGTGGCCCACAGAGATAACCCATTATCCCTAACCCTGTTCAGGCTGGATGGAGGGATGTCTGCTCTTAGGGCCACTTAGCTTTCATGTCCTGCTTCCTTAGGACAGTCTTCCTTGAAGTCTGACTGGACCACTGCCAGAACGCTCAGTGGAAGTAGCAGACAGTGCTGGACCAGGAAGAAGCTGGCCTTGAGCCATGGGGCAGGTGCCGCATTCTTCTGGGACCTTGTCACCAGAACCCTTTTATCCAAAGGGATGCTGAGAAGTAGTGAATCAGGTTGGGATGTGAGAGGGGCTGCCCTTAGGGCCTGTTAGAGCAGGTTAGTCAGCACTGCTGTCCTCCCTCTGAAATTATCGTGCACATGTCCATTTATTGTGTGCATATAGATGCATGGTGTGTATCTATCCGTGCTTGTGAATTTACCATTATTATCACTATTGTAATACACACACCCAGTATTTGGAAGAAGAAGTGATCACTCAAGGTCTTCCTCTCCATCCACCAGAGCACAGCTCACATAAACTGCGGTCTCCTCTGTATAATGTGATTTCCTTGAGGGCAAGGTGTACTTCATCTTTATCTTTGTGTCATAGAAACAGTGACAATGCCTGGGACATAGTAGGGTGTTTAATAAGTGTTTACTGATTGATAAACACTTGTAGATCTATGGATGGCTCATCCTACGAAAAGTCAATGGACTTGGTGGTAAGTGGCTTGGGTTCGAGCTGAAGTCCTACCAGTTCTTAGCTCTGTGGCCTTAGGCAAGTCAGAGAACCTCTCCATCTCAATTCCTTCATCTCTAAAATGGGGATAATGATAAATATTTCAACTACCTCAAAGCCTTGTTGTATGGGACAAGTGAGACAATAAACATAAAGGAAATTGATTTGATGTTCTACCTGCACAGCAACGCCCAACCACATCTAATCAGAGTGTTTGGAAAGAAGGAAAGGAAATCCCATTTATTGAGTACCTACTATGTGCTGGGCACTGTGCTAAACACCTTTCAAATGTTTTATTTGATCATCACAATAACCCCCATTTTCAAGTTGAGGAAACTGAGACAGACAGTAGTGAAATGACTTGTTCAGAGTCCCCAGGTAGTGTCTAAAGCCAGATCCTCCCAAAAATGAACTAAGTCTAAGAATGAATGGATTTCCACCACTTAACATTTCCAAAGATTTTCAGTATTACAAAACACTTTCATATCAAGGCTTCCATTTGCTCCACCATGACCCTGAGATCAGCAGAACAAACATATTATCATTTTATTTTATTTTATTTTTAAATATAAATTTATTTATTTAACTTTTTACATTCATTTTCACAAGATTTTGGGTTCCAAATTTTCTCCCTATTTATACCCTCCCCCCCAATACACCAAGCATTTTAATTTTTCCTGTCACCAATCTGCCCTCTCTTCTGTCATCCTTCCCTTCTCATGTTCCCATCTTCTTTTTTGTCCTGTAGGGCCAGATGACTTTCTATTCCCCATTAACTGTATTTCTTATTTCCTAGTAGCAAGAACAATACTAAACAGTTGTTCCTAAAACTATGAGTTCCAAATTCTCCCCATCCCTCCCTCCCCACCCATTCCCTTTGGGAAGGCAGGCAATTCAATATAGGCCATATCTGTGTAGTTTTGCAAATGACTTCAATAACAGTCGTGTTGTGTAAGACTAACTGTATTTCCCTCCATCCTATCCTGCCCCCTCATTGTTTCTCTTCTGTCTTTTGATCCTGTCCCTCCCCAAGAGTGTTGAATTCAAATTGCTCCCTCCTCCCATTGCCCTCCCTTTCATCATCCCCCTCACCCTGCTTATCTCCTTCTCCCCCACTTTCCTGTATTGTAAGATAGGTTTTCATACCAAAATGAGTGTGCATTTTATTCCTTCCTTTAGTCGAATGTGATGAGGGTAAACTTCATGGTTTTTTTTCTCAGCTCTCCTCTTTTTCCCTCCACTAGAAAGTCTCCTGCTTGCCTTTTGAATGAAAGATAATTTACCCCATTCTATTTCACCCTCTCTCCTCCCGCTACATTTCTCTCTCACCGTTTACCTTAATTTCTTTTAAGATATGGTCCCATCCTATTCAATTCACTCTGTGCTCTCTGTCTCTGTATGTGTGTACGTGCATGTGTGTACATGTATGTGTGCATGTGTGTGTGTGCGCATGTGTGTATGTGTGTGTGTGGTCCCACCAACTACCCAGATACTGAAAAGTTTTAAGAGTTACAAATATTGTCTTTCCATGTAGGAATGTAAACAGTTCACCTTTGGTAAGTCCCTTATGACTTCTCTTTGCTGTTTACTTTTTCATGCTTCTTCTCATTCTTGTGTTTGAAAGTCACATTTTCTTTTCAGCTGTGGTCTTTTCATCAAGAATGTTTGAAAGACTGTTTTACTGTTTGGATGGTACATTCCTGTATCTTGGAGCCAAATAATAGGAGGATCTTAAAGGCCTGGCCAAGAGACTTGAATCTTATCCCAGAGACAATAAGAAGCCAACGATGGTCTCTGAGCACAGGTGTGTGTGTGCGCATGTGTGTATGTGTGTGTGTGGTCCCACCAACTACCCAGATACTGTGTGTGCACAGTTTTGAAACCCTGTTTCATTGAAAGACTATATTTTCCCCTGAGGTATTATACTCAGTTTTGCTGGGTAGGTGATTCTTGGTTTGAGTCCTAGTTCCTTTGACTTCTGGAATATCCTATTCCACACCCTTCGATCCCTTAATGTAGAAGCTGCTAGATCTTGAGTTATCCCGATTGTATTTCCACAATACTGGAATTGTTTCTTTCTAGCTGCTTGCAATATTTTCTCCTTGACCTGGGAACTCTGGAATTTGGCCCCAATGTTCCTAGGAGTTTCTCTTTTTGGATCTCTTTCAGGCAGTGATTGATGGATTCCTTGAATACTTATTTTGCCCTCTGGTTCTAGAATATCATATTATCATTTTACTGAGGAAAAACAAAGACTCAAAGGAGTGACTTGCCCCCAAGGTTATGTAATGATCAAGTAGAAGGGCTGGGATTTGAACTTGGGCCTACTGACATCAAAGCCAGAATTTTTTCTTTTTTTTTCTTTTAAAGGTAGAGTTATATTAATGTTTTTTGTTTGTGCAGTATAGACATTTACAAATATACCAAGTCCTCACCCACTCACTCAGTCTTTCCTTGAAATAAAGAAAAAAATACAGACAAAATCAATGACCCTCTGTGAGAATGTATGCAGCCTTCTGGACCTGTGGTTACCCACTTGGGAGGGCATTAGCTCATCAAGGCTTCCACTTTCCACAGTTGCATATTTATTCCGATTGGCCTCTAGGATGAGAAACTCAGAGCTGGAAGTCTCCTCTATGGGAGTCTAATCCACCACCTTCATTGTAGAAAACAGATCATTGACTGGTTTCATTGCTAAAGGAAGGATGCTAACCTTCAACAGATCTATCAAAAGAAACTTAACTTTGATCTCAGCGAAGTGGACTTCAGTCAAAGCTCAGAAGTCAAGATTCCTACAGAATGGATGGGGGCTGCCATAGGCACAAACCCAAACATCCGCCATGTCTAAAATTCCAGTCTGGGACTGTTGGCTCCAGTTATGCCTCTGCTTCTCATTCTGTCTCCTCTGTGGCTCATGCTATCACAGACTCTCTTAATTTTGTTTTTCCAATGTAATCCTCCTAAGGTAGCATAGCACACCTGTGCTCAGAGACCATCGTTGGCTTCTTATTGTCTCTGGGATAAGATTCAAGTCTCTTGGCCAGGCCTTTAAGATCCTCCTATTATTTGGCTCCAAGATACAGGAATGTACCATCCAAATTTGGCGTCCCATCACTAGTTGTGTGTACTCAGAAAAAATGATCCCTATATAATTGTCAGGGACAGGAGGGAAGTTATAATTTCTAATTCCTCATTTGGCCTTGAACAGAGGCAAACAGACTTATTCAATGCCTACTATGTGCACAGCTCTGTGCTCATCTCCTAAAGTGGGACACTTTAGGTAAAAATGATAGGGTGGATTAGATGAAATCTCAGAATTCTAGAAGTCCAGCATCTGGGTTCCATGAATTCTTTAGCCCCCTACCCCCACTCCTCCATTCCATGCTGGAAAGTTCTTTCATTTCTCGAGATTAAAAACAAAACAAAAACAACAAGCAAACCCAAAAACTGACAAAAACAAAAGGACAGAATAGAGCAGTTGAGATCAGCTGGTCCAAGACCCACATTTTACAGCTGGGGAAATTGAGCCTGAGAGAGGAGAGGAGTCTTACCCGAACTCACACAATTACTTAGTTGCTGAGGGGAGGCAGTTTCTTAGTTTCCAAACTCAAGTTGAATGCCCTGTCCATGAGACAATGTGGGAGTGCCCATGGCATGTAGTCATCAGATTAAGTCTGGTTCAAGGAAAGGCTGTTGGGTGGACTTTGCCCCATTGTCTCTAAAACTGCTGAGTGCTGGAGTTTCCTGCCCCCTTTCTCACCCTTTCTGTGTAGGGGGTAGGCATGTTTGGGACCTAGCCCTTCCTGCAGCCTGAGGATTTTTATCTCACATCCTGTGGGAGACAGCCAGAGTGAGAGATGCCCAATCCCTCAGTTTATGTAAACAGTGGCCCCAAGGCCACTATTCTCTCTCTGTTGACCCTGAGCTGCTAATGCAAGTTTACCAGGGAAGGTTGGCAGCTCTCTGTAAGGAGATTGGAATTGCTGGCATTCACAGTCCTGTTGAAGTTTTACAAAGCCCTTCCTGTATATTATCTCATTTATCTCTCAATTCAGCCTTTGGGGGTGAGAGTGGGGGCAATGAAAGTATCATCACTCCTGACTCACCCCCAGTCACATGGGTAGGAATTGTTACAAGCACAATTGGAACTCAAGGTGGAAAATGTAGCCAGGTGGCTCAGTGGGTAGAGTACTGGGCTTGGAGGCAGGAAGATCTGACTTTCATTGCTGCCTCAGATGTGTAATAGCTATGCGGTCCTGAGCAACTCACTTAATCTTTGCTTCTACTTTCTCCTCCATAAAATGGGGATAATAAAACACCTCCCTCCCAGAATTGGGAGGACCAAATGAGATCCTACTTGCAAAGTGAGAGGTAGAGATACTAACACTGTTGTTGTTCCTATGATCGTCAAGTTGCCTTCCTCTTCAAGAGAACTATGACAGATCTAGGCTTTGCTTGTCTTCCCGGAGCAATCTGCCCTGCTTCCCTTCCCACCAGCTGCCTCAGTTTCTCTCCTTGATAATTTTACCTGGAGAAATATAAAAATACCAGATGACATTTATGGAAAAATGTAAAGTTTCCAAAATGATATCTGTGTATATGTACATGTATATTTTCACCTGAGCCTCACTGCAACCCTGGGATGTAGGTGCTATTTTTATCCTCATTTTTACACAGGAGAAAACTGAAGCTTTGAGGTAACAAATGCACAGTGGACTTGGAATCCCAAGACCTCAAGCTAAAATCCTAGCTCTCTCTCCTACCACCTTCATGACCCTGGGTAGTTCACATCAGCTCCCTGGGCCTCAGTTTCCCTCTCTTCCACACAAGGGAGTTGTCCTAAATGGCCTCTAAGATTCTACCCAGCTCCAAATCTATGATCTGATCATTCTAAGCACATGCAGGATACATGAGATGTGTATTTGTCCTTCGTTCTCAAGGAGGACTGTGACATCAAGGTTGATGACATGACTTTCAGTTGACTGATTTGAGTGAGGGAGAGCTGTGCAAGGTCACCAACCTCACTTTCTTCTTCTGAGCCATCTGGGTCCAGTGGCCTGATTGATATTCATAAGGAAGACTGGAGATGGCCCAGAATTCAATGTGAGACCTTAGTCCTTTCAAGCTAAGGTCTTACCATATTATCACTTTGAGTGAGATACACCCATTCAGTGAATAGGCTTCTTTATGTTACTCAAGGGATGGCCCCTTTAATTAAAAAAAATGAAAAAAATCAAACCAGTAGGGGAAGACCCTCAGGGTTCCTGAGTAAATGAGACATACACCCTTCAGTGATTGTGCTCAAGCTCTGGAGAGCTCCTGTGCGAGTCAGGAAGGATCTCCTGCAAGATGTAGCTTCCAAGTGGAGCCCTGAAAGCAGTTCAGGCTTCCAAGAATCAGTGGAGGTCAGAAAGCCCTCTAGGCATGGGGGGTTTTGCTTGAGAAGAAGTAGACCATGGTGTACTGAGCACAGGACATACTCAGTGGTCAGTTTGATGGGAGTGATGGTGAGGAACTTGTGATCCACCTGGAGAGACAGTCTGTGATGGTATAGAAGTACCAACCAGAGGAGTTTGAGTGAAAGCTCAGAGGTAATAGAGAGTGAGTGAAGACTCTTGAGAGATACCAGTATAATATTAATTTTATAAAAGAGGAAACAAAGGCTCAGAGGTTAAGTGGCCTGCCTAAGGTCACAATAGATAAAGGTCAGAGTCAGGATTTGAACCCAGTTCCTCCAAGTCTAAGCAGCTAGTCATTGTGGCACTGTTGCTTTGTATCCTTGCATGATAAGCTTGCAAGTATTTCCTTGACACAGACAAGAGTTTTCCTTTGTGTGTTTGAGGCAGGCGTGGCTCTGATCCTTGTTCTTTTTCATTTGGGATGTGATTGGGCAGAGGGGTGTGAACCAAGGAGGATGGAGGAGAGAGGAGAGCTCAGTGTGAACATGTTTATTGCATCAGCGAGGCAGGAAAGAAAGGAGGAAAAGTTGATTGAAAATGGAGCCAGGGGAGTGCGTGTACGTGTGTGTATATGGAGATATTTTAGTTCATCTCCAACACAAGACTTTCAGCTGGAAAGGAGAAGAGGAATCCTGACAAGGGCTGCTGTCCCTGGTAAAGATGAAGTCCAAGGCTGGAAAAAAGTGGACATGAGGAGGTTCTGGAGTTCAGAGGGCAGTATGTGTGTGTGTGTGTGTGTGTGTGTGTGTGTGTGTGTGTGTGTGTGTGTGTGTGTGATATCACTGTGCATGCTGAGCTCTCCCAAATCAGGTCTGAGATGGGAATGGGCAGGAACACTATGTCTCAGGGCCTAAAATCACAATGGAAAGTGAAAGGTTCGGAAAGTGCCCACCTGTTTACAATTTGCTCCTTGGGAGTCCTCACACTTTTCCCCTTCCTGTGGAGTGTTCACAAAGGTTCCCACAAAATAGAAGTCCACTTAACACAACATTCACTGAAACTAAGATGTTTAGTGTCATCAAATGAGGGAGGTGAAAGAAGATCCCAGAGACTAAAACAAAACATTTAAGAAGCAACAGAACAAGAGGAGACCCATGGAAGAAATAAAAGTAAAAATCTGCATTTTTAATGGAAAAATGGTTTCTATACTGAGCAAATTTTAGAGAATCAGGGTATCACAAGGACCCTCAGTGACCATCCATTCTGATCCATTTGTGAAAAGAACCCTGCTCTGCCACACTTATCAGAAAGTCAGTCAGCCTCTGCTTGAAGATCCAGTGACAGGAAGCTCTTTCAACACCATAGCAGCAGAAATAAGACCATCATTGAAATATTTAGGCTTGTTTCAGAAACCAAACTTTCTAAGTCCTTTGGCAACATGCCCAACATACAAATTATCCATGTATTAAATACAAAATGATTATCTCTACTCATTAAAGAAGGTCATAAATGGTCAAACTTCACCAGGGCATCATATTTTGGAGGTTTTGGTCAATATTTCACATCTTTAGCCACCTAGAAATAAATGAGCTTAGCTCCCAACTACATTATACCTAATATTAAATGTATCTATATTCTACATCAGCACAAATATTCCTTCTCCCAGTGAGATTGCAAAACATTACCCTAATTAGCACAAAAAAAAAATACAAACAGTGATTAATCCTGTGGCACTCATGGCCCACGGGGGAATCCCCCTTACCCATCCATCTTTGCCCTGCTCTCTCTTCCACTCTGCCTCCCCACAATGGTGGCTTCCCCAGTAATAAGTCTGAGGGTCACTTCCCACAAAATCTTTTGTCTTAAGCTCTGCCCCTCAACCTTTAGTCAAGGAAATTTATGTTCAAAATATGATTTGAGGGAACATAACGTACTTCCCGCTCCAGGTGCCAAAATGACTAGCAGCATCTCTGTGTCTAATATAACCCCATCATTGGGGGTTATATTTTGATGTTTGAACACTTTGGCATTTCATTTTTTCCCCAAAATATTGACAAATCCTGGCCCTCTGGCAAACAGGGTGGAGTGACTTGTCCAGGGTCACCCAGCTAGTGTCTGAGGCAGGATTTGAACTCGGGTCTGGTGATTCTCCTACCATTTCAAGACTGAAACCCTAAATCCTTATTCTCTAGGTTTTTCTTTGATCCAACAAACCTTCAGCATTAAACAAACATTTATTCATTCTTTACTTCAGAGTCCTAGCTCTGGTCCCCAAGGAACAGGAAAGCCCAAATGATAATGTAATCCCCATTGTAACGATATCCTTCAATTTCCTGATACTGGAATAAATAGTCTACCGCCGTGGATAAACAGTGCTGACCTTGGGAGGAAGCTTTTGTGGAATAGACTTTTAGCAAAGTCTAACTCATTGATGACTAAATGTGCTGTGTATTAGAGAGGAAAAGGCTCATTAATCATTGCAACAGCTTTTTTTCCTCCCCCCAAACATCCATCAAAAAAGTATACATATATAAAAATATATGCATTTATTGAACCTTCAGCAGACTGGATTCAGCTGCAGAACAGCTGGCTCAGACGGGAAGCAAGACCTTCTCCATCTGGTTGTTTAAAGTGATGCCCTGGCAGGCCTTGACAATCAACACTGGTTATGAGTAGACTAAATGGATTAGGTTAAATTGAAAGATGTCGCCTTTGGGAAGAAAGTGTTTGGATTAGACCATGCAATTCACTGAAATCTGATGATATAATATGTAAAGACTCTGGCTCTTACAGTGCCATAAAAGGCCATGACTGCATCAAGAGTTACTTGGGAGGAGCCCACTTCAACTGGATCCAATTCAGTAAACATTTATTCAGGGCCTACTATGTGTGGAGTACTCTCTGAGAGTAGCTCTTACTCTGTCTATAATTTGTGTGTGTTTGTGTATATGTGTGTATATAAATGTATATGTACACACACATAGCTGTATTCACAAAGACAGTATATGTGTGTATGTATACATGACTGAACAGTAACACTATATATATCTACATATCTACACACACATATGTATATATATTATATATAATTATATATGTCACATAACTAGTTAGTGCCTGAGACCAGATGTGAACTCAGGAACACAAGTCTTCCTGACTTCAGGCCCAACATTCTGTGCACTGTGTCATCTAGTTGTCCATATATATATATATATACATATATACATATGTATATATATGTATATCTACATATATATAAACATATAAACATACTGTCTATATGTATTGTGTATACATCTATAGATATGTATATGTATACACACATATACACACATATATATACACACATTGTATATAGAGAAAGAGAGAATGAGAGAGGAAGACATTGGGAGGGAAGAGAAAGAGAGAGAGGGAGAGAAAGAGGAAGAGAGTTGCTTCTATGCTGCTGCTCCACTAGAAGGTAAGGTCAGGCATCATTTTTTCCTCTCTTTGTATCCTCAGAGCTTAGCATGATATATACTGAGAACTTACTAAACGTCAATTGACTTGATTTGACAGGAGAGACAAGGATAATGCAATACCTGCCCTCAAGTTAAGAGGATAAAAACAAGAATTATAAGGTATGTTTACAAAGTTATAGAAAGTCATTTTTAGGAAGGGGAGAAAACTATTGGAAGAAGAAGAAGTAGTGTATATGTGTGTGGTGCTGATGGGTGGGCAGGAAAGGCCCCATGTAGAAGGGGACACCTGAGCTGTTCTTGGAAGGGAGCTAGAGATTCTAAGGGATGGAGGTGAGAAGGATATGCTTTCCATGTATGGGGGAAACACCTGTGCAAAGGCATGATGGTGGTAGATGGAGATACAAGTAGCAGTAGCCAGTGGGCCAGTTTTACAAGAAGGAAGAGTATGTGAAAAGGAACTAATATGATTGGAAAGGTAGGGGAAGTCAAATTGTGGAAGGGTTTAAAAACAAGGCTGAGAATTTTGGATTTTATCCCAATATCCACTGAAGTTTTCTGAGTAGACATAGGAATAAACTTTGTTGGGAATTAGGTATTACAAGATACAGATAGAGCATAGCAAGGCGATTTAGATTGACTAATCTCATCCCTTCATTTTCCAGAGAAGGAATGAGAAGAAGTGAAGGAGAGTGACTTCCCAAAGGTCAGTAGGGAGGAAAACTGGGGATTTGAACGGGGGTTCTCTGCCCTGTAATCTAAGGCACTCTTCTACCACATCAGGAAATGAAAGGAAGAGGAAGATGGAGTTTGAATTCAGAAGACTGGCTATGTTTAAATTTATATTTTAACAATGAATAGGTGGTTTTCTGCGTAGAATCCACTAGCCATCCAGACCCACAGCAAGCATGTAGCGGAGAAAGCTTTGTAGCCTAGACTTTCTGGGCTCTATATCTTGGCAAATGTTTGGCAACAAAGCAGAGATCTCCAGTTCAATCTAGAGCCTGAGTAAAAATATAGAACCGAGAGGTAGAAGGTCTCTAAATCCCACATCCCATAATTCTATTATTTCATTATATGAATAGGAAGGAGTGGAGGGTGAGCCATTAGTGACAGTGATGAATCTGGAATTAGACTGACTGAGGGAGAGTTCTATTTCTTCCATGTAAGATCTAGGTGACCTTAAGCAGGTCCTCTAACTTCCATTGGCTTCACTTTTCCTCAACTATAAAATAAGGGGGTTGGACTTAGATGGTCTCAGAGACCCCTTCCAACTCTGAATTTGATGTTATGACAATGAACTCCTCCATCACCCTGGGCAAGACTCTTCGCATCTCGGACCTTCAGTTTCCTGCACTGTAAAGCAAGGGAGTTGGAGCAGATGGTCTCTTCAATCTCCAGATCTAGGATCAAAATCACTCACATCCATCGAGTTGATGGTACCTGTCAACTCTCATCAATCACATATTGCATAAAACTGCATGGGATGCATAAGCCCTCTTTTTTAAATGAAATCTGAGTAGAGTATGCACATTCCTCTGCTTTCTTGCCAAGGACTGGAAAGAGTCTAAATACACAGTAGAAGATTACGGATATGCTTGACATCCAGTAGAAAATCACCATCGTATTCTTAGAGAATGTCCAACTTAATCAAATGGTGGATGTCCAAGATGTAGGGAGAGAATTTGGCTTCCATAGCTCATGGAAACTGCCTACCCCCACCCCCATCCTGCTGTCCAGAGAGCCTCAAATCAAGGAAAATAAACACACATTGAGAAAATGATGAACACAGCCCAATAGCTGGATGATTTTTCTATGGTTGTCAAAATCCATATTGACAGAAGATGAGGTGTATGAAAGGTCAAGGAGAAAGAGGGAAAGAAAAGTCTGTGGGGGACAGAATTATGGAAGGTTTGGAACAAAGATCTCATCATGAATAATGGATTTTTAAAATGGTTAACAGAAAAGATGGTCATCTGCAGCAGCTATGAATTCACATTATGGCATTCTTGGAACCCAAAGTGGATACTTCTTGGCTGACAGAGGCTAAGCATTCTTTAAGGCTGCCTGAAACACTCCCCCACTGCCTTAAAGAGACACCCCTGTTTTATTATTGATGGGGATCTGTGACAGGCAAGAATCCTGGTCTAGAACTTTTTTTCATTGAAGAGCTAGAAAATATTCTTTCTGTCTTTGTCCCTGTGATTCTGTCTCTGTTTCTCTCCCTTTCTGTTCCTGCTTTTGTCTCTCACTCTCATTGCCTGTTTCTAGTTTTCTCTTTGTTTTTCATTCCAATTTTTTTGGTCACTCTCCCTCCATTTTCTCTTTTTCTCCTTCTCTGTCTTTCTGTCTCTCTCTTTCTCTGTCTCTGTCTTTCTACATTCCTATCTTGACACAGTAATTCTCAAAACATTTAACATTCCATGTGAATACATTTATTCTGCACAGATCTCTCATAGATAGTTTTTTGCACATCATCTCCTTAATGTAATGCAATCTCTGTGAGGGCAAGGTCAATATTTTTGTCTTTCTTTGTATCCTCAGTACTTAGTACAGAGACTGGTGCATAGTAAGTGCTTAATAAATACTTGACTTCCAGATTTAACTTGATTGTTGATGTTATTGGAAAAGCCAGTTCAATTTTCAGGAAATTTTGGGCTCCCTCTTTCTTTCATGTCTAGATGTGCTTCCTTGCCCCATTCTTCCCATTGCCCTCAGAGCTGCCCTGGAGTGGAGGGGCATGCCAAATAAGACTGTCTGATGCCCATTCCACTTGCCAGTTTGAAGACAGTTCTCAATGCTCCAAAGTCTTCCAAGGCTCAAACATGCTTGCTTCCTCCAACGAGTTTCATGTGGCTCAATGTCAAGACTTTCCAGCATCTTGTTGTCCTTCTCTGGGCACGCAGTCCTTTGTTCATGTCCTCCCTCAAATGTGGCACTCAGAATTGAATGCCTATGACAGATCACATCTGATAGGAGTAACGGATCCCAGGGACTATAACCTCCCCTATTCCTGGAGGCTCTACACCTAGGTCTTTTTTTAAAAAATTTATTATTTCTTGTATTTTTAACATTCTAACCTGAATAAGTAGCCAAAACCAAAAATATTCATAGAAAATAAACAAAAAAAATAATTGTACAGAAAACCATGAGACTCATTTTGACCTTGGAGTAAAATTGACCTGGGTTCAAATCTTACCTCTAATAAGTACTGGGTGGGTAATTCTGAGTAAATCACTGCACTTCTCAGCCCTTTCTCCTCCCTTCCATCCTCATTACCTTCCCCACCCCCAACCTCACACTGGTCAATCTAAAGCTGCAAGTTATGGGAAAGTGCTGACTTACATCTACAGAGGGAGTTTTCATCCTGGAAGTTCCCAATAGTAATGAAATTTCCAATCCAGAACATCCCTCATCCCCATTAAGGGGGAAAAACACAAAATAATAAATTCCAAGTCATCTACAGCTTGCTAAAAATCTATTAACATTAACAGAACAATGTCAAAAATGTGCAGTTGGATTGGGTGTCCTTTTCTGATTTCTTTTACTTTTGCTTATTTTTCTGCAGCCTGGAGGGCGTAGTTCTTGCTTTTTAATACCGTCTGAGTCATGGTGCAAAACGTTCTTCAGATGCTGCTTTTTTTTGTGTCCCTTCACCCAAGTCCCCGGATATTACTTATCATTTTTTGCATTTCTTATTTTTCATCATGCCATACTTTATAATTCTAACTTGTTCTTCTACTGCAGGTGGTCCAAGTCATCTCCAGTCAGCAGATATCTGAGTTATTTCCAGTTTTTCTGCCAAAATTGTTAGTGATGTCAAGACTCCCCTTTGACCTTGTCCCCCCTCTCATCATTTCAGTTGGCCACCTCACTTCAAACTTTACTGAAAAAAAACATGAGACTATGTTTTCTGAACTTCATAGTCATTTCTCATCCTCCTCATTTTGCATCCTTCTGATGTTACCCATCTCCTTGCCAAGACCATCTCTTCTGTATATATCCTTCATTACATTCCCTCCAATATTCTCCAGCAGATAATAATACTAATCACAAGAGTTACTATTTATATAGTACTTTGAAGGTTTGTGCGTACTTTACAAATATCTCAGTTTATCCTCCAGTGGTTGGTTGGTTGTTATTGTCCTCCATCTTCTAAGAGGACCAAAATGACATCACCATGATAAAGTGAAATTTCAGTGTGTCTGACTGTGGCTGATCAGACCAGTATGAGCTTGGAACGCTCTACCACAGGTTGGGCACAGATAGTCCGTGTGAATATTTGGGGTGGATACTATTATTATTATATGTATTTTAACGATGATGAAACTGATGTAGAGATTAAGTGACATGTTCAGGGTCTCACAGATAATAAGTATGCAAGGCTAAAATTGAACTCAGGAATTCCCTATTCTGAGTCCAGTCCTCTCTCTACCGAACCAGTTCACTGCCAGATTGTACCCACCATCATGTCCATGATATACTGAATATTCAGTCTCTCTTCCTACTGGTTCCTTCCCTTCAAAATGCACTTGCCTTCCCCATTCATGAAAACAAAAAAGACCCCTCAAAAATCTTGTCATTTCCTTCAGTTATCATATTAGGTGTCTCCTCTCCTTCTCAGTGCCAGCCATCAATGCCTCCATTTCCTCACTTTTCACTTTCTTCTTAGCTCTGTTCAGGTCAGTTTTCAAATCTCATCATTCAGCTGAAACTGCCCTCTCCAAGTTCTCGATAATCTCTTTTCTTTTTCTTAAAACAACGAATTGTGAGGGGTTTTCTTACTCATTTAATCCCTTTCGTTCATTGCATTGTTTAATCCATTCATATTTCGTGTTTAGAGAGTTAGGCTTATGTTTCCCTCCACTTGAATCTCAATCATTGCTTTTATCTATCTATCATCTATCTCTATCCATCCATTTGTCTGTCCATCTATATATCTATCATCTATCCATCCATTTGTCTGTATATGTGCCACATATTTTTTCCCTTCTTTTGTCAGCATTTTGTTTTTATGATCAATATTCCTTAAACTACTTCGATTTAACCCTATTCTCACAGGCTCTTTCTCCAAGCCACCATCCCTCCTTAGACTTGTTAGCCTTTTCCCTAGGCAGAGGGTTTTCTTTTTATTATAGATTTATTTTTCCTTCTCTTATTTATTTAGCCATATATTTCTCTCCCTCTCTTGGCCCCTTCCCCTTTTAAACCACTTTAAACTGTTAGTGTAAAGTCTCTCCTCTTCTTATCCATCTCAACTTCTTTTGTGTGTTGTTTTTTCCCCTGCACATTCTCTAAGTAGAATTTCATTGCTTTGTACTTTTCATTAATCATCTTCCCTTCTTGTCTAGTCTGCACTTTCATTATCTGTTTTGTGCTCTTTCTCCCTACTTATTCCTTTGCTAATATACTTGCGTTCCTTACAGGGCTGGAACATCTTAAGTACCAGCTTTGGAGGCACTTCTAAGTGATGTCAATAATTACTTTGATTGGTATTACTTCCCTGTGCCTCTTACGAATGTTATGCGTAAGTAATTAATAAGTGGTTTTTGACTGAGTGAATAAGCCTGTTAGAGAAAAGCTGGGCACAAAACTGGTTGGTGCCCATGGGACTCTCCAAGATCTTGGGCTGGTTCATCTCCTCACCCAGTATCCAATGCCACATTTGTCTGGACTGAATCCTGACCCTGGCCTCCAATGCTCCCTATCCCTACCCCCTCTTAGGCTTGGGAGGGGGGAGAGATTCTGATTTTTCCTGCTCCCATTTAGGATCACTTCTGATTCTCTCTATTTCCTTGCCTTTTCCCCAGTCGTTGGTCATTGGTTGACTTCTGTTTCAGATCTCTGTCAACAATGGAACTCCTTTGCCCTTTCCCCTGCCTCTCCCCAAAGAAGAGTTCAGATATTAAGGATCACCATTGACCCTGCCCAACCATTCTCCTGGTCTACCCCTATATAGGCCAGCGCTCTTGGTTGATTACTACAGGAAGTTAGTACAGTTAGAATAGGAAGTTAGTACAGGAAGATGAAGCACTCCATTTTGGATGTAACATGTGTGAGGAACCCATTAGAAGCCCAGGGGAAAGCTACAGCAGAAAATATAGGATAGGACAGTTAGGGAGAAGTTCATTCTGGATCTGTAGCCATGGGAGTCACCGGCACAGAGATGATAGTAAAACCATGGGGATGAATGTAATCGCCAAGAAAGACAGCATAGAAAGGAAAGAAATGAGGATTCAGAATAAAAGCTTGCGGAACTCTTAAATTTGAAATTCTAGAGAAGGAAGAGGTAGAAAAGGAGAATGAGTGGTTCCAGAGGCAAGAGGGAACCCTGGAAGGACATTCCCAAAGAAGGTAGAGGAGACAAGTAGACCAAGAAAGAGGGGGTGAGCCATAGCACGGGGGGCTGCTGAGCAGGGTCAGTGAGGATCAGGCCCCACAAAGCTATCACACTGAAGGCGGGTGATCAACGAGGAATGACTTAGCTCTTCTCAGCATCATGATGATCCAAGGCAATTCCCAAGGACCCATCATGGAAAATGCCATCCATATCCAGAGAAAGAACTGATGGACTCTGAATACAGATTGAAGCATACTGTTTTCCCTCTATTCTTTCCATGGTTTTTCCTTTTGGTTTGCCTCTTGCATAACTATGACTAATATGGAAATGTTTTACATGATTGTACATACATAACCTATATCAAATTGCTTACTGTTTTAGGAATAAGAAAGGGGAAGGAGGGAATAAAATTTGGAATGCAAAGTTTTGTAAAAATAAATGCTAAAATAATATAAAATTATAATTGGAAAAGATATAATACTATCAAAGAAATGATTTAGTGCCAGGAGAGGAAGGGAGATTATTTCAATTGAAGGAAAATATGGAAGTCAGGCTGTAAGTGGTGAGGGCAGTGAGGACTCCTCTTCCTAGGAGTTTGACACCAAAGAAGACTTGAATGCTTAACTGGGGATCAGAAGACCTGAGTCCAAATCCTGGCTCTACCACATACTGCCTTGGTGAATTTTGGCATGTTCTTTCTCCTCCCAGGCCTCAGTTTCTTCTTTAAAATGAGAGGACTGACCTCTGAGATATTTTCACATTCCAGACTGATGATCTTTTGATCCCAGGAGAGAACAAAAGGATGAAGGGAAGTTGCTGTTGTTTTTCTGGGGATGGGGAGACCTTTGTCCACTGAAGAGAGGAAACCCTAGAGAAAGTTACTAAAGGAGGGGACCAGTGGTGATGCCCCAGGAGGAAATGGTGGGGGATGGAGAGTCCTTTCCATCATGCTAGGTGGCATGGTGACCCATAGCCAGCCTCCCCCAGGAGAGAAGATGTGAGGCCAGAATGTTATTGAGAGAAGTAGGTAGGGATGGGGAAGTAGGAGAGTTAAAAAGAACTGGTTTTATAGGAGGAAGGGTTTTTTTTTTCTTTCACAAAACCCACTTCAGTGACTTCTGAGTCGCAGTAATTCTTCACTTCAACATATGCATTTGCTTCTTATCTTTGAGTTTCTCCGATTACAGTCTGGCCATCAAGGGAAACCCTGCCTTTGAGGATCACACGACATTGGTCAGAAGGGACTGAAATACTTTTAGCTCTTTAGGAAATAAGAGACTTTTCAGTCAAGTCTGATAAAGGCCTTGGAGTCTGGACAGAGACAGAACTTACTTGGGTTCAAATCCCAGATCGACCACATACTGCCTCTGTGACCTTGGGCAAGTCCCTTGACCTCTCTGGGCCTCAGTTTCCTCCTTTGTAAAATGAGGGGGTTGGGCCAGATGGCCTCTGGGGTCCCTTCCTGCTCCAAGTCTGTGATCCTCTGTGAAGGATGAAATACACAGAATCCTTTGAGATTCTGACTGACTCCTCATCAGGAAGGTGCTTGGGGCTAATAATTCTAGGTAGTGAGCAAGAAAGTCTCCTCCCAGAGACATGAGAGGACCAAGGCCAGGGTTCAGTCTTTTGGTGCCTGTCCCCTTGAAAAGCAGGTAAGTCCCACCGATGAATCGGCCCTTCTGAAATGTAGAAACTGTGCAACCTTTGGGGGTCGCCTTGCCTGAGACTAGATGAAAGCAGGAAGGTACAAAGGCATTTAAAATAAACTTGAAAGAAGAGAAAGGGCACATTGAAAATACCTGTGGGCCTTTGGATTTCCTCTCGTCATTTTCTTACTCAGGTGGCATTTCAAATCTCCACCTTGCATGAGCCTCACTTGCAGCTACATGCCACCATTAGAGCCTTCCAATAATGAAGTTCAGCAAGCATTTATTAAGCACCTACTATTTACTAGGCTATATGCTAGGCACTGAGGGATACAAATACAAGGCGCATCGGGAGAGAAAATATGTGTAAAGTACTTTGGAAATCTTTAAGTTACCTAAACAATAGCTATTACAATAGTGCCTACCCCCAAGAAGTTTTTGTTCTACTGAGAACAAAGGCAAAGTTTTACCTGCATTCACGATTATGCTCTCCCATCTATGTACTCAACATTGATTAGGCACCTGCTGTGTGCCAAGCACCATGCCAGGTACAGCAGGCACTAATACAAAATAAAACTGTTTTTGCCCTCGGGGAGCAAATTCTATCAGGGAATCAATTTATCAATGAATAAGCATTTCTGAAGGATCTACTACACTATGAGCTCTGGAGAAACAAAGATTAAAGCTGAAGCCACAGGAAGTTTACACACTAATTAGAGAGATTCTCATCCAACAGATGAGATGTAAGCCTACACTTAACTTATTGGGGGGAATCTATGGTCTCATCAGTGTGGGGACTCTTCACAGGTGCAGATTGAAACCTATTCCACCATGCCTATCTATGCAACTTTCCAGGCCTTTCTGTAAACCTGCCATAGATGTTTTATCTCTGGAGCCCCCATTGCTGCTCTATCCCCTTCAAGAAAACTTCGAGTTTTTTGAACCAGAGCATCAGCATTTCTCCAGGGAGGAGGCAGTCGTAGACTCAATGTCAGAGTCCAGTTGTGACATCCTTCAGTACCTCTTGGAAAATCAAGTGATAAACACAGAGACAGGAACTGAATCTCTCAAGTCCCTCTCCCTCTATTCCCTCCATATCCCTCTAGATATTGTGTTTGGGTCAGAGCTTTATGCCCAGAGCCGGTCTGTTCCAGAAGCCCCTGTCCTCCACCTTGGGCAGCTGGATCAACTCTATTCCATAATGCTTTTGCCAACTCTTGAACCCTGGACCCTGTCCCTCGGAAATGTGCTGAGCTAAGTCTGGCTTAAAAAAGATTTGACCTCGTTTCTTAATTTGACAAGATCTCTTTTAAGAAAAAAGACCAATCTCAGGGGAGGAGTCTTTTGATTCTTAGAATCATAGAGTCACAGAATTATAATTTTTGAGGGGACCTTAGTGACCATCTAGAACCACCCATACTCAACAGGAATCCCCACCACAATATGCCTTCAACCTTCATTGTTTAGTCTCTGACCAAAGACCTCTAAGGAAATCAATGACCCACCAAGGCTAGTCATTTCTATACAACTCTTAACTTTTATTTAATGTTAAACCTAAATTGATGTGACTGTTCTGCATTGCTCTTGGTTCTCCCTTCTTGAACCAAACAGAGCAAGTCAGATATAGCTTCCTTATGATAGCCCATCAAATATTTGAAGAAAGCAGTCATATGTCCAAATCTTTTCTAGGCAAAACATTCCTTATTTCTTCAGTGAATTCTTCCATGGCCCCTGCCATGATGGGATGGGTAGAGGAAGGATACTGTCCTCATGGAATATCTCCTGGATCATTCCAACATTTGACAACAAGTCACAAAATGTTAGTGAGGAGGTCCTCATTGAGGTCCTGACTTCCTGCTCCTTGGGCTTCTCAGCATCCTGGGCCAGGGTGTCCTGCTCCCCTCAGGCTGCCAGCTTCCTACCCATCTCCCTTTAGAATGAGAGACCTGTAAATTCAATAAATAGTCCACAGGGTCATTGTGACCAAGAGCTTCCCAAGTATAGGGCCCATTCCTTGGTGCTGGAGAAACAAGGACAAAGTGATTTATTTCCTTCCCTCAGGGAGTTTCCATTCTCCAGAATTCCATGAAGGTGGCTTCATGTTCAGGCACATGCACATGGAGAGAAGAGGAGGGGGCAGTCGAGATCCCCCAATACTCTTATGATGGAAGCTGTCCTCATCTTTCTCTGTCAAAGGGACATCAAGTGACTTGGCCATGGTCTCACAGCAAGTTGGCAGAACAGGGATTCAGGATTTCTGATACCAAATTCAGAATTCTTTTCTCCTATGATGTTGTCCCTTTCATCTGTCAAATGCCCTCCATGAGTCCCCAACCTTTTCATTCTTTTTTATTGTGTCCTGTCTCCATTTTTTCCTGATAGCTTTCATCTTCCTTTCCAACATTTGGTCCCTTTTTTTATTCCTTTCGCCTTCTCCCTGGTCACAAAGAAAGTAGGATAAAATAGCAAAGACCAACATTGTTTGCTCAATAAAAATAGAAAAAAACACCCACAATAATAACAGTGTTGACTCCTGCTTTTGACCCAAATATGCAGATGAGTCTGTTGGTTTACTTCAGAAATTCATGAAGCCATCAGGATTTAAGAAAAAAAATCATTTCTTTTCATCCTTGGAGTGTGTGACATGGGCTTGGCAATTGCACAAACATGGCTGGACAGGCCTTATCTGGGAATGGCTCAGAGTGACAGAAGCACAAAGGAGACCCCTCCTCTCCAGCAGCTGCCTAATCCCCAGATAAGTATGGGAACCATTCCTATTCTAGTGATCGAGAGCACAGGTGGGAGGCAGGGGGTGCTTGTAACTTGAAATACCACGGGATATGTAAGGTGGGAGGTGAAGGCAAGGGGTGTGTGTGCCAGGGGCTGGGGCTGTCAGGCTCCTTCACTCTTTATAGGATTGTTTGATTGCAGCCTTTCAATTCTATTCTAGTCTTTGGGTGATTCTGTCTGGGCCAGAATTTGGGTTAGAACAGGACAGCTTCCAAGGAATTCAAATGGCAAAGTCATTCAGAGGTCAAGGGAGGGAGAGAGGGAGAGGGAGAGACAGAGAGACAAAGACAGAGAGAGAGACAGAGACAGAGAGAGAGACAGGGAGAGAAAAGAAAGTTGGAGATAAAGGAAGAGAGTGACAGAGGAAAGACAGGTGTAAGAGAGGGAGAGAGTGGGGAGAGAGGCAGAGAGAGGGAGGGAAAGACAGAGAAAGGAAAAGAGGGAGGCAGAGACAGAGAGAGGGGGAAAGGAGGGGAAGACAGAGTGAAGGAAAAAAGAGAGGAGAGGAGAGGAGGAGAGGGGTATGGACAGGCATAGATTTCAGCGTGTCCTCATAGAAGGATTGGCCGGGAGAGGTCCTGAATAAGTTATCAGAGAAGCATATCAGAAAAGAGGCCAGCTAACTGGGTACCAAGAACAAAAGTGTAACTGATGAACAGCCTGACCTTTGCTCTGCTGGTAACTAGGAGATGTGTGGGCCCCAGAAGTCCCATTGCGAATTGGAACCCACCTTGTGGAGGATCTATTGGGCAAGATGTGTGTGTTCATCCTTCATTGCTGAAGAAGACCATGCCATCAGAGAAATAGTGACATGACTTGCACTTGACTTTGTTTAGAGTGAGGGAGGGCTGTGCAGGTCACCAGCCTTGCTTCTCCTCCAGAGCCATCTTAATCCAGTGACCAGATATTCCTCAAGATGACTGAAGATGACCCAGGATGAAGTGGTAATTGACTTGCCCAAGGTCATACAGCTAGTGTCAAGTGTCTGAGGTGAGATTTGAACTCAGGTCCTCCTGACTCCTGCACTGGTGTTCTATCCATTGCACCACCTAGCTGCCCCTAGTGCGCAAGGTGCAGACAGGGAGAGAAGGAATGGTTGCTGGAAGCTGTCTTCTTAGCTTTAATATAGTGGGAAAAAGTCTCTAAGTAACAATAATCCCATAATAACTGTGGCCATTATCTCAGTATACCCAGAAGCCACAGAAAATGCGTCACTTATTTCAAGAATATCAATCAATTGGCAAGCATTTATTAAGTGTTTACTGTGTGCTGGGTACTGTGCTAGATGATGAGGAGTACAGAGGACAAAATGCCTCCAAGAGCTTACACTACTGGGGGAGATATGTTTCCTGATAAGTAAACGCAGGATATATGCAAAATCAATACTTCAATTCTCCCCTGCCTTGGGCCATTAAAAGAAAAAGCTTCTTGGGTGTTCTGTGAACAGAGCCTTGAATGGCAGGAAAGTTGGAGCTGAGGACGCCAAGTCAGTCACAACGGGGGAACCTATGTCTTGTAGAGGGAGCACTAAATAGGCTAGTTTGGATGGAATACCGATCACAGGAGGAGAAGGAGTATGCAACTGGCCCGGATAAAGGGGCTGGCTATCTTTGTACTGTGCAGGGACAATTGTCCAATAAAATAAAAGGATATGGGCACAATTCTGGACTTTTCTGTAATGGGATTTAATTTGTAATACTTTAATAAATCATAGAATGTCAGAGGTTAAAGGGCATTTGAGATCCTGGATCTAAGAGGTCTCTTAAAAATCTTCTGAGCCCCTCATTTTACAGAGAAGGAAAATGAGTCCCATTGAGAAGCAATTTGTCCAAAAGTCATTCATCCAATAAGTTTCAGAGCAAGAATTTGAACCCAGGATCTCTAACTACTCATCTTTTTATTCACATCCAGTATGCGGCAGAGGTGGCCTAACCCTAACCCTAACTAATCTGACCCAGATCCTAACTCCTGTTGGTTCTATCTACTCTACTATTCTGGGCCCCGCTAGATTAGACATCAGAAGCTTCTCTGTGAATTGGCTTCTGCCACAGAGCCAGGGGAAAGAATGGGACGATGTAGAGAAGTCTGCTCTCCAATTCATATCCTAGATTCTAGAAGTGTCGGAGAAAACACAAGTGGTCCATGACACTGTCTCTAGATCTGTCCTTAAGAAGAGATTAGATTGTAACTTGGCTTGGAAATTACAAGGAGTAAACTAGGGCCTTCTCTCAGGAAACACCACAACCCAAACCAAACCCCCTTCTGGATACTTGGAGCATCCTCAAATGGAATGGGATGCCTGGAGAGGCCATTGCCCCACTATCCTTCACTGAAAGTCTTTCCACAAAGGCTGGATGATCCTCAACTCAGTGAGGATTCTTGCTGCTAATGAGGCAGGACTTGATGTCCTCCAAGGACCCCTCCAGTCTTCATGATGTTCTCTGTGGGAATGCAAGGCAGACTGGAGCTGAGGCATGAGCAGTGCCATCTGCAGCAATTCCCTTCTTCTCCCTGAGCTTTACTTTCCTGATCTGTAAAATGGGAAGGGAGATCTGCCATGTCAACTTTAACGCCAACATTTTCTCTATGAATAGGCTAAAGGAGGAGAGGAATTACCAAAGAGAGAGGGAAAGTGCCCAGAAAGGGGAAGAGAAACTGGGGCCCCTGGAAGGGAAGGGGAGAGGCTGTAGGACCCGTGTCTACTTCACAGTCAGGCTCTGGATATGCCTGCAGATGCAATAATTTATTTCGAATGTAAACATTCCTCCTGCCCTTTTCTCATTTTAAACAAAGGTCAGCTATGTCAGATTCCAACCGAGGAGGCTTCAAAGACACAGAATGCTACCGGTCCTTATCTTTTTATCTTTCTTTAGCGAAGATAGATGATTTTTTAAAAAATCATTGATGTTTCAAGGATGATTAAAGGCAGCCCCAAAGAGCCTTTGCTCTCATTTAGAAAAGGAAACGCCTTCTGGACTGGTATGTACAAAAACATTCTCCTTCCTTCCTCACCCCTCCTGTAATTTGAAAAGAATGCACTGGGCCACATTCCTCAAGTCTGGACAAGGTGGGCGCTGCCTGACCAGAGGGCTGGACTGTTCATGAGCACCACCAGTGAAAGCCTCTCCCAGCCCAAGAGGTCCTGGAGGCATCGCCCGCATTTTGGTGCAATAGCCGGATGAGGGAGCAACAGAATCGAATTCAATCCTAGTTAGCAAGCATTTCCTGAGGCTGCTCTATGAAGCCCCAGGTGCTGTGGACACATAGGAGAAATGGAGCCTTCCCAGGCCCTTATGTTCTATGTACAGAGATCAGTGAATACCAAAGCACTGTAGAGTTGGGGATGGTGGTGGTGGGGGGAGATTAGGAGATTAGGGGGGTGGGCTTCAACTCCCTCCTCTGACTTCTCCTCCTTTCAGCATTTGAAAGGGAGCTGGACTAGGAGGTTCAATTGAGAGAGCACAGTCTTTGAAATCAGGACAACACGGATTCCAGTTCTTCAAATTAAGCTAGTGGGTTGGGCTAAATGATTCTCCATTTCTAGATCTATGACACCATGAAGGCAGTGTGGTGTAATGGATAGACAGACTGCCTCAGAGTCAGAGCCAAGACCCGGCGTCAAGTCCTGGCACTGAGGCCGACTAGCAGGGTGACTGTGGGCAGCAGACCTACCCTCTGGGTGCCCAAGTCAGCTCTCTAATGCCCTCAGCTGCTGCAGAGCAGGTGCTGATCTGCATTATCTCTAGAGGGAGCTTCCTTGCCAGGATCAGCTCAAGCCTCTCCCTTTGTCTTTTAAATCCTTTACAATCTAACTTTCACCTACCTTTATGGATTTTTAAGACATGACTCCCTTTCACAAACTCTTTGGTCCAGTGGAACCAGCTCAATGCTTTCCTCCCACATGGCATTCCATCTCCAGTTTCCAAGGCTTTGAAAAAAAAGAAAAAAATCAAAATTTCATTGAGCTTATTTTTAGAACTACTAGCTGTGTGACCCGGGTAAGTCACTTCACCCTGTTGGCCTCAGTTTTCTCATCTGTAAAATGAGTTGGAGAAGGAAATGGTAGACCACACCAGCATCTATTCCAAGAGAGTCAGACACAGCTGAACAACAAGAGCCTCCTTATATTTCTTTGTTAGTATTTTATCCCAAGAAATGCACTCTGATGAGAAAGGATCCTAGGAGTGGAGATGAAATCCAGATTCTCTGGACACCAGCAGAACAGGGGCTGTTTTTTGGAAATCCAAGGAATGACAAACCACTGCAACTGAAATCACCTGATGATATACTGTCTGCCAAGTCCCAGAGACAGAAGAATCAGTAAGAGCCCCATGCAGGAACCATGGAAGAAGAGCATGGATACAACAACACAAATGGACAAGATGGAAAGGAGTGGTTATTGTGACCATGTCAGGGAATGTTCACATTGAAGAGTTCTCTGATCCATTAAGGTAATTAATGAGTACCATCCCTCCCCCCATGATTTCCAGAGGGCTCCCCTTATAATATGCATATACCTTATTATCTTCCTGTCATGTCTCCCAACAGAATGGGAGCGTCTGAGGGAGGGGAAGACCTTAGTTTGGTTTCCTTTGTATGGGCAGTGGTTAGAACAGTGCCTGGCACGTAATAAGCAAGAGCTTATGATAAATACAACTATTTGTTATGATGAGGAACATTTGTTATATATGAGGATAGATCACTGAGTGTGTGAAGAGAAAAAAAAGTACATCTGCCAAGAAAGAGAGCCTGGGGTCAGCTTGTGAAGGACAGGGGAGTGAATAATGTGGTGGTAGATGATGAAAGGCCAGCTTCCATCCCCTAAGGTTTGAGCACCATGACTTTGGGGCTAGCCTATACCCATTGATATTCCAGTATTTAAGGCATGAGATTCTTTCTGACCTTGTGGATCAATGGGTTTTCCTCCACCTTGTTGTCATTTTGATATTTTCATACCAAGTGCATTCTTGCACATAAGGAAGATGTTAGCCCAGTTTCATCTCTATGTTTAAGCTGGAAAAATGCATTCTTTCCCAGTGAAATAAACCCACTTCTTGTGGCTTATTTTTGGACCAGAGCAACTAAAAATGAATTCTGATGATGTGGAATCCACATGGGACAGGCTGGCACCCACCAGGGTGAAATCCTTACTGTACTTTTTTGGAATTACAAATTTCCAACAGTTGCTTATTCTAGGAAACTCATGATTAATAGAATCTCATGATTAATAATGTATCACTGCACATGTATAATCTGACTTAAAAGAAAGAAAAAGTCTTGGGGACCAGAGCAAGAAGAAGATTCTTTCAAGTCTTGAAGGAGTCCACGTAGTACAGTGGAAAGAACATTGAGTTAGAGGTTCTGGGTTCTCTTATGCTGACTACTTGTGTAATCTTGGGTAATTTACTCAATCTCTTTAGAGCACATCTTTAAATAAGTTGGATTTGATGAACTTTGAGACTCCTTTCTCTGTGATCCTACAATGGTCTCACAGCTAAGATATTCTAACCCTAAGTGTGTATTTTCTACATAGACCAAGTGGTCAGCAGTGTTCACTCAAGAACAGCATGGGAAGAGACTGGCTTCTGTCCAGAAGGCAAGAAACATTTATTAAGTCTGTATGGCAGGTGCTGTGATAAGAACTGGGGATATAAATATGAAGATATATAAATATATTTATATCTCTATATAAATATAAATATCTATCCAAGAAAGATAGACCCTGCCCTCATGGAGCTTATATTTTAATAAGGTGGAAGGAGAGAGAACACACCAAAGTTAGCTGATAAGATGGAGGGAGCAGGAAAGCACCCACATATGGGGCATGGGGTTGAAGTCTGCAGTCTCAGAAACAGAGCCAGGTAGGGAATAAAGGCCCAAAGTAGAGGTCTTAGGAATAACTCACCAAATGAGAAGGGGGCTGGCATGGTAAAGGGATGTTTGAGGATGAGGAGGTGTATGGATCTTCCAAGGTGGAGAGGTTGTAGGAGCTGAAGAAGGCCCAGTTGTCCTAACCTACAAAATATGCCACTTAACACCTGTACAAACAGGCAACAAGATCAGTAGGGAGTGGCTGGCAAACAAATCGTACCTAGAAACAGCGTTATGGTTGTTCCGTCATTTTCTGTCATGCTTCGCTCTTCATGACCCTGTTTCTTGGCAAAGTTATTGGAGTGGTTTGCCATTTTCTTCTTCAGCTCATTTTACACGATAAGGAAACTAAAGCAAACAGGTGAAGTGACTTGCCTATGTTCATGTAACTAATAGGTATATTAATACTAATTATATAATATATTAATACTAATAGGTATATATATATATATATATATATATATATATATATATATATATCCCATATTTGAACTCTTTAAGATGAGTCTTGCTGACTCCAGGCCCAGCCCTCTATTCACTGAGTCCCCTAACTGCCTGGAGGCATAGTAGGATGATGTAGGAAAGGCATGACACATTAGTAGTTCTCACTAAGGTTACAAATAGTATTCCAAAGAAGAGTATCCCTTGCCTGCACATCACTGGGAGTGAGCACCTCTACTTCCCCATTTCTTCCCCTATAGGATATTCATGTCCTGTATCATATCCTTCCATTTCACAGAATGAACCTAGAGGAACCTGTGGAAAAGGTGGCGTCTTCTCCACTCCCATACCCTTCTTGTGAGTAGGGTTCTCACCATTCTTCGTACTTGTATCCCTAGCTCCTAGTACAGTGTATATCACATGGTTGGTGCTTAATTAGCGATTACTGAATGAATGATTAAAAGGTAAGGGCAGCATCAGATGGTATTTCAACAAGTTGGTAATGATGTTGACCTGCTCTTGGGATATCTGAGTATTTCAACCAGTGTATCAAAGGGCCAGCATTGATGGTGACATGCTATTTGGCCAATTGGAGGGGAGTCAATCAGCCAGTCCAGTAAATACACATTTATTAAGTACCTACGGATATGGACATTTAATACACTGCAGTAGATTGGGAACTTCTTGAGGGCAGGAACTGGGGATGCAAAGAAAGGTAAGCTTTCAAGGAACTCTCAAAATCCTCAAGCAACTCACAATCTACTGGGGAAGATGACATGTGAGCATCTATGTACAGAGGAACTACAGACAGAAAAAATTGGAAATAATCCACAGAGGAAAAGCCCTGGAGTTAAGAAGGATTGGGGAAGGAACTTCAGACAGAAAAAAATGGAAATAATCCACAGAGGGAAAGCACTGAAGCTAAGAAGGATTGGAGAAGGCTTCCTGCTGGATGTGGGATTTTAGCTGGACTTGAAAGAAGTCAGGGAAATCAGGAGGGGGAGGTGAGGAGAGGGAGCATCCCAGGCCTGGGGGACAGAACTGGAAGATGGGGATTCTTGCTTAAGAAACAGCATGGGGACCCGTGTCACTAGATCAAAGAGTACCTGGCAGGGAGTGAGGTGTAAGAAGCCTGGAAATGTGTGTGTGTGTGTGTGTCTGTGCGCACATGTGCATGTGTGCATGCATGTGTGCGTGTTTGTATGTGTGTGTATGTGAGTGTGTGTGCGTCTGTACATGTGTGTGCATGTGTGCATGTCTGTATGTGTGTGTGTTTCGCTCTTGAGCATGCTCTTGTTTATATGTGTATGGGGTGAAAGTAGTTTACCAAGGACCATGAATGCTGAACAGAGTAACGGGGCCTATCAGTCTTGGGCAAGAAATGTCCGATGCTTCTTGGAGGGCACCCATAGGTACAGTGATGCCAAGAAACTTGAGAGAAAGCCCCGGGATCCCTTGAAAATCTCCTTGGATGATTTTATGATAATTTATGAATGATTTAACTCTTCTCAGCATTGCAATGATCCAGGACAGTTCCAAAGAACTTATGAAGAATGTTCTCCACTTCCAGAGAAAGACCTGATTGAGTCTGAGTAAAAGATCAAAGCAAACTTTTTGAGCTTTCTTCATTATTCTTGTTTTTTGGTCCGAGTTTTCTTTTGCAACATAGCTAATATGGAAATGTTTTGCATGACTGAGCATGTATAATCCATGTCAAATTGTTTGCCTCCTTAAGAAGAGGGAAAGGAAGGGAAGGAGGGTGAGAATTTGGAATTCAACCTTAAACAAAACTGTTTAAAATTTTTGCCCACATGAAATTGAGAAAAAATAAAATTAAATGTTAAAAAAGAGAGACTCTTCCCTGCTCCCTGCCAACCCTGCTTCTGGGGTAGGGGTGGGGAGTGGGGAGGGTAAAGTCCATGATGGCTCTATCAACATCCTCAGCTTCTTTGCTGTTTCTTAGGCCTGAATCCCAGTGCTAAAGCTAGAAGGATCCTCAGAGGTCATCTTCTCATTTTACAGAAGAGAAAGTAGAGGCTTAGCCCAATGAAATGATTTTCCCAAAGTTACACAGATAGCAAGTGACAGAGACCAGATTTGAACCCAGGGCTCCAAGGTCCTCCATCTACTAGACACCCTGCTGTTCTCTGTCCAATGTACATAACACAGACTGTCCTAAGGTTCCTCATGAACTTAAAATTTGATGTCCATGACTCGGGATCAGGCTGTGTCTTTGATCAGTGACCCATGATAGGACAGGTTCCCGATGAAGAGGCATTCATTCTTGCTCAGACTTCCTTCAGACAGGACCAGTAACAGATTTCACCCCTGGAGAGTCTCTTGGCTACAGAATCAGCTGATGTTTCTCCCTCCGGATCTCACAAAGCTCTCCCAAGTTGTCATTCCCCAAGAAAGGCCCATGTCATTGACCGAGGTGAGACTGGGCCTTGGACTTCTGTCCCTCTGAACCCCAGCAGATCCTCCCCTTCACTAATGCAAGCTCATTGCTTGGCCAAGCCAACATGGGAACAGCCCAATGTGAGACTGAAAAAAGCTTTGGGGCCTCCATCCACATAGGGCACTCCAAGGCCATATTTCCTTCCCCTTCAGCAAGACGGCTCCTTCAGCCCTGCTGAGGTTTGCCTCTACAAACAAGGACCTGAACTCTCCTGGACAGAATTTCCCTCGGTCTCTAAAGTAATGTATTCCCTTTCTCCCTGTTGTTTGCTTTTTCTCCTCCAATAACACCAATCCAAAGGGAACGGGATAGTGGGAGACCATGACTAACCCATTGCTCCGGTGAATGACTCCTGAGGGTCCGCTACAATTTCACCCCCATTCATGAAGTGGAAACAATCTTTCTGTCAGCTGCTACCAATAAACTATTTCTGATGTGTATCCAGGCATGGGTCCCCGCAGCCAGAGTGGGCCCGTGCTGGGAGAAAACGGCTCAGGAGAAATGGGGGATGGGTCCGCATTCTCCAGGCCCATGGAAAGACTTGTCTTTCTTGGTTGGTTTAGTTCCTTAAGCAGATAAATATGTGCCAAATGCCCATAATTAGTTCAGGGGAAGGGAGCCTCAGCAGCCGAAAGGAGATGATTAATTGCTAATATTTACATGGTGATTTAATGGTAGGAAAGTATTTTTGGCAGAAAATCCTATCTGAGGTTGCAAGTTATGCACAACTGGCCTCATTATCCCCATTTTACAGATGAAGAAATTGAGTTTCAGGGAGGCTTAATTACTAGTTAAGTGTTGGAGGCAGGATTTGACCTAAGAAATTCCTGACCCACCGGTCAGTATTCTAAAAACAGTGAGATGGAGTGGAAGAGTCCTTGGCTCTGGAATCAGGAGGAACTGCTCTACTTAATGAGCTTCCTAAGCCATATCAGGCTTTGCAATTCAATCTTTTTCACGTAGTCAATTCAACAAAATCTTGTCACTTAGCATCTGAATCTCAATTTCCTTTCTCTAAAATGGGTCTGAGAAAAGCAGTTATGATTTGGTGGATAAGGACCTGGACCCCGAATCAGGGAGATCTGGGTTCAAGTCCTGCCTCAACACATACTGACTGAATGTGTGCCTCATCCAGCTGCACTTCCCCCGACACCCACTCCCATCCCCCAAACTGTTGTCAAATCTCGTTAATTTTACCTTCAGAATATCTCTTCTGTACACCTCACTGCTGCTACTGCTATCATTGTGGTATGGCCCCCATCACCTAACACAGGGACTACTTCAATAATTACTGATTAAATTAATTCAAACAATCAATTAAAGCTAATTAGTCTACTTTCTTCAGTTGCTCCCCACTCCATTCCAATCTCCTTTCACCTATCAATTGATCTGACTACATCTGACCCCTTTATCCAATAAATACTAATGTCTTCCTATTAACTTCAGGATCATTTATCAACCTGGATACTTTCTGCCTTTCCACTTTTTCATATTTTATTCTTCTACACTTACTCTGTGATCCAGAGACCCCAGACTCTGCTGCTGTTGTTCAGTCCTGTCAAACTCTCTGTGACCCCATTTGGGGTTTTCTTGGCAAAGATACTGTAGTGGTTTGCCGTTTCCTTCTCCAGTGCATTTTACAGATGAGGAAACTGAGGCCAACTGGGTGAAGTGACTTGCCCAGGGTCACATAGCTAATAAGTATCAGGAGGCTGGATTTGAACTCAGATCTTCCTGACTCTAGGCTTGATACTGAGCCATCCAGCCTCCTTGCTGCTCATCAGATAAGTCACTTCTCACAGCTCTGGGCATTGTCCCTGGTTTACCCAAATGCACGGAATTCTCTCCCTGTTCATTTCCACTTCCTGGCTTCCCTGATTTCCTTGAAGTCTCAGCTAAAATCCCAGCTCTTCAGGAAGTCACCCAACTGCCCTGAATTCTAGGGCCAGTCCTGGAAGGTCATTCCCATCGTCTACATAGTGTTGGTCCTTAGTTGTGTTTGCATGTTCTCCTGTAAGACTGTGAGTGTTCTTGAGAGGAGAGCCTGTGTTTTTTGTTTGTTTTGCATTTTTTTCGTATTCCTGACACACAGTAGGTGCTTAATAAATGCTTATTGACTTGACTCATTCTGTAAGTACTCCAGACAGTTCTCTAAGAGTATATAACTTGCTGAAGAGTTGATGATCTGCATTGGTAGAGGGAGTTTCTTTCTATGCTTTCTTCTTTAACCCATTCCTTCTTTAGGATTAAATTATTTAGTTTCCAATTGATTTTTGCTTTATCTTTCCATGGCCTTTTATTACATATAATTTTTATTGCATTATGATCTGAGAAGGATGCACTGATTATCTCTGCCTTTCTGCACTGGATTTTGAGATTTTTATGTCCTAGTACATGGTCAATTTTTGTAAATGTTCCATGTACTGCTGAGAAAAAGGTATATTTCTTTCCATTCCCATTCAATTTTCTCCAAAGATCTATCATATCTACCTTATCTAGAGTTTTATTTACCTCCTTAACCTCTTTCTTGTTTATTTTGAGGTTAGATCTATCAAGTTCAGAAAGAGGGAGGTTGAGGTCCCCCACTAGTATAGTTTTGCTGTCAATTTCTTCCTTCAACTCCCTCAACCTCTCCTCTAAGAATCTGGATACTATACCAGTTGGAGCATACATGTTTAGTAATGATATTGCTTCATTGTCTATGGTGCCTTTTAGCAGGATATAGTTTCCATCCTTATCCCTTTTGATTAGATCTATTCCTGCTTTTGCTTTGTCTGAGATGAGGATTGCTACTCCTGCCTTTCTTACATCAGCTGAAGCAGGGAGTTTCTTTACCTGGGAGTTTTCTGTGCTGATGAAGTCACAGATCTGGACCCTTCAGACTTGGTCTTCCCCGTACTCTGTTCCCATTGCAAAGGATGCACCTTTGTCCTTTAAGGTGCCTCTGATAGATGTGGGCTACTCCACTTCAGCTCCAACTCCAGCCTAGCCAAGAAGGAGGCTCAGACCGTTCTCTCTCTCTCTCTCTCTCTCTCTCTCTCTCTCTCTCTCTCTCTCTCTCTCTCTCTCTCTCTCTCTCTCTCTCCCTCCCTCCCTCCCTCCCTCCCTCCCTCTCTCTCTCTCTCTCTCTCTCTCCTCTCTCTCCCCCTTTCCTTTTTTTTCTCTATAAAACCCAAAGATTTCAGTTCCCAGAAACTAACCAGGAGCCTGAATGGTTTATGGTCAGAATACCATGTGATCATATTTCAACATTCTTGTTGCATGAAGACATTCTTGGACGATGCTTTCAGTCTCCTCCATCCTGCACTGATTCAAGACTTTCACCTCTGATATCAAGATAGAAAGGCCCCAGGTCCCTTTAAGCAATATCTCTGCTTCTGTAAGTTAGTAGAATAGAACCAGGATAGATTGTACTCATCCTAGAAGGACCAGATAGATTGTACTCATCCTAGAAGGACCAGCCAGGCAGGTGGGACCAACCATGCATGCACAAGTGCCCATGCTCTTCTTTGATACCAAGTGGCTGATTATACTGCATCTGTCACTTACAGTGACAATACCTGCCCGTTTATGCACAGAATCCTGACTCTACTAGCTATGTGACCTTGGGCACCTCTCTGATCTTCAGTTCCTTCCCCCACCCAAAAATGGGGAAGCTGAACCATGTGATCTCCTCTATGCTCCTGTGATGCAAAGACATAAAGGACCATGGGAGCTAATGCCCCATGTATAGGCACTGGGAATCTTGGCCAATGCAAAGACCATTCCCAAATCCATCATAGGAAAGGTGCTCATGTAGTAGAGATGGGGAACCCCAGAAAGGAGATTACTTGACCCAGAAAAGGGTCTGGGTTGGGGAAAGTTTCTCACGTGACTTTCTCTTCTCAGGAGTCAGGGACTGAAAGTCCCAGCAACTATACTGTCTCAATGTTATTCAAAGACACCCCCCCACCCACACACACACCCTACTTCCATGGTGGAAGTGGCAGCCAAGTAACAAGAGGAGGTCTCTCAGGTTACATACCATTAAGAATTAGAGCTCAGCAAGGTCTCAGAAAACTGCAAGATGGAAGCATCTGAAACCATGTGAAAGGAGAAAAAAGTTGAGTAGGTCAAAGCCTGAGATTAATGTCTCTATTAGGAGATGGGTGGAGGAGAGTCAAGAATTACAAAATCTCACAGGTGGAGGGAGCCTGGCCCAACTCCTACCTAATCAGAACCCCCTGAACAGCATTCCTCAATAATAATCTATCCAGCTTTTACTTGAAGACCTCTAGTGATGGAGAGCACCATTTCACTAGGGAACAGCTCATTCCACTTTGAGATACTTTTCATTGTTAGGAAGATTTTCCTGGCAAGAAACCACAATCTGCCACAGCAGCTCCTCCATTGCTCCTGGTTCTGCCTTTCGGCCTCTCAGCAGAACTGAGCTAATCCTTCCTTTACATACTAGCCTTCCAAATACTTAAAGACTGTTGTCCTTACCCCTTCCCCTCCCCACCCCATTTGCTCTTCTTCAAGATAAATGTGCCTACTTTGGTTAACCAATGACCACATTGTGTGCTGTTCATCATCCCAGGAACTCTCTCTCCTTTGGATACTCCCCAGCTCAACAGCACCCTTCCTAACTTGAGGTGCCCAGCACTGAGCTCAGTACCCAAATGCAATCTGATTGGGCAGATCACAGAGGGACCAACATCTCTCTGCACTAGACACTCCCCCTCTCTCAAAAAAAAAAATTTTTAAACTTTGAAAAAAAATTAAGCAAAACTTAATGGGATATTGGTCTGGAACAGCACATCATTGATGTAGATGAGTCTAAGCAAATGTCTTAGGAACATGTTGAGAATGAAAGGTAACCATGATAAGTGGGTTGATCAACCAACCGATTCTCATTTATTACCTTACTATGTACTTGACATAGCGCTAGTCACTGTTTGGGGATATTAAAACTTAAGCTGGGATCTTCCAGCCTGGTTAAGGAGGAAATAATAAATGAAACAACAGCAGACAATATGGGGCCATCAAGAATTCATTGAATGGTATCAATTGCAGGTCATACCAGCACATAAAAGTTTGCAAAGGTTTTTTTATAGATCTTATCTCATTTGAGCCTTACAATAAATCTACGAGTGAGGCTCTGAAGTCAGATTTCAATTGTAAAAGGGGCCAGTTATGTGAATAAGATTGGAGAGGTCACATGGGGATCTGTCAATTTTATTTCTCTTTGTATAGAATAGTACCTGACACTTAGTAGGGATTTAACAAAGATTTGTGGAATTGACGACTTGAAATGAATTGAATTATAAAGCCTCATGCAGGTTAGCAAGCCTTTGCTCAGTATGAACAAGTGAAGCACATTCTACAGTATTGTTATATCCATTTTACAGATGAAGAATCAGGGCTTACAGAGGCCAAGAGACTTTCCTAAGGTCACGTAGCTGGTAATGGTCAGAGACAAAAGCCTTGGTGTTTCTACTTTGTCTTTAGTATATGCTAGCCCTTGCCAAATGGCCTGAAATAACCACCAGTTTTAATAGCAACAGAACTTCAGCGACATACTCCATTGAGCTGGATGGAACAGATGCAAATCTAATATTGTAAAAATCATTCTTAATCCATTTCTTCATGGGAACGCAAGATGGATATTAAATGTAGGAAGTATATAATTCTATTTGGCATAGTCTGTAAGTCAGTTCCACCCCACAGATTCTGATTAAACCACAATGTCTAACTAAAGAACTTGGAGGCTGTTCTGAGAATAGACCAGGTAAGGAGGCACCCCACGTTCAAGGTGACAGTACCTGCTACATGCCCACCCCATTGTCCAAGCTGAAGTCCGCAGACCAACGCATGATGGTTTCTGAGGGAAATTTAAATAAATTTAAATAAGACACTGCCATCTGTTGACTAAAAATACCACTGAGGAAGAGGTTGTTCCCAGACATTAAGCTAAAAGCAGTTTTTCCCAAGCAGAAAGTGGCTTATCATCTGCCCTATGAAGACAGGAGGTAAATAAATATTTATCCAACTTAATTTCTGTCATAAGCATTGTTAATGAATATATATATATATATATATATATATATATATATATATATATATATGAATAATGTTGACAGCAAGATTTTTTTAAAAAATGGAGGCTATTTAATTAACTTTTCAAGGGCTTACTTACTGGTGGCTCAGAATCAGGGATTCTGGGACTGAGTCCTGCAAACAAAAGCACCTTGTGGCCTTTGTCAGTGGAGATGAAAATAAAGTGGGTTTTGAACTTTGACCTCTTCTTTAAAGTGTTTTTCTTTTTCACTTTGGAAGACGAAATACTGAAGATACAAGGGATTCCTGAGATATGGGTCATTTTAGAGTAAGAGGACCTGAGCTGAATTTGACCTTTGCTACCTGCTGTCTTTGTATTGATGGCTAAGTCACTTCTAGACATGCTCAGTGGGCACTTCTCACTTAGTCTAGGATCCTCTGATCCCTCCCAGCTCTGCCTCCAGTCCCAGGTCACCTTCCTGTCATGAGAAGACAGTGGAAGAAGACTTTAGTGGAGAAGACTTTTATTTATCTTCATTTCCCCTCCTTCTTGGCAAAAGATATCATGTCTCCTTCATCCTCAAAAATGTCCACTCACTGCCCATCTCCACTAGCTATCATCCTATATATCTATCTCTTCCATTTTTAGGTCATACTCTTTGGGAAGAATATTTACAATAGGTGCCATCACCTTTCTTCTCATTCTTTCTTAACTTTTATTCTATGTGTGTGCACCTGTATGTGTGTGCGTGTATGCATGCGCATGAGTGTGTATCTTTGTGGCTTTGGTCAGAACTGTCATTTTTTTCAAGGTAAGGACTTCCAAGTTTGTAAACTCCCTCTACCAATATAGATGGACGTCTTGTCTGTGACTCGAAGTCTGAGAAATGGCTAAGTTAACTTTCTGATTAAGTGAATTCTTCACTGTCCTATAGCTAGTCTATGTCATGTATGGAAATGGAACCTAGTTCTTCTATCCACTGTGCCACACTATCTCGCCTACAAAGTTTTGTTATATCTATGTCTGTTCTAAAATGAGGGAGTGATAGAGAATTTCTCAAGCCCTTATTTTGAGAGAGACAGTGCAGCACTAAGATGAAATGCAAACTACCTAATCATCAGTCTTCCAAACTGCCTCCTATTTAGATGAGATTTAAATTTCAACCTTTTGAGGGACTGTAACAATAGTTATAAATGGGAGCCGAGGCTCAAACGCAATTACATAATGCTCCCCTCATTGACTGAGAATGGTCAGTCAACATTCTTTGCCTGCATGAGGAACAGAATGGGCAGGAGTCTGGGAGAGCTTATTTCTTCTGGTTTGCAGATTTGAGATGTGAGACACATAGTGATAGGCTTCTTTTAGAGAGAGGTCCTAGAGGGAGAGACATATTCTAGGAAGACGCTGACATAGAGAAGAACTGATGCCTTGAGCATGTCCCTGTTTGTAGCTTCCACACTAGAGGATGAAGAGAATTACCCCTTGGGTGAGATTTAAAGACTCTTAGTTGAGCAAGATATCTCAGCATAACCATAAAAGAAAGAAAGTGTGGGTTACAAAAGTTGTTACTGAATTCTGTTTAAATCATTTTTTCATGTTTAAATCAGTTTTAAATCATTCTTTCATTATGTGCTATGAGTCTTTGTGTGTAAGAAATTAATAGCTGTCCCATTATCGGAATTCATATTGTACATGGCATACTCTTCTACTTCTCTACTTTGGGGAAACCTAAACAGCCTAATCCTAAGGTTTAAGTAATTTGACTTCAAGGCACCTGGCTGGGGGTTTAATGACATAAATACTGTGAGAAAAGGAACTGTAATGTACTCTCCCTTACAGACTAGTTTTCCCCATAAACTAAACCCCCATCTAGACGCACATGGGTCTAGAGAAGGCAGGTGCCTTAGAGAGAAAAGTGGAGGGTTCAGTTTCCCAGCTTCTTGCCCCAGCAACACTAATATAATGTTACATAAATCTATCTTTTCATCCAGACTGATAGGTGCAAGGCATAGAATACTAAAACTGGAATTGGGGAGACCTGAGTTCAAATCTGATTTTCAACATTGACTAGTGGTGTGACCCTGGGCAAGTCATTTTACTTCTTCCTAACTCCATTTCCTCATCTGTAAAATGGGAATAATAATAGTACCTACCTTCCGGGATTGTTGTGAAGATCAGATGAGTGCTTTGCAACACTTTTGCAAAGCTTAATGCTCTTTATAAGTGCTATGATTGCCAACATTTACATAGCACTTCATCATTATTATGATTTACCTATATGTTATGTAGTACATTGTTATCATCTATCTATCTACTCACATACATATCTATACACACATAAATGTGAAAATAAATATCTGTATTTCTATATTATAGAAAGAGTACTGGCTCTAAACAGCTGCCTTAGAGGATAGCAGTGGGTTGCCCTTGATTGGAGGTCTGTAATTGATGACTGGATGGCTACTTGTTGGAGGTATCATAGAGGGGCCCTAGGTTGGGTTGAACTCTTTGACATCTGAGAGCCCTTTCAACTCTTAGCTTTAGTGATACAATGAAGGTTTTCTAGCAAAGGGCTAATGGCCAAACATTCTCCCCAGAAATAAAGCCCTGCTCGGCCTAGTGAACCTCCCTACTCTCACCTTCCCCCACTCCCAAACTGAGCACTAATGGAGAGCTCAGCAGAGATTGTCTGGAAATAGCCAAGCCAGGAGGCAGTACAGGGGAGATAGAAAGAATGTACCACCTCTACCCAGACCCTCTGAGCTCTTCTCAGGGATCACTCCTATTTCTTCATCATGGTTACTTCAACATGTTGCCTCCTTCTTCACAGCTTTCCCCAGATCCCCATGGTCTAAATATGAAACCTTCCTGACTTTCTCACTCACCATCCCATTAATGTATGACTTCCGCGGCCCACATGAATAAAACAAATATTTAACTGTTTCTATTTGTTATTGGTTTATTTCCATGGCAGTTTGGGGTAATGGAAAAAGTCAGACTTAAGGTCAAGGGAACTGGATTTCACTCAGGTCTCTGACATTTGCTAGTTTGGGCATGATACTTTCCCTCTCTGAATCTCAGTATCCTCATCCTCAATAATTAAGGATAATATTCTTCAGATTATTCATCATAGGTTTATTTTAATAACAGATTGAGAAGAAATATGTCAATTACTATATAAATATCAACTATTTTGATTATTATAATTGCAGATTACATATAATTTCAGAATCTCAGCCTAGGGAGGGACTTCAGAGAACATCTATTCTAATCCATTTCTGGCAAAAAATTTCATGGATGGCAGCTCTGGCAAGAGACCATTCATTGAGTGAAGACATCCACTGAGGAAAAGTGCAATACTTCTTGAGGCAGTGTATTCCACTTTTTCCGCCATTATAATTGTTAGGAAACTTTTCTTGTTTTCTAGCCCAAATTTGGCACTTTGGAAGCTCCCCCAAATCTCCTAGTTCTGTCTTCTGGGGTCAACTGGAACAATTATCTTTCCTCTCTCACATGGCAGATCTCCAGGTGCTTTAAAGTACCCATCAAATCTCTCCTGAGTCCTCTCTTTTCTGGTCCAAATATCCCCAGTTCCTTAACCCAATTTTAAGGTCTTTCAACATTCTGAGTGCTTTTGTCCCCCCATTTTCTCAACAGTTTTCCTAAAATGTGATCCTCAAAATTGAAAATGATTCCACAATTGGTATGAGCAGAACAGAATAGAGACACAATACTGACCACAATTCTGGAAGCCTTGCTTCCCTTCATGCAGCCAAAAGTAACATTCCATTTCCTGGACACCATGTTGGCCCACTATTGAAACAGACTCATATTAAACATTTAGTCCACTATTAATCCTGAGATCCTTTTCAAGCATACAATTATCTAGCCAAATCTCTCCTGTTTTGTATTTATAACATTGGTTGGTTTGGTTTTTTTTTAATCTAACTGTAAGATTTTACCTTTATTTCTATTGAATTTCTTGTTAATAGCACTCATATATTTCTTCAAGGTTTACAAAATATTTTATAGATATTATCTCATTTAATCCTTACAACAATCATAGGAGGTAGCTGGTATTGTTATCCTCATTTTACATATGGGGAAACTGAGGCAGAGAGATGTTAAGTAATTTGCTCTGATTCATGCAGCTGATAAATGTGTGAGATCCAATTTGAACTCAGATCTTCCTGATTCCAGGTCCAATCTCTTTCCACAAGACCATATGTCCGACCTACTAATGTTACTAGATTAGCCCAGTGTCTTAATGGATCAAGATTTTCAAACTTAACAGTTACTCAAGTACACTTAGCTCGGTAACTACCTGTGTGTTAGGTAAACTTGGTATCGATGTCTTCTTTCAAGTCATTGATAAAAAAAATGTTGAACAGCACAGAATCAAGCAGAAATTCCAAGTGCACTCCACTGGAAACCTTCTTGCAAGTTTGGTCACCTAAGCAGTTCCAAATTCATGTAACTGTCCAACCAACTGTCCATTTTTCCATCTTTCCCTCATGAAATCTCTCCTGTGAGCTTCTGTCAAATATTTCACTAAAATCTAGACAAGTCTTAGTTTTGGCATCCCCTCAATATTCTCAACAACTAAGTCAGTTACAGAAGGGAACAAAGTTATTATGTCATGACTTTTCCTTGCAGAAGTCATGTTGATACTTACAGATCACTGCTTAATCACTCACCATTCCTTTAATAATCTGTCCTTGATTTTTGCCAAGAATTAAATTCTAATTGGTCTTATCAACAACAGATGTGACAAAGCATCATTCTTCATCTTGAAGGCAAAAGAAGTCTAATTCTGAAATGTCTCAGATTCCTTGACTCTTAGGGAAAGTTATCTGAGTAGCTGTCAATATTCAGAAAAAAAGATGTTTTTGAAGTCAACAGCTAGTGGTGCAGTATGGCACAGAAAATTGAGAGTGGTCTTGGAAGCTAGGAAATCTTGGGTTTCAATTTTGTCTCTGTCATATATTGGCTGTGTGTCACTAGGCAGGTTGCTTAACCTCTCAGTCCCCTTTGCTGATTCAACCTCCACTGGGAGAGGGAGTGTCCATATCAGAAGTTCCTACACAGATTGGAAAGGAAAAATTAAATCAACAACTCCAAGACTGGAGGAATCTTTGGGTAACATCTCTACCACCTTTTGACACTCACCCTCCCTTTTGCCCAGGGTGTGACTTTTGTTTGTTTACAATCACTAAGGACCCAAAGAAAGTAAATAACATATTACTTGGATAGTTCAATCATACATTCTTCAAACAGAAGTATCCAATGACAAGACATTGATTATAAAGAATGATGCTTTGTTGACATGAATGAAGAAAATGAGAAATTAAATGATTAATTTAATCAAAAGCATGAAGTTAAACTGGAGGCCACACAGGAGGTTGACTATTTTCAGAACCACATAGAAAATTAACATGTCATCAGGATACTCTGACTGTAACTCCCCTGCTAAGGAAGGTTCCATGACCCCCTGTTTCTTTTGGAATAAAATGCAACTCTCCTGTTGGGTACTTAATCCTTTCCCAACTGGCTCCACACTGTTTTTCTGGAATTATTGCATCTCACTTGCTTTCACATAATCTATCTTCCAGTAAGACTACCCTGCCTGCTGTTCAGAACCTTGCATCTCCAGGCTTTCTCCTACATGCCTTGATGCCTCCCTTTTCATCCCTATCCCTTAGAATATCTAATGTTCTTCAAAACTCATCTTAAACACTAACTCCCTGAAGAGGGATGATGAAATGTCTTCTAGTTGGCTAAGGAGCTGGAAGGATATACAAAAAAGTTGGAATGGACAATTTTCCATTCTCTTCCCTGATAACTTTTGGGTGAATAGGATTGCTGTGAACATCAAAGTGGGGAGGAGGGTCAAGAGATACTCTACCTTCACATTTGGCTACCAGGTGTTCCTGAAAGCAAGATGCCCATTTCTCTTATCTCTTTGGTGTTTATTCTTTCCTAATCTTAGGTTAAAGTATAACTGGAGATATAATTGATCAAGTTATGTTACTGTAAGATTTGAAAGCTCTGAAGGACTATCTGAGGTCCCAGCAGCAACTGGAATCAGTATCAGAGACCCTGAGTCTCATGAGGAGTCATATCAGTCAAACAAAGGAGCTAATCATCATTATGGACCCCATATATAGAAATAAACTTGATGAGGACTCACCAAATGGAGAAAAGTCCTCCCAGAACCAGGAGTCACAAGGTATCCCAGGGTCCCTATTGACCCCACTCTCAATATTAAGCAGGCTTAAGTAGTTCAGTTCAAAGAATGAGAGACTCTTCTATACTGACTAGGTGTAGCTGTGACTGACTAACAGAAGAGCTGATATAGCTAGAGGCCCTGCTTTGTCACTAAAGGGCTCTAAGAAGAAACCTTGCTCATGATGGACAGAAACAGCTCCCTAGGGGAAGACATCAATGACTCAAAAAAAGGAGCAGGATATCAACTAAGGGCAAGGAAGTGGCAGATGACAGTAGTAGCCCTGAGGGGAAGTAGTGACCAGCAGCTTCCCTGGCAAGGGGGAGCTCCAACTAGAATGCTATTCTAAACTCAAGAGTAAGGTAGGGAGGAGTGTTGCCCCAGGAGCCTATGAATGTGGAGTGATTTACCTGTATTACCTCATTCCATGATGAATTCTAAAGTTCTTTTCATCTCTGCATCTGTGACTCTATGATCTTGAAATGCCAAAGCTATGTGTGTGTATGTGTGTGTGTGTGTGTGTGTGTGTGTGTGTGTGTGTGTGTGTGTAAGGGAAAGAGGTGTAGATTATTTTGAAATTTTGTTTAAATGTCATTTTGTTTGAGTTAATGAGTCTGGTTTGAGCTTTATTGAGGAATATCCATTCGAAAGAACAATTACCCTCTGTAGTGTCATGAACTTGAGCATGGTGAAAATAAGACAAAACTAAAACACACAAGCAAACAAAACACTCAGGGATCATAACAAGGAGCCTTTGGTGCTATGTAGTCAGTCAATGATTCATTGGAATGAACACTTATTTTGGAATCTGGGTTCAAATCCTGCCTCTGTCATTTACTAGTTTAGTGAGATGGCCAAGTCACTTAACTTCCTTCATTCGGTTTCTTCATCTGTAGAATGGGAGGATTGGAATAAATTATCTCTGAGGTCCTTTTCAGTTTGGATCTGTGATCTCTCCTACTGGCCTTCCAGAGGATTTATTTATAAACCATTATTTTAAAATTGCAAGAGAGAGCAATATGATGGTTTAAGGTATAAGAATACAGGGCACTTAATCTGGGGATCATGAACTTGCTTTTAAAAAAATCTTTTGACAAGTGTATTTCAATATGATTGGTTTCTTTTATAATCCTGTGTACTTTATGAATTTAAACACATTGTTTTGAGATGGGCTCCACAGGTTTCACCAGATTGCCTGCCAAAGGAGTCAAGAGCATATAGCACTAAGAATTCCTTGAAAAAGGCCATGATTTAAACAATATGACTACTACTTGCTTGACAGACATGGATCCCCCAAATTCCTCAACTCATTTGAAGCTGCTTTTTTCTCACCTGGGCTATCTCAGACAAGAGACATATCATGAGTTTGAGCGACATCTCTAGAGTCTGTGGTCTGGCATAACTCTCAAGAGTCCAGGGTCTTGGTCATGACACAATGACAGCCCAAGGTCATGGCCATTGTACAATGAAGCCCCAGGGCCAAACTCTAACAAAGGGCCATAAGGCAAATTGTCCCACTTACCATCTAGAAATCCTCTATCCTGTCTCTGTTTTGTTTACTGTGTGTGGACATCTGTTTACTCTCTTAGGTCAGGAGTGGATTGCTGCCTGGAATTCTTTTGGGGGGTTGAAATGAATCATCTGGCAGAGATGGAGGCATTAGAGGAATCAGGGTTTGGTCGAAGACAAAGATAGTCTCACACGGAACCTCTGTCCAACTCCCATGAGATTGAATTTGGAAAGGTCAGCTCTTGGACAAACTCAAGTGTGAACACCCATAGTGTTGGGGATACTTGCCCTCCCTGAAAAATTATCATTGGATCCCAAGGATAATAAACCAGAACTATGCAGAATGTCCCAAAACTCTTAGCGCTGTCTTAAGCCTTAATAATTTGGGGAAATCCTGAATAAAGATGGTAGGGTGGTGGGGGGAAGATTCGACTAGTTGAATTAAGTCAAGGAGCTGATTATTTTCAAAACAATAGGCTACTTAATGATTGTATGCATTTCATCTTGTTTAAAAAGCAGACAAAAACAAACCAAAAATTCTAACCTCTGTTCTATACATTAGCTGAATCAGAGAACACAAGAGGGAAGTCAATTCAATTAACATTTACTAAGCACCTATTATGTGGCAGGTGCATGTTAAGAGCTGGGGATACAAAAAGGGGTGACAGCTGTGTCTGTTCTCAAGGTGCTCGTAGACTAATGCCGGTGACCCAGACAGGGTCACAATTGGAAGGGCGCTGGATGTTGAGTCAGAAGTCACTAAAGTTGGGCTCAAACAGGGCTCTGGGAGGTCTAGGTCCAGTTCTCCATCTGTGGTCCCACAACTGAATGCCATTATGGAGGCCCTTATACTCAGTTAACTTGGTCTTTAGGTATTCACTGATGATATCGATTGTGTTTTTAAAGCCTATATTCCCCAGTATATCCCTCCCCTCCATTAGAGCTGGACTTTATGACAAAGAAAATAATGTAAGGTGGGAAAAACAGTTCAGCAAAATACAGATCAGAAGTAACCAAGGATAACAGATTTAAAGCTAGAAGGGGCCTTAGAGACCTTCTACCCTGATCCTGCCATTTTACAGATGAGAAAACTGGGATCCACAAATCAGAAGTGACTTGTTCTGGATCAAACAGGTCATAAAGACCATACTAGATCCAGGAACAGAATTCAGGCATTAACAGTCCCAAGATTAGAGATGAGGAAAGGAAGGACCCAGGCAAGTTGGTTGATTCTCCCCAGATATATGGTAGAGAGCAGGTCCTTTGATTCAGGCACAAGCTGCCCATGGCACCACACTGCCCAGGAGGGAGTAATCCTGGCTTCTCCACCACTGTCTGTCAGCTTGAGCTCCCATATTCAGGCAGTTTTCTTGTGTTCAATGCTTATGTGCTAGTCAAAGCTTCCTGGGATCCCTCAGTACCAGCAGAATCTGTAGCATGTGGCCAAGAATATTCTGGCTCAGATGTCAGAGACCGGGGTTTCCAGTCCTGACTGTGGAGCTTGATCTGTGACCTTGGACGTGACGCTTGACCTTTGAGGAAGAGTAGCTGCCTCTGGGCTTGTCTACACCCAGATTCACTTCATCCTCCAGACTTGTCCTTTCCTAGAAAGTTGGGAATGGAAGTGAATGACTGCCTTGTTCACCTCCTCTCCTCAACTTTGCAGTTCTGAAACCAGAATCGAATCAGTACTCCATTGTAACTGAAGAGAGTGTGCCTCTCTACTCTGCTCTGGTCCTCATCATCACCCTGTAAGTTTCCAAGTGAAAACACCCTCTCTGGTCACCTACCTTCTTGTCTATTGGCTACCACCTTTCTGAGGGGGTGGCCACATATTTTCTACTCAATAAGAAGTTGAAACCCCCATTCAGTTACCTGGTGGCTTTCTCTACATGACATCCAACAAATGGTGAGACCGAATATTATTTTTTCTTCTTTCCTGAATGAGCTAAAGCAATTGGCCAGTTCTTTTTTTCATCATGTAGGACTGATCACAGCGATCATAGCAGGACATCAATTGGTTCTTCTGATCCAGCCCTGCCATTTTCAACATGTGGAATCTGAGGACTGGATTGGCTAAGAGATTTGTCCTAAGTCACACAGGGAAATAAATGTTGGAGCAGACAAGTGAAGTTAACCATGAGTAAGTTACAGGGGTCATTTTCCAAAGGATTCCCTAACTGAAGAGTTTCCAGAGCCAGCAGCTGCAACTTCCCTTGTAGAAGCAGCAGAACAGTTTAGTGGAGAGGATGGTGGCCATCCTGGCTCTGGCATGAAGTCTATGACCTTGTGCTGTGTCTTAACTCGTTCAGTCTTAATGTCTTCATCCCTAAAGCAGGGATAATAACAGTACCTACCTCCCAGGGTTGTTTTGAAGATTGAATAGGAAATGTATGCATTATAAAGTGCTCTGCAATCTTTGAAAAGTTAGGCATGATTATTTGTTATTATCATTACTAATAAGAGGGACAGCCTAGCCAATCTAGGCTCCAAAGGGACGTGTGACCCATGATCACCATGTGGCTTTCTGGCCACACCTACCAAACCAACCTGGAAACATTCGTTGTTCACTCATGGAGAGCTGAAATTTTGAAAAGAATTGTCTCTTTGACTTCACAGTCCCCACTTCTCTTATCTCTTTGCCTTATGGTGCTGGAATGTTGGGGTACGAGGCCATGGGCGTCAATCCTGGTTTTGCTCCCTGGGAGCTGTGTGTTCCTTGGTAAATGATTTAACTTTTGTAGGCTTCAGTTTCCAGCCTGTAAAATGAGGGGGCTGGACCACATGGCCTCAAAGGTCCCCTGCAGCTCTAAATCTAGGACCCTGCATTCTGCAGGCTTGAAAGGGCTATAAAAATAGGTATTGTCCTCATTAGATTACTGAATCCACCTCCCAGAAGGGTGGAATTCTTTATTCCCCTTGAAGAAAGTCACCCCCAAAGGTCTCTGATTTCCCCTCCCCTTCACTCACTGTCTTTACAAAGGAAGGGAGCAAAACGGTAACGATTAATCCAAGAGACCCTTTAGATGGGAAATCTTGGACAAGAAAACTCCCTTCCCCTCAGCCCTCCTCGGACATATTTATCAAATTAGCCACTTTATTTTCACAAGAACAACTGAACTCCTCCCCGCTAGTTCATCTTGAGTTCAAGCCCCTCTGGGTGGGATCCTGGCTACACCCACTACTGGGCCCTGATTACCCAAGGACCCTTTACCCCATTTGTGTGAGGTCATTTGCCTAGTCTAGGAGCCCAGTGCCTGAGAAGAAGAATCCCTGTCATGTGCTTGGAATAAAAAACCAGAATGTACCAAGGGCCTTGCTTGTTGGCAGGTCACTGGAATGCTTCATTAGGTTTATCTGTACATCTGTAATGTACAGGGCAGGGCCAGGCAAAGCATTCATTTAAAGTAGGTGATGCCAAAGTATCGTGTCCAGGACACCCCCTGGTATTCAGCCTCTCCCCTGTTGGATCCATCATCTAAACAGCTGCTAAAAGGATTTTCCTGAAGGGCAGGTTGGATCGTGTCACTCTCCTCCAGAAACTCCCACTTCTTTGGAGGACGGAACACAAATCTGGTTGAGGCTTTAGAACCCTCTCAATCTGGCTCCAGTCTGGTCCTTGTTCACTGACTAAACCTTTTCCCACTTCAGCCATATGGGCCAGCCCTCACCCAAAATGCCCACTTGTTGACCAAGCAGAAGTGTGTACAGGTCTAATTCCTTGTTTCCTGCTGTTGCATTAATCCTGGGTGATTGATGTAACTTGTCCCTTCTCCAGGGGTCAGTCGTCTACACTGTGCATTTACAAATCTTTAAAAGTGAAGCCAACACTCAGCTCCATCTCCTTCTCCTTTCTACTATCCAGGTACATTATATAACTGGGCACAGCAAAAATAAAGTTGGACCAGGAACCCAGAGAGACCTAGGTTTAAAACTTCTGACACTTCCTAGTTATGTGATCATGAGCACAGCACTTAGTATCTCTGAGTCTCCATTTTCTCCTCTGTAAAATGGATGCAATAATGCTAACAGCACCTGTCTCACAGGGTTGCTGTGGATCAGATGAGGCAACATAAATCATTAAGGATTTTATTTACATCTGCTCTTTCTTCTTCTTATTCATCCTAATTCATTTATGACATGATATTCTGGAGAAAAAACAAAAAACCTCTAGTGTCTCAATTCCAAGAATTACTTTTTATTCCTGGGGGATTGTTTGGAAAGGAAGAACCATATCCCAGTGCAACCTGAAGGGCAAATAGAGTTAATAGTGTTTTCCACAGAATCACAGAATTTGCAATTCAGTGGAAGGAACTTTAGTAATCATCTGACCCAATTCATGTGAGAAAGAGATTTCCCTCTGTAATATGACAGAAAACATGTCATTTGGCCATTCCTTAAAGGCCTCCAGGGAGGAGAGATCGCTTCCTCAGATAAACACTCAATCAGCAAGCATTTCACCAGCTCCTACTAGGTGGATAGAGTGCCAGGCCTAGAGTCAGGAAGACCTGAATTGAAATCCAACCTGACCTAGGGAAGTCACTTCACTCTGTTTGCCTCAGTTTCCTCACCCGTATAATGAGCTGGAGAAGGAAATGGCAAAACACTCCAGTATCTTTGCCAAGAAAACCCCAAATGAGGTCACACAGAGTCAGACATATCTGAAAAAGACTTAACATAAGAATGTACCAGGTACTGTACCAGATGCTCAGGTTGCAGAGACAGAAATGAAATAGTTTTTGCCCTCAAGAAACTTATGTTCTGTACTCAGACCATTCCCCTTTCAGATATTTAATGGTTAAGAAGTTTTCTCTCATGTTGAACCCAAATCTACCTATTTTCAATGTTTTCCCATTGCCTTCCCCTTCTTCCCCGACCCCCCCCTCACCATTACCCTCCATTCCCCATTAGGAATTGAGAAGAACAAGACTGAGCTAAGAGTTGCCTTTCCTGAGGCAACCTTTGAAATATTTGAAGACATGTATCATGTTCCCTTTAAATCTTCTTTGGGCTCTGAATACCTTCCTGGTATGAGGCTCTCTCATTTACAGATGGGGAAACTGAGGTAGATCCATGGAGGAGAGGCAATTTGGTGGAAAGTAGTGGCTCAGAAACAGGGGACCTAGGTTTGAAGCCTCCCACGCAACAGCTGTGTGACCCTGGACAAGCATCTTACCATTTCAGAGAGTCTATTTCTTCATCTATTAAAAAGTAATAAGACAACTTATACCACTGATGTCTCAGGATGGCTGTAAGGAAAACTCTGTTTAAAATGTCATGTAAAAATGACTGCTGTTAAATGGCTTTCCCTAGGTCATACTGTTGGTGAAATGATTCTGAACCTTTCAAAACTTCTCAGATCATATCCCAAGGGTGGCCAAGTCCTCTGCCAACAAATAGGACTTCCTCTGATGGTTAAGATATCTTACTAGGAAGGTGATTCAAAGTCTCAAAACAGCCTCAAGGGTTAGTCACAAGACCTGGCCAGAGCTCCTTACTAAAGTGATGCTGGAACACTTGCTGGGGTTTTCTGACTAATCCATCAGTTCAATAGGGCAGGTATTTTTGCTATAAAGGATTTCCTAAGTAGGATCTGAGGACTGAAGGCTTCAGATTAAGAGGCTCTCTAGAGGTTATCTGGTTCATCCTCTCTTTTCTTTTTTTCCTTCCCTTCCCTTTCCTTTCTTTTTTTAAAACCAGGTGGATTAATTGAGGACTACAGACATAAATGTGGGAAGGAAGTGGAAAAGAGGTATTTGAAGCCTGTTCCTCTGCCTACAAATACACCTCTCTAGCACACCGAGTGTTTCCCCAGCTCTTAGGATTTCCTGTCACAAATGGTGGTAAATGGGTGACTGTCTTCCTAGGCTCTGGACTCAGAGGTACAATCTATGAAGCAAGGCTTACCAGTCCTGACACCAAACCTAAAGAGATCATCTGGTGCCCTGGGGCCAAGTGGAATGTATTGAATCCCTCCTCCACGTGACAGCCTCCAGTAGCTGCCATGAGGCTCTAACTCTCTTTTCAAGGCTGGACTCCTATGGTTCCCACAATTCATCATCCTGGGGCAAGGTCTTGAGGTCTTCGATTTTCTGGTCACCCTCCTCTGGAGATTCCAATTTATCAGTGTCTTCTCTAACTTGTGGTGCTAGAATGGAACACAATACTATGTATGTAGTTGGATGGGAATGGAGATTCCCCTTTAAATGCTAGGAAAGGTATTTTGAGAAAAAGTCAGCATCCTCTTGAGCTATTGAGAAGGAGCAGGGCCTTCTGACTGGGTTAAGCAGGGACCTGTGACAGTGGAACAGAGAAGTGAGAGGAGTAAACCCCTCTAGGTGGGTATGTCTTGGGAGGGGGCAGTGGCAGGGGTGGTGCTGGTAAAGCTGAAGTAAGATAGATAGATCAGGGTATCAGAGAATCAAGGAGCCAGGTGGGGCTGAGCCTGGGGTCACCCAACCTGGCTTCAAATCCTCCCTCTGATGCTTACCAGCTCTGGGACTGGAGATAAATCACTTAATTACTATATGCCATAGGGCTAACTTATTTACTGTCATAAATGGAGTTGGGAACTACACTGGTATTGAGATTTCTCACACAGAGTCCCCTTGGCTGCAGCAATCACAGTTATTCTGCACTTTAGAATAATCCAAAGTAAAATAGTCATGTTCCTTCCTTTCCAGAACATCATCTTCCTTCCATTCCAACATCATGTAAAGATTATCCCACTCTCTGGGAATGTACCCTTTAGTTGAAGGTTTCTAGTCTCCCCAAATCCAAGGCAGATCCTTCTGTTGGAGGTTTCTAGTCCCCCTCCCTCCCTACATCTATGCAGACAGGGAGGCCATGGTCACAGGATGCATTCCAAGTGGAAAATATTGCTGCCCTCTCCACAGAAAGCCCAGCATATTGCTAACAGCTGACCAGCGTGCAGGCAAGGAGAGTTGGGTAGAGAAATTTCATCATCTCCTTCCTTTGTCCCACATGTCTCTGCTGAGAGTTGGGGTGTGTCATAGACAGGTCTGTCTGATAATGCACTGATTAGTTCCATCTTTACCTGCCAAGCAGGAGGCATTTAGAGTCAAGAATTAGGTAGGGGTCTTTGGCCTGAAGAGAAAAAAGAATCCCCCCAAAAGTAAGGAGGTGAGGAGAGGTTTTTAGAGAGGACCATGGTCCCTTCTCATCAATCAAGGCTCTGGAAGAGAGCTGTGGTGCAAGGAGGACACACTGTAGAAGCAGCTTCCCCTAGAAACACGTACCCTGATAATGCTCCCTTCTGAAATTTCCATCTGTATCATTCAGGGCTGGAAACACATGTGTAAAGGAGGGCATCTGACAAGGGCCAGAGTCTGGCCTTGCACTCTCAGGCCTAGAAGAATTCTGAACTTCAGCAGAATCACCCCCACTCTCCTCTCTCCCCATCCTCTCTCAAGGAGGCCTCAGGATGGAAGGAGACATTTCTCCACAAGTCAGTGGTGTTCTTGACCACAGTAAAGAGAAAGGAGGATGGAGGTTTTGCCTTAACTCTATAATCCCAGGCTCTGCACCTCTCAAGCCAGGCCCTGACTGCTATTTTAATGCAATTACTTGCCTGTAAATGTTTATAAAAGGCCCGTTTCAAATGCCTTTTCTTTTAAGAAAAAAAAAAAGGAAAGAAAATGTCTGCCACATCTTCTGGTATCTTTAGGAAAATGTTGTTTTAACCCCTCCTATCTTTGACCCAGCTGCCTTTCCCCCTTGGCCCCTTGCTAATGCCCTATCACTTTCCCTGCATGGGTAGCTCACTTATTTATTTTCTTGATGGTTAACAGTGATATTACATCGAGGCCTAGGAATTTGAAGATTGAAAGGGGGAAAACTCAGAGTTGGCCCAAGTAGGGGAAAGTTGGTCTCATGGTAAGGTCTTCACTAACTCCAAGTTAGCGCCAAAGGACCCACCCATATCATTTTAGCCCTTCTTTTTCAGACATCTTACCTATGACTCAGAGTCCAGCGCAACCCTAAACAACTGGGGAAAGGAGTTTATGGAGACCCTTCCCCAACATGAGCCCCTCTCCCCCAGTAACCAAGGCTGCTCCTTTGGCCACCAAGAGAACAGAGGTTCCTTACAGAAATTCATGGTGGGTCACTCACTACAACTCTGGACCTTGGGGCCTAGGACCTTTTCAGCTGTATCACTGGACTCATATCTGGGGGCAGCTAGGTGGTACAGTGGATAGATCACCAGTGCAGGAGTCAGGAGGACCCGAGTTCAAATCTCACCTCAGACACTTGACACTCACTAGCTGTGTAACCTTGGGCAAGTCACTTAACCCCAGTTGCCTCATCCTGGGTCATCTCCAGTCATGCTGAGGAATATCTGGTCACTGGATTCAGATGGCTCTGTGAGACTGGTGACCTGCACAGCTCTCCCTCACTCAAAACAAAGTCAAGTGCAAGTCATGTCATCATTTCTCTGATGTCATGGTCTTCTTCAGCAATGAAGGGCAAAAACACTCACTCATATCTGGAGAGCCATGAAGGAACGTTGTGTTCATCTTTTTAGACCTCTTTGCTTTAAGGACTCAGAGAGGGGAAGGTAGGTGCTCAAAGTTGCACAGCATCTTGGGGTTGCTGCTTTCTGTAATAGTGGCAGGGATGGTTGGAGCACTCCCAACGGAAGACCTAGATGCATGCCCAGGGCCTTGGGGATGCTCGCAACAGCTATAATACTCCCCCTTCTTGAAGCGTCTCTGTTGTTACTTCTTTCCGATGCTCCTCAAGGAAGCTTATCCTCTCGCCTTCATGTGGGAGAGAAGGGCCAGCTCTTGTAATTATTACTGCTGTTATGATTTTACGAGACCCCATTCCTCTGGTCTGAGCTATCACAGCACCCTCTCCATCTGTCTCTTTCATGCTAGCCCCTCCACCACATGGCTGCAAACTGAAATTCCTAAAGCAGAGATGTGATGTGTATCTGTCCTATTCAGTGAGTTCACGTGCCTCTGGGATAAAATGCAGACTTCTTCATCTGACCCAATCTGGGCGCTGCCCTTATTTCCAGGCTGACTGCACGGTACTGCCTTTCCCATAATCACTGTCCCAGCCATTTCCCAAAAATGCCTCTCATCTCTGGCCTCCTTTCCTTTGCCTCCACTGCTCTCTTTAATCTCTTTAAGTTCCTCTGGGAACCTTTATTCCCTTCAAGGACCGCTGTTGACAACAAGTCTTTCCTGATCCTGCACATTTGGGGGTGTTCTCCTCTACCCCCAATGCAGAAGTTACTTTTCATTTATTGATATTGGCACATGTGTTTATTCCCATTAGGATATAAACTCCCTGAGGACAATACCAGTAGAATAATCTTTGTATCCTCAGGGCTCAGCACAGTGCCTAGAATATAGAAAATACTAATTAAACCAAACTGAAGTGAATTGGATTGAATGGGGGGGAGGGGTGTAGAACTGACTGTTCTGTGGTCTTCAGTAGCACTCAGTGACAGGCCCCGAACTAGCTTGGTAGAGCAAGTGATGCTCTGAGAACACTGAAGGACCCATGTTCTATCCAAACCCATATTAAGCTGATGCATTACAGTGAGGTTCTACTATACAATTTCCACAATTCCCAGGGCTGGCCTGATCACTCAGTCCAACTTGTCTGCATACATTTAATTTTGCCATGAATCCTGATTGCTGTATTTTCCCCAAGACCCATAAATGTAATGAACACACTCTGGTTTAATTCTCCTGGCTTCTCTCACAGTGTTTTTCTTGCTTGAGGAACATTTATCAGAAGCAATTCAATATTCTGTCTTCCTTCAGTTATTTTTCATTCCTTGTCTTTGAATATGTGATTTTCCCCCCTGCCCAGTCATTTCTATTTAGATGAATTAAACCTCAGGTTGGGAAATACCTCAGCCTGTCTCAGACCCACGTTTCCCAAGCTGTAATATCTTGTAGAGAAATTACTCATCATTTCTTGTAATTTCCTAGAGATCTATTGTTTTGGAATACTAGTATCTATCCATGGAGAAGGTGAAATCCATATAGAACATTAGTCTGACATGGTAGACAAAAAACCCCCATTCCAAACTGGAAACCAACCCAAGGTCTCCTATACTCTACTCAGAGAGGAATGAAGGAGGAGATGATTGTCTTTGCTCCAATCAAATCACATCTGGAGTGTAGTTCTAGCATTAGATTTTAGGAAAGACATGGGCAAACTGGAGCCTGTATAGAAGAAGGCACCCATAAGGCCCTTAGGGGTCTTGCTATCCACCCTGCATGGTGTCTTACCCTTCAGATTGCTAGAGGCAGCTAGCCAACTGGCATACTAGATAGTGTTGGATTTGGAGTTAGAAAGGCCTGAGTTCTGATCTTGCCACAAATATTTAATATATATGTGACCCTACATAAGCCTCTTTACCCCCTCAGTTTCAGTATCTTCATTTGTAAAATGGGGATAATAACAGCAATTACATCTCAGGATTGTTGGAAGGATCAGTTGAGAGAATGCTTGTAAAGGACTGTGCAAGCCTTACAGCTTTATAGAAATGCTACGTACCGTTGTCTCTGTTGTCATTACTCCCAGATATCATGCTCAGGGAACTCAGGTCTCTCAGCTCTGGCACTGCCAACTTGGTAATGATTCCTCCAAAAGCAACATTGGGAAAGCAAAAACTTTTTAGAAGCAAGAGTTAAGTGAATTGTACACTGCATACTTTCACGTACATACCCCTATAGCCTTTGGGAGTTTTTTATTTAAAAAGAATGGTTTCTAAAAGTCCAGAAAGAAGTACAGATGAGCAGGATTACTTTGAGAGCAATATGTTAAATATATTTTAAAAGAAAAGCAAACTGTACATAATAGAGATGGTTTCATGTACAACCTGTTCTGTTCTAATATATCTAGGGAATGCTTGCTTTATTTGGTGATTGAGTTCATATTTTTTTAAAAAGAAAGATTTCTAAATTCAATAATGATCTGGCTAGATTTTTATTTTCAAATTTGGGGATTCTTCCAACATGTTTCTGGTTAAGAACCTAGAATATTTTGTTTTAATCAATTTCACTGTCAATCTTAATATTCACTGATTGATCAATCTTAGTTGACCACCTGTTTCTCAAGGAACAGAGCAGAGTAGAGTTGAGATTTAGAAGAAAAAGAAAAAAACAAAAATAAACACCCAAATGTATCTCAAATGCTTAGTTCTATTTAGGGGCAATGCCAGTCCCCAAGCCTCATCAGAAGACCTTGGCGGACAGCATGAACTCTTGGTTGGTGAAGATAGAAGGTAATTTACAAAAACCCAGATATCACTCCCTCTCCTGAGTATTTCTGTTGAAACAGGGATGATGGAGAGCTAGAGAAAGCCTTCAGGGCAGAATCATATTGGACAGGCCTCCCTGGGAGACAAGGGCTGGAGAGATTCCTTGTGAGGTTTGCCAGTGACACACAGTGGGAGGGAAATGGGGCAGTCAAGGGAATGTCATGCTTTTCTTCCTTTTGTTATCTCTGGCTATTTATCCCTTACTGTCACACCCTTTGCTTCCCCTCTGCCCTGATGAAAGGGAGCATGGCAGACAGGGCTTAACCCTCTCACAGCTTCTGTTGAGTTTAAAGACAGAGGCCCACCTGCTCCATCTGCCTCTCCACCCTGCCTCCCCTGCTGGGCTAACAGTCACCTTCTAAGTGACCTTGAACAAATCGCTTAACCACTGTGGGCCTCTCTTTTCTCATCTCTCAAATGATCCTGGAGATCCCACCCAGCTCTAAACCTCAGGACTGCTTTATCAACGTCCTTCCTAAAATGTGTTGGGAGAATGTACTTGGGATCCATGTGTCCAAACTCCCAATCCTCATCTACAGGTAGGTGCCTCTTTTAATTTGTGTATCAGGTCTTCTTGGCATTTCCTTTCCACTGTTCCAAAAGCCACCTCAATTAGTCAATCTACAAGCATTTATTGAGTATTTGTTACATGTTAATTATTAAGTTTATTCTATATAGTAAACACTGTTCCAAGTGCTGGGGTTAAAAAATATTTGAGCAGAAGGTGACTGCCTTGAAGGAACTAATATCCTAATGGCAGCAGAAGGATGGATGAGACAACCTACAAAAAGTATGCAAGCAAGATATATATATATATATATATATATATATATATATATATATATATATATATATATGGATTAAGTGGGGGCGTAATGTCAGAGGAAAGGCACTTGGCAGTGGAGGCTCAGTAAAAGATGGGATTTGTGTCCTTTCATTCTCTGTCTCTCTATTTCTGTCTCTCTGTCTCTCTATGTGTCTCTTCTCTTTCTGTGTGTCTTTCCTCTCCTTTTGCTTATTCTCTCTCTATTTCTCTGTGTCTCTCCTCTCCTCTTTCTCATTCCCTATTTCTGTCTCTCTCTGTATTTATCCTCTCCTCTTTCTCTCTCATTCTCTCTCTCTCTTATTCTCTCTCTCTCTCTCACTTCTTATCTACCCTCTGTCTCTCTCCTCCCTATGTGCCATAGCCATATCAAAGCACCATGTCACTATGAAGTTCCCTCTTACCTCTAGGATCACATGTAAACTCCTTGGCTTGTCATTCACAACCAAATCCAACACATTTTCCCGTGTCTGTCACACTACTCCCTTTCACACCTTCTGTGTTCCCACCACATTGAACATTTTGCTTTTCCTAATATAGGATCCTCCATTTCCCATCTCCATGCTGTGGGTTCTCCTCTGGTCAATAAACTCCAGTGGCTCCCTCCTAGCTACCTCCAGGAACAAATATAAAATGCTCTGTGTTGGCATTCAGAGCTCTTCCTAATCATCCCCTTCCCATCTGTCCATTCTTCCAACATCTTGCTCTGCTCCATACACTCTGGTCTCTTGGCTGATCCACCAACAAGAACCTTGATCTCTTGACCAGGCAGTTTTACCAGCCACCTCTGGGTCTGGAAATTTCTTCTTCTCTCTACCTTGCAGTTTCCTCAGCTTTCTTTCTCCCCTCCATAACAAACCTTCCTTTATCTCCTTTGAGGTTGGTCCCTTCCCTCTGCTGTCTATGTCGTTTATCCTATATGGGTCTTGTATATACAGTTATTAAGATATCATCTCCCCATTAGACTGGGGGCTCCTTGAGGGCAGGGACTGCCTTTGGCCTTTCTTTGTATCTCAGCATTTAGCACAGTGCTTGGCACCTAGTAGGTCCTTAATAAACACTTATTGACCTGGTGAACTTGGCATGATGGTTCACACCTGGGGTGCCCTTCCCTCCTCTGCCCCTTGGAATCCCAAGCTTCCTTCAGATCTCAGTCCAGTGCCCTCTACTCCTTGAAGCTTTTCCTAATTCCTTCCGGAGCTAGCATCTCCCCTGCAGAAAGCTTCTGCATGGGCTTTTGGGCTATCTCTGTCCCTTTAGGCAGAGGAGGCCCTGTTCATTCCTAGCTCATCGATCAACCTAGTGGAGTGTTCTCATGTGATAAAGGAATAGGCTACTGGGTTACTGGGGTAACTGACTGGCTCCATCAGTCCCCTCACTGCATTGACATCTTATTTGCTCCTATGAGAGTGTAAGTGTCCCCTTAATAACAGAGATTGTCTCAAATGTTCCTTTTTTGTCTCTATTGCCTAGTAGAGTTGGGCAGACAGTAGATACATAGTAAATATTTCTTCAGGGCTGGATTGATTCTTAAAAGCATGCCTTTGATTTTATCCCACTGTGCTCCAAAATCCTCATTTTTTCCCCTACTGCCTACTAAATCAAGGTCAAACCTCTTAATGTGGCATTCAAGGCTCTCTGGAATTTGACCTTCTTGGTCTCGTCATTCTCTAAGGCCTCAGTACAGCCAAACTGGACCAGGTGAAACCTTCTCTGCGACCTTGCCCAGTCTAGGTAGCCATGCTTGCCTCCCTCCTGCTTCCACTTGTCCTACTCCTGCCCATCTAGACTTGGGAGAAAAGTGGAAGTAGAGTCATTGATAGCTTGGATGGGCTGCATGAGCAGAAGGAATAGGTCTCCTGGGATGGGGACCCTGGCAGAGACTGACAGACTTGTTATCATACCAGGGTTCATCAGCTGATCACTGTAGGCAGATCCCATGAGTGTAACCGGGCACCAGGAAGGGTCAGGGGAGGAGGTGGGTTTGAGAGTGAGAGAGAGGAAAGATACACATGGAAGGGAAGAGAAACTCAGAGGAGACCCTGGGCCAGCTTCAGCAGCTATGCATCCAACCGGGGACCTAAAGGACCCTCTTCTCCTCCTCATGCCTGAGAAAGCAGGCAGGGCACCTGCCCCTGTCCCTGGCAGGAAGGCTTTTCCTCAAGCCTCTCTCCACTCCAAGCTATCTCCCACTCAGCCGGCAAATTGACCTCCCTAAAGTGCTGGTTTGACCATGTCAGCCCCTCACAAACGCTGGTGGCTCCCTCTCATTTCTATATCAACATCAAACCCTCTGTTTGGCCTTCAAAACCCTGCCTAGCCTGGCATCTTTGTACACCTCCAGTCTGCCCCCTGCCCCCATCCCACTGACACTGTGGCACCACTGGCCCTTGGCAGTCGCTCCTCTCCTGAGTCAGTCCATTCCAACCTGGGACGCTCTGCCTCCTCATCTCCGCCTCCCAGCTTCCTTCAAACCTCTACTGAAACTCTACCTTTTACAAGAAGCTGCTCCAAGCCCTCTTTGATCTTAATGCCTTCACTTTGAAACTACCCCCAATCTATCCTATGTATGTCTTATTTGTAATAATTGTTTCATGATGTCTCCACCGTTATACAATGAGCTCCTTGAGTCAAAGGATAGTTTGGTTTTTTTAATCTTTCTTTAGAGGGCCTAACACATGGGATATGCTTAATAAATGCTATTTGACTGACTGATAGACCAAACAACATCTCAAGGCTTGGCTTCAGTCCCGGACTCACTTCCCCTCCCTTCCTTCTGACTAACCTGCCAGGCATCAAGGAAAGAGCCTAGCAAGATGAAAGGGAAAGAGGAAGCCTTGATTTTCAATCCTGGCAGGTCCTAGATTTGTTTGGAGGGTAGAGGGGCTTCCTTGGGATTTGGCAGCTTCTCCCTCTGTTAAGGTTAACCCTTTGTTAAAAAGTGCATTCTTTTTAACCCAGATGCTGCATAGAAATATTATTTGCTTATCAGGTGTGTGAAAGACTCAATTAGGTGTAGTAAGGAGGGTCTTGACTCCTAAAAACAACCTTTTACCTTTGCCCAAAATGTCTCTCACCTGGGGTACCCTCACCCATTTTTCCACCTCTTAGCACCAGACAAACTCTTTGCCAACAATGGCCACATTCTCTGTAATGCCCTACATAATGGATTCCATGACCAGAGACCATTGACTAGAGGGAGTTCTGCCTGGTCCCTAGATCATCCTTAGGATGAAATTGTTCCTCTTTGAGAAGCAAGGAGGAACAACAGCCATGCTTTACTTCACTCTCTCCTCTCCAGCCATCCCCTCCTCAATCCCTCACCTTCATCCCCAGTTAAGATATCATGAACCATGATCAAAGCTGCTGTGCCATCCTGCACAAAGGTTGTCCATCCACTCCCTGGTGGCCCCTCGGCCATTTCAGTGACATTCTATACAAAGTACCTTTCCTTGGCCACCAATCCCCAATGTATTTTGTCCCCATTAGAAGGTAAGCTCCTTCAGGGGAGTCATTGCCATTGTTTTTGTATACCTGAAATTCATCTCAAGGCTTGGTATGTAGTAGACACTTTATAAATGCTTGTTCATTCATTCATCCCAGGTTGACCAAACTTCTCTTGAAGTTTGGTTATTGAACCTGTTTTGAATCCAACCAATTGTGAGATCCTCTAGCTTGCATCCTGTCTGCAGGAGTAAGATATGCAACTTAGTTCCCTGCTTTGGTGACTATAGAAAACCCTGGACCTTCCTACCATCTACCTTACAAACAAGGGAAGGAGACTTACCTGGGCTTGGCCTCTTCTCAGTGAACCTGGGGTGGTTTCTGATCACTGGTCACTTCTTTCCTTCCTCACAGCTTTATCTGCAGAGAATTTTTAAAAACCTAGCTCTCCCCTGGAAAGACCTCTCCAGTGATTAACCAGTCCATGAAGGCATTGGTTTTAGCACCTTATAAATAAGTAATATCCCCAAGTCCAAAAACTGAGCTGATGGAAGACCTGCGATGGAAGACAACACACCAGACAACCATTTCTTTTCCTCCCATTCTTAGCTAAGGCACTTCTTCCTTTATTTTTCAAAAAATAATTTAAAACATTTTTCTTTAAAGTTTTGAGTTTTAAATTCTATCCCTTCTGTCTCTCCTCCCTGAGATGGTAAGCAATCAGATATAGGTTATACATGTTCAATTGTGTGAAACCTTTCCATATTAGTCATTTGTACAAGAAGACTCATCTGAAAGGAAAAAAATGAAAGAAATAAAGTGAAAAATAGCATATTTCAGTCTGTATTCAAACACTCTCAGTTCTTTTTCTGGAGGCAGAACATATGCTTCATCATTAGTCCTTTGGGATTGTCTTGCATCATTATATAGCTGAGAAGAGTCAAGTCATTCACAGTTCTTCATCAAACAATATTGCTGTTGCTGTGTACAATGTTCTCTTGGCTCTGCTCATTTCACTTTGCATCAGTTCATGTAAGTTTTCCAAGTTTTTCTGAAATCATCTTGTCATTTCTTACAGCACAATAATATTCCTTTACAATCATAGACCACAGCTTGTTCAGCCATTCCCCCACTTGTTGGACATCCTTTTCAATTCTAATTCTTAGCCATCACAAAAAGAGCTGCTATAAATATTCTTGTACAAATAGGTCTTTTCCCCCTTTTTGGAATGTCTTTGGGAAATAGACCTAGCACATTTCTTCCCTGAACAGCAAAAGCAGTCCTTATTCTGTGACTCTAAGAAATCCCACCCAGTTCACCCCTCACATGCCTGATCCAGAAATAGTGATTTATCTCCCAGACCACCTAGTCCCTCCGCTTTTAAGTCAAATGGTCAATAAGGTTAATAACTGTGTTGAGGCCACCTGTTCCCTGGGAAACAGATTGAGGCCAATAACCCATTTTATCATGACCCACAGACAGCTGGCAGATACCAAAGGCTTCCAGGGACTTTAGGCCACAGCCAGATTTCATGGCTGACCAGGAGGTGAAAGATTCCATCCATCATCCGTGCTCTGATGAGTCATAAGGAGACCTTTTGAGTCTGGTTTCCTTTTTTAAAAAATTAAAAGGACTCAGCCTTTCAAGATGTGAAGTTTTGATGACCACCCACCTTGTGGAGGGTAAAATCCATCTGAAAAGACCAACTGGAAAGCAGAGGCAGCTGTGGTGTGGGGGGAAGGGCATTCAGCTGTGACATCAGCTGGAGGCCCTGGCTCTGTCCCTGCCAATGATCACTTAGTGAAGTTCAGAGGAGTGCTAGTGGTGATCTTGTTGCTTAGTCATTTCATTTGTGTCCAACTCTCTGTGATTCCATTTGGCAAAAATTCTTGGCAAAAGTACTGGAATGGTTTGCCATTTCCTTCTTCAGCTCATTATACAGATGAGGAAATAGAGGCAAATAGGGTGAACTGACTTACCCAGGGTCACACAGTCAGTATGTTTATGAGATCAGATTTGAACTCCTGAAGATTGATCTTCCTGATGCTAAGCCTAGGGCTCTGTGCTCTCTTGCTTATTGTGTGTGTGAAGGACTCAATTAGGTGAAGTAAGGAGGGTCTTGGTGCCACCTAACTGCCTTTTGAAATGTCGGCTCTCTGGTGGGAAGGATGGAAGCCAAATTTCAGGGTGGGTAAAGGAAGTGTTGAAATGGAGGCAGAGAGCATAGACCACTTCAGCCTGGCATTGAAGGACCCCCATGATCTGGCTCCCACCCAGCCTTCCAGTCTCTCTCCTGCTTTTGCTCGTCTCCCCTCTATCCCAGATAATCTTGTGTCAGTCACTCGATAAACATTAATTGACTATTATATGAGGCACTGTGCTAAGTCCTGGGTTAAACTAAGAGCTACGCCATGGCCTAGCATGTGCCCGCACTATCTGCTCTGCCTTCCTTGCCTTTGCTTCCAGGCTCCACTTGTTGGAATTTCATCCATTTTTCAGATCCAGCTTGAAAGTGACCTTCATGAAACCTTTTCTTATTCCCCACCAGATTTGAGTCCTCCTCCAAGGAATGACCGTGGCATTTTGTTCAGACCTTTCATGAGAACTTTCCAAATTCTGCCTGTATTGTCACGATTCCACATACCTATATCTTCCTTCCTGTTAGAGTGTAAGGTAAGCTCCTTGATGGTTGTGACTCTCTTGTCTTTTTCTTTGGATGTGCCACAGTGCCTTGCCTACAACAGGAATTTTCAAAAAGTTTGTTGAATGAATACTCAAATGGATGAATGTAAATTGAGTTCCAAAGCCATTGGTATGAGACTCTCTTCTCTGTGGTGGAGATCAACGACCGGGTCCTCTGTGTTGGGCAGGGCAGAGTTGGTGACTGTAGAAGAGAGAAGGGGATCAGGCCTCCAGTGTCTTCCTGTTTTGGGAAATCCTTCAAGTATCTTCAGGTTTCCTCAGTCTCTTTGGGCTCTGTCAATGCTTTGGGCACTTCTGGCTTCTAGTTCCAAGAGAGAATATGTACCATGCTAAGGCTGTTGAAGAGCAAGGGGCAGCCTCCTCCAGGTCTCTAGGGCCAGCTTGATTTGCTAGAGACTTGGGTAACCTCCCCTTGGGGGAGATCTGAGACTTTCTGGGTTGAACTGAATTATCTTGCTCTCAATGGGAGAGCTCCTTCATTATGAATTGTCTAGTTTATATCCGTGTGTGTGTGTGTATGTATCTTCTTTGATTTCTGTGGGCTACCTAGTTGGATAAATGGGTTTCTTTGTTATTTGCTGAATGTGTTCATCATGGAACTAGTATTTGCTGGGAAGGAAGTCAAGCTTTGAGTATAAAGTTTGGGTTCCCTCTCTCTGCCTTGCTTTTAAGAGACAGTGATCAGAAGTTAGCTAGAAGCTGAAAACCACATTTTCCAGACTGATATTTAAGGAAGCAGATGAATATAATTCAGGCCCAGCATTCCCTCTCTCTGAGGAGAGCAGAGTAGCCAGGTAGCTGTCCTCAGCCTCCTGCTTCCCATTGGTAGGAAATCAAGTGGCCCTTGGAGGAGGCTGAGGTAGGAAGAGGCTGGAGATGTCTATTCTGCCTCTTTGATCCATACAAGGAGAACCCCAGGCTACATGTGGTAAATAGCCCAGCCAGGTAATGAAAAGTGGTCAGGAAGTTTGATAATGAAAGGGTGAGAGTAACAGCAAAAGATAGGTTTAGCCAAAGGCATTTTTTTTTAAGATAGAAGAGACATAAATTCTTACCCAAGTTAATACTTTCTGTATTGTAAACAAAGAGTGATGTTACATTCTCTAAAGGCAAAATGTTGTAATGGAAAAAGTGTAGACATGGAGGGAGAAAAGACCACCGTTGAAATCCCACACCTGCCCCTTATTAGCTGCATTACCCTGGGGCTGGTGTATCCACCTCTCTGAGCTTCTTGGGTGTTAGGAATCACAGTTAACAATCTCACAGGCTTGCTGAAGAGATCCATGTGATGGTGCTAAAGAAATGGCAGCAGCCAAAAATCACTTTCTCCATTCTCTTTCTCTCTGATTTTCACTCTGCTCTCTATTTCTCTATATTACTCTCTGTCTCTGTCTGTCTATAACTTTCTCTTTCTCTCTGTTTTTCTCTGTCTTTGTCTCTTTCAATCAAGAATAGGTCTAAAGAATGCAGGCTAGAAAAATCCCCTTCTGCCAATCACTTAGCAGAGTGGCCAGGCCAGGTCCTTGCTCTTCCCTAGGGCCACTGGAAGGTGACTGTCTTTACCCATTCCCTGAAAGTCCTCCTTGGAGGCCCCACTGTGATGTGGAAGTAACCTGGTGAGCTCTGAGGCCAGAGGGCAGCTGATACAGGTCCTCCTGGCCTCCTCCGCTGAAAAGGTTGCAAGTCTTGCTAAGCAGCAAACAACATTTCCATCTTTTAACAACCAGTGGGGCTGAAGGACAGAGATCCTCTTTTCTGGATAGTTGACTACCATGTCATGAATTTCAGGGACCCTCAACAGCTAAGCTAAATTCCACTAAGGCAGGGAGAATAACCTTTTGTGGAGGGGGAGGAGAGCAAATAAAACCCCAGATCTTTTAAAATATTGAAATAGAAATAGATGTTTCTTCTTAGTTTTTTTTTGTTGTTGTTTTTGAGCTGTTTCACTTGTGTCTGACTCTTCTTGACCCCATTTGGGGTTTCTGTGGCAGAGACACCAGAGTGGTTTGCCATTTCCTTCTTCCTCTCATTTTACATATGGGGAAACTGAGGCAAACAGGGTTAAGTGATGTGCCCAGGGTCACACAGCTAATAAGTGTCTGAGGGCAGATTTGAACTCAGTTCTGGTACTCTATCCATTGTGCCACCTACCCCTTTTTCTTAGAAACACTAAACCAAAATATGCATTGTTCCATCTGCTTACTAATTCAGGGCTTCATGAATTCATTATTTGGTCCATATCAAGTTGAGTCGAGCAAACAATCCTTTTCTAAGCACTTACTAAGCACGTGTTGGGGACAGAAAGCATAACAAGGCTTTCACCCAAGCCTGGGGTTCTTTGCTCACTGCTGTACATACAGAAGGGGGTGTGAGCAAGTTAAAGGAAAGAACAAAAATGAAATGTGGCATGTAATTAAAGCAATCCAATCGACTCATTTAGTGAAAATGAAAAATTGGAAACAAAGTCATGAATGATCATTATTTCCTACAGAAGTTTAACAGATGTAAATCAATCAGTACAACAAGGGAGCCCCAAGAGCCTTGAAACCACCACTGTCTGGGAAGACTTCAGCATATACTTGCCAGGAAGAAAGAGAGGACTGCCAAGGAGAACACCAGATGAGAACATAAGCTCATTTATAAAATCTTGCAGAGCAGAATAATGAGAGATTATAAGGATAGTCATCTCATAAAACAATGAAAGGCTATGCGGGGAAAACTGAAAACTCAACAAGAAACCTAAACAATACAAATCAACTTGAGAACACTTAAGGATCAAACTGGAAGAGCATGGATGGACAAAAACTGGAAAATATCTGCACAGACATCTACAGCAAACTGTTCTTTCCATGAATGAAATTTTGAGCTGCTGCATTCGAATCCTAACCATCCAATATGCCATTGATTGATGATAAAGAAAACAAGGAAGGCAGTGGGAATGTATATTGAATGAATCTATGCTAGAAAAAGAGAAATCTGAAGAATTAAAATCAGTCCACCAGATAGCTTCCAGCCTGCTTTCCAGACTTATTTTATATCAACTCCATCCCTTTCCCCCATCCATTGCAGCTTACATGCATATATGACAATCCAATCTCCTTGGACATAAATCAGTTGTAACATGCTATCAATATAAAACTCATGGAAGAAGCACATAATAAAATACATCATTCTCTTTGTTTTTATTTGGCAATAAGAAATATTTTTCTCTAGAAAGGCCAGGACAAAATTGGCCAATTAGGAATTAATGCCAAAGGCAAGTAATGACACAAAGCAAGAGAGCCTCCTACTACCTTTGATGAGTTCAAGTCCTTTAGATCATGAACTTCTTGAAGGCAGGGACTATTTTTGCCCCTTTGTAATTCCAGGGCTTAGCACATAGTACACAATTACTGTTTATTGGTCTGACTTGACATTCTCAGATATTGAAAGAAATGACTGCTATTATTGCTAAATGACTATTGGTGATCATTGAAAGGGAATGGCATGGTATAATCAGAAAAAAAGGCAAATATTCCAATTTTTTTTAAAAAGGAGAATGAGAATTGAAGCTGCAATGATAGGTCAGGGAACTTGACCACACTTTTTGGTAAAATTCTAAACTTTTTATAGAGCTGGGATTCTTAATTTTTTTTGTGTGTCACAGGTACCTTGGGCAATCTGGTAAAGCCTTCAGATCCTTTGTCAGAAGATTGTTTTTAAAAATATAGACTACAATGCATAGAATTGGAAAGGAAATGAATTATATTGAAATAGTTATTAAAACTTTTTGAAATTTTTAAAGTTTACAGACCTCAGTTTAAGAACCTTTTATCATGCGAAGAAAAGAAAAGGGAGCATAATTCTTTCCACACATGAGTTTTGGGTTTGTTTTTGTGTTTTTCCTCTTAGCAAATAATAAAAGAAATATTGAATTGAAGTGGAATCAAGTGAAAAGATGTTTCACGTGGTCTGTCCATATTTGCTTCTGGGTCATTTTCTGTTGATCAGCCAGGCAATGAGTAGGAAGCTTGATTTCTTCTTGTACCATGGCTTGGACAGTTCCCCTCACATCTGTATTAGTGCTCTTCATCAGAGCTCATCTTTACAGCTCAGGTTTGTTCCATGGAGACAGCAGAGATCTTCAGGAAACAAACAAACAATATTATAGTCCTGAGAAAGAAAGTATGTAAAAGTCTTGGAAGTAATAAAGAAAAGCAAATGCAATCAACAGACTCATGAACCACATGTCTGAACTTTCTCCCCACAGTTCTCAGGACTTGCTTATTATTGAGGGTAGAAGGAAGGGTGGGGAGAAATGAAACTTCATTGGAGGTTGGAGTCACCCTCCAGTGATGCCGACAGTGGTACTAAGTTAGGAGAACTGGGAGTTGGACACAGGTAAACATCCACATGACATTTTCTAGTAGCTCAAAGAATGTTTCAGACTACTCTGATCTAAGACTGTTCATTGCTTATTCCTGATCAATCAATCAAACCTTTCCTGTGTTAACAAGTACAAACCTCTCCAGAGCTATGAGCTGTCCCCCATCTGATCCTATTTGGATCAAGGCAGGCTTAATGCCAATTCATCATATAGAGGAAATGGTTACACTTGGAAACCAGTGTGCCTGGAACAGAGATGAAACCCAGTCTGATTAAATAAAAATGATGAAGAGAATGGGAATAGAAATAATAAGGACAGAATGCTACAATGGAAAGAATATGAACTATGTTCAAATTGCACCATTGTCCTTTCTCTCGAGCAAGGAATTTTGTCTCTTTGGGTCTCAGTTTCTTCAACTGTAAAAAGAGAAGGTAGGAGTAAAAGGACATTAGCATCCTTTTAAGAACTAAAATATCTCTTTTAGCAAAAATAGTCATCTTTTCTACTATCAAAGCCCCAAACGACAACATTTGCATGAAATAGTCCCGGACAGATGTCTAAGTCCTAGTCTTCTTATCCTGTGCCTTCCAGGGATGCCAACTTTTTCTTGCTATGGCTTGCACAAGATACTCCATGTCCCAGATCTGGGCATTTCCCTTGACTGTCTTCCACACCTGGGATGCTTTTCCATCATCTCAGCCTCCTGACTTCCCTGGCTTCCTTCAGTCCCCCCTAAAATCCCACCTCCTACAAGAAGCCTTTCCTGATTCCCTAAAGGCTAGCACCTTCCATCCCTCTGTTGGTTATTTTCAACGTATCCTGCTTATTGTATCTGTAGAGAGGTACATGGCGTCTCTCCCATTAGAAAGGCTCTGTGAGACTATCTTTGTAGTCCAGTGCTTGGCACACTTTCTGACACATAGTAGGTGCTTCATAAATACTTGTCTGACTGAAATGAATTGAGATCTGAGTTTTAATCTGACACATATATCTGGGTGACTATAAATAAGTCATCTCAGCTCTCCAAGCCCAGTTTGCTTATCTGTCAAATGGGTACAACTATACCCAGATTGATGCCTCCTGAGTTTGCTGGGGGATCTCATGAAATTACCAATGTAAAGTGTATAACCAACCTGAAGGCCCTGTAGAAATGCCACTGCTTATTTGTATCCCCCACCATCAGCACAGTGTCTGGTATATAATAAACTCCTAATAAATGTTTGTGGATTAACTGGTGGATGATGGAGCAACATAGAAACATTGGATTCATCTTAAAACAAAGCACTTTAATTCCACATTCTCCTATGTTTCACTCTTCCTTGATATATTTATAAAAAGAATGTCACATAATTTAAAGGAATAAACTCTCTTCCCATTTAAGGCAGAGAATGCTTGTTGAATGGTCAGTATCAATTCAATAGATTGGTGGGGAGGCTTTTGGAAGAGTGGAAAATGGGGAAAACTCCAAGAGTTTCCCAGAATTTATTCTTGACCCTGCGAAGAAAATCAAGTTCAAGGGTTATCATTCAACTGATAATCAGTAAAGAGAAGCTAGAAAAGAGAAGGAAATGGAGCCATGCTTAGAGCCCCTTATCTGATGTTGAGGGACAAAGGAACACTGGGGGATGGAGACGGCTTGGTTGCAGTCTGTCATGTGATCAGGGGCCTGGACTCAATGGGATCTTTGTTGTCCAGATAAACGCCCCACTTTCCTCACTGGGGACACTTGGGGCCCCACTTTCTATGTCTAATTATTGAAATTGATGTGGATAACAGGCCTTTGCATAAAGGCTGCTTCTCAGAGGGGGCGGGCAGAGCAGGATGTTGGGAGCCACAAAGTTTTTGCCTCTCTCTTGAAATAAGTTTTATGCTTGAGTCCATGTGGCTATACGAAGGATTTTCTGTGCACATTTCCTCCTCAGTGGGTCTGAAACTTCCTTATGCTACAGAGAAGTGACCATCTCTTCCCTTCCTTGAGCTTCCGTTGCCTCATTTATAAGATAAAGGTGTTACGGGTGGAGTACCAGGCTTAGTCAAGAAGGCCTGCTTTCAACTCTTGCCCCTGGGTGACCTTGATAAAATCACTTTATGTCCCTGAGACTTAGTTTCCTCATCTGTAAAACAGAGATAGTAGTGGCACACCCTGACAGGGCTGTTACCCGCTAAGATGAGGTGTCTGCTTTACAGAGTAGTTTGCATGCCTTGAGTCATTGTATGAATGGTAGCTTTTATGATTACCAGGCTTGTTAGCGGTAAGAGTCACCCTGATAGCATATACCAAGTCTCTTTCTGCTGGGGTTGGCTTAAGTGAATTCAGACGACACAATGAAATTCCTGAAATAGCTTCTAGAATTTTGAGGGGAGAAATGGACGTGGGTTTTGGGGAAAAAATAAAATCAAAGTCTTGCAGTTAGAGACTCATTTTCACTTTTTAATTCTTTTTACATGTGGTTGCTATTAAGAAATTTTCTCAATTACCCCTCTAGCGTATCTTTTTTGACCTTGTGGAATTAAAATGATCTGATTTACTTTCTAATGCATCCAAGTCCTCTGGGAAAAAATATCATTCCAATGTGTCCCTAGGTAGCAAGGTTTCCCTGACAGACTCTGAAAGTCTCTCTTCCCAGGAAGCCAAAGGTCATGGACAAAGTCAGGCCACAGATTAGCCTGGGGTAAAATACCATGAATCCAGGAGTTTATGACAGCCAAGTCATGTGACACAAGGGAGAAAAAGCAATATCAGACAAGACTAGACAGAATGGTGTGGGGTCTCCATGGACAAAGCAATTATTAGCTCTTGTAGGCAGAATCAAGGCAAGAGACAGCCATGGCCTGGATCAAAAACTCATAGCTGATCATAACTTCTTATCCCCTGGTCTGCACCAAGACACTCAGGGTAGACTCTAGCTCAAGGGCCATGATGTCATTTGGATAGAACAGTGGGCTGGGGTCAGGAAGACCTACATCCCAATCTTTTGTCTGGATCCTCCTACCTCTGTGAATCTCCTCACTGGACAGGTAGCATAGCACAGTGGAAAGAGCTCTGGATTTGGCATCAGAGGACCTAGGTTTGAATACCACCTCTGATGCTTACTACCTATGAGACTCTAGGGGCCTTAGTTAAACCAGCTCTAAAATGAGGAGCTAGACTGAATGGTCTTGGACACCCCTTCCTGTTCATGATCTGTGACCCTACAACCTGAAATCGAATCCTCTTTACTTGACAATAGTTGGTGACAGTAAAGTCACATAATATCTGAGTCAACATAGATAAGTCACCTGGTCTCTCTGGGCCTCATTTTTTTTCTATAAAATAAAAGGACTGAGGTGGAAGGCTTTGAAGTCTTTTCAAGCTGAAATCTCATTCTAATGACTATGTAAAACAGAGATAACAATGCCTGTAGCACTAACAAACAAGGGAATAATGCAGACAAAGGAGTTTGCAAACATTCAAAGTGCTACATAATTTTCAGCTACTGTTTTTCTTATTAATTCCCTCCACATCCCACTGTGTGGGGAAAGGAGACCCTGCTGTTAGTGACAAGCACTGGGTAGAGGAAGTCAACCTGATGTGTGTGCACGTGCATGCCAGATATGAACATGAGGGACTCCACACCATTAGGTGACTCTGTGTTCCTGTCGGTGCTAATGTCCCCTGATCAGACTTACTCAACTCTTTTGGCATTTTTAGTGTAAGATGGAGGAGACCTGGGGTTCTGGAGGTCTGAGGCTTTCCCTCTCAGTCTTCCAGGTTTTGATGGGTGTGGTCCTCTCTGCTATGCCACTGTGAGGGCAGTACATAGGCTGCAAGTTGTGGGCTTTCATAGGGGTTACATGGAGTCTACCACTTGGTTCTATGCTATTTGGGATCAAGGACACCAGGTCCCCCTAAGAGGAGGGTGGAAAAGTGACAGAGTTTCCTTTGGGTTGGGTATCAGAGCCCCTGGCCAGCTCTTCATGATTCAGTGCAAGTCCCACAAAGAAGGATTAGCTAGAGTTGGACATATTTGAGACAGAATGCCATACTTGCAGAGGATTCCAGTCAGACTGGAACAATATGGCTCAGGTATTCAAAGGGAGGCAAGGGAAGATCAGACCATCATGGACTGATAACCAGACACTCTTTAGGTTTCTGTTACTAACAGGATTCCAGGACCCCTTCCAAGAAAACCAGTGGCTGTAACGAGAACTCAGTTTATGACTGATTGAAGAGCTAACAAATAAGTAACTGTTAATATACAGATTGACTCGGTTCTTTAAAACATACATGGGCCAGATTTTTAAATTTCCTTATATCTCCCACTCTTCCCTAACTGATGTTTCGCTCCCTTCTATGGCGGAAAGAGCAGTCAACTTGGATTTTAGAGAGACCTAGGTACAAATCTCATCTTGGGAACTTACAAGCTGTGTGATCATGACTGCATCAATTCAACCTTTATGAGACTCAATTTATTTATCTATGAAGTGGAGACAATAATTTCTTTAGAACGTACCTGGTAGCTATGCGCCTTAGATAAGACTTTATGTATATAAACACACACAGATGTGTGTATGTGTGCATATATCTATATCTATATATTTGAAAATGCTTAAGCCCTTATATCAATGTGATCATCATCTTCATCACCAACACTACCATCATCATCATCATCATGCTTTCAGATTCTTGCAGCCTTCTGTCTGGTCTGGATGCTAGAATCAAGCCCTAAATTTCTAGATGATGAACTGACCCCTCTCTAGTCTCTAGGCAGAGATTTCCCTCCTGCTTCCTGAAGTTAGAACCATCGGTGGCTGCTATCTATCTTCCCTCTGTTTGTGCAGATCACTTCCTCCACCATTGATTATCCTGATCATTCTCACCTCCCTCTTTCTGTCCTGATTCATACTCCTTGATGCATAAAACTAATTTAGCCTTTCTAGCCATGGTTATGGGATTATCTGGGAAGCTTTATGTGGGGCGTTGGGGAGTAAAAACAATATAGCATGCTATGGATAGATTTAAGAGGGTTCATGACCTTGGATAGGAGATACACACACATATTCTTATTTTTAGAAACTTCTGGCAGAAATTTAGTATTTATTAAAAAAAATTACCCTGAGAAGGGGTCTGTAGGTTTTACAGGAATGTCAAAGAAGTCCATGACCCACACAAAAGGATTAATAAACCTCTCATTAGGACATCCAGTCCTTAGGTAGACCAGGAAGCCATCTTCCAACTGGGACTGAGGATAAAGCTGTCAAATAGTGTGCTTTCTCTAGAAACTTCCTAACCTTCAGGAGTTAATTATAAATATTTTTTTTAAATCAGCACCAAATTATAAGGATAAACAAATGAAGATAAGAAAGGGGCAGTCAATCGACATTTCCTTCCTTGGCTTAGAGCTTGGGAAGGGGAGAATATCTCTGAGGGGACCATGTCACTCAAATTCAGTCAATCCATTTATCAATCAGTATTAATTAAGCTGTGCTTACTCTGTTCCAGACACTATGCTAGGCACTGGAGATACTAAGAGTGAAATGTCCCTATGATAGTGAAACTCATAAAAACTGATGATGTTACAGCACGACAGAGACACAGAGATGCAGAGGCAGAGATAAAGACAGATAGAGACAGAGAGACAGAAACAGAAACACAGAGACAGAGATAAATATAGAGACAGAGACAGAGAAGAGGGACCAGAAAAAAACTTTGGGGAACACTTAGAGTTAGAGGAAGTTAAATAAATGTTGAGACTGAGGACTATACAGTAAAGAGAGTTTTATGAAAACCCAGAGAGGAGAGAGTATCCAGGAAGAGGAGGTGGTCAAAGTGTCCAGGGCAATCAACAGGTGGAGAAGGCCAGGGATTGATAAAAGATCATCAGACTGGACGTGGAAGAGATAATGTGAATTTGAAGCCCGGTGGCCCTCCCTTGGTAATACAATTCTCGTCCCTCTGCAGCATCATGTGTATCTCTCTCTAAGTCAGACAACACATCTGCTTTCCTGAAACTTCATTCCCCTCTCTGCCTTCTTTTTCCCAGGACAGTTTCCAAACCAGTCCCAACCACCTTCAGGAACAGCCTATATTTCTGATATAAAATATCTGTTGCTATGCATTCTGGGATTCTTTTAACTAGTAAGTTAGGATGTCATTCAGCACATTGAGAAGGTACAATGTTCTAGGTTCCTTTTAATGTCCTGTAGAAATGGGACCTTATGGAAAGCTCCTGTTCTTTTCCAAGGTCACTTAGGGTCTCACCAAAGGCTCAAAGCTTTTAGGACAAAGCTATGACTTTCATGGTAGGCCCCTGAGGCCATTAATGAACTATCAGTTTGTAAAGTGATGTAGCTGGCAGGACAGAGAAAATAAGGAAAAACACTTCTTTTTATAAAGAAGTAGAATTTCAGATAACCATATATTCTTAAAATGGAATGATAAATAGAATAAATTGTGTCCAACTTAAGCAGATACAAACCTGACCAGCAACGGATTTAAAGAGAGTTAGGCAAAGGGTCAGGTTCACCGACTGCTCACATGAGCCCTTCTGCCTATGGGAATCAGTTTAGGCCCTGATAAGAGGCAATGCCTTGTGAGCTTAGATTTATGGTCCTTGATGTCATTTAAAAGACAAGAACTCTGAATTGGACGTCATGGTCTGCAGTGGGGTGGAGTGGGATGACCTGACTATGGAAGAAGGTGGATACAAGGTGTTGGTAAGAAATCAGGATGGAAAGAAGGGTGAGGCCTTGAAGGACAGTCGGGGAAGTTTGGAGCTGATGAAGACCTCAGCTCAAGACCTTTGTGCTCTGCTGATACCCTAAGGATATCAAGAGATTTTGAAGAAGGTTCTCCAGTTCATTAGAAGGACCCTGTGAGGCAGACCTATGGGAGGAGATGGATGAGACTCACTCAGCCTAACAGGAAAGAATGGGCTACAATCTGTGTCATTGCAGGGAATGTCCTTGTGAATGGGATTACTGATGCACCGGAGGATTTGAGCACACATCCTGGGTACAGGGAATCCCCCTCCTCTACACATACACAAGAAAAGGCCCCTGCCCTCACATTAGATTTTGAGAAGCAAGACCCCCTCAGCACTGTGGAGAAGAACTGAGATCAGTTCTTCTGATTAGTAGTCATGGGAAATGTTAAGGACCACTGAGTCTTCGATTTAGAACTGGGAGCATCCTTAGAGGATGCTGCTAGTTCAAAACCCTCTTTTACATAGGGAAAAAAAAAACAAAAAAAAACCAAGGCATGGAGAGGTTAAGTAATTTGACTAAGGGGCAACTAGGTGGTGTATTAGATAGAACTCTGACCCTAAAGTCAAAGGAACCTGATTTAAAATCCAGCATCAGACACTTACAAACTGTATGACCCTGGACAAGTCACTTAACTCTCTTTGATTCTGGTTCCTCCTCGGTCAAATGATCTGGAGGAGGAAATGGCGAACTATTCCACTATTTTGGCCAAGAAAACCCCTGAAGAGGTCAGACATGAATGCAATATGACTCAAGAACAACAAAGATTTGGCTATGGATGCACAGCTAGTAAGTTTCAGGAGCTGCATCGCGAGTCCAATGGAGATCTTTTGACAGCGAGTCCGTCACCGTATCAATCCAACAAACATTTATTTAGCACCTACCATGGAACAGGCACAGTTGTGAACACTGGGGGGATGCAAACACGCACAATGAAACAATCCCATCTGGCAGAAACTTTCATTCCCATGGGGAAGACACATTCCGACATTGATGAGGAGCGGGTGAGGGATTTTATTCCCCAAAATGTTGTCAGAAAAAGTGCTGGAAGGAAGAAACCCCTGAACACGTTTAATTACAGATGTCAGGTTGGAACACGCTCCTCCCATCAGTCAACACGAGATAACAAGCTCAGCATCACCAGTTGCGATGGATAATACCGTAAAGAGACCTTCGAAACAGCTCGGTGCATGTGTTCCTAGGTACGCCTCCGAGAAATCTGTCATCGACTGCCCGTAAGTGAGCTATAAAATGACAGAGAATTAATTTCCTGTATTCTTGTGGTTAAGTGTACGGCCTTTGCCCTCCAGGCTTTTCTCAGTTGTAGCCTCTCGTTCTTTGGCTCCGCAGGATGGGAGCTGGCTTGGGGAGCCAGGAATGTGGAACGTGCCTGCCTGGGCTGTGTTCAGACAGGCTGGCTGTCGGCCAGGGGATAACAGAGAGAGAAACGAGAGAAAGCAAGTCTGTGATATGGAAGAGTGAGGGACAGATGTTACTTAGACTCTGCATGGTGGGGCTCATCAATGCGCCAGTCAGATAATGGATGAGAGGAAGCCATAGACCCAATCAGCTCTAGGAGAAGTGTTCGTTTTGGACGACCTGCTACCACGAACTGTCCCTGTCTGCAGAGGCTCTAACGAAATGACTGTGGGACCAAGGAGGCAACCTTGGTCAATGGGCAGATGATGACACTCCACCCCCACCCCCACCAGGGAAAGTCCCATGCTGTGGAAGTGGCTAGCGTGCCCTGAGCCCAGGGTGAGGATGACCCAAGTTGGAATGGTGCCGCAGACACTTGTTAACAGAATAATGCTCAGCAGGTCACTTAATTTGTTTCCTCAGTTTTCTTGTCTGTAAAAATGAGGAAAATAATAGCACCTAACTCTCAGGGCTATGGTGAGGATCAAATGAATCATATTTATAAAGCACTTAGTCCAGTGCCCGGCACAGAGTAGGTATTATTTAAATGTTTATTACATGATTCCCCTTCCCTAATCAATGCTTGTTGGATCAGAACTTGGAAGCAGAGTTAGTAACTCTCTCTGCTCTTGGGCAGGTTGGGTCTTAACAGAGGACAGGGCAGGTGCCAACCCATGAGGCTGTGATTTTGGGAGTGTGTGTGGTGGCACTAGGATGCCAAGTCTCTTTGCAAGATCAAATCTGGCCTCAGACACTTACTACCTGGGTGACCCTGGGCAAGTCATTGATCCTGTTTGCCTCAGTTTTCTCATCTGTTAAATAATCTGGAGAAGGAAATGGCGAACTACTCCAGTATTTGTGCCAAGAAAACCCTAAATGGGATCACGAAGAGACATAACTGAAACCTGAACAGGACCTGGCTCAAATCATCCTATTAGCACTTCCTCCTTTAAGTCTCAAGGCTGTGAAGTCTTTTGGAGTCTTTGGTGTGAAAATACTGATATCCTGGCAAGTGTAGTTTAAGCCTTCATTAGCCAAGAATGATAGTTACTGTCAACACACTAGGGAGATATTAGTTTACTGGTTAGGGAAGCCACCTCCATCCTCCATTCCCAACTTGAAGAATATTGGCTCTCATTGTTTGGACAACTGTTCTCTCCTCCTCCCCGCACCCTTCCCCCACATTAAAATCTGCCTTTCTCTGCGGTTTACTTGTCTCTAATTTCTGTCCTGAAGAATAGCCCAGAATAGTCTTTCTTTTTTCTATCTATCAGCTCTTCAAACATTCAAATAGAATATTTGAACACTCAGAATATTCAAATCAGAGTAATTTATCCTATTTTTATTGAGTTTTATCATTTATAAAATTTTTTCCGAGTTTGGTAGGTGTTACTATTATAACAGATGAGGAAACTGAGGTTCCAAAGGGGGAGATAGCTTTGGGGGTCACCATGTACTCTTGGGGGATCCAATCAGAGTCCTACAGAAATACTTCCTGGCCACTTTCAAACCCATGGGATGCATTGTGGTTACCCTCCTCACTCCTATTCCACCAGAACTCCAACCCTCCATGATTCCCTGGGTTTTTATAGGAAAGCTTTCTTCTTATCGTGCCCAGAACCTTGTTACCCTTATACTTCCTCCCATGTGTCAACTTGTCTTGTTGGAATATAAGCCCCTTGAGGACAGTGACTGCCTTACTTGTGCTGGCAATTATATCTCCAACATTTAACATAGTGCCTGGCACATAGTAAGCAGTTAATAAATGTATTTTTATTCATTCATAGGATACCAGAATATCAAGGTTGGAAAGGACTTTGGGGCACACACAATCTAACATGTATTTGAACACAAATCTCCCTTGCTTGAAGACTTCCAAGAAGGGATCTCACCACCTCCGGTGCCACCCATTTAGGCAGATTCAATGAGGAATTCAGTCTAGTGAGTGACAATTTGCCAGCTCAGTCTCAGATACAGCATGACCTGTATCAAAAATTTGACAAACACTTATTAGGCACTGACTGTATGCCAGGTACTGCGCTAGGGAAAGAAGGACAAATATGAAACATCCCCTGCCATCAACTAATTTTCATTCTTTGAGATGCAAATGAGATGTGAGTGATCCTTCACCAGAATGGCAGCTCCAAGAATTGTGGGGGAGTATCAAAAATTAGGCACTGGAAACATGCATGCCTCTCTACCAGTCAGTCATTTTTTACCCAAGAGAGTCAGAGACACCAAGGAGGGACCGGTTAAGGCAGGGTGTTAGGAAGGGTCTGTTCCCAGCTTCACCTCATTGGCCTGTACATTTGATGTGACCCCTGACTGCTGGCCTTCAGAGCATTCCAGAGCTCTGGTCACTTCCCTGTGCTGCCCAGGTGTCTGGGTGGGCCCTGGATGGCTAACTTGGGTACCAGAACAGAGAAAATCAGAGAGGAGATGGTGGGAATGATGCCACTCTCTCCCTATCCCCCAAGCTTCATCGCAGAGCAGAGTACCTGACCCCAGTCCTCCAAAGTGGGCCTGCATTTAGCTTGTCATTCAGAGGCTATTGACTTCTCCTGGCTTCTTGTCTCCTATGGATTTGGTAAACGTCTTCCTTCTTCTTTCAAGCCACCAATAAAAATGCCAAACAGAACTGGGCCAAAGGCGGATCCCTGGGACTGCTCGAGCCACCAGAGAGAGATTACTGCAATTCAATGACATAATTCAGTAAGCACTTATGGAATGCTTGCTGCATATCAGGCTCTCATAGAGCTCATGGTGTGCTGGAGGTAGAAAAGAGACTGAGGCATGACCAAGCTAGCCCATCCCTTCAGTTTGCAGGTGGAATGTCTGGAACCCAGTGTGTGTGTGTGTGTGTGCAAGGGGGGGAGGACAAGGAATTTATCCACTCAAACACAGCTCGCTAGTGGTGCAGCCTGAGACTTGAGACCAGGTTTCCTGAAACCTATTCTGGTTTTCTAAAATAAGTGGCCTCAGACACATACTGGTTATGTGACTCTGGGCAAGTTACTTCACTCTGTTTGCCTCAGTTTCCTCCTCTGTAAAATGAGCCAAAGAAGGCAAAGGCAAACCACTGCAGTATCTTTGTGAAGAAAGCCCCAAATGGGGTCACAGAGAGTTAGACACAACTGAACAATAACCATAAAAGGCATTAAAATAACAGCTAAGGCTAATATAACTACCTTGTTTGAAAAGTGCTTTATATCCATTATTTCCTTTGAATTTCACAACAACCCTGTGAGACAAGTAACATAGGTACTGTCATCTGCATTCAGAATCTGAGGGAACTGAGGCTCAAGTGACTTGCCCAGGGTCACACAGCTAATAAGTATCAGGAGTGGAATTTTAACCAAGGTCAACATGACAAGTCTGGAGTTCCATCTTGTCCCCTACACCAGACCTTTACTGGGATTTCAAAGTATAAGGAATAGACTGGGAGGGATCTTAGAGCCCAAATCATCTAACTCCCTCATTTTATAGAGGAGAAACTAAGGAATGCTCAAAGAAATTCATAGGCTTGGTCAAGGTCACATTGGTAGTAAGGAGAAGAGCTGGAATAGGAACCTAGGTCCTCTGAACATCTTGTAAGATCTCCAAGAATTTCCAAGAGCCTCAAACAGTATGATCTTTTAAGTTGCCTGATTTTAAAGAGAAGTGGAAAATTCCCAGCATGTCCCTGGTATGGGGCACATTCCCTTAGCATCTGGGCATAACTAGGAAGCCATGAGATAATGGATCCTAGCCCGAATGCATATTCCCATGGAGAGGAAGTTGGAAAAGGTGGAACTGCTTGACCCTTCCATGCAGCCCTGGCTCTCTTTGTCCTGACTCCGATGAGATTTTCCTACATAGTTGGTCTCTGACCCAGCTGCCTTGCCCCTCTGTGCCGTGGGTCAGAGGAACCTCCTAAAGCCTTGCTTTGGAGACTTGATTAAGGGAATATAGACAGACCTCCCGGGAACTGACCTTTTTTAATACTCACAATTTCTGAGACATAGACTTTATCCCCGCTTCCACCAAAAAATGTCACTTGTTTAGATTTGGGGAATATATTTAGAGAAACGTATTTTGTTACGAGTTATGTTTGGTTAATTTTTAGTAAAGCTGTAGCTCTCACAAGTCTAGAAAAATGAAGATTAATGTTTATTTATAGGGGTTCATGCAGCCCACTAAAAGAACATATAATCATATTTGATGTGTATTTTTACTGAAATAATGAATGACAAAGTATTTATTAGGCACTTTGCTGTATTCCAAGTGCTGATGAGTTGTTGTCCTTCCTTCTTGAAGAGGGCCAAAATGACAGCACCATGATAAAGTGAAGTTTCGGAGGGTCCAACTGTGGCTGATCAGACCAATATGCTCTACCACAGATTGGGCACAGATAATCCGTGTGAATATTTAGGGTGGTTACTCTAAATTTGTGCATTCTCTGTTTCCTTTGTACTGTCTCAACTGTGATTTGCTCACAGAGCACAGCACCTTTTCTGATGTGGGCACACCATGCAGAGAGGTCCTGTGTCAGTATCTCCCGTGTTGCATAATCAAATTCAAAATTCTTGCGAGAGACCTACAAACGTTGCGTACCATGACCCATGTCCTGCTCCTGGCATTTCTTCTGGAATTGCTGGGCAGCAAATACCATATGACCTTTCCTTGGCCCTTTCTGAAGCCACACTGGCTTTCAGGTAGATGACCATCTTCCAGGTGAAGGATCAGCCTATTAAGGAGGACTCTGGCATGCTGGATACAGCTGAAAGCAAGGGCTACAGTCTCAACTCTCAAGGATCCGAACGTTCTTGTAGGGAAGACAAAAGACAAAGGGGAAGAAGAAAGAGATTGGGACAGGCATGCAGCTGGCTGGAATTTGGAGGAGATGACCAGGGTGTGATGTGGAAGGCTGAAGCTCATCTGGGAATGCAGGGGCAGAATCTAAACGAAGGTATGAAGAAAAAAACCATTAATATCATAAAAACATGGGACATGAGTACTTTCCAAACCATTCATGGTCCAGGGCTAATTAGAAAAGGAGGTAGCTATGGGAAGATCTGATCACTGGAGGCAAGGTTCATAGATTTAGAGCTAGAATAGACTTTAGAAGCTATCTGGTACCATCTTCTCATTTCATGATTGAGGAAACTGAGGTTCAAAGTGTGTAAGTAACTTGCCCAAGACCCTTCAGTTATCAATTTAGGGTTGGAAGAGACTTCAGAGGTCATCTAAATCAAATCCCTCATCTTTTCAAAAGGAGAAAGTGAGTCCTAGGGAAGGTGACTTACCCATGGCTATGCCAGATGTACAGCCAGGACAAGAAACCAGTTTGGCTATGAATCCAGCCTACAGTGCTGGCTGTCTAGGCATGATATCCAGATACAAAGTTAAATAAGACGTACAACCCCTCTAGTCCAACCACCTCATTTTGTAGAGGCAGAAACTAAGGTCCATAGATGTCAAGAGGCTTTCACAAGGTCACACACCTAGTATGTATCAGAGGGTAAGATTTGAACTCTGCTTCTCTGCCTTCAGAACCAGAGTTCTTTTCACTTTACCTTATCTCTCTGAGCTTCAGTTTCTTCATCTGTAAAATGAGGACTTTGAACTAGGTAGACTCTAAGGTCCTTTCCAGCTCCAGACTTATCAATTTAAACTCCTATGAAGTGGGCAGAAATGTGAACACTGTTTGTTAGAGATGTCCAAAGTGTCCAAACAAAACCCTGGAGGGAAGTCGATGAATCAGTCAACAGGCATTTATTAATATGCTCCTAAGAATTAGGTACCATCACATACTGCTATCATCTGGGCTCAGTCCTGTGATCTGCTGCAGAGATTTGAAACTCATACATTAGCAAAGAGGGATGATAACAGGAAGGGGAAATTTCTGTAATATGATCACTGAAATGCAGAGTGTTAGGTCCACATGCCAGAGACCTGACCTAAGCAACTCTCTGCTTAATGGAAAAATGGATTAGCTCTGCTCTCTTGGGAAGACCTGTCTCCAGTGGGGCAAGTGTATCCCAGTGCTTCTGGCTTCTCATTCTTCTATAACTTCTCCATTTCCTCTTGGAATTTGAACTTGATGCTTTCTTAAGAATGAAGAACCAATATATTGCTATTCTAGATGGCATTTTTTGTTCTTAAAGATAAAGCAAAGGAATGAGGAGATGGTGCTTTACAGTAGTGTGAAAACAGCGTTTGAACCTGGATGGTTCCTTGGTACCACAGACTGTCCTTTTCCTTTCTTTGCATCCTCAGTACTTAGTACTGTGCCTGCACCTAGTAGGAACTTAATAAGTGTTTATTGACTGACTTGGAATTGGGGGCTTGTAAAATAAAACATCTGGATTTGATGGTTCCTCCCAGCTCCAAACTTTAGGAGCCTGTGGTGGGTGAAAGACGAAATGATGGAACTGCTGAGCATATTGAATTACGAAGCAATGCATGCCAACTGCAGAAAAAATTGGCTCCGGGGCCAAAACTGAGAATATTCTCCAACAGCAGCAAGCCTATGAGGTGAGAGAACTATGAAGACAGTCTCAATTCTGTTGAACTCTAGCCGTGCAACCATAAGCAAACCAGTGAGCAAACCACTTCAGCTCCCTTCCCCAAATTACTTGTTTGGTCATATGAAACATGCATTAAGGATGCTGTCACAGTGTCTCCCCTCCTCTCCCCGCCATGGTCATTGTGAAGTGAGCATGACCTTATCATGTAACTATGTATATTTAATTATCTAAGGAGAAAAAAAAGCAAACAACCACATATTAATGCTGATAAGGTACTATGTTTTTAGATTACCTGCTAGAAACAATTTTATTCATCATCAATATATACTTAAACCATTTAGAGTTTGGAGAAGGAGAGGTCCAAAATGGTAGTGTGCCCCATGTTCTCCACTATGATTCTTTGCCCCATGAAGATTAGAATCTTAAACAAGGAAAAGATTGCAACATATAAAACACAGGGTTAGTGCTCCGGAAGAGTGGAATGACCATCCCATTCCTTTCTGGGATACTCCTTTCACAAAGGCATCTCCTCCCTGGGATACTTCTCAATATCCTTTTTCAGTGAAAAAGGTGGGTCTGAAAGTCAATAAATTCCATGTGGGTGGGGAGGCGATGACCCCACCTAGGCAAGTTATTCTTTTTTAAGAGACTGGGTTCCACCCTTCATCTATTTTCCTAAGAAAAGATTTTTGTACTCAACTTATCACCATCATTCCAGGGGAACTTTCTATAAAGTCTGGAAAGGGCTTTTTTTTTTCCCTTTAGAGAAAAAAATATTGTTCCTTATTATTTCCTATTTTACTAAAAAGGGAGGTTATATTATTATTCTATATTCTGTGCCTGCACTTGCACTCACATACACATTTTTCTTCATAAATAATAATGCATAGACACAAACATAGACATGTACTTAAACATTTTAATTTTGATCCAGATCTGTAGTAATTGCCCAGGAGAAAAGACTCCCTCTACCTCCTCAAATTGGCACCCTTGCAAATTTTCAGTCAACTGTTCTATGTGCGAGGCACTGTGTTAAACCCTAAGGATGCAAAGAAAGACCATAGCAGTCCTTGTCTTCCATAGTCAGTCGGATCCACCCTGGATGACAAAACAGCAATGTGGTATCCTTGTGTCTCTCCCAATGGAACCTTGCTTTTTAGGATATCTGTTTGCTCACCTTGAGTAAATTTGGCTTTAAAAGGTAATTGAAAGCTTTAAGTAAACCCCTTTCTCCATTCTCTTCTCCCTATCTCCTTCTAGGAACAAAGATTGTCAGTTATAGATTTACTCACAACCAAATTAGAGTCAATATGTGGTGTCCTTAGAGCACACACTTCTTTCCTCAAGAATTCCATTCTCATTTGCCCAGGCTCAATATCCTCTAGAAGGTCAAATGCTCTCAGTCTGCGGGAGAGGCCAGATTGCTACTATTCACAATGTTCTTGGAGAAAATTATTTTCTAGGGGTGGAGAAGCAAGGCTGAATGGTTGATGCAGAGTTGGGAAGCCTCATCTTTGAAAGCTGGAAGGATTCTGAGTCATTTGAGCTGTGAGGAATGATGGAGAGAATGCTGAATTTGGAATTGGAGGTGAGGTCAAAGTTCAGTTTTGCTACTTAACTCCTTGTGTAGAGACAAATCACACAAATACTAAGCCAAAAATAATCCTTTAGTATTTATTGAGTGCCTACTATGTGCTGGGCACTGAGGATACAGAGACAAAATAAAACAATGTCTTTTCTCAAAGAGTTTACATCCAGAGAGTCATCAAATTTCAGAGTTCAACTTTCTGAAATTCCTTTCACAATATAACCCACAAGGGGTCACTCAGCATTTCTTTGAAGACCTTCAGCAAAAGGGAATCTACTACTCTCTGTGAATGTCCTTTCCAGATTGGGACAATCCTCATGGACAGAAAATTGATGTCTTACAGACATTATGGCAAAATGACCCTCTTTACTTTCAAAACAAGTTCATTCTTTTAATGCAAGTTCTTCAAGGTGTGTGAAGTCTGTCAGATACAGACTCTGTTCACACTCAGTCTGATGGGCATCAACTGACAAATATTCTTATCTTATCCAAGAAAGGTAATATTTTTAAGTGGGTGATATAGTCAATGGACCCACTTTCATATTGATTTAGTGTTTTATAATTTACAGAGCACTTTCCTCATAACAGTTCTACAAAATGTAAAGCTAATCCCCATTTCATAGATGAGAAAATTGAGATTTGGAGAAATGACTTTCCTAGTTAGCAGAATCATAACTCAGGCCTAGACTTAAAAAGTCTTTCTGATTATCTTTGCTTTTTTTTTTTTGGCATCACTATAACTTTCCAATAATTTATCCTAAACAGAACCCTTCCTTGTAATGGAGAAAAGCTGTTAAGCAAAATACTGAGCATCTTTGACAAGTTTTGCAGTTTTCTACTTCCATAATCCATCACCTCTGTACTGAAAGGAGGGAAAGCTGTTCTCTCATTATTCCCCACCAGTTCAGATAGGTCACTAGATGACTCAGAATCTCTGTGTCCTGCAGTACTGCTTTCCTCTATGTTGTGTTGGCAGATTGATAACGAGACAGATTTGTTCAGTCATTTCAGTTGTGTCTGGTTCTTCATGACCCCAGATAGAGAGATAGAGAATAGGCAGATGGATAGATAGATAGAGGATGAATAGATAGGTAGATAGAAAGGATAAGTAGGATAGATAAATGACAGATGAAGGATAGAGATATAGGTATTAGATAAAGAGACTGGAGAAAGATAAATGGATAGATCAGAGACAGATAAATGTTTGATGCAAGAGAGATTCTAGATAAATAAAAGAGATAGATTTGACAGCTGTTAGATAGACAAAAAGGCAGATAGATACATAGGTTGGTGATGGATAGATGAGATGAATAAATGGATAGATAAGAGATAGAATTCTGGGGTGGGGAACCTTTGGCTTTGAGGCCACATGTGGCTTTGGGTGTGGCCTTTAGACTGAGTCCAAGTTTTACAAACAAATCCTTTTATTAAGGGGATTTGTTCTGTGAAGTTTGGATTCAGTCAAAGGGTCACACTTGAGGACGTAGAGAGCTACATATGGCCTCAGAGTTGTAGATTCCCCACCCCTAGATCATTAGATAGATGTATAGAAAGACAGATGAACAGATAGGCAGATGGACAGATGGATGGATGAATGGGTAGATAGACAGATAGATGGATAGATGGAGGGATAGATGGGTAGATAAAGAGATAGATGGATAGATAGATGGATAGATAGATAGATGATAGATAGATAGACAGATAGTTTCTTTCTTTGGTGCCTTCTGATTCCAAATGTAGTATTCTTTCATGTGAGACTGTTTATTAGAGCTGAGAATCTGGTACATGCCATTTAGCATCTGACCTCTTTTCCTCCAGTGAACTTCCCTGAAGAAAAAGGGAAAAACCCAATTCAGGGGGCTGTGTCAGCATTTACTTGCCAAAACATCTGACCTCATAAGCAGAGGCAGAGCCCAAGCTCCAGGCTCTCCCCTCACTCCCACCCCCAGACCAATGCACAATGGAGCTGCTCTGCATTGTTTGCTTTATTTACTGACCACAATAGCCTAGTCATAGTAGGGTAAGGGTCTAGACAAGTCGTTCTCCATTGGACATTTGTATAATGTTAGTCATTTACCCCCAACATAGCAGGGTCTTCCTTCCTCCCTTTCTAATAACATTCTCTCTGAAAATGTCTCCCTGTGACATTCTCTTAAAAGATGATGCCAAAAAGAAGTCTTTGATGGGATTTTTATTTTCATTTCTCATTATTCTATTAGCAAGTAGAGGCTGAGAAAGTTAACCAAACTCCTCCCGCTTTGTTGTTGGAACTCAGTGGAACCAGAGGCCATGCCCTTGGAATAGATGGGATGCTTGTCACTGTGTTTCCAGCCACATCAAGGCAGACCAGATCCCAGGCTCGGAAAGAGGTCGTTAGGTAGGATGGAGAAGCCGGCCTGCCTCAGCTGGCTCAGGAGCCGTCCCCCTCCCCACATTGCTCCGCCAGGTGGGAAAAGATATGTTCTAGTTTGTTGCATGTTGGTATATTTAGGTTGTGTCAAATTTCTTTATTTTTTTCTATGTCTGAAACAAGGGACAGATTAGCTACAATTTGGCCCCAGGCAAACCAGGGCTAAATATTAAACTTACCAAATTTCTATAGGGGTAGAGAGGAAAGGGAAGTGGTCCATTGAGAATTCTGGATTTTTTTTTTCCTAACATGCTTCTTTTGGAACTACTGAGAACCCAAGAGAATTCAATGAACTCCAAGATGGCAGTGCAATAGTCTAGTCCTGCTTTCTGAGTGACTTGGTGTCAGAAGGTCCATTTGTACTGGCAGCCCCTTATCTCTGGCCCAAATGCCAATTTTGAACTAAAGATATAGAGCCCTCAGGGGGCATCTAATCCAATATCCCTATTTGACAGATTAGGGAACTGAGGCCCAGAGAGGGAAAGGACTATCTAAACCCTTATATTTGCAATTATTTTGTACTGACTTGCTACTGCTACTACTACTTCTACTACTACTACTACTACTACTACTACTACTACTACTACTACTACTACTACTACTTCTGTTGCTGCTACTACTGCTACTACTGCTACTACTACTACTACTATTGCTACTACTACTGCTGCTACTTCTGCTGCTACTGCTACTACCACTTACATTTGATCCTTACAACAACTCTAGGAAATAGGGTCTATTAGGAGAACAGTGAGGCAAATGAAGGTCAAGTGACTTTCTCAGGGTCACACAGCTAATGAGTATTTGAGGCTGCTTTTGAACTCAGGTCTCCCTGACTCTAGACCCAGTGAAGCTCTATTTGCTGTGCTACCTGGCTGCTTCATATGTTGTACATAGATGCCAATGCACCATCAGAACATCTTGACCATTTGTCCCTCAACTGAACTGTTGTTTTTCCCAATTTGAATGTGAACTTACTAGAAACAAGGACCATCTCTTTTCTAGTTGTATCTTTAACTGTTAGCACGGTACTTGGCACAAAGTACATAATAAATAGTTTTTCATTTTCATTCGTTCATTCACTTATATTTTACCTTCCCTAGTAAGATATAAGTTCCCTGAGGGCAAGGACTACCTTGCTTTTTCTCTGCAGAAGGGAGAGGCTATGTCTACCCTGGTGGCTGTTTTTTGTTTCTTTTGGGCAGTAAGGGTTAAGTGACTTGTGCAGGGTCCCACAACTAGTGAGTGCCTGAGGTCAGATTTGAACACAGGTTTTCCTGACCCCAGGGCTGGTGCTCTACCCACTGAGCCACCTCTTTGTCCCATTGCATGACATGGGAGATGCTGGCCACGATGCTGACCACCCACCATAGTGTTAGCCACCTCAAAGAAGGGTCTGTGCTGTAGGAGCACAGCAGAAGTGAAGTAGTTCAATGGAAGTGCAAGATACACGAATTTAGAGAATCCACCCCAGATGTCTCCATGGACTATTAGTGCTTGGCCTGTGGTAGAGCTTTCTGAGCTCATATTGGTCTGATCAGACACAGTCAGACACAATGGAATTTGGCCCCAACATAGCAATGTCATTCCAGTCCCCTTCAAAAATCAGCCATAGGAACCAGAAACAGACTGAAAAGATGTCTCTGTGCCCTAAGGTGCATACGTCCAATAATGGTCAAATTAACCACACTTTTAGGGGTCTAAAATAGCTAAGCCCTCAAAGAAATGACATCAGTTCTAGTGAAGGAGAGATTATAAATTGGAGGCTGCCTGGAGAGGAGGTCCCTGAAGGGAGAATTTGGAGAGATCTTCTCCTTCTTGATGAAATCATACATGTATCTTTGAAAGGGAGTTACTACCAGGGTTGGGGAACCTGTGGCCTCAAGGCCACACATGGCCCTCTAGATCCTCAAGTGCAGCCCTTTGACTGATTCCAAACTTCACAGAATAAATCCTATAATAAAAGGATTTGTTCCATAAAACTTTGACTCAGTCAAAAGACCATATCCAAGGACCTAGGAGGACATATGGGGCCTGGAGGCCAAAGGTTCCCCACCCCTATAATAGACCTTTAGAAAATATTGCTTCTAGAAGGGAGCAGAGAGTCACACTCCAGACAGCTATGGACCTAGAGAGACAGTCACCTAAGGGATAAAGCAGTTGAAAGAGCATGAGCTCCTGCTGGAGAAAAGACAGGCAGATGGATCCTGGGAACCCAGATGAGCTCTCAATCTAGAGTCACCTCATTTTCCACCCAGCTGTACTCATGCTAGATTTACTTCTTACTCTGGGTCCCCTCCCCTTTTTTCTCCTCTCCCACGCTACTTTTCAAAATTTTTAAAAATATGATCTTCTCGCACTACCTTGTAAGATCCTTCAGGGCAGAGACTATTTCTTTTTCATATTTTTATACCTAATTTTTAGCAGAATGTCTGGCACATAGTAAGTGCTTAATACATGATTATTGATTTACTGGAGAGATGCTGTATCTAAGGTGAGCTGCATAAGGACTCAGTTAAGAGAAAGAACTACCAGACTCCCCCCACCCCCACCCCCCAAGTACTGGGAGTTGTGAGTTGTCATCGTACAAGTGCATATGTGTATATTATACATGTGCCTCACTACCCTCATTCTCTAAGTTTCTAAGTACCCAAGTACTCACTGTCTTCATACTCTACTCACCACTCTTCATGTGAAGGCTGTTTGTATTTATGACAGAGAGAGTGCTCTAGGTGATGAGGGGTATTGTTTTGTAACACTATTCTTGCAGTTTCATTTCATTTCATAAATTTTCGCAAATTTCATAAATGCCTTTACTATGAGCTGACTGAGGCTACTGGCTACTATAGCTGATCTATAAAAGAATATGGGTCAAAGTTTCCTTCTACCCCTTGAACCAAGGAGATAACTTGACAAAATCTCTCTTTGAAAGTGTGACCGATGTGGGCAAATCTGATGTGTCTGAAGAGGAAAGTGTGTTGAAGACACCTCATCATATTTCCCTGGATGTTTTCTTACTCTATGATCAGTGAGATTTCCTGGCTGGGTCTGGTGCAGAAATGTAGAGCATCAGCTCAAACAAAATGTATTCTTAAGACTCAGAGTATCAGATTAAATGGCAGGTAAGTTTGTGGGCCCGGGTGGGGTAAGGTGGGGGAGCAACTAAACCTCTCTATGTCCTCAGGAGCTTGGAGAGTCTCAAACAAAGCCTAGAAAACTACTCACCAAGAACATGGCCCATGAGGCTCCTCTGCAGGTCTAAGTTGTACTGGAAGACTGCTGAGGTCCCTTCTGACTGCAAATCTGTGGGAATTCTATTGAGCTCCAGTTGTATAAACTTCCTCTCTTCCACTCCCCTGGGAGGCAGGGAGGGTGAGCACCAAGACAGAGACTGAAGTCAAAAGGGAGCAGAGGGATTCTGGGGTTGACAATAGATATCAGTGGTCTTAGACTTCAACATGGCTGCTCCATCCCAAGTTCTTACATGAGTAGCCATATCATCAAAACTCCTAATGGTAATCATAATGATGAATGCAAGAAATAAAAATAATATTCATAGAGCTCTCATTATGTGCCAGATACTGTGCCAAGTACTTTAAATTCTTCTTGTTTGATCGTCTCAACCACCCTGGGTGTATGCGTTATTATTGTCTCCATTATACAGATGAGGAAACTAAGGCAAGTAAGACTATGTGACTTGTCTAATGTCTAAGGTTGGAGTTGAATCAAAGTCTTCCTGACTGCAGGTATGGTGCACTAACCTCCTACGTTAGCTGCCTCAGAGGTTAAAGAAAGAGTCATCCGATGTTAGTTGGATATATATTTCTTGCTACTTAAATTAAGGGCACAGGAGTACCTTGTCAATCCCCCCTTTGCAGAAGAAGACCAATGCTTTTCCAGGTAACAGAGGATCCATTGAACTTTGCTCTGATTAGCCTCGATCTTACCTTCTGTCAAGTAAAGAGGGAGTAGAATTTCCATATAATGGAATGCCCGTAACCTGGGAAGGTGTGTGCCACTTCCTGAAAGGACAGAAGGGAAGGAGAGTGAGGGTCAACCTCAGAGATTCTCCCAGAGCAGGATTTGGATTCAAAGCTGAGTCTGTAAACATCTTCCTTCCTGACCTGCTGCAGAAATCTCAGTTCTAGTGAAACCTCCCCTGCTACCCCATTTCATTCTTTCTAGGTAAGGAAGTAGCAGAAGAATTGGCATCTGGGTTCCACTGTAGCACCAGTGACAGACTTCTGCGCTCAATTATGACTGACTTAAAAGGATTTCAACAAGATACATTTTTGACATGTTCATATCAGATCCAGGAGGGATTTTAGAGGTCACCTGAGGCCACCCCATCCCTTTTACTAATTCAGCTCAATCCAATTTAATCCAAATGGTTATTTGTTAAGAAATTTTTCTAAGTATGCAGAGTCATAACTAGGGTGGGGCAATACAAGCTTTGTCCTAGGGCTATGAATTTAGAGGGCACTGAAAGCATTTACAAGTCATCAGAAACAGCAGTCTAGAGTTGCAGTTACAAAATAAAAGAAGCAGGCCCACCCCTGGGGTCACTTACAAGTCAGATTTTGCCCCAAAGCACAACTACAGTCCGTTAACTACAAAGGCTCAAACATCTAGAGCTGATGGGGCCCCCACAGCCTCCCCCATGAGTCTATAGATGAAGAACCTGTTCCAAGTCATGTTGGAAAGAGGCATCAGAGATGGGACTGAATCCAGGTTTTCTGACTCCAATTCTTAATCTGAACTCATTTAAAAATACATTTTGTCTACTCTATTTCAATACAGTTGGTTTCCTCTGTAATCCCCTCCTGTGTTTGGGTCATTTAAAGCTAAGGTTCTAAAAAGGGCTCTTTAAGACATCTTCACCACCTGTTGGCCTCTCCTGGGTTAGATGTAGCTTCCAGCTCTGGTCAGAATCATCCCCTCTGTGCCACACTGGGAAAGGAGGTGGGTTACAGATGGAATGACAGAGGCAGGAGAGCTCACAGACCCAGACAGGTAGGGACTATGGTGCTCCTGAACCAGGACCAAGGACAGAGTCCCCTATCTGATGCATAACCTTGTTCATTTCTTTGTGATCCTGGGGGGGCAAGGACTAGTCATCATCTATCAAGGAAAACAAAAGGAGATGGGACAGAGCAGAGGGATTCAACAAGAGGTACCAAACTCGGGTTGATGGACTCTGAGAAGACCATAATTACCCCAAACTACAGGGGCCCAGGTCTGGGCCATCTCTCCATAAACTGGGGACGAATCTGCCAGCCAACCCAGTGAGAAGGGGCAAGAGCCAACTTCTCAAAGCTCAGTCTGAGCATAGTAGAGGGCTATGTCAAGGTTTTGAGTGAAGGCAAACCACAAAGACATAAGGACCCCACTCCCCCAGCCTGAACAGCATTGGACACCATCAGAGGTTGGGCCTTTCCTTCTTTGTTCTTGGAGGGACTCTGATGAATGTCGCCAAGAAGTTCAAGATGGAGCTTGCCTTTCCCCAGGCCCGCCCCTGCCATTACATTAGGTGTTGCCTTCTTCCCACCTGAAGCAAAGGATTCTCTTTTATTTTCTTTAGTCTGAGAGTCCAGGGTCATTGGCGATGCTGAAGACAATGATGGTTTGAGTATGAATAATGATGCAATAATGAATACAGGACAATAACTGTTGGCCCTTATATGGCCCTTCTTGGTTTGCAAAGGGATTCACGAAGAAGATTGCGTTGATTCTCCACAATAACCTGAGAGGTGACTGTTCTTGTCATCCCCATTTTACAGATGAGGGAACTGAGACAGCCAGAAGTTTAAATGACATGCCCAGGGTCATATAACCAGTCAGCTCCCAGAGCTGGATTGAACTCAGGGCTCCCTGACTCCAGACCCAGGGTTCTTCACTGTGCCATCCAAGGGCTTTGAAGTTTGTTAGGTGCTTCCTTCACCTGTGCCTACCTTGCAGTCTTCCTGAGGCCACTCTCTTTTCACTATGGGTCAACCACCAACATCCCCCCAGGGTCCATACCTCCTGTCTTCACCTTTGACTCCCTTCTTACCAGGCCTATGTACTTGTCTTCTTACCTAGTTCCTTCTTGATGTCTTCAGCTCATTCCTACTTGCCCTCATGGTCCTCCCCAATCACCCACACGTGGATCTTCCTCCTCTTTCTTAGGCCCATAAGTCCTAGGAGCCCAAGGTCTGGGGGAACTGACAGCCCTAAAAGGACACATACACCTAGCCAACTGGGCACTGGGTGAGAGGAGTAGGTAACATGGGAGTCCATTGGAGGGGAGATGATGCTGATACAACAATTAACTGTCCAACAGTCAGAGATCTTAGATGCCTGGCCTGGGGCTCCTTCATTTCTTTAGATTCCAGGATCTTCCCAAGGATTTCACTAGGCTGAGGTGACAGAGCTCCTTCTACAAGTTTTTCTTGTATTTATAGTATCAGAAATTCTGTCTCTTCTCTCCCTCTCCCCCTCTCTTCCTCCTTCTCTCTCTCTCTCTTTCTCTGTGTCTCTCTCTCTGTCTCTGTCTCTCTCTGTCTGTCTCTCTCTGTCTCTTTTTAAACATCTGACACTCATCCTCTTCAAACAAACCAAGTAAAAATAACAGCTCACAAACTTCCATACCAAGGTCTTGAAGTCTTCCTGGGGAAAAAAATAATTCCATGTGCCAAAGTACAAATAAAATAAACACTGTTAATCAAGCTGAACAAGTCAGAAAATGTGAAGTTCAGGGTTTTTTTTGCGCCACTGTGCCAGGACCCACCTTAAGTCGTCTCTTCAGTGCACTCAGGCTACTTTCCATTCAGCAAGAAAGGTGCTGGACAGTGAGGGCTGGAAAGAGTTCAAGGTGAGATACAGGATTCTCTTGACAACTTTATGAGTTTGAGTGGGTCTCTGGATCCTCTTGGCAAGAGTGTTGGACTGGGACTCAGAGAATCTGGGTTCACACCTGGATTTCATTCCTTACTACTTAGGTGACCTTGGTTAAGTCACTTCACCTCTTGTCCTCAGTTTCTTGATCTGTAAAATGGCAAGGTTGGACTGCTTGACCTGCAAGGCCTCTTCTTCCAGTTCTAAGTCTTAGGAACCAGTTGGTCAACTCACATGATGAAGCCTCCATTATGTGCCAGGCACTGTTAAGTATTAATACTGCGTTAAATAAGCACTGTGCATTTAAAAAAAAAAAAGTCAAAAGACAGTTCCTGATCCTGAGGAGCACACAGTCTAGTGGGGGAGACAATGCGCTAACCATGAAAAATAGAGAACTCCTGGTCTCTCGGCTCCCTGTGAAGAATGCCTTATTATTTTTTATCATTATCATCTTATGGCACTTCAGATAAGAAGCCTCTTTCAGGGGACTCAGTATTCCCCTCCATATCAGTCATTCTAAATTGAACAGTAGTAAAGTCATTTTACGGAAGAGGAAAGCAAGAGCTCAAGGTCTCACTCAAGGTGTCTCAGAGAGTGCTGTTTGCAGAAGCCAAGGCCAGGAAATACCCTGGTGGCTTCCATCCCTCTGACCCCTGGACCAGGAGCCAAGCAGCCAAATGAGCTTCCACCTGAGTAGGTGTAACCCATCTGGGAAAGGGCACTTTTATCAGAGCTTCACATCAGTGGACTCAATCTGATCCTCACAAGAACCCTGGGAGGTAGGGACAATGGGTGTTAGTGTTCCATGTTGTAGATAAATAAACAGAGGCTCTAGTGAAACAATTTAAGCCTGTGAGTCCAAGCAGCAAATGTCAGAAATGCAGGTTTCTTATGCCTCAGGGTCTAGCCTTTGCCCAGGTTGCTATAGGTGAGAGGAGATGAGAAGTTATTCAAGGGCACCTGTGTGTATGCTAACTCCCTCTAACAGTGGCTTAAGGATATCAGCCAAGCTGAGTCAATTAGCTCTAATTACCAACACAAAATCAGATTATTGTCTGTTCTCGGGGAGGAGCAGATTTAGCGTGACCAAAAGAGATGGCATAGGAGAGAGCTCCCTAACTTTAAAGCACTATGTAACTATGTAAAGTGACCACTGCTGTTAGGATGAGGGGTTACATTACCCCTGGGGGCAGAAGAAGGGAGAGTGGGAAGGGGGATGACAGGTTGCATGAAAGACAACCTTCTTGGGTGGAGGACCTACCAAGGAGGCCCCCTCAGCCTGGGGAAGTTCCAGGAGCATCGCTCAGGATAACAGGCAGTGCGCTATTCAGTGCAGGTAGTGGAGGACCTAAGGAAGTTGTTTGAGTGACAGGTCATGTTTGGGTTCTATTTATCTCCCTGCCAGTGGTGGCCAACAGCCAGGCATGTTTAATGGAAGCTCATCTCCTTACTTGGGGAGAAGGTGAAAGAGCTGGATGCCCCTCCAGTTGGATCTCTCTGGGCAAATGAAGGGTTACTAGTTAGGATGGATAGACTGATCCATTAACCAACCCCCCCCCCAAAAAAAAAAATAAAAAGAAAAGAGAAAAATTCTGAGAATCATAAGCCCATAGGACCGTGAAACTAGAGTTCAAAGATACCTTAGAGGACATACAGTCCACCTTCCTCTTTAACTAATATGAAAACTGAGGTCAGGAAGCTTAAGTCATTTGCACAGGGGTACGAGTGGGGGGACATCTAATGTCAGAGGGGCTCAGAGACTCATACAAAAGAGATTGAGAAGTGTTTGGGGAATGATACCTCAGACCCAAAGGGTACAGTTACCCATCCCTGGCCTAGAAAATCTAGAACCTTAGTGACCACTGACCTCCGAGATATTACCCAGATCTGGTAGGAATGGAGCAATGGGAAGGTCACAAGGTCATAGCTCTAGGGTTGAAAGGACCTTAGAAGTCATCAAGTCTCACTTAAGGAAATGGAGGCCAAGAGAGGAGCAATGACTTGCCCAAGGTCACCCGGGTAATCAGTCAGCTAGCATTTATTCAGTGTCTACTATGTGCCAAGTGCTGGGGATACAAAAAAAGATCAAAGATAGGTCAATGCCCTTAGGGAGCTCATGATATCATGGTAAATGTCAGAGTGAGTCATCTGGTCACTCATCCTCATGAAATTAATCAGAACTGCAACAGTAAGAAAAAGAACAGCTAACATTTATGTAATGCCCACTATATGCCAGGTAAAGCTAAGCACTTTACAAATTTCACCTTGTTTCATCTCACAATGATCCTGAAAGGTAGGTGATACTATTATGCCTATTTTATAGATGAGAAAACTGAGGGACATAGATTAAATGATTTGCCTTGCTGGTAAGTGTCTGAGCAGGATTTGAACTCTGATCTTCCTGGTCTGCATCCAGCATTCCATCCTTTCAGCTGTCCCGGGTGTTAGAAATGTGCCATGTGGAAAACAATCTACTCTCATCCTTCTAGCATTTAGGAGTTTACAGAACACTTTCCCCATACCAGCCTTTGAAGGGGTTAGTGCAGATAATATTAGCCCCATTTCAGAGGTGAGCAGACTGAGGGCCAGAAAGAAGTGACTTGAAAGGGATATATGTAGTTCAAGGAAGATCTGAGATGCCCCTCAAGGCTTTCTGACTTTGGGTTTTCTTCTTTTCTCAGTTCACATTATAATCATGGTTGGCATTGATGGAACATATAAGATTGGCATCATGTAGAATAAGTTGGTACAATGGAAAAATTCAGTTGGAGAACCCACATTCAAATCTTGCCTTTAACACTAACTAGATGACCTTGGACAACTCATCGCCCCTCCAAAGACTTCAGTTTACCCTTCTGTAAAATAACGGAATTGGACTGAATGGTCTCTGTGGTTCCTTCCAGCTTTAGGCCCATGAGCCTATGACTTGAATTGAATGTAGTCACAAGTGTTTACAAGTGCCAAGAGGAAGATGACCCCGATTCATTCAGTTCTGATCATTCTCTGTTCCTTGGAGAGTTTGGAGAACTTGTCTCTGCACAGACATTATACCACTAGTAGTACCTGGCACGTACATAACACCTTAAAGTTTGCCAAGTATTTTATACAAATTACCTAATTCCAAGACTCACAGAGTCCTTCAGACTTACACTAGAGTTCATGCTGGGTATATGCTAGAACTATGTTATTGTTACTCTTATATTTTACCTGTGAAGAGACTGAAGATCAGAGAAGTGAATTCTAAGGTCTCACTACAGCTAGTGTCTGTCGGAAACACAATTGGGACCCGGGTCTTCCTGACTCCAGGTCCAATGCTTTGAACAAGGCCATGATATATTTTTACGATTGGAGATAAAGACACTCTCTGCAGAGTTGTCTAGTGACCAAAGCATTGGGCTGAGAGTTGGGAAGACCTGGATCCAAATTCCTCCTCAGATGCTTAGTAGCTGTGTGACAACAGAATAGTCATTTACATACTTTAAACCTGTTTCCTCATATGACAATAATGGTGCAAGCTTCCCAGGGTTGTTATAAGGGACAAAAGAAGCAATGGATGATGGGAAGGCTTTGCAAACTATAAAACCCTGAATAAATGTCACTTATTTAATTAAATGATCATTGAATTTAATACATCTCATTTCCACCTTTCAATGTATCCTCCCTGGCTCCAGGGCATCTCCTCAGCAGAATCTCACACCTTTTATGACAGTGGAGGAGTTTCATTTAGACTAATTTGGCTTTTTTTGATAGCCATTTCTAGAAGGAAGTCCCTCCTCTCTAGAACTCATTAAGCATCTTCTTGTTTGCTTTTAAGAAACTGAACCCAAATCATCCTTTAGTCTCCATGCCTTGTAGTAATTAGCTGTATCCTGTGATTAGACTGCAAGATCAGAGAGAAAGTAGCCAAGAGATGCTCATGAAAGACTTTCTGAGCAGAGTCTGCATGTAAGAGCCAGGGATAAGGCAAAAATGTGGAAGGAAGAGGCTAAGCATCTCACCTGTACATCTCAGCTCAGCAGACATCTTGTAGAACACACCCTCTGTTAGAAAACCTGGGCACATGCAACCATATATGCACAGAGGGAGAAATCACACACCCTCCTTTCAGAATAAAACAAAACAAAATTTTACTGAATGAAAAGTGCCTGGATTCATTGGATGACTGGGAATATCATGGGATTTAGAGCTAGAGAGCACCTCAAGGATTTTACTGGTGTTTGGGTTGGCCTCAATAGCCACTGAAGTCCCTTCCAATGTTCAAATTCTAGAAGTCAATGGTTATCTTGTCTTGGTGTTCCCTTTTACAGACCAGAAAACTTGAGACCCAGAGACAGGAAGAGCTCATTCTATGTATATGCTGGTGGTTAAGTGTCAGAGGCAGGATTTTGAACTAGTAGTGTCAGGCAAATAGGAGAGATATCATGGCTACTTCTTGGTCATGGGGGCTGAGTGGATGAATGGGGATGCCCTCCCCTGGAGTAGGGAGGTAGCTCTCTGGCCTCAGTTTCCTCCTTTTTAAAGAGAAGGGGTTGAGCTAGATCAGGGGTTCTAATCCTTGGGGCCATAGACTCCTTCTCAGAAGAAGGTTTTCAATTCCACCAATTAAAGCACATAGGGTTACAGTGGAATGTAAATATATTGCAATACAAATATCAAACTGTTAAAAAAAAATAAGAGGGGTAAGAAACCCTGTCCTACATGTTCTCTCAGCTGCCTTTCATATCTGAATCTTAGGACTCTGTCACAGGTGGGATTCAAACTCATGTTCCACCCCCACAGTGTAATCTCACTTGATTCTGTGCTGTACATAGAAATACAATTTTCAGGGTTGTGGGTTCAGTACCAGCTTATTTCTCTGGCTCATCCTGTCTTCAAGTGCAAATTTCCATTTCTCACTTTGCTGCCAAGACCTTGGAGGCTTTCCCAAAACTGATCTTGTTTTGAATCTCTCATCACTTTGGGAAAGCAATGGCTGGCCCTCCACTTCCAAGAAACCTAGAGAGAGGGTCTCCCTTCCCCTAGGCAGAGCCCTGGATGGGGGCCAGGCAGCAGAGCTCCAAATCCTTTCCTTCCCCAGAGTAGAGGTGGGGGAGGGCTTTAATCCTCCCTCCCACTTTTATCTTTTGTATGTTAATGGCAGGTGTGTCTCTAATCTAAACCTGGGGCAGGTGGGGTGGAGAGAAAAAAAATGCTCTGAGATGTTTGCCAAGGAAGGGGCCAGCTTGCAGGTATAGCTCAGGGAAGGAGTTTGTCTCCATCTTTTTAAAAACTTGCAGCTTGGGGAAATTCTGGTATTCCTCAAAGCTGGGGAGCTGAAAGGATCTTGGACCTGAAGCTATTAAGAAACTTGGAAGGTCAAGGAGTCCAGCTTCCCTATTTTACAGATGAGGGAACCGAGGCTCAGAGAGATGGACAGACTTGTCCAGGGTTGTTGTTGCTGTTGTATGTGTGTGTGTGTGTGTGTGTGTGTGTGTGTGTGTATGTGATGTGTCCTTTGTTCTTGAAGAGGACCATGACATCAGGGAGATGATGACATCACTTGCAGTTGACTTAGATTTGAGAGGGAGGGATATGCAAGATCACCAGCCTCACTTTTTATCCTTCAGAGTCATATGGGTTCAGTGGCCAGATACTCATCAGGATGACTAGAGATGGCCCAGAATGCCAAGGGAAAACTTTATCGCTGAGGTTACCCAGAGCAAGGAGTAGAACATGGATTTGAACCCAAGGCCTCTGACTGCAAATACAGAACTCATTCTTTGGTATCTTCTTGCCTCCCCCTGATCCCTTCTTTTTACAGAGGGGGAGCCTGAGGCCTGGAGAGATTTAGGAAACCACCTAGAATTTGCTTTGCATGAACGTGCTCTTAGGAGGTCACTTTCAGCCTCTCCAGAGCTGAACACAGTGTCTGGCACAGAATAGACCCTTAATAAGTTTTTATTGATTCATGGGCCAAGGAACTAAGTCTTCTGACATCAGAGCCAGTGTTCTTTCTTGGAGGTGGGGGTTCAAGAAGAGGCACCTAACCATGATAGATGTTACCTGGGGAAGGGGGGGGAGCACAATGAGGAGAGCCTTGGATTTGGAATCAAAAAGTCCTGAGTTCAAATTTGCACCTAGACACGTACTGGCTGTATGGCCCTGGGCCTATCACAAAGCTGCTGTCTGCCTCAGTTTCCTCATCTGTAAAATAGAGACAATGCTAGCACCTGCCCTTCAGGGTTTTAAAAGAATTAGATGAGATAATTTTTATAAAAATGCTTTGCAAACTTTGACATGCAACATCAATGCTATTTATCATTATTGTTATTTTAGCACCCCTTGATTTTAGGGGATCCTCACAGGATCCTAGATTTAGAGCTGGGGGAAATCTAGTCAAATCCCTTCATTTTCCAGGGGAAGAGAGAGAAACCCAGAGTTTGGAAGTCACTTGGGCAAGGTCAAGTTTGTGTAACAAATCAAGATTAGAATCTCCCTTATTTGACTTCAACTCCAACGCATTTTTTTTCCCTGTAAATAAGTACTTAACATTTGTTGGGTCCAAAACATTTCCCTCTAGGCTGAGACTCATAAATCGAGCTCACTCCCTCATCTCCCATCTCCAGGAAAATAGAGATATGTGGAGGTCAGCGGAGCTGTGCTGCTGAATGTAACTAGGGGAGTCTGGGGGAGCAAGACTGAGTAGGGACCAGCCGCCATCCACTGGAGGCAGCAAGACTGGGTAGCAGCCAGCCACCATCCATTGAGGGACAACAAGGCTGGGTAGCAGCCAGCCACCATCCATTGAGGGACAACAAGGCTGGGTAGCAGCCAGCCACCATCCATTGAGGGACAACAAGGCTGGGTAGAGCCCAGCCACCATTCATGAGGGAAGAGCAAGGCTGTGTTGCCAGCCACAATTCATGGCAGGTGTATGACCCTGCCCAAAGCCCAGCCTAAGCCCGGAGAGCAATCAGATAAAAGGCATTCTGGGACTCAGGTTCAGGGACCATTGAGAGATGGAAGCTATAGTCCTTACGGTTCATCGAGGTCTTAAGAGCCCAGAAGGTAAGGGTTAATGTTGTCCCATATAGAGAGAAAAGAAACTGAGGCTCAGAGAAGGCAAATGACCTAAGTGACTCAGCCAACACTTATCACAGTGCCTGGTACATAGTAGGTCCTTAATAGACGTTTACTGATTGATTGAAGTGACTTGCCAAGGTTATAGGGATCAACTTAGGAGGAGGAGCTAACACTCCCATAATACTTTCCAAAGACATCCCTTGTGAGTCTTAAAACAACTCTGTGAAGTTGGTGCCATCACTGTCCCCATTTTAATGAGGAGTAAATTGAGGCTTTCATCAGAGATTAAGTCAAAGAAGTTCAGAAGTGAATCTTGCCGTGATACATAATGACCTCAGACTCCTCTTCTGTAAAGGAAGGAGATTGGACTCAATGACTCTCAGTTTTGATCAATCCTCCTTCCCAAATGCATTCTTAGGCAAATTCTTTTTTCCCCTTTGGTACCTCATTTTCCTCATTTGTGAAATGGAGATAACACTACTTATTTTTAAATTTTTAAAAATTTTAACATTTCCCCCAATGACATGTAAAAACAAATTTTAAAGTTTATTTGTTTTTATAATTTTGAGTTCCAAATTTTCTCCCACACCCCCTCCTCTTCTTCCTCATTGAGAAGATAACACTACTCATAATAAAGTGGTTCTTAACCTCATTTATTTGTGTCCCAGACCCATAGGCAGTCAGTCTGGTGAAGTCAGTGGACCCTTCCTAGAACTATGGTTTTGGTGTTCGTTATTTAACTAATGGAAGGAAATGTAAGTTTCTGTTAGAGTTCAGTGAAATTAAAGAAAAAAATCTCTTTCCTTATCCAGGTTCAAAGATCCCTTGAGTCTGAGCCCAGGAATAACATTGGCTACATCTAACTCTCAGGGTTTTATTGTTCAGGAGGATTCACGAGGTAATTCATATGAAGTGCTTTGTAAATCTTAAAGCTTATATCATGGAACTGAAAGTACCAAGAATTTATTAAACACTTATCACTCCATATTCTCCAAGCCTGGGAAGACAAATAGAAAACTTTCCCTTCTCATAAAAAGCACATTCTAATTAATGGAGAAATTACACATGAGACCTTGGACAAATCTTTTCCCTGCTCTGTGCCTCAGTTTCCTGATCTGTAAAATGAGTAGATTGTGGTAGGTCATAGTGCAGGGTGGGTCTTGACCTATCCCCCTTATTATAGGAACATAGGATCACAGCTCTGGAACAAGAATCTTTAGGATCACTCAGAGATTATTTAGCCCACTCTGCTAATTTTACAGATTAGGAATTCAGGCGCCAAGAGGAGAATTATCTCTAATTATGTGAGCTTGAAATTCACTTGTCCAACCCAGAGGTAGACTGACTCCAGACCTTATTTCTTTTCATTACACCCTCAAGAATGTAAAGTAACCTTAAAAAACAAAGCCAAGAGGCTGGGCTAAGTTGTGCTCCTGCAGGGGAGTGTGGGGTCTGGATTCAAGCAGCTGGAACATGGGACCGAGCTGTTTTATGGCTGGTCTTTGCAGCTTGGGTTGTGGAAACATGAATAATTCACTTTTAATAGAGCTTCTCAAGTTGAGCAGATGGGGCAACAGGAGCTTCCTGGCACTGCTCCCCGATGACTTGGTCCCAGATCATTCAATTGTTCTGTGTAACAGGTCCCCTAAGGCCCCTCCTCAAGACAGATGTGCTTCTGATGAGCTTCTTCCACCCCATGTACCTCAAAGTCCATAAAACTCATGGCTTCAAAAAGCAGATGGGACAGGATGGCTGAACTCTGGTTCCAGGAAAAAAATGATGTGAGTACCTCTCACCAGCTTCATGGGATCTCAGACAAACAAGCACAAATAGGGAACCGCAATCTAGAACTGGGACTTTCACCCAGATTTCCTCCATCTGGTCCTGAGCCAAGGTTGAATGACACAGGAGATCTCCTCTGAGAGCAAGAGGGTAAAGGCACAGAAAATCAGCATGAAAAGAATTAGAAATGGGAATTGGATAAACTGGAGAGCTGAAACAATGATCCAGAATCACCTTTCATGCAATAAAAAAATATACAAATTGGCTTCAGAACCGGTTTTTAGAGGAGGCGCAGATTTGCCCTCGTGGTGGGTTATGTAGAGCATGGTCTATGTCTTCAAGAACCCAGTCCTTTCTGGCCATGAATGATAATGTGATGATGAAAAGCCTTCTGAGGAGCCAGAAGGCTCAGTAGAGACTGTGCTCATATGAACATTAAAACACATGACTTTCTTTCCTGGTCTTTTCAGTTGAGTTCTGCGCAGTGAACTCTCTCTCCATCAGGCACCATGAGTCAGTGAGCACACATCACCCATCTCTTTTGTCTCTTTTCTATTTATCATTTTCCTGATCATACCCTGAAATGGAGCCACCTGGGCAGCTGAGGAGACTGGGAGGTTCATTAACACTATCAAGGGTCTCATGGACAACCAGAGCCTCAGAGCCCATGGAAGTGAGAGCTGAGCCCAGGGTGGAGCCAAAGCAGAGCAGCTGGGAGGCCAGCCTGGCAGTGGATTGGCCTACTGCAAAGGGCTAGTCTAACTGAGCAAGGGATGAATCGATTAATCAATAAACATGTATTAAATGCCTGCTATGTGCTAGGCACTGTGCTAGGTACTGGGGCCACAGAAAGAGGTCACAGACTGTCCCTGCCCTCAAGGAGGTCACCATCAAATGGGAGAGACAAGCAAGTATACATACACACACACAAATATATATATATATATATATTATATATATATATATAATATATATATATATAGAGAGAGAGAGACAGAGACAGACAGACAGACAGACAGAGAGAGACAGAGACAGAGAGACAGTGAGCGAGAGAGAGAGAGAGAGAGAGAAAGAGAGAGACAGAGACAGTGAGCAAAAGAGAGAGAGAGAGAGAGAGAGAGGGAGAGAGAGAGGAGACAGAGAGACAGAGAGAGAGGAGACAGAGTGAGAGAGAGAGAGAGGGAGAGGGAGAGAGAGAGAGGAGACAGAGAGAGAGGAGACAGAGTGTGAGAGAGAGAGAGAGAGAGAGAGAGAGAGAGAGAGAGAGAGAAAGAGAGAGAGGAGACAGAGAGAGAGAGAGAGAGAGAGAGAGAGAGAGAGAGAAAGAGAGAGAGAGAGAGGCCATGTACAGGATGAATAGAAAATAATGAACTGACAATGACATGAAGGCGTTGGAGAAGAATTCTTCTTGGGTCTTCTCAGACCCTGGTTTCTCTGCCAGACATTTATTATCTATAATCTGGAGCCCTCTTGTGTGTCTGCTCAGTGTCAAATGATCATAACAACATTAGCATAGATGATGCTTTACAATTTGCTAAGCCCTTTATAAATATGATTTCCTTTGTTCCTCATAACAGCCCTGCGAGGTGGAAGCTATTATTATCCCCATCTTATAGTTGAAGAAACTGAGGCAGAGAGGAAGTGATTTGTCCAGGGTCACACAGCTATTAAGTGTCTGAAGCTGGATTTGAACTCAGGTCCTCCTGACTCCTGATCCAATGCTCTCTCTATCCAGTATGTTACCACAGTTTTGGACACTTGAGATACATTAATGTAAACTCTTATTATGGTATTCTAATTCTCCTCTCTCTGATCCATGGTTCACATGTCTGCACAAATCCTCTTCCTCAGACCTTGAGTTCATCCTGTTCCAGGCTTTCCCTGCCTCCCTCCCTCTTCCCTCCTGCTGCAGGTCCTTTGTTCTCAGAGAGGATGGGGACTTTAGGGAGGTTACACCATGATGCACAATTGAACCAAGAGTCAAACCCCTTAGCCTGGAAGGACCTACAGGCCTGCTGCCCTTTGGACCCCACCCATCTTTCCAGACATATCTCTTTCTCCCCGGTACCTTTTGTGTTCCAGCCCCCCTGGCCTACCAGATGCTCCCTTTACTCAGCCAGCCCTTCTCTCCCGCCTCCACACCCCCAGGAGCTCATCCCCTGGGGCTGCACTCCATGTCATGTCCTGCTGGAACCAGGCTCACAAGGTCACAGACCTGGGACTTGAAGAGACTTTGGAGGCCACAAAGTCCAGCCTTGTCCCTTGACAGATGATGAACTCAAGGCCTCGACATCTCAAAGGACCTGCCCTAGAATGTTGCTGGTCAATTGTTTCAGCCATATCCAACTCCCTGTGACCCTATTTGGGGTTTTCTTGGCAAAGATAACTGCAGTGGTTTGCATTTCCTTCTCCAGCTCATTTGACAGATGAGGAAACTGAGGCAAACAGGGTAAAGTGACTTGCCCAGGGTCACCCAGCTAGGCAGTATGTGATGCCAGATTTGAACTCAGAAGGATGAGCATCCCTGATTCTGGGCATGACACTCTGTGCCCTCTGGTTCCTTACTGCTTTCTTATACATAGCAATAAGTGATCCAGGTAGGATTTGAACCCAGGTCATCTACTCCATTTACAATGTTCTTTATTACTCAATTCAGATTCAGTCTTCTCTATGAATCCTTCCTCATTTCCTCTCATCTAAAAGTGGCAGCTCAGTGGAAAGAATATGGAAATAGGAAGCAAAGCACCTGAGTTCAAATCCCGGCCCCTGCCACTGATAGCCTGTGAGACTTTGGGAGAGTCATTAGATTTTTCTGGGCCTTGGTTTTCTCTCTGTAAAATAAGGACATTGGACCAGACAACTTCACATGGCCCTTCCACTGTAGACCTCAAATCCCATGAGTCTACAATTTGGAGTCCTGTGATTTTACAATTTCTGTGGTTCCTTCTATTTCTAAACTTTTGATTCTCACATTCTCAAATTTTCATCAAAAAATTTCTTTTCTTTCTTATTTTTCTCTAGGAGTAACAGATGAAGAGGCAGAAGCAAATTTTGCCCTTTGGGATGCGATTGATCCTCTGTTCTGGTGAAAAAGTTAATAGCAGTGGAGATTCTTGGGTAGAGGGGAGAGTGTGGAGTTTTCACTTGCAGCCCTCAGATGCATGAGAACTTCTGCTTGATCTAGTTCAGGGACTCCTCCCAGCAGACACAGCCCTTCTACTGACTGCCCTGAGCAGTGCTGTCCCCATCAGCTTCTCTGGCTGCACATGCTCCTGGGCCAGCTGGTCAGATAACCCAGAATTCAAACCATGTACATTTCCTGGCAAAAGAATGAACTTGATTGAACTGATTTACATTTAACTTCTGAGCATCTAAAAAAAAAACCCCAAATACAGATAGTTTCCACAATCATTTCTTTACATTAAAGAATCACCCACTGGAAGGGACCTCAGAGGACAACCTGGAATTCTCTTTGCCTCAGTTTCCTGATCTGTGAAATGAGAATGATAGTAGCTCCTAACAACCAGGGTTATTGTGAAGAGAAAATGCTATATGAATGCTAGCTATTTTTGACCCCGCATTGGGATAGAAATAAAAAGAATGAAATGATCCTTGCTCACAAGAATGTTAGGAAAGAAATGCCCTCTCTCTCATTCGGTGAGGTTGGCTAACCCTTCTCCAGATAGGATCTTGTTTAAGAAAAGATATTACTAAGATAAGATCTTGTCTAACCACTAGCCTGTGAGGTAAGTGCTTGTATTATTCTAATTTTTTCAGATAAGGAAACTGAGGCAGAGAGAGGTTAAGAGACTTCCTATAAGGGATGGTTTTCTGGGCAAAGAGAATATGGGGAAAATTCAGATGATGTGTAGACAAAAGATATGAATAAGATTCACTTCACAAAAATAAAATGAAGAAACTTGCCCGTAGCTAACGGGTGTCTGAGCTGAAATTCCAACCCAGGCCTGTCTACAAACAGGCATTAAATATCTTGTGTATTTTTGAGTCTGGGTTTGCAAAGTCCAGAATCACACCCCAGTTGACAAAGAAAACTAGTTGAGCAACGCATTCCAGGGTTCTTTCCACTCCACTAAATTATTGTCCCAAACAAGCAGATCAGAGTTGGCACTGGGCCCCCAAGCAGCTCAGCTCCAACCTTCTGATTCGATGACTCCATGAGCTGGTTGGCTAGACTCCCTGGGGACAAGACATTGGGAGTGTTCCTGGGACACTGAAGCTGGGGCCTCCCCTCAGAAAGAGTCAGTCATGCAAGACACCCTATAGGGCAGTAGGCTTCTTCCCATGGAGTCAAACCAGGTCAATGCTTCCAAGAGACTTCCTAGACTGTTGGGCCCTGGAAGCAGCCTCAGGATCAGCCCATTCCAAACTCAAGTGGGGTGACTTTATTAAGGCCACTCAACCAGTTAGTGAGAGGCTTTTCCAATGAGAGCCCAGACATCCAGGATTCCAGGCCCAGTCTTGTCCTACTTATGAGATGGAGTATGGGAAGGGCAGCCCCCTTCCCACAATATTGTCCCTCATTCTACCCTAGGGGCCAAGTAAAAACAAAAGAGGTACATGTTGCTAATATAAAAATTTTAGCTTCTTGTCAGGAAGACCAACCTGGGTCACTCAGTTACTAAATATGTGAGGCTGGATTGGACCTTTCTAACTCCAGATTCAGCTCTCTCCACTGTGCCACCTGGCAGCCCCAGTGTCTTGTTGTTCGGTCCTGTCTGACTCTCTGTGGCTCTGGAGTTTTCTTGTCATAAATACTGGAGGGGTTTGCCATTTCCTTCTCCAGCTCATTTTACAGATGAGGAAACCAAGGCAAACAGGATGAAATGACTTGCCCACGGTCACACAGCTAGTGAATGTCTGAAACCAGATTTGAACTCAGAAAAATGAGTATTCCTGACTCCAGGTCTGGTGTTCTATACACTGCACCACCCAGCTGCAGCCTCAGTAGTAGACAATAAATGCCTCTTGATGAATTGATTGGTTCTCTAGGAATGTCATTGCATTCAGTGACTACCTACCACCTTAAAGATATAGCATAAATTTAATGTCATTCAAGATTCCCCCACCACCACCAAAAAAAAATGGTGGTACAGTAGAGCACTAGGTTTGCACTAGTGGAGGTCAATTCCACATTGGAAGTTTCCTACTGTTTAAAAATCTGTGCTCCTTCCCTTATTCCCATAGATAGAGCCTTGCTGATTCTTCCATCTCCATCTACTTCTGTCTCTTTCCCTATGATCTTATGGATTTGAGGAGAAACTTCAGGTGATACTTTTGTGTCAATATTTTATCTGTACCACATAGTAGGTGGTTGCCCCAATTGCCCCCCAGTGAAGGACCTGAAGCTCTGGAATGGACCAGAGAGGTCATCTAACCCAAGCTCCCATTTTCCTGAGGTAGAAACTGAGACCCAGAGAGATGCAGGGACTTGCTCTGGCTCCTGAAGAGCATAGGCTTCTGACTCCGGGTCTCATTTGTTTGTCCATTTTCTCTTCATCAAGGGACCTCACCTGTGTCTAGTAATTTCGAAGACAATCAACCAGTCAGTCAATAAACACTTTTTAGGTGACTGCGATGCACCATTCACCCTGCTAGGCAGTAAGCCAAAGATTAGAAAGTTCATTTCCAAATACATTTCATTAATACCATGCATAGTCATTTATTGAGGATCTAGTTACTTTGTTTGCTTGATGGCCTTTGACCTGTAAGGGACAAAGAGAGACCAGCAAGACCAACCCCCTCATTTTATATGACTAACCTCAGAGAAGTCAAATGACTTTTCCTGGATTACACTCTAGGAAGTATCAGAGTTGAGATCTGAACCCAGGCCTTGGGGCTCCAGATCCATCAGACAACATCTATTTTCTTTGGCCACACAAAACATTTTCTGGAGGGTTACCGATATCGCGTCATGGCAGCCCTATAGTCTTCCTTTGACATTGATCTGACTTTTCCTTTCACTGGGCTGGGGGTACAGTCACAATGCTCAAGGTAGTCACAGTGAATGGCCTCTGTTTGGGAAATGGTTGAGACTGATCAGGGAATGGGAACCAGCCGGCTGTAATTTTATTGATTCCCAAGAAGGCCAAGTTATCAGACTCTTGGCATCTCATCCCCCGGAACTGCCGTTTCCCCTTGTAAAAAGTCACAAGGACACAGACCCTTTATCATCTGACTGTGTGTCAGTGAAAACCAACAAAGACTATGGATTTTGTTTTTTCTTTTACAAGGGCAGAGCCCGTCTGAGTGATGTTTTTATGGGTTGGGCTGCCAGGGTAACCCCCCACCTCCGATTCTTGGGAGACTTGTCCCGTGACTCAGGGACAGACAGCATCACTGGAGGGTAATGGTGCTAAGTAAGCACCACATGAGGGTACTAACAGCATTGTGAAACTTCCCACGGGGAGTCCAGCCAGCTCTGCTCCTGGATTCTGGGGTGGGCTCACTGTCCATGGGCAGCATCTGTGCAAGATGTATGGTCTTAGATTGGTCCTTTGTGCTTCTATGCCCAGCAAACTGTAGTCTGGGTCTCCACCTCCCCTCCCCCAACACTTCTGATTTACTCTTTTCAGCATTTAGCCCTGTATATGGTACCTTGAGGTGCTTAATAAATGCTAGTCCACTGACTGATGGCCTCTACTTATGTATGCGCTCATTCTTTCTTTTGCTAGAAGACAAGATCTTCGACTGATTTGCTTTCATCTTTGTATCTCTAAAGACAAGATTAAATATTTAATAATCACCTACATGGATAGGTTGATTATATCTCTTCATTTGAGCACCTATTGTTTCCTCTAAGGGAATGCAGGATACCTGAGGGAAAGTTTATTTTATTTTATTTTTTCTATCCTCAGGGTCTAGAAGAATCCCTGGCACATAGTGGGAGCTTATTAAATATTTGTCTATTGATCTTAGACCATGGACATTCTTCATCCACTTGGCTTATGTGTGGATGGTCAAGCTAAACTCTGTTGAATGATCATAGATGTCTTTTACAGAAGTGTACAATGTTTGGGGCTTAATAAAACATTATTATTAATTCTGGGCTGATTGTAATCAATGTAATATCATTTGTAAATAGGGGCATCCCAATGGAGGTGTGTCTAGTGGGTGTAAGCTACAATACATTGAGATGTATATGTGTATATGTATATATGTTATATGCATGTACATGTATATATCAATGCTCATATGATTGAATGTATGTGTACATGTACATACCTATGTGTATACATGTGCATTCATGTGCATATATTGTGTTCATATATATTATATATATATATATACACAAATGTATATTACGCATATTGTGCATATGGAGAAAGAGACAGAGACAGACAGAAAGATAGAGACAGAGAGACAGAGAGAGAGAGAGAGAGAGAGAGAGAGAGAGACAGAGAGAGAGAGAGAGAGTCTCACAGCTAGTAGGTTTAAACCCAGACCCCTCTGGCCCAGAGTCCAGTGCTCTAATATAGAATGGAATGCAATAAAATGGAAAAGCACTATTAAGCACCTATCATGTGGTATGCACTGGGCTAAGTCCCAGAGATACAAAAATATTCTCCCCAGACTTCATAGCTATATCCTAGATAGGAAAAAAGAAGTTTGAGGGATGTAGAATATATCTATAAATATATATAATATATTAAAATATATTATATATTAAAATATATATTATATATAAAATTAAAATTTTATATATAATAAAATAATGTATATTTATTCTATAGATACATTCTATAGATATATACATATATAAATTTATATTCTGTGTATATAATATAGATATAACTGTATTCTAGATATTCTAGATATACACACAAAGATATAGTTATAGAGGCTGGCCAAGGGATAACCAAAGGCTTGGCCACCCTCTCTCAAGTCAGTGACTATCAACATAGTGGTAAGAAACTTGGGCCAAGGCCACCAGCATATGCATGGGCTGCTGTGGAGAAATGGTGGCCAAGAATGCCATAAGATGAGAGGGTTGTTATCTGCACTGCTGGAGGGAAGGGATACCCCATTTGATGGAATGCTGAGGAAGTTCTTAGAGTGCAGAAGAAATGTAGAATGAATGGGAGTAAGGTGGACACCTGATGTTTGATATCTCACAACTAAGACAAAAATCAGACTTTACTATCTGTTCTCAGAAATAAGAGTCTGATCCTGGAAGACAGGCATTGGCTCTTTTTTGATCCATAGCCTTCATATTTCTTTTCTATTGTGGACACATCTATGAACTCTGGGGAGAATATTTTTGTACCTTCAGTGCTTAGCCCAGTGCTCAGCACATAGTAGGTGCTTAATCATGCTTTCCCATTACATTGAAGGGCACTGGGCTTTGGGCTGGAGGAGCCTAGGTTTAAATCTCATCTGACATTTACTAGCTGTGACACTCAAGGTAACTTACTTAACGTCTCTTGGTTTTACTTTCACTGCCTATAAAATGGGGATAAGATTACAGAACATCTATTCCCAACCTCACCACTTTGTAACACTGGAATATCAGTCTTTTTCTCAACAGGCCTCCCCATGTTCCTTGTGTCCCTGTCACCCTTCACTCAGTTGCCCAATTACTCTCCATAAAACCTGTTGTGATTGTATCACTCCCTTGCTTAAAAGAACTTCATTAATTTGACATTATCTGAGGAATGAAGCTCAGATTCCTTGAGCTGGCATCCAGAACCAGTAATAACTTTTCAGTCTTATCTCTTCTCTGATCTTTCTGGCAGAAAGTGATCCCTGCTTCCTTATATGCCTCAGAGCATTTTATCTAAGCCTCTCCTTTGCCTTTATTAAATGCTGGTTTTTCTGTTAAGCTTTAATGAATAAGTCATTTCATCTGTGGAGGTACTCCCTATCCCCCCTCAAACTAATGAGTAGCTTTGGGGTCATGCTTTTTAGGGTCAGACTCTTCTCTGGTTGCTGTGCATCCAGTAATCACTTTTCTTTAGGCTTAGGCATTCAAATCCTTTCTAACCAAAAAGAGAAATGAGGTCAGGCTGCCATAATTAGTTTTAATGAACCCATGGGGGTTCTCAGTGATCACTATTTTCCTTTCTAAATGCTCACAGGTCAGATCTCTCAACAACATGCTCTAAAATTTTGATAAAACTCAAAATCAAGCACACTGACTAGCAGTTTTAAGTCTTGGTCTTTTTCTTTTTAGGAAAACTATAAGAACAGGTTCATGTCTTCTACTCTGTATCGTCTTTCCCATTCTCCCAAACTTTTCACGTTCAGTAGTCACATCTGAGGATCCTGTGTGTAACCATGGGCATAGTGATTTTGGGCTTGGTGACTTGAAATCATTGAGGGTCATTCAATACTCACCATCTGCTTACTGGTCCCGACTTTCAATTCCCCGTTGACCATAATTATTCTCCCCTTTTTTCTCCATTAAAAGCTCAATCAAATCCTTTTTAGTAGAAAACTGAAAAACATAAGAGTTGAGCAGTTCTTGGTGCAGTGGATAAAGTGCTGGACCTTTAGAAGACCTGAGTTAAAATCCTGCCTCGAGAACTTACTAGCCATGTGATCCTGGGCAAGTCACTTACCTCTGCTTACCTCAGTTTCTTCAATTGTAAAATGAGTTGGAGAAAGAAATGGCAAACCGCTCCAGTATATTTACCAAGAAAACCCCAAATGGGGTCACTGAGAGTTGGACACAACGGAAACAGCTAAATAACAAGAGCAAAAAGTTCCACTTTCTCTTCATTATTCATTATCATTGTGCCATCCATCTCCAGCAGGGCCCCTACCTCCACTTTGATTACCCTTTTGCCTCCACCATGGCTTAAAACCTGAGGCCAACAAGGACAAGAACAGCTTTGCATTGTCCATAATATTCCTCATGTGCCTCAGATCATTCTGGGATATGGTTCCCAACATTGCTCTTACAGCTTTCTAGTGAGGTCATTTCCACGCTTATCATCACCTGTGCTAGAAGTAAGCTGCCCAAGAGCAAAGACCTCCCCATCTCATAAATCTTTGCTCTCCCCAGGGTTTTGCACATACTAGACTCTCAATGCTTGTCTTGAATGGATTCATTTAAATTTTAAAATACAATTTAAATTGAAAAGTCAGCCAGTTTGCCTGATCACTCCAGGTTTCAGCTTGTAGCTGGGGTGTCATGGACTAACAGTCTTTGGGCCTTGGACAAACATGATTTATCATATGATTACTAGCACTGATAACTCCCATTTCCATAACCCTTATAAGTTTACATCACTCCTCCTTCCCAACTTTCCTGTAAAATAGGTCATGAAAGTCTTATCATCCTCATTTAGCATATGGAGACCTTGAGTCTCAGACTGTTGTTCAAGGATACACCCATCACTGTCAAGTGTTGGAGTCAGGAGTCCAACCGGCTCCTCTGGACTCCCAGGCTGGCCTCGTTCCTCTACACCCTACCATCCTCTAGTCCTATGACTCATTTTAGCTGTACCCTTGTTTCCTATAGATGGAGGACTTCTGAATTCAAATAGATGACGAAACAGAAAAGAGATGTGGATCTAATTCATCTTCAGAAAAGATAAAATCAACTCTAGAGCCAGCTCCCCCTTTTGAAACTAATTTCTTTGTAGAATTCGCTTGATGCTACTACCTCCATGGAGCTTTCCCTGATTTTCCCCATCCCCAGTCCAAGGCATTTTTTTCCTCCGGATCTCAAGAGCAACTTCATTGGTCATCCTGTATGTATGGACCACATTCTATTATGCATTATAGGTAAGGAGCATCACAGTGTAGTGGAGAGCAGTTTGGCCTTGGACGTAGAAGCTGTGTGAATCTCACTTCAGGCACTTAGCCACAGGGTGCTGGGCCAAGTTACTTTAACAAGTTACTTAGCCTCTCTGAATATTCACTGACTCATCCATATACTGAGGATCATAATACTTCCCTCACAGTGTTGGGGGCAGGAGGAGTGAGATAATATTTATGAAAATTTGAAGTAATAGGTAAATGCAAAGTATTATCATTTGTGCATCTCTTACCTCTAGCATAGTACAGGGGAAGGAACAATAAATTTGGAAACAACAGAGCTGGTTCAAAGCCTGACTTTATCACTCACTGCCTGGACCAAGTTCTCTGGTCCTCACTTTCCTAATCTGTAAAATGAGGGAGTTATAGCAGATGACTTCTCCCTGTCCGTCTGCCTTTCTTCTTCTTCTTCTTCTTCTTCTTCTTCTTCTTCTTCTTCTTCTTCTTCTTCTTCTTCTTCTTCTTCTTCTTCTTCTTCTTCTTCTTCTTCTTCTTCTTCTTCTTCTTCTTCTTCTTCTTCTTCTTCTTCTTCTTTTCTTCTTCTTCTTCTTCCTCTCCTCCTCCTTCTTGCTATCATTATTAGATCTCTAATCTCCCTTATTAGAAGGTAAGCACCAGGAGAGCAGATCAGGAATGGGTCAGATCACACTTGTAGCCATAGTGTTTTGCACAAGCAATTTATAAATCCTGACTCATTGAATTAGAGAGTAGATAAGCCCTCCTGGATCATCAGACAGAGCCCTCCACTCATCCCCCAGTTATCTTATGTCCAGTCCACCCCACATTGTGCTGAAGGCCAGACACCCACCCCATCTGGATGTGGTCATACTAGCTTCATGTCACCTCCTATGCTGGTGCTGACAGCTTGACTCAGTCAGAGTTAAGGCCCTCTCCAACTGGGGCTTTCAGTGAGAATTTAGCAGGAAAAGCACTGCCATTTGTGGGGGAAGGAAGAGCTCCTGGCTGCCCCTTTTTAACCTGCAGATGACAGCATGGGACCATGGGACTAAGGTGTGGGGTTGGGGGTAGAGAACAAAGTGGAGTCCTCCACTAAAACACTGAAGGCTAAGGGCACTATCAGGGCATGTTTTAGGCTGGCTTTGGGATTCTGTTGACCAAATAATGGATAGCTTTACTAATGGCTTTCTTGACTGTAAGCAAGGGATCTGAGTTAGCTCAGTGTAGAGTTCTCCTTATAACCCCCTGGGTAATGAGTATGGAATGACTAGACCCTCACACATGACCCCATAAGGTCTGTGTCAGGATAAATCACAGAGACCTGGTGACAGCAAGGGTGAAGGAGGTGGCAATAAACCAAAAGATGGATGAGATAAAGCTGGACATGCTGACATGGTCAATGCAGGTCCTGATGGGGCTCATGTTCACCATAAGCAACATGAACTCTATCACTTTCCCTGAGCTGGGGATAGTTTCTGCTTGTGGAATGTTTGTGAACTCTTACAGTATTGTGGATTCTGGCAAGAACTGGGGGCAAGACGAATTCAATTCAATTTAGTTCAACAACTATGACTAAACTACTGGGGATACATGGATGCAGAAGAACCTGTCCCTTCCACTCATCCATCCTCTGGTTTGAAATCTGGGAGATTTTAGGATGTTCCAATTGTAGGACATTCTTTCCTTTCAGAAGAATTCTGAAAAGAAAATCATGTTTATGTGAAGGAAATAACTCAACTCAGCCATGCTTGGGCAACACATCCTATCCAACCTTCTACACAAGACACCCCAACAATCTGTCTGTTGACACTGACCTCCTCCATACATGGCACCTCCTGATGGCATCTGAGACCTGGACCACCACACCTAGTCTTCCCTAATCTAGGGGAAGCTAATCCCCTTTCTCTGGTGCTTCAGGGACAGGGCCCCACTTACATTTTGGGTTCCTTAGTGTTTGTAGACTAGCTTCCTGAACCCATTATGTCTGTCATCTGATCTTAGACCTCAGACTGTGCCTCAGTTTCACATCCCATCCTACCCAGGCCATCTCCACATCTGCCTGAGAGCAGGTCACTTCCTACCAAAACTGTCTTCCACCACAACCCTGTATATGTCTCTATCTCTATCTCTGTCTGTCTTTCTCTGTGTCTGTCTGTCTATCTCTCTCTCCAATATCTTTATTCCCAACATTTAGCTTAGTTCCTGGCACATAGTGGGGCAACTAGGTGGCCCAGTGAATAGAGTGCTGAGTTCAAACCTAACCACAGACACTTAGTAACTATGTGATCCTGGACAAATCCCTTCACCCTGTTTGCCTCAGTTTCCTCATATGGACAAGCTGGGGAAGGAAATTGCAAATCACTCCAATGGAAAACCCCAAATGTGTTCCCAAAGAGTCAGACATGACTCAACAACAACAACTGACATATAGTAAGCTCTTAATAATTGCTTTCTCATTCATTCATTCATTCATTCATTCATTCATTCATTTTGATTGTCTTCAACAAGCCCGAACATTCATCAAGCACTCACTCTGCAAGTGTAGGATAGATTTGAGGATTCAAAGACATATTTTTTTTTTCACAGAAAAAGATCCCAGCTCTACAGGAACTTGTGTTCTCTTGGAAGATATACAACATGAATGTGAATCCATCTCCCCCCTCTAGATCTTTGCAGAAGCTGTCCCCTCTCCTTTTCACTTCTTCACATCCCTAGCTTCCTTCAGGGTTCAACTCAAATGACTTGAACCCCACAACTTCCGTGAAGGCCTTCCTTGTTCCCTACCCCTTCTCAACTCCCTGACTCCAAGACCAGCCCATAGTTCACTGCACTGCTCTGCTTCTTACCTATCATTTCAGGATGTGATCAATGGCAGTGCTCTCCAAGTCCCCAAATTAGTTTGTGGTTGCATTGATTATTTAACCAGATCATAGATAACTTGAGGATGATCTAATCTTCTGCAACCTCAATGTGATGAACAAAAAGATTAACATGTCACAGGCACTCAATAAAGGTATCTGTCCATTTTTGTAATTTAATTTAATGTTTCAATTAATGAATATATTTTTCTCTCTCCCATTCCCTGTATCAGTTGGGAAGAAAATGGGGGGAACCCTTGGGATAAATATTGAGAGTCAAGTAAAACAAATTCCCATGTTGACCAGGTCCAAAACTGTGAGTCTCATTCAAATTTGCCAATTGAGAGAAAACATGAAATTTCCATGAAGATAATCCTATTTGTAATTGAGAGGGAAATTTACCAATGTCAATTTTCCTGGGTCAGACATGAAATCATAACGAGTAGTTCTAGGTGGTTAAGTAAATGACATTCTTAGAGATAAGGGAAGGAAGATATTTGGGAAGAGGACAAAAGGACACATCCATGTCATGGCACCTGTGACTCAGAGTCAAAGATTATGGCCTCTAAAAACTACTTGTTGTATGTGATTTGGATCTACTGCTCCAACTATATTATGAGGAAAATTGAAGTCATATAATCTCTGGACCTCATTCTCTTCATCCATAAAATGCAGAAGCAGGAGGGAGTGAACTAGATTACCTCTAAGACCCTTTCTGATTCTTTGGATCTAGAATTCTATGACTAATTCCTTCTCCACATATCTTTTTGGATGATTTTGAAAATCATGAGATCAGAGGTGGAAGGGACTTCACAGGTCACCTGTACACTACCCTCCCCCCCCACCCTATTTTACAGACAAGGAAACAGAAACCCAGGTAGAAAAAGTGATTTATAAGGTTCTAGGTTTATGAGATCATAGATCAAGAGCTGGAACAGATCTCTGAAGTCATTCAGCCCAATCCCTTCATTTTATAGATGAGAAAATGATCCCAGGCAGGGTAAAATACTTGTCCAAAGTCACTGATAGGAAGTGGTAGATACTCAGGTCTGACTCCACAGTCAGTATTCTTTTCATGGCACTTGTAAATGAAAAAAAAATTGAAGCAGTGAGTGTTTTGTAAATTGTAAGAAGACCCATGTATCTGTAAAGGTCTATTATCATGTCCCTCCCCTATCAAACAAGAGCAATCATAGCTCAAGTTTTTCTGGGGCTCTAATGCTTGCCAAGCCCCATTCTCTCAATGACCCTTGATGCTGCATTAATCTGGGGAGCTCCTGGAGGGAGAATGCCCTCCACTTATGCACAGTTCTATTTTACCTATGACTTATAGGCTACAAGAGTTGCCTGGGGACACTGAGAGGTCAGGTGAGATGTCCAGCGTCACCCAACGAATGTTTCAGAGGAAGGACTGTGAACCCAAGTTTTCTTTGTTCTGAGATCAATTTTCCTTTCACTACCACACCCTAGCCCTATTTTATGGAAGGAAACACAAAAGCAAAGAAATGCTGAGTGACTTGCTGTGGTCACAGACAGTCCATGTCCAAGGTCAAATTTCAACCCAAGTCTTTCTGACTCCAAGTTGGTTCTCTCTCTGCTACCTTATGATGATGCTAAAAGATAGACCTTTGTTTCAGGGAGAAGTGTGCGGTCATTGATAGCTTGGCATAATTATCCCAAAACCATTCAGCCTTCTCTGGACACCATGAGGGTCCCTGCCAGCTTCAAACCTATGATCCTGTCACCTTCCTTTTCCATCTTGGCCCTTTAACCATTTCATGATCATTTTTTATAATAAGTAATTCTAGACTTTGCCATAGCAGTGCTAAGTGAGGATGGTTATTGGTACAACATCTCTCAGGGTTAATCTTACATTTCTCTTTCCAGGAAGTCATAGACATAGCCTAGAGACATCACTCCAGGGGATGAAGGAGACCACATTTGGACAATGAGATCTTTAAGTGATGTTGAGCTCAAAGTGGGTATTTGGGGGAATAATCATTCATCATCCGTCCACTGAAATGATAGAGGACATGATCACTGACACAGTAAATTGGAAGGGCTGTAGGTGTGAGTGTGAGTGGGTGGGTCTGCACGTGTGTACATATGTATGTGTGTGGGGGTATGGGTTTACGCTGTAGCTAATGCGTGACAGTTAAACTTGACGACAAATATTGGATGTATTTACCTTCCTACCTTATCTGGTTTTCAAAAGGTTTTTTCCTTTAAATAAGTTTTGAATTTCCTAAATGAACATTTGAATAGATGATCCTTCCAGGTCAGAGCCAGTTTTGAGGAGAGCTATGTAGCTCTGCTGAGAGTCAGGCCGACCTCCTCAGTGCCCAGGATTCCAGCACCATGCCCCGGCTATGGGCCGATGTTTTCAACACAATAGCAAATTCACTTTTCATTTGTCTCAGCATTTTGGCTACGCTGTGAGAAACAATGACTTTCTTTACCAGGGTGGTTTTGACTCTGGAATACTCTTGGGCAAGAGTCACAGCTTAGACAAAGGCCTTCAGATGTGTCTGCCAAGGAACATAATAGATGGGTTAAGGGGGAAGGATGGGGCTGAAACACTGGGTTTTGGAGTTGTGCACTGGACTGTTTCAAATCTGACCTTGTTAGAGAGAAATGAAGCTTGCAAACAGTCATTTCTGCTACAGTCGTCAGGATTCAGAACTAGCAAAGCTCTCTCTGACCCCAGAAGCTGGAGACCATCATCCTTCAGCTGGGAGAGAGTTATTGGCTAACAACAGATCTCAGGGAACATACACAGGGCTAATGACTCCCTGGGAAATAAGAAGTGGCCTCAGACCCCAGGGTCCTGACCTAATAACTTTGGCATGTCTGGCTTCCCCAAGTCATTAGTCTCTCAGCAGGGAAGAGGTCTCATTCTAGGCCCTTATATTAGAATGGAGATCCTGGCTCCCAGGGTCTCACTGAACCATTGATTTAGCAGAATAATAGTCTAGCCCTTTGATTTTACAGAAAAGAAACTGAGGCCCAGACACATGATCTTACTTGCCCAAAATCACACATAGGCTCCTACATTCAGAAATACAAAATAACATAAAAGTCACTGAGTCTAACTCCTTCATTTTATGGCTGACTAATGTCTAGCTAATTTGCTTAGTCACGTAGGTGGTAAGTAACTGGGGAGGGACCTCAGAGGTCATTCAACCCAACCCTTTCATTTTACAGGTGAGGAAACTGAAGCACAGACAAGTGGGATGAATTTCCGAGGTCACACAGATTATTAAGAGAGACAGGATTTGAACCCCAGACTTCTGACACCAAAGGTTCCAGCACTTTCATAACAGATCTCATCGTTTTCATTTCTTAGGATCTAATAATGAATAAATCAGCCAATAAGCATTTCTGTGTCAGACTTGGTCCTGGAGATCCCAGTCCGAGAGAGACTCAGTTCTAAGGGTCTGTCGGAGCCAGGTCATTCTGACATGTGAGAGCCGATTGTTAAATTTTCAGCATAAGCATTAACATCTTGGAAAATGTAAGCCATTACAATCTCGAGTGATGCAATATTTTATCAATTACCTAAGCTTAAGAGGACAATGGCGAAAAGATTAAAAATAAGAGGGTGTTGGGAGTACATTTTTCCCCAAAAGTCAGCTGTTAAACATTTACCAGTACATTACTAGTACACCCATGACAAGTCTTATCTTACATTCTTTTGGGACATTGGGAATTCTGTCTCCCCAGGATGCCCAGCATTCTCAGCTAATATAAAGCTATATAGTTTCTTCTACAGAGGAAGAGGTTTCATGAACTATTATTATTTCACATCTGGCAAATGAAAGTGACAACCAGGATGTGAACCTGTGACCAACCTTCAAATGCAGTGCTCTTTCCAGTGGACAAGGGGTTTTCTGATGTATCAGAGCCTTTGACACGAGGAAGACCATTTACTCAAGAGAGGACTCGGGAAGAACCCTTGTGCTTTGGGATAGGAACTTTATAGAGAAGTCTGTGATCAAGTGAGTTTCATTTTCCAAGCTCTCCTTTCTTTGCCAGTCACTATGGGACAGTCAAGTCTCTGCATTTAATTTATCATGATGGCCATCTCTGGACTTGCTTCCTGCCAGTGCCTAGCATACAGTAGACATTTGATAAATGTTTATTGATTGGCGGACTGCCAGAATCCAAGAAAACTTTAAACAGAGTCACTGGAAGAGTACAGAGTTATATGGACCATTCCCTCCAGATAAAGAAAACTTCATTATGCACTTGAGGCAGTGTGGTTCAGTGGGCAGAGAGCACTAGGCTTGAAATCAGAGGACCTCGGTTCTAATCCTACCTCAGACACATTGTAATCTTGGACAGATTACCTCGCTACCCTGGGACTCAGCTTGCTAGCTTTAAAATGAGGGGACTGGATGAGAAGACTTTTTTGAGGTCCCTTGTAGCTTCTTCTGGGATCCCTTATGGGATGAAATTGTAGGCATGGGGAATTGGGCAAGTAAAAATCAGATCTGTGTCCTGAGTTGGTAAAGACATTAATGAAAATGGGGGAGAAAGGAGGGAGGAAACAAGCATTTACCAGGTGCCTACTATGTGGCAGGAATTGTGCTAAGTGCTTTACAAAAATTATCTTATTTAATCCTTACAAATGTCCTGTGGAGGGGGTTCTCATACTCTCCTTATTCTGGAATAGATTGAATGTCATAGATCTGGGAATGATTTTAGACATCTGCTGGGCTAATTCTTTTATTTTATAGATGAGAAAACTGAGGCCCAGAGAACAGAAGAGATCACTGACAGAACCTGGTATTTTATTTTGATTTTGTTTTTTTTGATTTTCAGTCCGGTATTAATTTATGGTGATTTTTGGTCCAGATTTGTGATTTCATCTAGAAAGAAGAAAGGAAGGAAGGAAGGGAGGAAGAAAGGAAGGAAGGAAGGAAGAAGGAATGGGAGGAAAGGAAGGAAGGATGCAAACATTTATCAAGCACTTGGCATGTACCAGGAACTGTGTTAAGTGATGGGGATACAGGACAAGCAGAAAGGCAGTTGCTCCCCTTGAGGAATTTATAATTACAACTCAAACAAGGGTGCTGAGAAATGTTGGGTGGAAGGGGCTGAAAAGGTGCATGGTTTTGAAATCTAGACCCAGGACCTCACACAATGGAGGCTCCAGGAGGAATTCAGCTGTGGGAGAAAGGGATGGGGTTTTCAGTGGGTTGTTCAAGGGGGAGAAAAGCACAGAAACTGAGGGCAGCTGGAGGAGGAAAGAGCTGGATTCTGAAGTCAGGACTCCCTGAACAGGGCTGGGAGAATTCTCCACTTTGTGGATCATCAGCTTGCCTGTGACTTACATTCTTCTAATCCCTGTAGCCAGGATGTATCAAAGATGGGGCTGGAACCTAGGGTCTTCCTGGTTCCAAGATGGACCTTCCATCCACCACTCCAAGCATCCTCAGCTAAAAGGTTCTTAGAAACTTCTCCAAGTCAAGGAAGATCAACAGCTAGCCCTAACCTGGGACAACCTCTCATTGCATCCTTTGTGAAATACTGACATCACCGGGCCTGAGGGTGAATCCTCACTCCGTTTCTTCCTCTTTTTGGTAATGAGGGCCTTGGATTAAGGTCTTCTAAGGCCCCTTACAGTTCTGGGTCTGTGCTCAAACAAGGCCAACTGTGGGACCCACCCTGGGAAATTCCCTCTGTTTCTAGATTGTTCTCCATCTTTTCATCCCAGTGCGTCATCCTGCCCCCATACCTCACAGAGGCATAAAAATATGGCTTTTGAGCTGGCAAGTTGTTGAGCTGAAATGAACAACTCTGCGTGACATTTGTTACTAGTTCTCAGATGGCACCAACTCCTTAAAGCTGCAATCCTGATCCCTTCAGCTTCTAGTACCCTCCCCCTCCTCTAAAAGGAAAAAAATTACCCTGTATATACTGTCTCTCTTTCTCTTTCCCTCTCTCCTTCCCTCTATTTCTTTCTTCTCCCTCTCTCTTCTCTGTCTCGCTCTAAATATATATATGTATATCAGCATGTATGTATGCATGCATATATTTACATATGCTTACACCTGTGGCCTCTACTAACAGAACATAAGCACCATGAGGGCAGACACTGTTCATTTTTTACCTCTGTTTCCCCATCACCCAACCCAGATTCTGGCACATAGAGGGTACTTATTAAATTATCTGTGTTTGATTGGTGCTAGTAAATGCCAGCTTCATGGATTGCCCATTCCAATTGCATTCTGTGGCATTGCCCAGCAGGTCAATCACCCACCAAATCACCATGTCCAAAGTGACTGTGGCCCAAAACATAGCCCCCGTGAGGAAGGAGTCATACCTTCCAAGACCTCCCAGTTCCCACCAGGGCCAGCCTAAGCCTTTTCCCGGTCTTTGGTGAGAGCTCCATTTACATATCCTATAACATCCTTGCCTGCCTTCATAATTAATGAATGTGCCCAGGCTCCCCCATGACAGCGGTTCTGTGCCAAATCAGCAGGCTGCCTACAAAGGGACTGTCAGACTGCTGTTCCAGGCCTGCAGTTTACTCCATCTGTGAGTCCCTGAATGGCAGGAAATTTTTAAGTTAGCCTTGCTCCGGTGAAGCTCAAAGTCCTTATTAGGAAAACAGAGATTTATTTCAGGCACATTCACAGTCTCTGCAAGCTACTAGAGACAAGGAGATGGAGACTTAACTCTGAGAATTTTTAAGGCCCATACTCCCCATCATCCTGGGCCTGACGCAATGGCCAACTCCTTCAGGTTTTTTCTCATGGAGAGACCCATTTAACAAGACAAGCTAATGCTTCCCAGCTACATTTGCCAAGTTCATGTACAGTGGGAAAATAAGTCAGATTTATTGTTAGAGAAGCTGGGTTCAAATCTCAGTTCTGCTAGGTGACTGTGGGCAAGTCACTGTCCCTCAATGAGCCTCAGCTCCCCTTCTGCAAAATGAGGGGGTTAGATTAGTGACTTCTAAGATCCCTTCTTCTCAGAAGTCCATGAGTGTATAACTCCTTGGAGAGTCACACCCACCGAGATAGTCTGCAAGGTGCAATTCATCCCCACCTTGGAGGTGAAAGGATCCCAAAACTTCTTTTGTATTCTAAGAATTTCATATATTTTTTTTTTGATCCAGACCCTTAATTTCACTGCTTTAAGGAGTTCCCAGTAAGAGACAGTCTCTACCAATGCAGATCACTCCATTCTCTGCAAGAGACTCAGGAAGTTTCCACAAAAAGTGAGAAGGGAAGTGACTGACCAAAGATCACACAGTCTACATGTCAGAGGAAGGATTTGAACTCATATCTTTCTAACAATGAAACCAACTCTATCCATTGTACTATCTTGCCTCTATAGTTTTACATATAATTTTACATAAAATCTGTAATTTTATATAATCAATGCAATGGCTCCAAGCCCCCATGAATTTTCTCTCAGAATTGTAAATATTTCTGATTTCTGTTTTTTTTTTATCCATACCCTGAGCACATCAGAGGACGCTGGAATCCTTCCTTCCCCAGTACTTGCTGCTGACAAGGAGTTAAGAGTGACTGATCAGTCTCACAAATTATGGAGATAATGACAGGTGAAAGGGTGGTGGTGAAAAATCTCTCTGTGTGTACAGCCTTTCCACTTAGAAAATATTTGTTTAGCTCTACCAGCCACTAAAATAATTAATCTCCAGCATTTCCCGTTATGTTCCAGAGGGAGACTGGACCATGCCCTGCGTGCTGCCCCATGCTCTAAAAGAAAAAAAAAATGATCAGGATTTCTCCCCACTTCACATCTGGTTTCCATGTGTAACATCAATGCCCTGAAACCTGATGACACAAACAAGCACATTTATATAGTTCCAGGCAGAGTTAAAATTTGTCTGTAGACTCCACACACGATATCCCTCCCAGCTGGGAGGCTTCCTCCCCAGCTCCCCATCCCCAGATTTCTTTGCATTCTGCTCTCCCTCTGCAGACATCTCCTGCTCCCACTGCCCCATGCCAGAAGGGAGTCCTCCTTCCCATTTACCTCCACCTGGGCTGTAAAAATCCTGCTCCTACTTCAAGGCCCAGCTCCAAGACTCCCTCCTTCATACAGTTTTCTCTGATTAGCTGGAAGTGACTCAGCTCTCCCTGATATTCTCCCAGGCCCCCATCCCAGAAGAACAGAATCTCGAAGTTGGATGAAGATCGATTTCTCAGAAATTCTATCTAAGCTCTTCTTGATCAAACTATAAAGAGAAGAGCAAGAGCTGGGAACTCTAGGACACACTGGTGGATCATATCTAGTGATCTAAGGGGCATAACAGTGTGGTACTATGTGACTTGAATAAAGGGGATGGGACCAGATGAAGTGGTGTGATAGACTGAATGTTGGAAAGATCTGTGTTCAAATTCTGCCTCAGATACTTACAGGCCACGAGACTCTAGGCAAGACACCTCTCAGTCTCAGTTTATTCTTCTGTAAAATGGGATTGAACAATCTTCCAGGGTTTTGGCACAGCTCAGATGTGATCTTTGCAAGCCTTACAGCGCTATATAAATGCTTGTTATAATGATGGTGATAGAATTGGCCATTTGGAAGAAACAACAGGCCAGAGCTGTCACAAGGCCCAGTAAGAGAATGCATGTAGAAAACCTTGGTGGAATGAAGCTTTCCATCACCAGGAATGAGCTCTATGGACTTTTTCACAATCAACATTAAGTGTTTCCGGCCTCCCTCCCAACCCTCCCCCACCCACCCTGGCCCTTGCTTTGGGCCTCTAAACTCCCTTTGTTTAGCCTGAATTCCAAGGTACTCTTTGAATGTTCACCTGGGCACCCCCTCAGAGAGGAAGCCCAGGCACCATCCACATTCATCAGACTCTGTGACACCATTAATTCTTCTTCTTCTTTTTACTAGATGTAATGGAAGGTTAAATTGTATAGTATTCACTTAGAAGGACCCTTTAAACCTTTCCCTCATAAATAGTCTTTAAAAGGGCTTGGAAGACATAGTTCTATAAACAGGACAGGAGAGAATGCTTCTAAACCTCAAAGTCCCAGCCCCCACCTTCCTTCAGGCTGGACTGAGCCCTTAAATACAAAGCTGGAAAAATGTTCCCTTCCCATGGCCTAGCTTGGAGAAAACCACTTTTACAAAGGCTTTGCTTTTTTTAAAATGACAGTAATAAGGTTTGAGTGTCCACTTCTCTGTCAGTACCACAGACTGGGACCCTGTCAAGGTAGATATTCTCCAGGGGAAAGCTCTTGCATTCACCCCACTGATGGGTACCCTTCACATGCCCTGAATCCTCTTTCATGCATCACTCCAGGGCACCTGAACCTTTCCTTTCCATCTGGGGCTCTTAGCCCAGGGTCCACAACAAGGACCCCATAGCAAGATTTCAGGGGTCCATGAAGTTATTGGAGGGCAGGAGAAATGTCATCTTTATTTGTTGATAACCTTTGGTTTCTTTTCCTATCTTCTCTCTTATTTCGGGCATTTTACAATACTTAGGCTTCACCAGACTGACTGCCAAAGGGGTCTATGGAATAAAAAGAATGAAAAATCCCATTTACTCAATCAACAAGCATTCATAAAGCATCCACTATGAGAGATCCACTGTGCTTTGTGTCAGGTTTTGAAATGACAGTTTCTGCCCTCAGGGATCTTCCATTCTACTGCTCAGCTTTCCATGTGAGCCAGATGTAGTCACTTACAAAGAAGGAACTGTACAGGGCAGGGTTTCAAACATGGTCTCAGGGAAATGCAGGGCCACAGAATGTTCTGGAATGGAGAGACCAATGGGTAGGTACCATTGTCTCTGTATTAGAACACTGACTTTCTAACACTTAATCAGGCCCTTCTGAGGAGTTCTAGGAGATCATGGACACCCACCACCACAGGATGGGTGTGCAGGGATGGGTCATGGTGCTGGGAAAACCCAAATGGATGAAGCCAAGTCAAAGAACATATATTAAGCACTTACTGTGTGCCAGGCACTCTCCTACCTGCTGGAGTGAAAACACAGTCCCTGTCCTCAGTAGTTCGTAGTCTAATGTAGGGGATAATTTGCAAACACTAGTATAAGATAAAGGGACAGCTGGGTGGTACAATGGATAGTGCACTTGACTTAGAATTGGAAAGATTCATCTTCCTGAGTTCAAATCTGGTCTCAGACACTTACTAGCTATGTGACTCTAGGTAAGTCACTTCACCTTGTTTGCCTCAGTTTCCTCATCTATCAAATGAGCTACAGAAGGAAATGGCAAATTACTCCTGTATCTTTGCCAAGAAAACCTCAAATGGGGCCATGAAGATTGGGACATGACTTAAAAGCAACGGAACAGCAAGATAAAACATCGAGAAATTGCAGATAATCAACCGTGGGAGAGCACTAACTTTAGGGAAGATCCGGGAGGGTTGCCTGTAGAAGGTGGGATTTCAGGGATCCTGGAGAAGCTGGGAGGTGAAGACACAGAGGGAGAATGCTCACAGAACAAGGAACAAGAGCCCTTCCTTGCCCTCTTAGAGACAAGGCTGCCAAGGAGCCTCCCTCCCTCCAGAAGGGACTTAGTAGCTACTTTGTATCTCTCTTGTATGGATTTATTAGAATACTTGTTAATTGCCTTGGTAGACTATATGCTCCTTCAGAACAGGACCATCTTTTTTCTCCAAGTCACACACATAACAGTAGGCATTGTACCTTTGGTTTTACTGGTATAGGTATGAAACTTCCATAAGAGGAAGCACCCTCTCTTAATGCAAGTTGCACATCCTCTGCCACTGAAAGTCTTAGGGAGCTGCCCTGGACACTGAGAGGCTGTGACAGCAAGCAGGTGGCAAGGAAGGGGCTTGAACTCAGGTCTTCCAAGACGTGAGACCCCACCTCACTCCACCACATTGACTTTTGCTGATATAGATTAGGAGCTTTATAAATGTTGATTGAATTACATTCAATTGAAATACACATTTTAAACTTTGTCCACGTATTTCTAGAACATCCTATTTTGGGTAGAACAAGAAAACCATGTACTACAGGGGTAAGAACCCTGGCTCTGGAGTTGGAAGATTTGGGTTCAAATCCTACCTCTGATTATCATTGCCACATGATCTTGGGAAAAAGACAAGCTGCCCTTGCCTCAGTTTCCATATCTGTAAAATGACTAGATTGGATTAGGTCCTCTCTGATGGATGTGTCAGCAATCTGAAGGCTGCCCTGTGCCTCAGTTTCCTCAGATATAAGATGATGGGATCAGATTAGATGATATTGAGAGTTCGGTTTGAGATCCATGTTCCCATGGCTAGGACTTGGTCCTAGCTGACACCCCATATGTATGTGCTGTGTTGGAAGCTTTCTTCAGATCTTAGTTTTTCATTTCCTTGAAAGAGACAGGAAGGATGGCAAGCTGACTTGATTGCATGGATTCCATGACTCAGTCCTGGCACTTGTCTGAGACCCTGTGCATTCACGCCCTCATTTATTCCAGTCCACTTCTTACTACAAACGGAGAGCCGGCCCTGCCTCCAGCCCCGTAATCTTCCTGATTCTCCTAAGATCTGATCTCAGGGAAAGGCAAATGGTGGTGTCCTGGCAGCCTGCCCATCCCTTGGACTGGGATGCATGGCCTGGAGAGAGACAGAAAGAATACAATGCCCTGACTCCTGAAAAGATAAATACCCCACAGAAAAGCCCCAGCATTGAGCATCTCATCAATTCTTGTGTGGTCTCCTGGTGGTGTGCCTGATTGTGCCAGGCTTGGTTGGGTTGGGCGGGCTGCGAGCACAATTCAGGGCTATGACCTCACTAGCAATGGAGCCAAATGGAGGCCACATAATGAGGCAGGAATGCCTTTACTCTGTATATACTCATCCCCCAGTCTGGTTGGCAGAGCTGAGCCCAAGAGGATACAGGACTCAGGAGTCTCCTTCCTGTGCTCAAGGGTCTCCCCACCCAGCCTAGGTGCCAGAGAGTCATGGCTAGATCAGTAAGTGGTGGTGGTGGGGGATCCACTTGCTACCCAGGATGGGAAGGTCATATTCTGCTTACTAGACTCTACATCTGGAAAATGGGGATGTTAACACGAATACTTGCTTCCTGGGTTGTCCGGAGATTTAGGAAATGTAACGCACCTAAAGCTCAGGGGTTTGGGTGTAGGTTGGACTTGCTCCCCTCTGAGGTCCCCAGCAGTTTTGAGATTCTGTCTAACCAGTTACTGCTAATCACCCAAGGTGGGGAAGAGTGGTATTAAGAGTTAGGGCCTAGAGGGTTAGGATTAAGGGCAGGTCTGACCTTACTCTTGCGGTTGTTCAGTCATGCCTGACTCTTCATGACCCTGTTTGAGGTTTTCTTGGCAAGGATACTGGAGTAGTTTGCCATTTCCCTCTCCAACTCATTTTACAGGTGAGGAAACTGAGGCAAACAGGGTGAAGTGACTTGCCCAGGGTCACACAGCTAGTAAGTGTCTGAAGCTGGATTCCCTGACTCCGGGGCAGGCTCTCTATTTTCTATGGAGACCCCTAGCCATCCCACTCTAAATAGCATCCAATCAGACTCATTCTCCCCTGATGGTGGGTGGGTTATGTCTTAATATAGGAAGGAGAGCATGCTTCCTCCACTAGAAAATAAGGTTCTCGCTTGCAGAGATGGCTTCAATTTTATCTTTGCATCCTCTGGCACATAGTGGATACTCAGTGGATGTATTTTGAATCAAATTGAATGAAATAAATGTATTATATCTTCCTTGCATTGTGACTGTTTGCAGACTCATTATTTCAGGCTCAGGTTCCCTGACCTCAGCCAACAGGAGACACATATAACTATGGCACATTGGGATTTTCAAAGTGCTAATAAGGGGCATCTTGAGAGGGTCAACCCAGGCGATAAGCACTGTGAGTATTATTAACCCCATTTTATAGGGGATGGACACCTCACGGTCATCCAACTGGCGCCTGTCAGGACTGGGAATCAAACCCTGGGCCTTCCTTGCTCCAAGACACCAGCATTCTTTCAACCAGAACACACCATCTCTCAATTCACTCACCATTCATTCATTCATTCATCCATTCATGCATGTGCTCTTTTATTCAAGAGGCATATATGAAGTGTCTCAGAAGTGTTAGGATAGTTTTAAACTTATGCAAGCTTAGGCAGGACTTCCTGATGATTAGAGTTGACCAATGAGCTTCCTGGGGGAAAGAGTGGGCTGCTTCTCCATGGGAGTCTTCTCACAGGGACTGAATGACTGACCAAGTACAGGGGATTCTGGGAAGGGGTAATCTTAAGGCTCAGATTGGATCCCTTGTAACTCTGAGATCGTTGAGATTCTCTGCATTGCAGACTTGACCTCATTTAAGGCACTGGTTTGAGTTTGCTGCTGGGTGGAACTGGCCTAAGCCTTGGCATGTCAGCCTCTCTCCTTCCCACCCGTTTCCTCCAGGACTTGCCAGGGAGCCCAGATGTGGGCACTGACTGTGTCTCCTGGGAGGCTTCCCCACAGGGAAAGTCCGAGACCACCAGGAGGCTGAAGAAATGCTGCTTTTTGTCTCTTATAAACAGCTGTGGATGACGATATGCTGGAAGGCAATGCACTTGATTAAGGCCTTGGCTTTCATGTTTATTGGCAGAGACATGGATCAGGCCCATGAGTGGCAGATTTACTTGGTGTTTTGTTGTAACCTTATTTTGTTTATAAAGTTTACATACTGTGATTTCTTGTTTAGAATGTCAACATTTTTAGAAAGGAGAGGGGGGCAGACTGGATTCATTATAGATGACAGAATCATGGATTTGAGATGGAAAGGACCTCAGAGGTCTTTCACTCCTATGCTCTTCATTTTATAGGGAGGAAACTGAAGCCCAAAGTGGCTATGATGTGCCCAAAGTCTCACAGAGCCAGGTTTCAAACTGGGTCATCTCGCTCCAGATTTCCTGTCTCCCCAGGGCCTCTCCATAACCCTGTGAGGGTCATGCTCCTGAAACCTTGACCTTCATTCCACAGATAAGGAGGTGGAGGAGTAAAGAGATCAGGGAGAATTGTCAGAGGGAGAATTTGAACCCAAGCCTTTCTGTCTGTAAGTCTGCTGTGATGCCTCTGCATGTCTCACAAAATCTTTCTTTTTTCTCTTTCTATTGATATTCATATCACCTTCCCATCCAAATATATCCTCCTTGCCTCCACCATCCACTGAGTCATGGACTCATAACAAAGAATAGAAAAGAGGAAAGAAAATAGTTTAATGAAACACCCTGATACCATCTCAACATTAATTAACTGATCAACCAAGTGTGACAGTCTAGCAAGTGATCCTCCAGCCTTTGCTTGAAGACCCTCAGTGAAGGGGAATCATTTCCCTTGGAACTTAGTACATTTTTGATGCTCAAATTGTCAGGACATTCTTCCAGATACCAGGACTAAATCTGCCTCTATTCATTCCTATGGAGTCTCTTTTCAATTTCACACGTTGCTTTCAACTGACAAGTAGTTGTTTTTTATCTTGTCTCTGTCATGTAGTGTTTTGACTACCCTTCCCTTTTTGAGTATTTTGAAAATTTGATGTGAGCTGTTTTTTTTTTCATATTGCCCCCTGGCCCCCAGAAAAAATAAGCTTCATGAGGGCAGGACCTATTTTGTTGTTGTCATCATTTACTTTGTTTGTAACCAACACTTAGCACAGTGCCTTGTATTATTTTGTGTGTGTGTGTGTGTGTTTAATAAATTCTTGTTGGACTTAATTTAATTATCCAAGTCACTGATTAAAAAAGCAAAAACAAAACCCAGACATCCCAGAACCAAGAGTCAATCTTCGGGGTACTCCTTTCAAGCTGACTGCAGACAATGAATGACTTCTTTGGGTCCAATCACTCAACAGGCTCCAAATCCTATTGTCTAAGCCATATCTTGTCCCCAAGAATAGCATGTATGTCTATCAAATGCTTTGCCAAAGTTGTTCTGTCTGTAGGATCCCCCTAATCTACTACTGGAGTAAACTTGTCAAAAAAAAAAAAAAGAAAGAAGTCAGTTGAGTTTGGCATGCTTTGTCCTCTTTGTGAAGCCACTTTGGGTCTTTGTGGTTCTTAGCCACATATTTATAACTAGAATTTTTAATAGTTTCCAGAATTTTGCCTTGAATTCAAATTAATCCCAATAGCACATAGCTTACAGACTCTATTCTCTTCCCTTGCCTCCAAGTCGGGACATTTGCCTTTCTCCAATTCTATTGTGCTGCTCCTGGGCTCCAGGACTTTTCAAAGATGACGAAGAGTGACATCCACCATGTTTTTCTTTCTATACCTTGGGGTACAGGTGAGTTATTACTCCTCTAAATCTGATCACTCAGAATCTGGTCTCTTAGAAACCTATTTATCCAATTAGAAAGCAATAGACTTTTTTGGGGGTGGTGGTTTGGGGATGGGGGTGTTTGAGGACTCAGTCACATTCAGGAACAATCTCAAATCCTGTTTTCAGGAGTCTTCCATCTCATTTTTCTTTTTCTGGAGCTGCTTTTTCAATGTTAAGGCTATACCATGTTTTCATAGGGAAACTCTATCCACATGTTTCATGTGCATTTCATCTAGTTCATCAGAAGCATGTTTATTTAGAATTATACCACGAAACTTTACAAGCCTCCTTTTAAATTGGGCTCTTTAAAGCCTGCTTTGAACTGGAGAGCTGGATTTTGCCATCCCAGGCAAGCCCAAATTTAGCTCTGAGTTCAGAGCAAAGAAAGTGAAATGTATACCAAGTTTATCCCTGTATACACCCATCTGTATAATATATTTCTTTTAATGGCAAAAGCTGCAATTGACATCATGGATTGGCCAATATGTTGAAATCAAAGCTGTTGTCAATTACCACTTCAAAGTACTGGCTGGAAAAGACATTTCACAACTTCATTCTAAAATTTATTGAAGACTCCTTATGTGCTAAGCAAGGTGCTGGATATTGGAAATGTCAATACGAAACTGAACCACACTTTGCCCTCACAGTGCTTACATTCTGTTGAAAAATTGAACATATAAACAGGTCAGTAAAAGGCACGATAATTTCAGAAGAGAGATAAAACAAAAAAGAATAGTGAACATGATGGTGGTGGTAGTCTCTGAAAAGGCTTCCTGTAGAGGATGGTGCCTACACTAGGGCTTGCTTGAAGGAAACTAAGGCTTATTCTCTAAGAGGTGATGGTGAGGATGGAGTGCTTTAGGAATGGAGGAAGCTTAAATCAAGGCCCAGGAGTGAGCAATAGAATAATTCATTGAAGGAACGATAATTAGGTCAGTTTGGTTGGAATATAGAAACACATGAAGAATAGTTAAAATTCCCAACTTCTTTCAGAGGACAGGTCAGGGGCAATATCCTAGAGGAGACCTTTGGTGATCTTACCCAGTCATCACCTCGGGACTTAGTCGGTCTGTTGTTCTCAGGATTGCTCCAAGATTAGCAGAACAGACAAAAATGAAAAATGACAGCATTTAGAGGGACCTAAGAGAACAGACACACCCTATGCACTATTGACAGAGGTGAGGATTGTCCAGCCAATGTGGAAATCTATTTGGAGCTCTGTCCCAAAAGTCACTAAGCTGTGTCCCAGAGAAAGCACAACAAGGCTTCTGCCCCAGAGAGATCAAAGAACAAAGAAAACACTGATGTGTGCAAAATTATTTACAGAAGCTCTTTTAAGTAGAGCAATGAAAGGGGTAATGGCTGAACAACTGATGGCACATAAATATGTGGTGAGATATCACTGCACCATAAGAAGTGAAAAATAGGATGGGTGCAAGGAACCTTGATCCAACACAGGTTGTTTTACCATGGATATTACAGGGAAGAAGAAAAGTTCTTTCACCAAAAGTAATAACAAATCAAAATGGGTTAAGTACAACCCATTTTGTGTGGTACAGTAAGGAGTCAAGCTGATTGTGTGTGTGTGCATGTACACACATGTGTGAGACATGTCTATGTCCAATGCTCTCTCAATAGCAAATGCTTTGCTGTCAGTTTGGGGTTCTAGGTTTTATCCCATCCCCAGGGGTAAACTGGATACTCATCATCCAGCTTCAGAAAGTCAACATACAAGAAAACCAAAAGTCCAGAATAGTATGGGCACAATTTGTTCCTGCCCTCTTTGCCAATATGAGATTTTCCTGAGATAAATCACATCTAGGAAATCACTAGAAAGCAGGGATTCAACATGTAGATTAGCATCCCGGTAGCTTCAGATACTCATCCTAATCCCATATATCTGTGATGCTCCCACCTCACTTATGGGACATCTGTAAATCACAGATCTGCCTCTCTCCCACCCCTTCCCATCTAGCTTCCATTATGTTTTCTTCCTTCATTTGTTTATGCTCTTTGAGGGCAGGGACTGTCTTCCTAGCTTGTTTTGTATCCCTTGGGCTTGGTATAGAGTCCGGCATATAGTAAGCACTTGATATTCTGTGCACCTATCCATCCATCCATCCTTCCATCCATTCACTCACCCATCCCATCTATCCATCCATTCAATTTATCTATCATTTATCTTTCTGTCCATGGATTCCTCTCTTTGTCTCTGTCTCTGTCTCTGTCTCTGTCTCTGTCTCTGTCTCTCCCTCTCCCTCTCTCCTTCCCTCACTCCCTCCCTCCCTTCCTTCTCTCTCTCTCTCTTTCTTTCTTTCTTTCTTAATTCTTTCTTTCTTTCTTTCTTTCTTTCTTTCTTTCTTTCTTTCTTTCTTTCTTTCTTTCTTTCTTTCTTTCTTTCTTTCTTTCTTTCTTTCTTTCTTTCTTTCTCTCTTTCTTTCTCTCTCTTTCTTTCTTTTTTTTCCATTCTATCTTTCTACCATCTGTCTCTCTACTTGGAGACATCAGAGGCCATTAATTTCAACCCTCTGATTTTACTTATGAAGAAACTGAAGCTCAGAGAGGTCTCCCATCTTGCTTGGAGGTAGTATTTCAATCCGTATCCTCTGACACAACAACTGTTATCTCCCATGCCACTCTGTATTATTATACTCTGCCTAATAAGGCAGGGAAAAGGCTGTTGACATTTTTGAAAGGCTGTCAGCAATAAAGGTTTAAACTAAGAAGCAAAAACATTTCTAGGTCACTCTAAGTGAAGCACTAAGAAGTGGATCAGAGTGTCAATACTAGGTGCACCATTTGGGGTTTGCCTTGCACACAGTAGGTTTAATGTCAGTACTTGTTGAATGATAGGAACATACAGTCATTCCTCACCCCACCCCCATTTTACAGATGAAGAAACTGAGGTTCAGGGCAGGAAAATGATTCAAAGTTGCATTAAATATGGAAGCTGGGATTCAAACCTACGTTGTCTTTGTTTGCAAAGCAGTATTCCTCCCATCAGCCCATGCTGCTTCCAGTTGTAATCAAGGCTGCCTACGCTAATATCTAATTTTTAAAATTTCTCCAACACATTCTTTGCCTAATAGCATGCCTGGTTATGCTGGGGCTCATTTTTCTCTCTTGCCTAATGGGGTGATTGGACCATTGACTTTTCCATTGACTTTTATCCAGGCCCAACTTAAGGTTCTCCCATTCTAAAGTCACTGTGAATACAGGGCAGGAGACTGAAACATAACGATCCAGCTCTATTTTGGTGCTGGTGCTCACACAAGTGAATAACTTTTTATGAATTCTGGTGGTAAAACAGGCATGCAGTGTCTGGACTGCCATTTGAATAGAAAATTGAAGAAACTGTTTATGGGGTAGTAACATTTCTTTCATTTCTCATTTTCTTTCACATTCCTTATTTCTTGGTTTTCCATAGACCCATGAAGTGGCTGTTTCCTGAAACTGTTGTCCTGACAGGGGTCTGGTTACAAATGTGCTTTATGAGAATAAGAAGTGGTCAGAATGATTTTATTCTGGTGTGTGAATGACAGCTGGTCCAAGAACTGCATCAGAACCAGGATGTGTTATATTCTAGCCCCTACTTGAGATGGAGACAGACACAAACATAGAAAGAGACAGAGGTACAGAGAGAGGCAGAGATGGAGACAGAGGTAGAGAAAAGAGGAGAAATAGAAACAGAGGAAGAAAGAGACAGAGAGGCAGAAATGAAAAGAGAAACAGAAAAAGAGAGAGACAGAGAGGAGAAAGAGAAACAGAGACAGAGATAGAGAAAGAAAACCCACAGAAAGACAGAGAGATAGACACTCAGTGGTTTCTAGGACTAGAGGGGTAAGAGTTGCACCATCTTCAGCCCTTGTCAGATCACATCTGGAGCATTACATTCAGGTCCGGGCACCACATTTAGGAAGGGTGTGGATCAGCAGGAGAGCGCAGAAGGACTGCTATGAGGGCTGTTAGAGGACTGAACACTGTACTGTGAGTGTCTAAGGAGAAGGACCTTGTCATGGAGCCTTCATTGTCAAGGTCCCTTCATTGATAGAAAAGGAATAGACAGGATTACAGAATCTGATCTGGAAGAGGCCCCAGGGGCATTGAGTGTGTCCCTTCATTTTATGTACTTTGTTATATTTAGATTTAACAAGCATTTATTAAGCAACTACTATGTGCCAGGCAGAGTGCTAAACACTTTTTCTTATTTTATTCTTACAATAACCCTGGGAGAGAGGTGCTATTATGATTCCCATTTCACAGATGAGGACATGAAGCAGACAAAGGTTAAGTGACTTGCTCAGGGTCAAAGAGTTAGTAAATATTTGGATCTGAACTAAGGCCATCTTGAAACCACGTCTAACACTTTATCCATGGAGCCACCTAGCTGCTTCTATAAGACATACATATGAGGAAACTGAGACCTAGGGAGATTCAGAGACTTAGGTTCATGGGATCCTAAATCTGCAGATAAAAATCCAGCCTAAGACCCTTATTTTACTCTTTGTGAAGACCTTGTGGCCAATGGAGATGACGTGATTCACCCAAGGGCACCTGGGCTGCACATCTCAGAGCAAAGAGGAGAATCCAGGTCCGCCTGGTTTGTCTCAGGGATATTGTAGAGGAGAGTGTGGTTTGGACAGAAGGCGGTCCCTGAGGTTCCTTCAAGCACCTCTGTCGGTGACTTGTGATTCTAGTGGGAATAGCAACAACAGTGGGGGTAATAATGAACAATAATGATAATAATAATATTGTAATAGTGATAGAACCACAGAATTTGAGAGTTGGAAGCATGCGCCCAAGTAATCCACGTAAGGAAATAACAACTTTGGAAAGCATTTGTATCTTGTCTCCTTGATAATTCTTTGAACAAAGATTTACCTTCAAGTACTTTTTTACATTCCAGTTAAACTGATCTAGTGATTCCCCAATTTTGCTTTCCATCTCCCACCTGCATGACTCTGCACAGGCTCCCCCACATCTGGAATACACCGCACCTTATTCTTACCTCATGAGTTTTCCCCAATGTCTACCTCCTGTTTCACCTTCTACAAAGTCTTTCCCAAAGCCTCCAACCACTAATGCTCTACCCTCTTATTAGATAAATGCTTATTCTTATCAGTTTACTTTGTTTCCTTAGGAAAATTAAATTCCCTGAGGGAAAGAACCTAATTGCTCTTAACAGAACATCTGGCACATAGTAGACACTTGAGAAATGCTTGTTGAAAGACACAGTACCTCCCTCTCTCCCTCCCTCCCTCCTTCCCTTCCTTCCTTCCTTCCTTCCTTCCTTCCTTCCTTCCTTCCTTCCTTCCTTCCTTCCTTCCTTCCTTCCTTCCTTCCTTCCTTCCTTCCTTCCTTCCTTCCTTCCTTCCTTCCTTCCTTCCTTCCTTCCTTTATTCCTCCATTACCTAGCATAGTGCCTGGAATACATCAGAGCTTAATAAGCTGAGGTGGCATCTGAACCACATATTTCATAGAGCTAGAACTTCTCATAGATTTATGTGAGGAGGGGGAGCACCCTGAGCTTGGGGGACCACCCAGGCAGAGGCCTGGAAGCAGCAAAGGAATGTTGCATCTGAAAGTAGCAATTAAGCCAATTGAATTCTACATCGTAGATGATTAAGAAATGGTTATTTGATTAGAGTCAGCTCTGTTTCATTCCCTACCACTACCAGCTCATACAACCCTAGACAGGAATTTTTTTTACCTTGGGCAAAAGTATTTGGGGTAGGAGGCTGCAGAATATTCCCCTGTGGGGAGGAATGGTATGCAGCTGTGTCAGGAAAAACCTCCCTGAGGTAGAGAGGACAGTAAGACAGGACAGGAGGAGGCACCAGGGTGAGGGCAAGCTGGGGCTGGCTCCTAGGAGTTGTTTGATCATATGTCTAAGGTCATCAAGGAAGAAACCTCCCTTCCTCTCCTTAGATGTCAGCTCCCTGGGACAAAGCCCCATTTGCTCCCTTGCTAGTTCCTGATCAGATCCCAGTGAAAGTATCAAAATGACATCCCAAAGGAATGATTCTTGTCCCCAAAAGAGAAAACACCTTCCAGTAGACAGTGGTTGTAAAAGGAAAAATGAGGCAGCAATCCTCATTCCTGCTTGTGTCCTCTTGAGAGTCTTTGAGGTGAGCTTTTCGAAAGGTCTTTGATTCCCAGGTGGGACCCAGTGTGATTCCTCCATCAGCGATGCATGAAGGGTGGAGGTTGGTACCAGGCTGTATCTCCTCTCCAGGAACAGGGCCTTTTAACTTCTTTTTCATTCATGGCAACTTTAGACCTCAGGACCTCATGCACACAGCCCAGGAGATAAGAGATGGGAACAGAGTGCCTGGGTGCAGACAAATAAAAACCAGGTGGAGTCCCAGGTGATAGCAAGGACCATGCCCATCTGGGTGCTACCAGACTGCTAGAATCCAACTTCCAAAGGGTCCAGCTGGTCCCTTCCGGACAGTCTGATGGATTCTCAGATATGAAATATGGCTTTGATAAGGATACTACCCCTCCCACCTCTTTCTACCCGGTTGCTTTTCTTTCTTTTCTCTTTTCTTTCCTTTTTTCTTTCCTTCCTTCCTTCCTTCTTTCTTTCTTTTTCTTTCTTTCTTTCTTTCTTTCTTTCTTTCTCTTTCTTTCTTTCTTTCTTTCTTTCTTTCTTTCTTTCTTTCTTTCCTTTCTTCCTTTCTTCCTTTCTTCCTTTCTTCCTTTCTTCCTTCCTTCCCTTCCTTCCTTCCTTCCTTCCTTCCTTCCTTCCTTCCTTCCTTCCTTCCTTCCTTCCTTCCTTCCTTCCTTTCTTCCTTTCTTCCTTTCTTTTCTTTCTTTCTTTCTTTCTTTCTTTCTTTCTTTCTTTCTTCTTCTTTCTTTCTTTCTTTCTTTCTTTCTTTCTTTCTTTCTTTCTTTCTTTCTTTCCTTCTTTCCTTCCTTCCTTCCTTCTTTTTTTGTGGGGCATTCTGTGAGTGTTAGGACACCCAGTAGGTCCCAAAGCTATGTCCAAACTGAAGACATAAGACATCCCTGTGATTTATGACTGTGCTTACAAATTTCTGAGGCAGCCCTCAAGTCTGGATTATTTTAAGGGTGGAGGGAGTTGGCTGAGGATCTAAGACGTCTGGGAGATTTTCCCCAACAAACAGTAGAGGAGAATTTGGGAGGAAAATGACAGAACATTGAGAATGAGGACCCAAGATCCCTTGTTGGTGGCAGCAAGGAGAGCCTGATAAATGTCCCTGTCCCTGTCCTGGGAGATCTGGATAGGATGCCTCCTCTCCAATTAGAACCAGGGGTCCCAAAGCCTGGAGCAGTAAATGGTTTCTTCTCCATTCTAGAGCTTGAATTTAGACTCCTTTCTTTGGAAACCCAAGACTTTATTGGAACTCAATATAATCAGCAAATTCAATTTAATACAAGTCAACACGAGCTTGGATATATAAAAAGTGGATTGCCCAGCTCTTGGTAGAGACAGACATGAGGCAGTATGTGGAAAGGATGCTGAACTGGAATAGGGAGCTGGGTCAGAGCCCAGGGCAGCCCCTCTCTCAGTCACGATTCCATCCCGACAGATGACCTAAGTGCAAAGAAATCTGGTGGTAACAGAGCAGGGAGAGGCTCCCTATTAAGGCTAACTTGGAGACTTCTGATGCCCCTTCAGGGAGCTAAGTACCTCTTTTAATGGACCACAAGAACTTAATGTACTCCAAAGGATTTTGGATCATATCAGGGCATTATGCCCAGCAAGCATTAAGATTTTCCCATTTTCCCCTTCCTGCCAATGATTCATGTGTCCAGAATGAAAAAGTCTTCTCGATGTGAACTGGAGAGACCCAGATGGACCAATTCCTGAACCCTAGAGTACACCTAGAACTGGGCAGGAAGTGGGACAGACCTTGTAGAGCTTAGAGGAGGTCCCTGGGCATTTGTCCACAAGGGATTCAACTAGTAAGAACGGGTTACATGAGAGGAGACACATTCTTTTGTCCTAGGGTACATATGCTCACAACACCCCTTCTTCCACCCAGGTCTTAACTGGCAGAGTACAATGTGAGTTAGCTACAGAAACAAAATTATCTTTTTATTTTTGGGATTTGGTCCCCTCAGACAAGGTGAGGTGGTGTGAGAGAAGAGGGGGATGGCTTCACTACCTTGGCTCTCGAGGTTTTAGGGAAAGTGAGGAAAGGGGATGCTCCAACTTACAAATCAAGCTTACTGATCACCTTTTATGACAAAGGCCATTAACTAGGCACAGTAGGGCTATGAAAATAAGCAGGAAAAAGGTCAAGTCCTCAGGGAGGTTTCAATCAAGCACTAAATATTGATCAAGGCAGTCAGATAGTGTGGTGGAGAGAGCACTGAACTTGAAGTCAGATATGAGCAGAAATCCTGCCTCAGATATCTCCTAGCTGTGTGACCCTTGGGCAAGTTTTCTGGGCCTCTTTAAAATGACCATATTTACCTTGATTTCAAATCCAGCACACTATTCCCTCCATCCTCCTCCCTCTCTAAAGAGTCAGATTCACAAAAAATATGAACTTTAGGGTCCCATTAAAGAAGGAGCTCTCATTGGGCTTTCCAGCTTGAGTCTGTTCACAAAATGCAAAAATTCAGAGACACTTTTGGGGCTGAAAAAGACCCCTTCTCCCATGATTCTGAAGAAAAGGTGAGTTGAAATGTGAATTCTTTCCAGGTATAGAGCAGATTCCAAACAGTTTGATGACCTTCATCAAAATTTTTTGCATCACCATCAACATCATGAACAGCAGCAGCGGCAACATTTATTAAGTGCCTACTATATGCCAGGTGCTTTGTTAAGTGCTGGCGATACAAAGAAAGGCAAAGACAGATCTCTCAGGAAGCTCACAGTCTAGGGGGGCTGACCATATACACACATCTATGTACAGACAAGAGATATGCAAGACAAACAGGAGATGAGAGAGAGAGGGAAGACCCCAGCCTTAAGGGATAATCATACTGTACCTGGTTCCTACTTCTCTAGCCCAGGGGTTTCTTTATCTTTTTTGTTTCTAGATCTCTTTGGTGGCCATCTGAGGGAACCTAGGGTGAGGGACACTTCTCAAAATAGTGTTCTAAGTCCATACAATAAAATTCATAGGAATTCAAAGGAAATCAAGCATACTGCAATAGTTATATATACATATACATGTACAGACATGGATACAGATATAGACATAGAAACAGAGACAGACACAGACACAGATACAGGCATAGACATATGTGCAGGTATGACTGTGGGCTTATGAGATTGTGTACCTGGGCTCCAGAATAAGAACTCCAGTGTTAGTCCTTTTCCTGTTTCCTTTTCCCATTGCACCCATCTCTCACTTTCACATTTTCTCCTTCGGTCTTCACTTTCAAGGAACCACACTTTGTCTTGGGATATATAGTTTCACTAATTGCCCCAGGGATTTCTACTAAGGTGGGTTCCAAAATCCTTATTCCTATTCCCTGTATTAGGTTTCCTGTCTGCTACTTATGAGAATTTCCCTGATTTCCCTTTGAACTGGACTTTCTGGTACCTAGGGAGTGTAGATGTGTGATAGATAAAGTTCATTTGTTCAGGTAACAAAAACTCATGACAATGAACAGCTCCTTGTGGAGCCCTCCTTCCCAAAGATTTGATGTGACTGTTTTATTGTTAGAGAACTCTAATGGATCATATATTTAGAACCACATGGGACCTTCAAGGTCATGGAGTACAAACCCCTCACAGAAAACTGAGGCTCCAGAGGAAGGAAATTATTCACCAAGTAAGTGTCTGAGACAAGATTCAAGCCCAGGATTTCCTGCCTCTAAGTTAAGCACTCTATTGGTTCCATCACACTGCCTCGATGGCAAACGTGGCAAATTCCTGTTAAGGGACCCAAGGCTCAACCAAAAAGTGTTTACCTGAGGAAGCTTGTTGGTCTGGAGCTTGATACAATCACTAAATATTTATCAAGCAATTGTATGCCAGGCACCATGCAAAGTGCTGGATGACTGATGGGAACTTGGGAGGACAAACCCAACTGGGGCCTGCCAGATCCCTTTGATGTACTCTGGGGGATTTCTGGCCTACTTTTTTCCTTTTCCTGGGAAAGCAGACAAATTGGATTCCTGATAGGAAGTCACACCAAACAGGAGTCTTGTCTTGCATTCAGGAAATCCTGGATTCAAGTCCTGCTTCTGGCTCTGTCACCCTGGGCAAAACATTTAATCTCTCAATGTCCCAGATAAGTTTCCAAGACACTCAGTTAGGCAATGCCTCAAAGGAGAGCATTTCCACATTGGAAGTTCTTTACACTGGTGAAATCACAAGTCTGCATCAGAAAAGAAGACAGAAAACAGGCCAGAAATTCATCCTAAGGACTGTGGAGAGATTATTCTTTTCTTTGTCCCCAGGATTTTGTACTTAAGCATTGATAGGGCTTAGAGAAGCTTTGCCTATCATGGAAAACTCATATGTAACTAGTGAATTTTATCTGAGATTTACCATAAGACCTTCCCATGAGATTGGCCCTTTCTGGAGGTAGGACCAGAATTGTTGCAGCAAAAGCAAACCTGGAAAAGCCAGACAGGACCCACCCTAAATATTGCCTAGGATGTCTATCATGAAAGAAAGATGATGAAATTCAACTACTATTTTGTTCTTAGAGACATCATTTTTGGTACAATTATACTTTTTCATGGTCTAAACATTGATCATCTGATTTGTTTTCTGATTTGTTTTGTTAGAATATATCTGATTAACACCTATTCTTTTGGGACATTAACATATGGCTCTTGAAAGCTTGAAGATGATGATGGCCCAGAAGGCCATCATGAGGTGGATGGCGGATCTTTGAAGGGTTGCACATTACAAATGCAGAATCAAGAAGAAGGAAGCATGCGAGGAATGTCATTGAAGAATGGGACAAAAGACACTAGATGGACTAGTCATGGGGAGAAATCAAGGAACAACTAAAGGAAAGAGCTCCTGTTCCTTTGGTGTTCCAGTCACGTCAGAAGAATGTGAAGCCAGGGGAAAGCTTTTCTTAGCTTGGAAGACAGCTCCAAGAAGAGAACAACTTTGCAGCTTCTGAATTGATCTTTCTTCCAGGACATTTATCTAAACATATGTTTGTGCAAATATATTTATATAAATATATGTTTATGTAAATATATTTATAAAAATACATATATACAAATGTTTATGTATGTATACAGACATCCACATGTACCAGCATCATAATTTCATTGCTATTAGTGTACCCCAAATGAAGAGAATTCCTCTAAGAATGCAAATTGGCACCTGCTCTGCAACTGCTTGTCCTTGGGGAATTGTCTGGGACCCTGAGAGTTTAAGTGATTTAATCAAGATCAAGAAGCCACTTTGCATAGAGGCAGATTTTAACTCACTTCTTTGTGACTCCAAAGTCAGCTCTCTACCTTCTATCATTAGGCTGCCTTATAATTACCAGAAGAAAACACATGCTTAACAATTATAATCCTAACTGTTAATGAATAAAATTCACCAATTAAAAAAAGGGGGAAACAGAATAGTACAATGGAAACAGCACCAATCCAGCTAAAGGACCAGGTTCAAATCTAGATTTTCCAAGATTCCAGCTTTGTGATGTTAGACAAGTAAGGTGATGATCCTGAGCTCGTTTCCTCATATATAACTACACTCATCTTGTTCCCAACTCTTTTATACATAGCCTATTTATTTTTTCATTTCATTTCTTTCTTTCTTTTCCTTTCTTTTCCTTCCTTCCTTCCTTCCTTCCTTCCTTCCTACTTCCTTCCTTTCCTTCCTTCCTTCCTTCCTTCCTTCCTTCCTTCCTTCCTTCCTTCCTTCCTTCCTTCCTCTCTCTCTCTTTCTCTCTTTCTCTCTCTTTCTTTCTTTCTTTCTTTCTTTCTTTTTTTCTTTCTTTCTTTCTTTCTCTTCTTTCTTTCTTTTCTTCTTCTTTCTTTCTTTCTTTCTCTTCTTTCTTTCTTTCTTTCTTTCTTTTCTTTCTTTCTTTCTTTCTTTCTTTCTTTCTTTCTTTCTTTCTTTCTTTCTTTCTTTCTTTCTTTCTTTCTTTCTCTTTCTTTCTTGCCTTCCTGCCTTCCTTTCTCTCAGTAGGTCCAGAAAGTAGGAATGAATGTCAGAAAGCAGGGAGGGACCATTTTTGAGCCATAGAATAGTTTACATCTGAACAGATCTTTAGATAGCATCTAGTCCAACCTCTTCATTTTGCAGATGAAGGAACTGAAGCTCTAAGAGGTAAGTGACTTCCTCAAGGTCAGAACCAAGGCTTTGAAATCATGTCCCTAAAAACATAGGTGAAGATCTTCTTTGGCCCCAAAGATGATCTTTGAGAAGCTAACTCTTAATTTCTTTGTAGAAGTGGAGAAATATGAGAGTAGAAAACAACATACACTATCAGACCATTTTGGTATATATTTTTAGTGGTGATAAACTTGGTTTTCTGTCTTTTTCTCTTGTTTGCTATAAAAGACTGCTTTCTAGGAGGAGAGGAGGGAGCAGTTATTCAGGAAATGTAGGTGATATGAAAAAGATATGAATAAAATTTATTTAGAAAAAAAGTACATAGGCACATAGTATTAAGAGCAATAGAGTTTAGTGGAAAGAATCTTGATCTTAGAGTCCAATGACCCGAGTTCAAATCTTGCCTCAGGTATGTCTTCTAGCTCTGTCTTTTTAATTCTTAAAACCTCAGTTGCCTCAGCTATAAAAAGGGGAGTAATAATACAAATGCTACCCATAGCACAGGATGATTGAGAGGAATGTACTTTGTAAAGCTTCAAGCCCCAAAGAAAAATGAGCCCTTCTGACAAATTTAGGGGCAGAAGGAACTTCATTGAACTTCCAGTCTGACCCCTTCATTTCAGGGAGGAGGAAATTGACATGTTGGGAAGTGACATGAATTTTTCAAGGACAAGTGGATGTTAAGTGATAGACTCAATACTTGAACCCAAATCATTGGACTTTGAATTCAATTTTTTCTCCCTTGTACAACATGCTTTGATTTTAAAATGAGTGTTCTATCTACTGCATGATATAATTTTGATCACAGTAGTCTGTATTTCCATTAAAAAAAAAGCCTTTTCTTTACAGGGGTTATGTGAGGAGGGCAATGGTTATTATTACTTCCATTTTACAGATAAGGAAACTGAGTCCCAAGGGCTTAATGTGTTTGCATTGGCTCATAGAGTAGAATAGGCATTTGAGCCAAGGAGTTCCCTGGTTCAAGTTCCAGGGTTTCTTTTCCCACATTAGGATGCTCCTCAACAAGCAAAATGTCTTTTCCAATGACTGGGAGGACATGTTTATTAGTGGAAAAGAATACCAGTAAGTTTGGGTCCTAAATCTGACTCCTCTAAATAGGAAACTAAATGGAGGAGAAAATCACTCATGATCTTACTTATCTATATCTATAAGGGAAGAGAATATGTTTTGGACTTATATCTCCAGGTGAAAAATTCACTGAGGTCCTTTAGTTGCAAAGGATTATATCGATTAAGGGCAGGGATTGCTTCTGTGTCTTTGTTTTTCTTTGAATGCCCTGTGTCTGGCATGTAATTGGTGCTCAATAAATGCTTGCTGATTGAATTCCGTTTCAGTGTACTTCTCTGAAAAGTGAATGATAGGAGTTTACTTGCTCTTTAGGCCAGCTCACTGGTGCCTTCATTGTGTGTCTTCTGAGAACATTGGTTCTGAATGAAGTTGGGAATAAAATTTTCTAAAGAAATTTGATCTTTGCTCCAAGAAAGAGACTTTTTGAATGATGAATCTCATCTTTCCTTCCAGGCCCCAATCCAGGTGATGCTTGGCATAAGCATACACAAACACATCTTCTATTTCAGTACAAGGACCATGTGGATGCTCCCCCTTTGAAAGAGCTGGACTCAGTAAAGACTGCTTTCCTAGTTCCCCAACTTTAGGATGGTCTGCACATTCCTGGAGCAGAGCCCTCACCATTAACCTTTCTTCCCCTGTGAGAAAAGGATCAGAGGAGGTGATGCCCCTCCCATTGAGAGGGTTGGAAGAGAGGATCTTGAGGCCTTTCCAGCTCTACCACCATAATTCCATGATCCGAGGAGGGAAATTAGAGCCAGACTTTGGGATTAGGCCTATCTAATCCAATCGTCTTTGTGTCATAGGAGAGAGGAAAGAAGGGAAATGAAAGGTCAAAGAGTCACAGCAAATGCAAGCCAAATGTGTTTTGTTCAACTATACTTATGGGTAACAAGGGAGAGCTTTTGTTAGGGCAGGGGAGTGTTGTGTATATGTATGTGTGTGGGGTGAGGAGTAGAAGAAGGGATAATGATGGGAAAAGACAGAAAGAAAAGCAATGAAACAAGTTTAAAAAATATGGTAGGGTGGATGGAAAGACACAAAGTCCTAAAGGGTTAGTAACAGAGTACATGACAAGACCTGGAAGTCCTTAGGGTATACCAGAAGGTTAGATGTGAATGTGCTGTAGAACAGAAGGCACAGCAGCAGGACACAAAGTCATGATTTAGAGCTATACGGGACCTCAGAGGCCAATCAGCCCAATACTCTATAATTTCACAATATAGGAAACTGAGGCCCACAAGGAGCAGGGGACTCCCATAGGGTCACCCAGTTAGAATAAATCAAGAGGGGGAGTTGAAGTCCTCCTGACCCTAAGACCAGCCCACTACCCACTCCACCATCTTGCCTCTCTAGGCAGCTTGGAAACCCTAGCTCCTAGTGTCAAAACCATGGCTCTAAATGGTTAATTCATCCCATTTTTTTTCTCCCTGCTCTAGGACCTTGCTGGGTCAGTCATTCCCTCCTCATCCTGCAGCTCCAGGCATTTCCTCATTACTGCATCCTTTTTATGTCCCTACAGATATGCTCTAGGCTCCTCAGGCCAAAAATGAAAACAAAACCAAATACAAAAATCCTTCCCTTGACCCTTCCAAGTCATCTCAAATCTCACTCCTTCATTTCAAGGCCAAAAATCTTGGAAAAGTGTTCTTACCACTTTCTCTTCAGTCCTGGCTATCATGGCTCCTCTTTTGGCCATATCAAGAATGCCAGATATATGGTTAGATCTGGAGGAGAAAGGATGGCAGAGGTCAGCTAGTCCAACTCCCTCATTTTACAGATGAGGAAACTGAGACCCAGAGAGGTCAAAGGGACTAGCATGAGCTCATGTAGGAAATAAATGTAGAGAATTGAACCTAGGTCCTCTGAAGCCAGTGTTCTTTCATCTACACCAGGCTGATCTCTCAAGCATGGATTCATCAGTTGCCTCCTAATTACCACAACCAATGATCTTTATCTGTCTTCATTCTTTTTTGCCTCTACAGCTTTTAATACTGTTGACCAAGTCATTTTTCTAATCCTTCTTCTCTCTTGACTTCAGGGATAGGATGTTCTCCTGGTTCCCCTTCCTATCTCCAAATGTTACTTCTCTGTCTTCTTGGCCAGCTTTCCATCCACTTCTCAGTCCCTTAAGTTCGATGTTCCCCAAATCTATCCTCTGTCCTTTCTCTTTTTGCTTCAACTACCACCTCCATGGAAATGGCTCACAAATTTATACCTTTAGCCCTCCCCTTTCTTCAGAAGTTCCAGTACCAACTCCCCAGTTACCTGCAGGATATCATGGGGATGGCCACTTTCACTTCAATCTCAACTCATTTTCAAACAAGTTTGTTCTCCTTTCTCTTATATCTGATTCTCCTTCTTACTTCACCATTTTTTTCTGGTATAGCACTACTCATTCAGTGTACCAATCATTTACTTTATCCCTTGAACTCCACCTCTGTTACGTCTTTCCTCTCCTGTCTGTTCCCATTTTTGCCATACATGTTGCGAACCTCTTTAAGTTTTGTGCTCCCTGGGATGTCGAAGGGCTAAGAGTGAGAATGAGATGTCTATGGTGTTTGAGTATATATTTTCTTCTCTGATAATGAGTTAAGAACTGCACACAATTATGGAATATTTGTGCAACTGACTATTGAAACAGCAGCAAATGGAAATTAGGCATGAGGGCCTGTCTAATTAACTGACTAATTAAGAACTGTCTAATTAAGTTCATACACCTCTAGGCCAATGACATGAATGCTATCACCCACAAAAGGGTGGAACTAAAGAACAGAGAGATGGCCAACTCTCTGAGAGCCACAGAGAGCTTGGCATTATCCCTAGAAGGCTCTAGCATATAACTGTTGGGGTGAGCATGTACTTGGGATTGTTTGGTCTCTATAGTGAACTTGATTAGGCAAGTGACTTACTCCTCTCTGATAAATTCAACATAGTTTTCTGTGTTTGTGTCTTTTTCACTATAATTTCCAAGTTGATAGGACTGTGTGCCATTTAAACTTTGTTTTTACCCTTGTACCTATAATAGTGCTCTGCAAAGAATAAGAACTTAATAAAATTTTGGATTCTGAAACAAATACAATGATGTCCTAGGAGATCACAGGGAAGGAAAGTGAATAAAAGGGTGGGGGAACATCATGACAACATAAAATTTATACAATATGGCTTGGAATTCTGCATGGTCAACATTTACAAAATGAAATAATACCATGCAATGAACCTGAAGTTTGAGATGACTGAATGTTGAATGAAAGCCAGCAGTGTGATAGAGTGGCCAAAAAAAATAATAAAGCAAATATGATCTGATGCTGAATAACTAAATCTAGTGTTCAGATGGAAGGGTATCCTCTGAGCTGGCTGGATTCCATCTGGAGCATGCCCTGTTTGAGGAAGGACATTGATAAGCTAGAGAGTGCACAGAGGAGGGTGATGAGGATGGAGAAGAATCTGGAAACCATAGGCATCACAACTCTTTCTATGATGTTTTAGGGGTGACAAGGGCTTCCTTCCCACTGTCCTAGGAAGTCAGTAGCCCCCTAAAAAATTGAATTTTTTCCTGCTTTAAAAGTGAAGAAGCTGAGGCCCAGAGAGGCAATTTGTCCAGAGTCACATTACCCATGGACAGTAGGTCTGAATTCAAACTCAGATCTCTGGACTCCAAGTCCAGTGCTTTTTCCACCACATACATTTCTTTCTCATCTCTAGCTAGGGCATACAAGGATCAGGCCTAGGCTATTGGACTAGGCAATATTGGAGCATCATGGCAGTCATCTTCAAGCACACAAATGGCCACCATATCAGAGAGAACTGAACATTTAGAGCCAGGACTTCATAATCTCCATCCCCTGTCACATTCATTGGACTCTAGATCTTGAACTGGAAGAGACCTCTAGTCTAAGCCTCTCTTTTTACAGGTGATGAATTGAGGGGGAGCAAGTTGACCAAGGTCAAGGTCAATCCATTGTTAGTGGGAGGGGTCAAATTTGAACCTGGGCTAGAGGATCTTAAGATCAGAGATATAGAGCTGGAAGGTTATCCTGTCCAAATGTCTCATTTTACAAATGAAGAAATTGGTGGCCAGAGAGTGATTGGCTTAAGGTTGCACAGATAGTAAGCGGTGGAGTTGGGATTTGAACTCAGATTCTCTCACTTATATAGGACCTATTGGTCCTATGATATCAATTTTTATTGCCTAAATGGATAAAACTAGGTCCAACAAGTAGAATTTAGAGAGGCAAGTTTCTACTCAATGTAAGAGTGAATTAGTTTTAGCGGAATACATTGTCTTGTGAAATAGTAAGCCTATGTAACTGGAAAAATCCCAGATGACCATGTTTCTGGGTAAGCAGACATAGGATTGCAGCTTGGAGTGAGAATTCACAAGAAGTCACAATTAAGGTCCCCTCCAGCCAGTGTTTCTCTGAAATCAATCAATCAATTAGCATTAGGTCCAGTACTGTACACTGAGGATAGAAAGCAGTCAAACAGTCCCTGTCCTCAAGAAATTTATATTCTATCCAAGGAGACAACATGTCTACCTAGAAGCATGAGTGCTAAGAATACAAAAGGGATGCAGGGCATGGGGAAAAGAAGCCACAGAAATTGTGCAGTAGACACTTGTTTTGAAAATGCTTTGAAAAGATGTAAAGTTCTATAAAAGACCAGGTGACTACACTGACGACTGTAAGTCTGGTGAGAATAAAATCTAGGGGTTGGACTGACCTAGAGCAGCCCCATAGCGCAATAATTCAGGAAATCAGCCCAGCTTTAAGGGGTATAGACTGAAGCCTGGCCAGCAGGGAGCATGAGACAGTCTTAACTATTTGCCATCTTCACTCAGGCAGAACAAGAGAAAATAGATTTACTCTTCAGCTGAGGGACCTGCCCACATTCTTTCCAGTGCTGAGTTTCTCTGATTGTAAAATATCAGCGGGCAAATGGCAGCTGCACAAAGAAGAGATTGGGACAAGGGTCCCAGAGGCCCCCAGATTGATGTGAAAGAGAAGGGATGGAGTGAGGGCCAGAAATGGAAATAAAGAATTCAGTCAAGGTAGAGGTTTGAGGAGAGCACAGGAGGCCAGTGGGGACCAGGAAGGAAGAGAAAATTAAAATGAAGAGCAAATATTTAATCCTGGCACTTCATAATCATAACTTTTCACTCCTCTGAACTTCCCTTTGAGAGGAAGAATTTTATCATCCATTTCTTATTTGAATTGGGAGATGGGACAAAACCCTCCCACCAGGGGTCTGCTCTGAAGCAGAGCGGACATTGCAGAGTCCGATTTCTGAGCGCTGTCTCAGGAGATGCCTATAGAGACTCTGGGCTCAATGGTTCTACAAGGTTGGAATGGATGGAGGAAGAAGAGGCTTTGGAACACTGGACAGCATCCAGTTCTGAGAGCTGGGGACCTACCTATGATTACCTGCTATCTGTGTGACCCCAGGCAGACCCTTTCACCCCGTTGGCCTCTGTTTCCTCATCTGCAAAATGAGACTCTCTATTTCCTCCACCTTCTCTTTCCCTGCTACATTGCCCCAGAGGAAGGACCCTTCCTTGCTCTGAGTCCTGCTTCCCACTTTCTAGCTCTCCTCTATGATGTTTTCCACCATTAGAATGGAATTTCCTTGAAGGCAGGGGCTATATTGATTGCTTTTCTTTGTATCTTCTGTGCTTAGCAGAGCGTCTGGAATTTTGTAAGAGCTTAATAAATATTCAGTCCAACTATTCAGCTATATCCATCTGTCTATCCATCTATCTTTCCTTCCTTCCTTTCCTTTCCTTCCTTTCCTTCCTTCCTTCCTTCCTTCCTTCCTTCCTTCCTTCCTTCCTTCCTTCCTTCCTTCCTTCCTTCCTTCCTTCTTTCCTTCCTTCCTCTCTTTCTTCCTCTTTTTCTTTCTTCCTCTCTCTTTCCCCTTTTCTTTACCAATTTTCTTCTCCTCCTCCTTTCTTCTTTTTCTTTTCCTCCTCCTTCTTCTCCTTCTCCTTCTCCTTCTTCTTCTTCTCCTTCTTCTTCTTCTTCCTTTTATTCTCCTCTCTCTTCTTCTTTGTCACTCTATCAGTCTGTGTATGCATACATCTATCCGTCTGTCTGTCTATCTATCTATCTATCTATCCAACAAACTGTTCATCTCTATCAACATCTGTCTTCCTCTCCATCTCTCCATTCTCCCATCCATTTATTTATCTCTTCACAGTGTAGGTGGGAATTTCTTTTATTTTCACTTCATTGGTCTGAATGCCACCTCCAGCTGCCTTGGCATCTTCACCTGGTGGCTCTTCTCTGGTGCTGAGGGTTTGATCCTGCTCTTAATTATGCCGCTCCTCAGACATTCTCTGTACACCCTGACACTGAGCCTATCCTTGGAGACTTTCCAACTAGAGCTTGTGAAACACTAGAGGGGGTTTGAGCCGGAGCTTTTTTGTTATACTTAGACTTTGCTGAGCTTCCTGTGTTTACACAATGAACACCCATGATTGTAATTGAATTGAGGGAGAAATGGCTATAAGGGTGAATGAGCATTGACTTTTGAGTCACAGGGACTGGGTTCCAATCTGGTCTTTGCTATTTACCACTATGTGACTTTGATCACATTACCTCACTTCTCTGTGCCTCAGTTTCCTCTTCTGTAAAATAAGAGGTTTGCTCTAGATGGTCTATGAGGTCCTTTCTTCCTCTGGATTAGAGGTGCTTGTTCTGAGGTCTGTGAACTTTTAAAAAAAATATACTTTGACAACTGTATTTCACTATAATTGTTTTCCTTTGCATTTAAAAACATGTCTCTGAGATAGGCCCCCTAGACTTCATCAGGCCCTGGTTTATTTTGTTCAGCTAAGTTTGGAGAGGTTCATTATCAGGTTGGCCACAGACCAAGAGGGATGTTTTTGTTTTTAGAATCTCTTGAAGCCTGTCTGCTGCTGGGTAGATGGGTGGTTGTGTCTTTACAAGGACCGTGTATCCAGGGTATCATGATGAAAATCCTTATCGTGATGAAATCATGGAGCCTTGAAATTTGCAGTATTATTACTATAACACGAGTGAGGTGAGATCTGGCTGAAATCTTTGCAGGTTAGTGATTTTATGTGGGCCTTGAAAATGGAGAAAACCATCCATGGCTCTGGGAGCAGCCCAGATATTCCACAGGGCTAAAGCAGGGACACTGCCATAGCCACATTTCCCTTTCCAGAGTGAATTGAATTACGTTTCTCACACTCCGTGCCAAATCCACCATTTGGCAGCCAGGTACATGGTGGCCAAACAATAAGGAATCTCCTATCCAGTCCTGACTCAGATGGCTCACCTTCAAAGAGCAGAGGGAGGGAGAGACAGAGCGAGAGCAAGAAAGAGAGAGAGAGAGAGAGAGAGAGAGAGAGAGAGAGAGAGAGAGAGAGAGAGAGAGAGAGAGAGAGAGAGCATTTATTTGCTCATTAGTCGACCTCCTGAGATTTGAACCATGTGTTCGTCAAAGCCAGCTATGATGGGCCTTTGGGAACAGGGAGTAAAGAACTTGAGTGTTGCAGCCGCCATGCGGCCCTATGTCAAAGTACTAGGCAAGGAGTAAGGAAACCTAATCTTGGCTTTCTTCTGGCCTTGCAGTGTGACCTTGGCCAAACAAATTAGATTCTCAGGATCTCAGTTTACTTAATAGAAAAAGACCACTTGGTAATGCAGTTGAGGAAGAGGTGAAAATGAGCCAGACATTCTTTGAGAGCTGCTGGGTGAACTTGAAAAGGAATGAATGTGCTTTAGAAAATATCCTGTGTTGTCCCATGAGCTTTACATTTTGTGTTTGTGGGACTGATACTTGTATGGGGTGGCAAGATGATGCAATGGATAGAGCACCAGGCCTGGAGTCAGGAAGACTCATCTTCCTGAGTTCAAATCTGACCTCAGACACTATCTGTGTGACCCTAGGCAAGTCACTTAACCCTGCTTGTCTCAGTTTTCTCATCTACAAAATAAGCGGAAGAAGGAAATGGCAAACCACTCCAGGTCCTTTGCCAAGAAAACCCCAAATGGGGTTATGAAGAGTCAGATACAACTGAACAACAGCCTATGGGACTCAGTTGGTCAACTTCAAGAAAAGAACTTTTATTCTGGACCTAACAGGGACTACTGTAGAGAGGTGAAGAGAGAGCCTACAAGCCTGGGGCTCAGCACCCTGTGACTGACTGGTGGAAAAGGCATTAGATTTGGAACCAGGCTTTGGAGAGGCAGTGTTGCCTGGTGGATAGGACATTGGACTAGGAGTCAGGAAGACTTGGACTCAAAGCCTACTTCTGACAGGTACCAGTTGTGTGATCCTGGGCAAGTCATTCAACCTTTCATTGTCTTCTGTGAATGAGGGAGTTGGACCTGAGATAGTCACTAAACACTCCTTCAGTACTTACTTTTATGATCTCATGGTGAATCCCCAGCCAAGTCCCTTGATGACAATAATGGACAGCAGAGAAATAGAGGCTATAGAGTCAGTCTAAGATCCAGGAAGTCCTGGGTTCAAGTCTTTCTGCCTCTGACACTTTCTGACCTTGGAACCCTGGGCATATCTCTTCAGGAAGAGGAAGTTTCTCTCCTCAAGGTAATCACACATCTGGATAAAAACAACAATAATGAAAATTGACCTGGCCTGATTTCATTTTTATAGTAAATTTCTGGTATGGAAACTGTCCATACCCGAGCAACTCCTCTGCAACTTACAGTCTTCAAGAGTTGCCTAAAGTGCTGTGATGTTCAGTAATTGGCCTAAGGTCACGTAGTCAGTATCTGGCAGAGGTTGAACTGGAGGCCTGGCCTCCCTAGGCTCCTGGCAGCCCTTTATGCATTATATCACACTGCCTCATTTCATTTAATTTTTTTGCATTAATAGAAAGTCATCTTCCCTCCCTCTCCCCACCCCAATGAAATCTAAAGACAAATACTTACCCTCAACACTCCTGCAGATAGCAATGGTCAGAGCCTGTGTTTATACAGTGCTTAATGTTGGTGAAGTCCATTAGCATCCTTGGTGGCTCCACTGATGTATTTGAGGTGGCCTCAGTGGGGTCTTGGTGACCTGTCCAGGGTCATACCACTAGGAACTGTCAGAGGCCACCCACAAGGCAGAACAGCAGAAATAAGGGACAAACAAGAGATATGGCTGATAGTCATATGAGTAAGAGGCAGCCACATTCAAAGGTGGCTGGAGCACACAGATCGCAGTTGTAACCCCTTTGCTGGCAACCTCCAGGAAAGCACCAAGACCCATCCTCAAGAGTGAGGAGAGATGAGGCTGTGTGTGTGGTGGGTACACCAGGACTGCATGATACTGAGTTAGACACCAACCCTCTCTGTCTCCCAGGATCTCAAGGTTGGAAGGAAGCTTGGAGGGCGTCTAGTCCAGTTCCCCATCTGTCCAATGAGGGTCAAATGAGATGATGCCTGGTGATGTGAAAGAGATCAGATTGGGGGTGACTATAGCTGTCCAGGGGAGTGAGGATGAAGGCCTGTGCCTGGCAGGAGAGGGGAGATTAGTGACTAGAGAGGAGAGGACACTAAGGAGAGATTCAAGGGCAGTTATATAGACTCTCCAAACCTCAAAGCCGGAAGGAACCTCAAGGCCTCTGGTGCAGCCCTCATGCCCTGAATCAGAATTCCCTCTAAACCCTAATAATAACACATGATATCTGTATGGTGCTTTTAGGTTTGTCAGCATTCTGTAACTACGATCTCATTTCATCCTTACCATAGTCCTGGGATGTAGGTGCTAGTGTTACCCCCGTATGATGGCAACCACAGTGGCATATCCAGGATGAGTTCTTAGATCTACTTTACAATGAAAGATAGATGTTTAAGGGGCCAAAAATCTTTTAAAACTATTTTCACTAGTTCAGGGGAAAAGTCAGCCCTCTGAACTTCAGAGAAAATACAGAGAAAATATGAACAGAGAGGTAAAGACCAACAGACAGGAACCTACTGTCTGAATGAAAGCAATATTGCTATACCCTTCACGTGTATTCCTGGAGAGAGAGAGCCTTTACATCTGAGCAGTCTGGATGTGTGCGGGGAGGGGTCTGAACATATGGCTGCTCAGAGCCTTGACCAGGAATCACAAGATCCTTCTCATATGTGAACCTCCAAAGCAAAATACCAACTTAGTGAATATCTATCTATCTATCTATCTATCTATCTATCTATCTATCTATCTATCTATCTATATTTCTTAGAGCCAGAAAGCATCACAACCCCCATGACTCAGTTTAGCAAAAGTTGTGAACATCATTCTACAAGCAAGCCTCCCCCAAGCAAGCATCTCTTAATGGTCTCCAGGTGAGACCTATTAATGGAGAGGAAGATCTTAAATCCCATTAACATTACAACCCATTGTACAGATGAGCAAATTAAGGCTGAGAAAGCTCCCCTGATTTACCCAGAGCTGTCCAGCTGATAAGTATCTGAGCCAGAATTTGATATTAGGTCTCTCTTTTTTTGACACTGGCCATATCAAATCACTTTCCCCTGAACATCAGTTTTCAGATCTATAAAATGGGAATGATAAGATGCTTTCCACCTCCCTGACTTGTGGTGAGCACAGATGTAAGGCACTTGGTCACAAAAAGTCAGCAGTGGTTCTTTTGTAAAGGTGTGGTCATGTTGCACAGGCACAAGCTTCAACCCAATGACCTTTGACGACCTTTTCCTCTGTGTCCGGATTGAGGATCCCACTTTCTTTTCATTTATCATTGCCCCACTGCTACTGACCGGATTGCCTCCTGGACTCCCAGGAAGGTGTGGCTATGGTGGAAAGTGTAGCTGCTGAGTCTGTGAATCTGGGTTCTGATTCAGCCTTCCATGTTTTCTGTCTTTTTCCTCTCTGAGACCCAGTTCCCTTCTCTGTTAAATAAGGGAGTTGAACTAGATGGTGCCTTTCAGCCCTAGATGTGTATACCAGGAGGTTCTTGGAGCCCCCCTTTTCCTCTGCTGAAACTGACTCCCTTCTGGGTCTCTACATCTAGGGTTTCAGATCCTCATGTTTGGGGAGGGAACTATCCCAATTTTCATGGGGGAGTGGAGCGAGCCAGCATCTGTCCCTCACCTGTCTTCCTGCGGCAGTCTGGAGGGAGCCTCCTGTCCATCTGCCGGGCAGCCAGGGCCACCCCCACAGCCCTACGGGGGATAGCGGGGATCTGTAGGCTCTCCGCACAGGGAGATGCTTACCTGCTGGGTGGGGTCAGCCTCCGGGTACCCGCAACTGCCTCTGTCTCAGGTATGCAAACTATTTTGGCCGCTCAACTAAGGGAAGGCTTGCCTAAACCTGCCACAGAGTTCACCTTACAGAGTGAGTTCCTCAGGCCTGGGTGCCAAGGCCTCCCAGAGTAACAAAAGCTCTCACCCATCCCTGCTTGCTTTTAGGGAGTTGCCTGCTCAGATAGGCCAGGAACAGGCTCCCGATTCTGGGACTCTGGAGGCTAAAGGCATCTATTGAGCTCAAATGGTGAGAGCCTTGGGACTCGGCTATCATATTGGAGTTAAAATCAGAACTTAACAAACACCGGCTAAAAAGGGGGTCAGCACAGACTTGGTGAAACAGAAAAATAGCACTGTGTGTGATCCTGGAAAACTCCACCATGGAAGGCTCACTTTTCTCTTTAAATATACAAATGTAAATAGACAAATATGTGTGTATGTATATGTATATGTGTGTGTGTGTATATACACACACACACACGCACACACACACACACACACACACACACACACACATATATATATATATATATATATATATATATATAAAACTGCCCTGCTTTAGGCAGGGTTCTTTGCATAAAAAAAAGATGCTTCAGTGCCTTTCTTAAATATATTTTTTGGCTACCATATTCTGCCATTCCCCCTCTCCTCATGTGTGGCGGTGGGCAGGGGGTTCTGGGGGGGGTACTACGTCAAGCTTATCCAGTTCCCAATCAGAGTCCGGAACTGGATAAAATTCAATCCAGCAAGCATTTATAAAGCACCTACTATGTGTTGGGCATAACACAAAGACTTATTTTAGCACAAAGGAATGGTCCCTGTCCCCCAGGAAGTTATAGTCTATTGAGTAAGACAGAGGCAGGGTCCATGAACTGAAGCTGTAAGTAGTTGGGGAGAAGCAGGGATTTCCCAATGTGTCCAATTTAGAGGCTACTCATAGCTCTTGCTGTCTAGCAGCAGCCTAAATTCAAAGAACTCAGCCCCTGGTTCACAAGAATGATTAGTTAAAAAAGAAGGTGGAAGAAGGTGGGCTCCTTCCAGACTCTAGTCAGTCTCCCACTCCCACAGTGGCCTCCTGAGAGTCTTCCAGCAGCCACCCCAGGTCTCTGTCTCTCTGATTTCCCCTTCCAAACAAAGGTGCATTTTCTCAGGGTTCAGGTGGAAAGAAAAAATCCTAGTAACAGCTTTGACACAAATAAATGTCCTACAAGAAAAATTGAACAAGAAGAGAATGCTAAGGAGGGGAAGGGATCAGAGAAAGCTTCACTGAGGAGGAGACACCTCTACTGCTCCTTGAAAGAAGAGAAGGATTTCAATGGAAAGAGGTGAGGAAAGGACATTCCAGGCATATGGGGGTATAAGGGAAACACAACATGGAAGAGTGAACTAAATAGTTGATTTTAGGTGCAGGGCAGATTCACAAGACCACGGCCCTGCCACTTGGCAGATTCAGAAGACTCACATTCAAACCACAGCCCTGCCACTTCCCAATTCATTGATCAAAGCCCCTCAATGATTGAGACTGAGTTTCCTCATTTGTAAACTTACAAGGAATCTATGAGCAAAGAGCAAAGAAAATGGAGAAGCCATCAAGATCCACATTAGCTAATTCTATTTTGGTGGCACAAAGAGGGGAGCATTGGAACTGGCCTGTTTTGGAATTGGTTAGGATGCAAATCCTGGCTTAGATATTGACCATCTGGGTGACCCTGAGCAAGTCATTTCCACTCTGTCAGCTCTGGTATCTTCATTTGGAAAAATGGGGGTCATCAGAGCACCTCTCTCCCAGGGTGGTTTTGAGGATCAAAGTAGATGAAATCTCCTCTGTACATGCCAGCTAATCCTATTAGTCTAATTATCACCTATTTCTGGGAGATTGTTGAATTTGAAGATCACATGAGATAACCCATGTTAAGGCTTGTATAAATCTTAATAGCTTCTGTTAATAAAATGCAAAGCTGGAAGATTCCTTAGAGATCATTATGTATTAGGAGCATCTTTCTGTAGCTGAAAGGGAGCATCTGGTCTGCATTCCTCATTTTGCTGATGAAGAAATTTGAAGACCAAAAGGGGAAGAGACTTACCCAGGGTCACACATGGAGTAACTCATAAGATCAGCCATTTAGGGTTGGGTGGGATCCTGAAGGTCAATGGAATCAGTCTTCCCCCTGTTACAGAAGAGAAAACCATGTCCCAGGGGAGTTGATTTGTTCAAGGTCACCAGGGGTATTTCACAGGATCAGCCATTTAGAAGCTGGAGGAGACCTTTGGGGTCATGTAGTCCAATCCCTTCAGTTTACAGATGCCAAAGTCGGGGCCAAAGAGCTGTAAATGGCCCCAGTTCACCAAGGTGAAAAGTAGAAGAACTGAAATTCATCCCTGAGGATTCTGACTGATTCTAAGGCTCTCTCTACAACAGCCAGCCAAGAGAAATGCTAGGCGTGGATTCCTTGAACATTGATTTAAAAAATATGGGCTGTTTAGACTTTTCATTCATTTCTAGACCCAGAAATGAAACTATCTTGGCTTATGTGCCTTCATAAATATATTTATTTTTTAATCCCCAATGCTTAGCACAGTGCTTGACATAGTAAATGGTGATTGATGGATAACCAATGCCTCCTTTCTTTAGACTTCAATTCCTATATCGGGACAGCTAGGTGGTGCAGTGGATAGAGCACCATTGCAGGAGTCAGGAGGACCTGAGTTCAAATCCCACCTCAGACACTTGACACTCACTAGCTGTGTGACCTTGGGCAAGTCACTTAACCCCAACTGCCTCATCGTGGGTCATCTCCAGTCATCCTGATGAATATCTGGTCACTGGATTCAGATGACTCTGGAGAAGAAGTGAAGCTGGTGACCTGCACAGCCCTCCCTCACTCAAAACAAAGTCAAGTGCAAGTCATGTCACTATTTCTCTGATGGCATGCTCTTCGGCAATGAAGGACGTACACAACGTTCCTAGATTCTCCCTCAGAAATTATGCCTTAGCCTTGATTTCTTGACAATTCTTTTTTCTAGATCAACAGTTTCTCAACTGCTTTTCCTTCTGATCACCAACTATGCCTCCAGTCATTGCCATGAATGCCATAAATTTCTTTCTCCCTTGTAATTGCTCTAATTTTTGCACAGACCATATAGCATGTCATTAAAAATCAAACCAGCCATGTCCTCCCTCCACAAAGGATGGTAACCCTTGAGCCAGGCCCACTATCCATCAGCACTGAATGCTATGAAAGCAGTCTGTTTTGTGGTATCAGTTTCCCTGAGTGCTGTTTACAAGTGTTGGCATGCTCCAGAGAGGGAGGGGCAGAGCCACGGGACCCCAGGAAAGCAGGCAGTGAGAAACACTGAGGTCTTTTGAGAATCTTTGGTATGTGTCCAGGACCAAGGGACAGAACCCAAGTATCATCTCTGGATGACACATGCCTTTGTGAAGTTGGGGCTCTTGCCATCTCCTTCTTCCATGAAAATTCCAATGGAATTCTACACATCAGCTGCCATCTCTTGTAGACATGATCTGGGAGAAGACCACCCAGCTTGATCAGTGCAAAGTTTGGGGCAAGGGAAAAATAACAATTGTGGCTTTGAGGCAAAATTCCATTCCTGAAAATCAGCACTGAGAAAATTCTTCCCTGAGAAGCCTTGGTACCTGCAGGGTGTGACTTGGAGGGTTCATGCACAATAAAGGGAGGGAGGGAGCCCGGTGTACAGAAAATCCAGCAGTATGCTAGGATAAGGGGAGTGTCCTTTCCATTGTGGCCTATCTGAAACCTGAATTGATTCATATTCTTAGAGGAAATGATCCTAAAGCCAGAGAAAATTAGAAATAGAAATGAAATGCCAAATTACAAAAAATATCGATGAAGTGTAGATATCCCCAGGGAGAGCAAAGGATTAGAAAGCTACCTATCTCCCTACACCCTCCTCTTTTCCTCTGCCTCATTTTGGTTTTATGAATGAATAAATTTCCTCATTTTTCTTACTTGTTTGACCACAATTTTCCATTTTGTGGCCAAAAAACAAGAGATTGCTGTCCACATGCCATGAATTCTTGGCTAATGAATGCACAGACTCATACAAGGCCTTGGTGTTGCTGTGTGGGTCCAAGCCAAGTGGTCAGGGGGCTATGTGCTGAGTCAGCTCTGCTGAATATCCGCTCTCACTGAGCGGGCCAGCAGATAATCAACAGCTTAATATTTGTGGCTAAGGGAAGAGCTGGAGGTCTGTCATTAATGAAGTGCAGCTGAGTTGGGGAAATATTCATAAGCGAGATCCAACAATCCTTTTATTTGGGATCAGATAGCAGTCTTAATAAGGAATTTCACATGTAGAAACCACTCTATCACTACTTTGATCAAGCATTTCTCACAAAGAGCAATATGTCCATTTTACAGGTGAGGAAGTTAACGTTCCAATATTGAGTAATTTACACATGTTCAACAAATTAAAAAGTAAAGCCAAGCACAAAAATCTCATTTCCTGTTGTCTATTTCTTACTATAGTCAACCAGGCTTCCGCCAGTGCCTGCTTTGGATGGTGATGAAATGATAGGAATATGTAAATATCTAACTTAAAGAAAATATTTAAATATTAGAATCATACTGTAGTGAGTATGGAATGGGAATATACCCTCAGGGAGAACGCTTAGCAATAGAACTTTAGAGCATCCTCTTCAACTGAGGTGGCAAACACACCTCAGAGTGGGGCAGGATTTAAATTCAAATGCCTTTGGGAAATATTTGAAAAAATAAATTAAAATACAATAAAGCATAAATATTTATTTAGGCACAGTGGGTAGAGCACTGGGCCAAGAACCAGAAAGAACCAAGTTCAAATTTGGCATCAGACACTTCCTAGCTACGTGACCCTGAGTAAGTCACTTAACCTTGTTTGCCTCAGTTTCCTCATGTGTAAAATGAACTGGAAAAGGAAATGGCAAACCCCTCCAGTATTCTTGTCAAGAAAATCCCCAATGGGGGAATATGATAGTGATAAGTGTGGGTTATTACTGTTGCATGTTTAAATATTTCTGTTGATGATCACCCCTGAGTCTTTGCATTGAGCATTTCCTTTTTATAGAAGAAATAAATAGCTTTCCCATTCCTGATATACATGGGACATTGAGTACCTTTCTACTCTGGTGTTAGAGAGCCTCCCCAGGGTTTGCTTTCTCTCTCAGATTCTTGGTATCTGTGATATTAGGCAAGTTATTAGCTTCTTTGGGTTTCCGTTTCCTCATCTGGTAAGTGAAGGGCTTGGACTAGTCGTCCTCTGAGATCCCCTCCAGCTTTAGAGCTATGACAAATAAATGAGGCTTTCATTATTCTGAGATCTGAGGCAATTGTGCCACATAAAGCACATCTGGAGGACCTGTCCTTCTCTAGGGAATCTTTCTTCAGCTTGAACTCTGCTCCAGGTCTCCTCCCTGAGAGTGACATTTGTGTCTCCTGTTCTATACATGGTTTGATATAGATCATTAGTCTACATTCAAACAAACTTAGTTCTCCTCTATCTTTCAAGGAATCTCATATGATTTTAACATATCCATAGAAAATAACTTGCTGATGAAGACATCATCTTACACCATGGAGTAAAATTTTTAAAAACAAAACTAAAAAAATACATACTTCTTAACTTTTTTTTTAGATCTTGGTCAATGCTTCCATTAAAGTCACCTAAAATTGGCCGGGAGGTGACTCAGTGGATAGAGCACCAGAGTCAGGAATAACTAAGTCCAAATCTAGCTTTAGGTACTTACTAGCTGTGTAATCTTGGGCAAGTCACTTAACCGCATTTGCTTCAATTTCCTCACCTGCAAAATGAGCTGGAGAAGGAAATGGCAAAACACTCCAGTATCTGTGCCAAGAAAACCCCCATAGGGTCATATGGAGTTGAATATAACTGAAACAACTGAATAATAATGACAACAAAATGGTTAAAAAGTAGTTCATCCATGAGGAAAAATCTTGAGGTCTTAGTGGACCCCAAGCCCTTTATCAGTTGTTTTATATAAATATATATAATTATACATATTATATATATATATGTATTACATATACCTATATATACATAACAAATATACAAATACAAATAAAAGTTTAGGGTGCATTAAAGGAAGTATAGTGTCTGGAGCTAGGGAAATATAGTCTGATAGTTCTCTTAATCATGCTCTGGTCATTTCAGATCTGTGATACTGTGGTACCTGTTTTTATATTTAACGGATTCTTTTGTTGAACAGTGATCAGCCTTATTCTACTTTACCCCAGAGGGAAGAATGAGGAGCAGTGTGTGTGTGTGTGTGTATGTGTGTGTGTGTGTGGGTGGTGCAACAAGGGAGATTTAAGCTTGATAAAAGCAATATGAGCTGCCCCAGGGTGGGGGGAGTTTTCCCCATCTGAGATCTTGAAGCAAACATTAAATGACCCAGTCCTTGGGATGTCAGGTATATAGAAAGTGTGATCTGTGTGAGGAAGGATCGGTTATTTTCTTTTCTTTTTTTTTTAATGTGGGGAGCATATATCCCTAGTGACCAGCACATACCTGGCACATATTAGATGCTTAATAAATATGTATTGATCGATTGATTGATTCATGCAAAGGTTGGACTAGCAAGCTTTTGAGTTTCACTCTGACTCAGATCCTCTCTCCAGCATTCCATTAACAATTAGATTTCCTTTCTTTTCCTTCCTTCCTTCCTTCCTTCCTTCCTTCCTTCCTTCCTTCCTTCCTTCCTTCCTTCCTTCCTTCCTTCCTTCGTTCTTTCCTTCCTTCCTTCCTTCCTTCCTTCCTTCCTTCCTTCCTTCCTTCCTTCCTTCCTTCCTTCCTTCCTTCATTCTTTCCTTCTTTCCTTCCTTCCTTCCCCTTTCTCTGTCTCTGTCTCTGTCTCTTTCTCTCCCTCAGTTTAAGTCATAAAAGTTAAATTTCTCATTCTGATTAAGGTATAATTGTGAGTTAGATAGAGATTAATTAACATTTTGAAACAAAATTTATCAAGAATCAAAAAGAAAAATAAATAAAAAAATTTAAAAATCAATCAATGGCAGATGTTAAATACAGAAAGCAATTGTTCTGCCTTCTTCATCCTCTACTCTTGCCCTTCACTGACTCACTCCACCTTCCCTCTCACCCTTTTACAGATCCAACTGGGACTGAGATCTTTTCTTCCCTAGGAGCCCTCAGAGCACAGTTTTTGCCACCAAACCATATATTTCTTATCCCAGTATCTTTACTATAAGACATGTGCTATGAATTCCAGGAGCTGTTGTATGGTACAGGGTGACCTTTCCTGCCTTGTGCCTTGCAGGTTTGGTGATTATGCTACCCATTTTCCAGATATTTGCAGGTATTAAAATTGTACAGCCAACTTTTATTGAAAGCCACAACCAATGGGCTTCCTAATAGTATGCCTCAGTCCACAGTAGATAGAGTTAGTGGATATATCTTTAAAAGATTGTACTTGATCTCTCTCTCTCTCTCTCTCTCTCTCTCTCTCATCTTTCATCTCTTAAATGGAGAGATGGAAAAAGAAATGAATGTAGAATCAGAGGACCTGGGTTTGAATCTGGGTCTGTCTTTTACTACCCATATGACCTTAGACAAGTCATTTCCCCTTCTGAGTCTCAGTTCCTTCATTTGTAAAATAAAAAGGATATAATAGAGCAGAACTGTCAGACTCATTACTGAAGTCAAACGTGGCCCCAGATTAAATTATAATTGGAAACTATTTAAGAAGATAAATGAAAATACAATACAATATGAAGAATGTTAACTTGTGGTTTTCTAAGTCAATGTACCATCCACAAGGTAGATCCCTATGTGAGTTTAACATCATTGAATTACAGTATCTTTAGGATTTCTTGCAGTTCTAAGCCTATGATGCTAAATCTGTATTCTAAAATTCTAAAATCTGTATTCTAAAAAAGAAAAACTTTTCTTGTTAACATAGTGTGTAAAAATTATATTGCTTATTAACTATTAGGCATTTGGGAGGTATGCTGTTTTTTTTTAAATAAATTTTGCCAAGAAAAAAAAGGAAAGGGCATCAGAAGAATAGGTTTGAAATCTCAAGACAAGGTTGCCTCTAGCCTGTTGGTGATGAGAGTCCTTTAGAAAAGAAGCACTTCTGCCTCTCTTCCCAAGCTTGGCTTTGGTGAGGTCAATGGGATGCTTGGAATGACTCGTCAATTCTCAGCTCCAATTTCCCTTTTAAAAAATGTCACATTAATAGGTCCTTCCTTCACATTCACTCTTCTGCAAACCCTTCTCTGTCACCTGCAAGTTTCTAAAAAGTATCTTTTATTCAAAGAATGCTGAGAGCTTCCTCTGTGTCAATCATAGACCTGAGGAATTTTGAAGCAACATCCCACATAGGGAACTAATACAAACAATTAATTTTTGTTCCTTCAACAAGTCTCCACCTCAGGGCAAATTTAACAGTTTACCTACTATGCCTAAGTCGCTGTACTAAATGTGAGCAAAATGGGCTCTCCATTCTCATAAATGATAATCTAGTAAGTATTTGTGAAATGGAACAGGACAGGATGGTACAATTTGGCAAGGCATTGGGAAAAATGAACTTGGGGAGATAAGACTGTGGAATGGGAAGCAACCAGGCATGGTGAAGGGGAATGGAATCCAGGGTGGAAAGGATGAAGAGGCACAGGGATTGTGGACAGAGATCCAGGCATGGAGTCATGAAGACCTGAGTTCCGTTTCTATCTCAGATGCCAATTTGTTACCCAGGGCAAGGGATAGTCCCTCTGTACTTCAGTTTCCTTATTTCAAAAATGAAAAGAGATTAGCCTCTAAAGACCCTTCTAGCTCCATGATCTATGTTCTTATTACTAGAGCAAAGCAACTAGAATGTCACCTCCTTTAGGATAGGGGTTATCTTAGTTTTGTCCCCAGTAATTGGGATATAGTAGGTGCTTAGTAAATGCAAGTTATGCATGCAATAAACGATTGATTGGAAAGGAGTAGAATAGAATGGCATAGATTGAAATAGAATTATCAAGTTAAAGCAAGTGCTTATAGAAAAATTGATCAAATTAGACTGTGAGATATGTTGAGATACGCACACATATACAATTGGTTAGTTAAGTTACTTAGTTAGGTGTTGTGCTGTGTTCTTGAAGAGAACTGAGAAGGCATCACTATGCCAGGTTCAAGGTACAGTGCATCCAACTATGGCTGATCAGACCAATACAAGCTCAGAATGGTTTACCATAGGTCAGTCCCAGATAGTCCCTGAGAACTTTTGGGGTGGATTCTCTAACATTACACATCTTATGTTTCTTTTGAGCTACTTCAATTCTGCTTTGCTCATAGAGCATAACACCCTTTTTGATGCGGGTACCATGATGAACAATCCTGTGCCAGTGTCTCCCATGCCACACAATCAATTCCAAAGTTCTTCAGAGATACCTTGAGAGTGTCCTTGTATCAATTCTTCTGACCACCATGTGAACCCTTGTCCTGTGTGAGTTTTCCATGAAATAGTCTTTTTGGTAAACATATGCTTTGTATTTGAATAACATGGACAACCCATCGCAGTTCTCTCTGAAGCAGAATTTGAATGACTGGCAGTTTAGTTCCAGTAAGGACCTCAGTGTCTACTACCTTGTCCTGTCAGTTGATCTTCAGAATTTTCCTTAGACAATTCAAGTGGAAGCGACTCAGTTTCCTGGCATGGCGTTGGTAGACTGTTCATGTTTCTCCACTGGCATACAATGATGAGGTCAGCACAACGACTCTGGAGCTCTTCAGTTTGATATATCTTTTCTTTCTCACACTTTTCTTTGGTGCCTTCTAAACCCTGAGCTAGCTCTGGCAATGCATGTAATTAATCTCATTATTAATGTGTACATCCCTGGAGTGTACACTGCTAAGGTAAGTGAACTTATCCACAGCATTTAAATTTTTTTCCATTTGCTGTAACTGATGGTTCCACATATGGATGGTGTGGTACTGGCTAGTGGAGTACATATGTTTTCTTGGTGTTAATTGCCAGATCAAATTTAGCACAAGCAGCAGAGAGTTGATCCATACTCTATTCCATCTCAGCTGTAGAGGCTACTTGAGTGCATAATCATCTGCAAACAAAAAGTTGTGCACCAACTCTCCCTCCACTTGAGTCTTGGCTTGAGGACTTTCCAAATTAAATAAGTTGCCATCAGTGAAGTAACTAACATTGATGCCATCTTTGTCCTCATTGAAGGCGTATTAAAACCTCATGCTAAAAGCTACAGAAGTGTTCAGCCCATCTCTCCAGGATCATGTCTTTATTACTCATCATAGTGGCTCCATCAGCAATAAATAGTTGAGATGCACCATAGGTTTTTGGCCCATAAATAGCCTTCAGGGCATCATAAAAGTACTTGGATGGTTACTATCAGTGTAAAACTGAATTTCATCTACCTTCTTACTGAACCGAAATCGTGCATCTATCTAAACTTCACTTGCACTTTACTTCTGATGGAACTAAATATTGCCTTCTTAGAGATAAACTATCTTGCTGGTAAACTCTGTAGAATTCTTGTTTTTCATATAGAGGCTTCATATAGAGGCTCCATCATTTTCATCAAACTAATTGAGATGTTTATAAGTGTTCTGGTCCAGATGAGTAAATGCAGTGCTGTATGCCAAATCTCTGAAATCTGCCCACTCCTTTTCTGCTCCACTGTTGCCAACCACGTTTTGGCTCAGCTTTCTTTCCAAGTTAGCAATGAACTATTCCCAGTTAGAGAAGTGCTCTAATCTGTTGGCATTGTCTCATGGTAGTCAGCCTTGCCTTAGGGCTGCTGCTTTTGTTGAATATGAATATTTAACCTGGAGAGGGTAAGTCTATGATCAGTCCAGCACTCTGTACCACACACTGCTTTTGGTATTCTCGCATTCTGTCTTTTCCCCTTACATTGACATAGTCTATTAAATCCCAGTGTTTTCTTCAAGGGTGCCTCCATGATGTTTTGTTGCATTTAGGTAAATGGAAGACAGTGTTGGTGATGAGAAGGTCATGAGATGCACAAGTCTTCAGTAGTAAGTGGCCAGTGCTGTTGCTGTTTCTGACTCCATTCCTCCCAAGGACTCTTTGACATGTCTGGCAGTCTGTGCCTACTTTTTCATTGAAGCCTCTCAGAATTATAGGCTTGTCTTCTTTTGGCACATTGATCATGACAGTCTCCAGGTTATCATAAAGTTTTTCTTTGGTTTCATCAGGGTTCATCATGGTGTCAGCACAGACCCTGATGATGGTGGCATAATGTTTTCCTGCAAACGACAATAGCATTGTCAGGTTTACTCCTTTTGGGAGGCATACAAGTGTGTTGACTAGATTAGTTTTGATTGCAAAACATATGCCAGCTTCATGGGTACTCCCCATCAATTCAATTGCTTCAGAGAACATGCGTATCCAGCCCTGACTTTGGCAAGCTGGCCTTCATTTGACAGCCATGCTGCTTTTGGAGGCTATACCTGCTGAATTCTCTTACATGAGCCACTTGTTTTTCAGGTCTACTGGATTTTGTGTTGTCTGTAAATGTAAACACATTCCATGTATCAATGGGGAGTGGAATAATTTTTTCAAATTTTCTACCTTTATTTTGTGTGTGTGTTTTGACTACAGGATAGGATTCCCCACCTGCCATGGTAAGCAGGCCAAGGTTAGGTTAGGTAAAGCAGACAATTTTAAAGGCACCTTTTTTTAACTCCTTCCTCATATCAGGAGATGAATAGTACAGTCCTTGAAAGGCTGCTCAGATATCCATGGGGCCGCCAAATCCCACTGCCGCTTCAGTCTAGGAAGATGACCCTATGGCCTGGACCACCTGTGTGCAGGGTTGTGACTATAGCTTCCAGTGTATCTGCACCTGCTGCTTCATCACGTGCCTGTTGCCACAGGTTTTTGAGATAGGTAAAAATGGTCACATGATATGGATGATGTCTTTTGACTTGTGCATAAATCGCATTTAAGTGAGACAGAGTTATGCAAAATCATCAGCCTCAGGAATCATCAAAGTCCAGTGGAAAGACAAAGTTAAGACGACTGAGGATGGATTGGAATGCAGTGGATGACCTTGTCCTCTTTGATGTTTAACCTAGCTCTAACTACATCACAGTTCCTGCTTCAGCCTCTTTCATGTCCACTGGAACAAATTGTTCTTATCCATCTATTCCACTGGGGAAACCTTCACACACTTGGGGTGATACCCCGCCCAATTCACTCATGGTTTTGAGACCTCTTAGTTACACTCAACCTGGTGGAGCTACCTGCCAAAATAATTGGCCAGGCATTGCTGCTGTGATTTTTGGAGCCACAGGTGAGAATTATGTGGCAGGTGGACACCACCAGATAGCAGTCCTGAAAAGGAATCATCAGCTCCCATACCAGAGCTGCTAGTTTTCCCTGAATACCCCCACGTAACCCATATGTAAATACATATCTATATATGTGAATATATATGCAAATAAGCGTTTGTAAACATACATAAACATATACATATCCACGTAGGAGAAGCAGCAATAGATATTCCAAGTTACTTTCATTCTGCTCTGCTTAGAGCATCTAGTACTGTATTCAATTCTGGGTCTCCCATTTTAGGAAGAGCATTGATAATCTGTGAAGGTCCAGTGGAATACAGCTACCATTGTTAAACACCTCAAGGCCCTGTTGTACAACAATTGACAGAAGGACCTGGGGATGGTAGTTTGGAGAAGAGAAGAAAGGTGGGAGAAGCATAGGTGGGTATAATTACTGTCTTTCAATATTTGAAAGGCTGCCACTTGGAAAATATGATTTGGATGTTGAAGAAATAGGGACAATGAGTCTGTGATGCAAAGTGGGAAATTTATGTTTCATATCAGGAGCCTGTTGTATCTAACCAAAGCTGTCCCAACATGGAATGGGCTACTTAGGGAGGTGATGAGTTCCTCATCTTTGGAGGTCTTCAAACAAAGGTTGGATACCCACTTGTCATGGATGGTGTAGAGGGGATTTTTGTTTAGCTAGGTGCACCTAGGTGGCATCATAGTGCATAGAGTGCTGAACCTGAGGTTGATCTTCCTGAGTTCAAATCTGATCTCAAACACTTCCTGCTGTGTGACTCTGGGCAAGTCATCTAACCCTGTTTGCCTCAGTTTTCTCATCTGCAAAATGAGCTGGAGAAGGGAATGGCAAATGACCCCAGTATCTTTGCCAAGAAAACCCCAAATGGGGCAATGGAGAGCTAGACACAACTGAAAACAACTGAAAGTGGGTTGGGTGAAAGGCCTTTGGGGCCCCTTACAACCCTATGCCTCCATGATCCTGTTCATTCTCTTTGGTTTCCATTCCTTTAATATTTTTTAATAATTTAATTTTAGATTTCAACATTCAGTTCCACAAGCTTTTGAGTTTTAAATCCCCTCATCCTTCCCCAAGATGGCATGCAATCTGGTATGTCTACATATGCATTCATATTAAACATATTTTCACATTAGTCATGTTGCAAAGAACTATAACCAAAGGATTGAATCAGAAGAGAAGAAACAAAACTAAACAAAATACAACACAACAAAAAAGAGGGACAGCAAACAGCATGCTTTGATCTACATTCAGACTCCATAGTTCTTTTTCTGGATATGGACAGTGTTTTCCATTCTGAGAACTTTGGAGTTGTCTGAGATCCTTGAGTTACTGAGGAGAGCTAAATCCATCAAAGTTAATCATCTTGCAGTGTGGTTATTACTATATACAGTGTTCTCCTGGTTCTGCTCTCTTTACTCAGCATCAGTTCATCTAAGTCTTTCCAGGCTTTTCTGAAATCCACCTACTCATCATTTCTTCTAGACCAACAGTATTCCATTACATTCATATACCATAACTTGTTCAACCATTCCCCAATTGATGGACATCCCTTCAATTTCCGATTCATTGCCACCACAAAATATTTTTGTACATGTGGGTCCTTTCCCCATTTTTATGATCTCTTTGGTATTCAGCTCTAGAAGGGGTATTTCTGGGCCAAAGGGTATGCACATTTTTATAGTCCTTTGGTCATAGTTCCAAATTGTTCTCCAAAATGATTTGATCAGTTTACAACTCTCTGCTTTAGTGTTCCAATTTTCCCACCTCTTCTTCAGCATTTATAATTTTCTTGTTTTGTCAAGTTAGCCAATCTGACAGGTGTGATGTGGTACCTAAGAGTTGTTTTGATTTGCATCTCTCTAATCAATAGTGATTTAGAACAATTTTTCATATGACTATAGATAGATTTAATTTCTTCTTTTGAAAACTGCCTATTCATATCCTTTGACCTTTTATCAATTAGGGAATGACTTGTATTTTTGTACATTTGACTCAGTTCTCTATATATTTGAGAAATGAGGCCTTTATCAGAGACACTGGTTGTAAAAATTCTTTCCCAGTTTTCTGCTTCCCTCCTAATCTTGCTTGCAGTGACATTGTTTATGAAAAACCTTTTCAATTTAATGTAATCAAAATTATTCATTTTGCATTTCATAATGTTCTCTATCCTGTGTTAGGTCATAAGTTCTTCCATTCTCCATCAATATGACAGGCAAACTATTCTTTGCTCTCCCAATTTGCTTGGTATCAGCCTTTATATCTAAATCATGTACCCATTTCGATTTTATTTTGATATATATTCTGGTATATTTGGTATATTATTTTATTTTGGTATATATCTTTGGTAAGATATCAGTCTGTGCCCAGAGTCTGCCATGCTATTTTTCAGTTTTCTTAGCAGTTTTTGTTAAATTGTGAATTCTTATCCCAGAAACTGAGGTCTTGATAAACTTTAGGTTTATCAAGAACTAGATTACTGTAGTCATTTACTACTATGTCTTGTGAACCTAATTTGTTCTACTAATCCACCACTCTATTTCTCAACCAGTACCAAGTGGTTTTAATGATTGTTGCTTTATGATACAATTTGATATCTGGTAGGGCTAGGCCACCTTCCCTGAAATTTCTTTTCATTTATTTCCTTGATATTCTGGACCTTTTGTTCTTCCAGATGTATTTTGTTATTATTTTTTTCTTGCTCTAGAAAATAATTCTTTGGTAGTTTGACTGGTATTACATCGTATATTACCTTCCATTCCTTGCGTCCTTGGCATGTACCATTTGACAAATGGATCAAAACGAAGTCTTTATGATGAGTCCACTGTTCCATGTTTGGTTCCAACTTTAGCCAGAGGAAAGTGGCATGTATCAGCTTCCCTCACTTCCTAATGAAGTCTTCTGTAACCATCCTAAATCACATCGGCTCTCACCCTTGAGCTTCCTATTCTGAAGGACTATCATCACCCAGTCAAAGTTGGCTTTTAGAAACATCTTTGGAATTCAAGAATTGCTGTATTTTATTTTTATATGCAATTTTATCAATCCTCCCAAATCCTCCCTTTTAAGTATGTAGGTGATAATAATGTTATAGGTAACCAAAAAAAAATTAATCAGAATTTAGAAATCATCCCATGAAACTACTTGGTTAATTATAATAATTATTAGAAATTTAATTATTTTTAAAAATATTATATGTATAATATTTAATTGGGTAACTATAAAGCCGCAAAAGTGACCTTTGATATTAAGGCAATTGAGGCCCAGATTCATTAAGCAATTTGCCCAAAGTCACCCAAAGCCATTACTAGAAACTGAGGCTCCATATGACTTTCTTTCCACTAGGCACTAGTGCCTCAAGGAAAATGAATGTTAATATTTCTTTTCTATTCCAGGTAGCAAATACATCACAGGAAGAAATGACTCTAGGAAGGGGGAATTCCTTAGATGATCACTGGAAGTAAGTCACAGTTTGGTCAATTGAAACACCTTAGATGGCCCTGAGTGACAAAAGAAGAGGATCATTAGGTCTAATAGTGAGAGAAACACTGAGAACTATTTACTAAGGTCTCCAGGGACTTAAGAATCACTGGGCTGATGTACCACAGAGCTGTGGTTGATAAATAAAACAAGATGTGAGTTATTTGCTCAGAGTAGGGAGAGGGTTATTCTAGCCACTGTATTTGATGGAGACAACCATTTGTTTGGCATTCTCCCTCTACCCCATGGGACATGTGGTCAGGGTGATGTGAACAGACCCTGGAAATGCAGGAGCCAGTAGCAGAGTACCCAGTGTGGGGTGAAGATGAGGAGGGTATCCACAAAACATGTGATCATTTCTCCCCAGGGCAAGGATCAGACTTTCCCTCAAACCAAGGACCTCTAGAGTCATGCAAAGTCTTCATTTTGCCAGCCCCCAATATTGAGGATTCGTGACACAGTAAGTCTGCAGAATTTGACTTGTAATCAATAAAGTACAATGCAAAGTTAGATTTTATTCTAGGCACTAAAAAATATATTCAAGTAATGATACGCTTTTTGTTGCTCATAAATGATAGAATGGAAGAATCCATTAATGTCATTCCATTAGTGGAAATTGGAAGATCTGGGTTTGAATTCTAGCTGTGCCAATTATTAGCTAAGTGGGAAAGTTGTCTTGCTCTTTTTGCCTCAGTTTTCTCTTCTGTAAAATGAGGAGGTTGGGCTAGTTGGTATCAGAGATCTCATCGAGCTCTGACTCTGTGATCAATCTGAAAGGAGACCTTCTGATGCAGGAATTATTAGGGCTCTTCAAAGGCATTGACAAAGCACACAATGATTTTTGAGCTCTCTTTAATAGAGATTTAAAGTCTAGTGAGTTTAAAAGGATACTCCCCACTCCCTCCCCACCTTCCCTTGGGTAATGTAAAGCCCTAGGTCGATGGAGTTTAAAGGGAGCTGCCACTTATGACAAATGACAGTTTTAAAAATCATTTGTGTTTCAGATTAAGCGTCTGGATGGAGGAACCCTGGCTGGAATGTTGAAATAATAAGACTTTCTTTGAGTCCTGTTTTCATGAAGCAAATCTTACCAGGGTGAAAGGGAAGAGGGGTCCAGGCACAATGCACAGGAAGGAAATGCAGGCTCCCCTGGGCCCTATTTCTTCTTCTGACCCCAGCATTACTTATTGAGCACATGTAAGGCAACATGGCCCCATGCCAGTTCTGAGCTGGGGGTGTAGACTGCAGCCAGCATAGCCTCTGTCTTCAATCTTGTTTTGATAATAGCTAATGCAAGTATGGACATCTCTGAAGGCAGAGCCTTCACCAAGACAGATGTGTTCCAGCTACAGAATGAAGGCCCAATCTGGAAAGGATAGTGAGATGTGATTTTGAGTTGAGAAGCCACCATCTTAAATGCCACTAATCCAAGCCTCTTATTTACAGGGGAGGAAACTGAGGCCTAGAGGACATCATCACCTTAGGACAGGAAAGGCTCTTGGACATTATCTAGATCAATCCCCTTACTCTGCAGAGGAGGAAACTGAGGCCCAGAGAATTAAAGTGACTCATCCATGGTAACACAGGAAATAAACAGCAGAGTCAGAATTCAAACTCAGGACCCTTGACTCCAAATCCAGTGCTCTTTTCATAGCAGTATGCCCCAAAGTGCATGTGTATGTGTATGTGTGTGTGTGAGTGCGTGCATATGCCCACATGCATGTGCAATGTATGAGAGAAATAATAAAATGTCAGAGACAGAAGGGACATTAGGGCTTTGAGTCTAATGCCTCCTTTCACAGAGAAAGACACTGAAGTCCAAAGAAGTTCAGTGATTTACACAAGATCACCTCACAGCAGCCAGAGTTTGAACCTAAGACTCCTGACTCAATGCTTTTGCATGGTATGCTCTCTGCAGTTGCTGCCATTGAAAAGGACTGCTGTCCAAAGGGAAAAGACCAGTCCTGGTTGTGCCACCTTGTCAGACTGTGTGGCATGGATCTCCTTTCACCCCACTCTGCTTCGGTTTCCTAATCTGTAAAATAGGGTCAACCTCATACTTTCTACTTAACTCAAAACGTTTCTGTGAGGAGTTAAAGATGGGATGTTGGCAGGTGTACTTTGCATTGTCTTCAAGCAATATGACAGCTGCTTTCAGCTGTTTGAAGGGCTCTCACATATAAGAGGAATCAACTTTGATCTGCTTGGCCCCAGTGGGCAGAATGAGGGATGAGGGGTAGCAGAAAAGGGACACATATAGGCTTAAGGTCAGGAAAGATTTCTTTCTCAATGCTAGGAGCTGTTCCAAAGTGTCATATATTGCCTCTGCAGGTGGTGGTTCCTTCCTTACTTGGGATCTTCAAGCAGAAGGAGAAGACTCGATGAATATTCTGTAAAAAAGAGCTTTTTATTTGGGTACAGGATAGATTAGATTGCCACTGGCGTCCTTCCAAATTGGAAACTCTGATTCCTTGTATAGTTGAGAAGCAGTGAGGTATGATAGATGGAGCACAAGACTGGGAGTCAGGAAGACCTGGGTCCAAGCCTCCCCTCTGATCCATTCTGTGTCACCTTGAAAGTCACTTACCCTCTCTGAGCTTCATTTCTCTGCTTTGTAAAATGAATGGCTCTAATGTAAGTGATGACCTTATTGGATGTTTGCAGCCATCCTGTGAGCTAGGTTCTATGGGGGATACTGTCTCTATTTTAGACATGAAATGTTGGAAACTCAATAAGATGACAGATCTTGAAGGGAAGGAAGATAGGCGTCATCAAGTTCAGTCCTCTGATTTTTACAGAAGAGGAGCCTGTGGCACAGGGAGGATAAATGACTTAGATCCCACCATCATAAAGATAAGGAGTCTCCAAGACCATGGAGGCCAACCAACCCCTTCCTTATGTAGATGAGGTAACAGTATCAGGTTGGGTACATGATTAGCCCAATGTCCCCAAAATACTAAATTGATTTGAACCCAGGTTCTCCTACGATCCTAGGTCTGACCCTCTTCCCAACATATCATGCTTTGTGTCACACCTGCAGGGTCATGGTCAGCCATAGCTTTAGCATGATAAATGGTAAATCTCACCTCCGTGATAAATCAAGGACCATTGACTCTGCTTTCCAAGCATTTTCCCTCTCCTTCATTCCTCATACCCAATGAAGGATGATTCACACATTCATTCACCTTTCTTATCTTCATAAAAGGAAAATAACAAATCTCCTTTGGTCCCTATCTCAGGGTGCCTCTGCCAGGCTCCCTCCCAAAGAGGTGGGTGTTTTATGTGGTCCATGGCAGAGGTTAGACAAACCCAGGTTTTGTGAAGAAATCCAATCCGTCGCTGGGGAAACACCTGTGCTCAGCTCTTACTACACTGCACCAGAGTCTATATTTAATCAAATCCTGATTCCTTCCCACTCGTTCAGGGAACAGGAGGGCTGCCAAAAGCTCCCTCCTTCCAGAGTGGTTGAACTTGGCTGACTTCACCTTCCTCTCCCACCCAGCCGCGCCAGGACCCTGGTCGTGATGTATGTGTGTGTGTGTGTGTGTGTGTGTGTGTGTGTGTGTAGGTGGGGGTGATGGGAGGGGTGGGCCTCCTATAGTTACATGCTTGAAACCTGCAAGGATATGTTCCCTTGGGCTTAACCTTTCTTTAATGATTTCCAAATCAGTGTTGCAAGAGACTCAGAAGATTGGGAGCATTCAGGGACCTTAGGGAAAATGGAAATAAAACTGCAAACAGCCTCAGAATCTGTCCCTTCACTCTCATCAGATGAGTGACAGACGAGTAAACTGAGGTTCAAATAGGGTCAACACCTCTCCTGCCCAGGGTCATAGAGCTTGTGTTAGCAGCTAAGGGACTTAAACCCAGGTTTTCTGGACTCCAGGTCCAACATTTCATGTCTCCATCCCCTGCATTTGACCGAGGTCCCAGACAAATGACCTGTCCAAGGGCCCCCAGTGGGGTCCAGACTGGACATTTTCCTCATCTCCCAAAGCACTCAGCACAGTGCCTGCCACATGGTAAGCACTTGTTGTTGTTGTTGGGGGCAGGGGGGAGGCAGAGGAGAACTGAAATTTGCCTGCTTGAAGTTCCTCAAATAGGACACTTCATCTCCCACCTCCACACATGTGCCCCATGTCTGGAGTACTCTCCTGCCTTCTGCCTCTCACTTTTCCCACCTCTTTCAGGACTCAACTCAAACTCCACCTTCTGAAGGGGCTGGTATCGTCCCCTCTAAGAGTCCCTTCTGTCCACCCTGTGAGATCTTGCACATGCTTTGGTTTTTGCACGGTGTCTCCTCATTAGACTGTCAACTCCTTGAAGGAACAGCATGTTTTTTCCTTTCTTTGTATCTCTAATGATTAGCACAGAGCCAGCACATAGCCGGCACTTAATAAAGACTTGCTGATTGACCATTTGGGTGTGGAATAGTGCACCTGCTGTCAGATTCCGGTGATGGGGTGTAAATCAGTAAAACCAATTTTCTTTTTCTTCTCCTCCTCTTGTCTTCTTCCCTTCTGTCTCTAAGTTTGTCTCTCTGTTCTTTTTCTCTCTGCCTCTCTTTGTGTGTCTCTCTCCTTCCTCTGTCTCCACTTTTTCTCTCTGTCTCCATCTCTCTGCCTCTTTCTGTCTGTATCTCTCTCTGTTTTTCTTTCTTTGTCTCTCTTTCTATCTCGATCTGTTTCTGTCTCCATTTATCTTTCTTTGTCTATCTCTCTGACTCTTTCTTACTGTCTCTCGGTCTCTTTTTGTGCATGTCTCTCTCCTCCCTCTCTCTGTCATCTTTCTGCCTTTGTCTCCATCTATCTCCCTTTGTCTCCTCTGTTTCTGTCTCTCTTTGTGTCCGTGTCTGTCCGTCTTTCCCTCCCTCCCTTTTGTTTTTAACAATGAACAATCCCCCAGACTGAAGCAATACAGATGAATGCTAGGATGATAGGATCAATATTTAGGACTGGACCTCTGAGGTCATTTTCATCCCATCCCCTCATTTTGCAGGCATCCCAGTAAAGTCATGTGATTTGATGATTATCCTACAGTAGGATCATAGGCTTAAAGCTGAAAGGGACCTTGAATCTCAACTGCCTTATTTTGTAGAGTATGGAATTCAAGAAAGTGACTTCCCCAAGGTCAGACAGAGATCATAGGGTACAGATCCAGAACTGGGATTCCTCAGAGGTCATATAGTCCAACCACTGAATTTTCCAGATGAAGAAAACTGAGATCCAAAGGCTAAGTGGCAGAAGTAGGATTTAAGCTCAGGTCCTTTGACTCCAAATGCCAAACTCTCAATATTAAATTCTCCTAAATATTCAAGGATTCAAGTTCAGGTCTTCTGACTCTAGCACCAAGGTGCTATCCACTCTGGTTATCCCTATGAACAAAGGTGGGAGAGATCTTTTGGGTCCAAGGGTGCATTCCTGTCGAGTCCTCCAGGGTGTGTGTGTGTGTGTGTGTGTGTGTGTGTGTGTGTGTGTGTGTGTGTGTGGGCATTCCAAAGGGGTAGTTTTGCTCTAGGAATTTAGGGGGAAGCATGCCAAGGTGTACCTCATTTATTTCAAGTAAAGGCTAAAACGCTGTTTATTCCTTGATGACAGTGCCTGATGTTAAACCTGGACGAAGAGGCCTGCTTTGTTTAAAAACCAAGTTCTTTTAGTTACTGTGTTTATTCTCTCCAAGGCCAAGAAGAGAGACTCTGGCCAGCTGACTTTTGCATGATTACTCACCCAGCTGGGAGGCAAAGTCCAGGTTCTGGACTCCCTCTTTTCCTAGCCCAGCTGGCCCCAGGGAAAAGGAAACACCTCATATTAGACTCAAGTGACCTGACTTCCCTTCATATGAATGGATGGCTGCAGAAGCCTCGGGCGCCATCCTCCTCTGCACCCTGTGGCTAGAAAGGGCAATTTCCTCCCCGGAGACCAATGGGAAAAAATGTGAGGAATCTCTTTTGGCCTGTAAAAGGCTCTCAGAAAAGTCCAGTGGGAGAGGGCTATAAAATATACCATCATAAAACTCATGTTTCTTTAGGAAGGAGTTGGAGAATTTTTAAACCAATAGTCTTGCAGCAAGGATGGGATTTTTTGTTTCCCAAGTCAGAAAATACATTTCTCTCCAAGGGAAAGAGTGTGGTATAGTAGAGAGAGAAGGCCAGCCTCTGAGCCCTGAAGACTTAGGCACAAATCCTGACTCTGGTCAACTTTGTAGCTGTGTGACTATGGGCAAGTCACTTTCCAAGTCTCAGTTTCCCCATCTGTAAAATGGGACTGATAAGACCACAGACTGGACCATTGGCCATTGTCATCCTCTCTAGGTTTTTAATGACAACTCTCTCCTAGTTTTCCCCATACCTGCTGAACTACTCCTCAGTCTCTGTTCCTCATTCCACATTATACCCTCCCACTGTGGGTTCTCTTCCCTTCCCTCCCCTCCTCTCTCCCCTTACCCCTCTCCTTCATCATTTCTCAGGGGTTCACCATCCTCTCTGCCCTAATGCCTCCCAGATCCTATCCAATCTTAGCCTCTCCCCTGAGCTCCACTCCCACAACCACCTCCTGGATATTCCAACACAGATCACATGTAAGCATCTCAGATCGACCTGCCCCAAATCAGAACCTTTCCCCTCAAGCCCCACCTTCTTTCTCATTCTTTCAGTATCCCAGGTTCTTAATATAGGAAGTGTCTCGACTCTTCCTCCTCCCCCACCCATCTAGCCAATCAATCACCAAATCTTGTGGTTTCCACCTCCTCAGCGTCTCCTTCTTTCCACTGCTCTCATCTAGGTCTTTATAGAGGCAGGGTGCTCTTGTAAGCTTGGATAACCTGAAACTGCATGAAGACTTTTGGGACACCGTGACCTTCCCAGGGTCAACTGGTAGAAAGACAACAACATGCTGTGCGTGAACAAAATGAAGATCATTTCAGTGGAGCCACAGAGTGAGTGAAGGGTTGTAATACATACATAATGAACCTGGAAAGGTAGGTTGGAGCCAGGCACTGAATGCCAAACACAGGAGTCTCTGCATGATCCTGGAGCTTTATGAGCAGATGGCTGGCATGGTCTGGTCTGTGCTGCAGGAAAATCACTTTAGAAGATGAATGGAGGATAAACTGGAGGGGGAAGAGACTTGAGGTGGGGACATCAACAAAGAAGTTTTTAGAATGATCTAGGCAAGAGACTTCAGCTTTACCATTTCCATTTTGAGATGCATTGAGAAACAAAGTCCTGTGTGGGAAGCAGCGGAGTTTTCAGATGAGGTCACCGTGGTAGGAGTTTTATTTAATGTTTCCTTTGCTACGAGAGACCTGGAAGAAGCAGGTATTGTCTGTAAATGTATAGAACGTAAAAGTAAAAAACTGATAATTTTTAAGAGCAGCAATAAAACTTAATTTTTTTTTTAAAGAAACAGGTTCAGAAAAGTGACCTGGCCAGGGTTATTCAGCTGGTGAGTGTTACAGGTTGGATCTCAATGCACATCTTCCTGATTTGACATCCTGCATTCAGTCCCCTGCTCTAGGCTCCTTCCCAAGGGGTCGGTATGATGTACTTCTCAAAAATGGCGGGACTGGTGAGACTGGAACTGGACTTTGAAGGGTGGATAGAATAATAATGAATTAGTATTCTGTGATATGTGATAACAACAACAGCAATGACTAGCATTTTTGTATAATTTTAAGGCTTACAAAGAACTCTACAAACATTGTCTCATTTGAGTCTGCCAACAACCGTGTGACTCTGAGAGCAAGCAAATGACTTGGCCATCGTATTACAGCTGCTGGGTGTGTCAGAGGCAAGATTTGAACCTGATCAGGAGACTGGATGGTACAGTGGACAGAGCATCGGTGAGGTGTAGGATCCAGGTTCAAACCCCACCTCTGACATATGCTGCCTGTGTGACCTTGAATAAGTCACTTAACCTCACTTTGCCTCAGTTTTCTCTCTGTATAATGAATACTGATAGTTCCCAGGGTTTTTGTGAAGATCAACTGAGATATTAATAAAGTGCTTTGTAAACTTTAAAGCAATTATATAAATAGTAGTTACTATTAATAGTAATCTCTGGTCTCCAGATCTAACCCTAAATATCAAACTCTTGGAGTTTGATATTTAACAAATTAATATTCTAAGTATCTAATCCTGATATTTCTCTCTGTGCCTAGCTCAGTGTGTCCTACACATAAATGAATGAATGCATTGGAAGACATTGATCAGCAATTATCTTAATATTTCATTGTTACTGCTTGATTGGAAGTGGGTGCATGGATGTGCCTACTTATGTTTAAGCAGTGTTAGGGATTTTTCTTTGTTAAGAACTTTTCTGCTTGGTTCCAGAGGAAAAGAAAAAGCACAACGGGTGGCAATTCAAGAGAGGCAGATTGAGTCAACAGGAGGAGAAGCTTGCCCATGCTCAGAGCTGTTCCAGAGTGGATGGGGTTACCTCCAGGAATCAGGGATTCCCCTGCCTGGAGAGGTCCAGTCAAAAGCTGGATCATCACTTGGGGGCACATTGTTGAGACAATTCTTGTGCAGGTACATGTTGGACCAGCATGGCCACAGACATTGTTTCTGTTGAGAACACAGTGACTGGCACTGAGTAAGCCCCAAAGAAATGTTTGTTGATTCATGTCAACAATGACTGTGATGACTGATCTGCAGGGCAAGTGGGTTTGCTTGCAAGCTACACTCTCTAGTTACTGGGAGCCCTGGACGCTGCCTGTTGACCTCTGTCTGCTTGCCTTCCCCAACTACAGCCACCTGTGGATTTGACAGGTGCAAGTGTTTGTCACAAACAGACTCTTAAATGCCAGCCAGCAGAGACCAGGGTCAGATCCCAGGCAAAGTCCCATGATGCATTTTTTTCTCAGGCTCAGGGAGTCATCCTTTCCTGACTATGCTAAAAATAGGAGAGACTCATTCAAGGAGGAGAAAGCGTGGGAGTTCAGAATGATGTCTGTGAATGACTAGAACTCCATGAGACTGTGCCCAAGAGGTCAGAGTCTGGGATATTGAGTGTGACCCTAAATGACCAGAAGATTCCACCCCTGGCTGCCAAGGCTGGTCCAGACTTCTCTAACTAGAAAGAGAAGGGGCATAGAAATCTTTCAAAATTCACCATTAGTAAGTTATTCCCTAGGCCAAGTAGGGGCTTCAATGGACATGACTTGAATGCATCTTCTCTTCCTTAATGCCCTCCACCATCCTTAGGATCCTGGGCTCTGAGAGGTTAATGTTTGCCTCCCCATCTCCTTCTAAGCATTTCCAATCCATGTCTTCTCATTTTCCCCTCTGACTTCCCTTTATTGTTTTCTTCCATTACAGTGTAAGTTGTTTGAGGACAGAGGCTGCCTTATTTGTCTCTGTAGCCACAGTGCTCGTGAGTCTTGGCACATAGTAAGTGCATAATAAGTACCTTTTCATTCATTCACAGAATTTCAGAGAAAAAACTTGGGAACCAAATCCAAATCCTTATAATAACATACTCAAAGAATGAATTTCTGTGAAGATCCCCCATTGAAGGAAGTCCTACTACCCCTTGAAATGGCCAGTTCCACTTTAGAATTGCTTTCTTTATTGAACAGTCTCTGGGGGCATCAAGCTTCAATTTGCCTCTGGAACTTCCAACTCATTGTTCATGATTCTACCTTCAGGAGCCAAAAGGAACTACTATTACTACTACTACTACTACTACTACTACTACTACTACTACTACTACTACTACTACTACCACCGATAACAACAATAGCAATTTGAATTTCTACATTTCTTCAAAGTTCACAAAGGACTTTAAACTATCTCATTTGTCCTCACAATAACAGTAGGAGATACAAGTTATAATTACCCTCATTTTACAGATTAGAAAACTGAAGCAGGGAGAGGTAAATTGACTCTGTTCATGATCAGACACCCTCTGAAGCTGCATTTTAACTTAAGACTTCCTGATGCTGGGTCCATTGCTCTATGCCTTGTGGTCGCCCCACCCCACCCCAGCTTCCTCTAACCTCTATCCTCTTCCACATGGCAACATTTAAGATACTTGTAGATGGCAGCCCAAGTCCACTTCAAGTCTCCCCTTCTCAAGGCTAAATATCCCACATCTTGTGAACCAATTCTTACCACCTATGGTCCTTCATGATCTGCTCATCCTCCTTCAGACACTTTTTAGTATCTTAATGTCTTTCCCAATATGGTGCCTAGAATTGAACCCAGTATGTCAGATATGGCCTGACCAGGGTTGAATACAGAGACCATTACCTCTTTCCAGGGTATATGAGTCTCCTAAGGAAATCAAAGATCATCTGAACTTTCATTTGGCAGCCATGTCCCACTACTGAGCTTGTGGTCCACTAAAGACCCCAGATCATTCTCAGACAAATTGTGTCCAATTGTTTCCCAAACACATCTTATAAAGGTGATTGATTGATTCCACACATAGGATGTTATGAAAATCCTTATCTGATGTTATATTGGTGGATTCAGCCCATCGTTCCAATTTGTCAAGATCTTTTTGTACTCCTTCCCAGGCATGGAGCACAGTACCCTTCCCTCCCAGGGAAGCCCCCCACTGAAGGGGTTCCTTTTATAATAATGTACTGCATGAGTCCACTTGAGTTAAGACATAAAAGACATGAGTGCCCCAGGAATATATTTCCAATCATTTGTCCTTTCCCTCCAGACAACCTGATGTCACAGCTACCCTCCCCCCTGAGATGTACACATGCTTGGGACACAAAATCCAATGGGGAACTGAGATGTGTCTCTGAGACAGTTTCATGCAGGAGGAATTCTAGATCCATAGATCTCGGTGCTAAGTTCAGATGCTGGCTCTGCCATTTGCTCCCATACGCTTAGTCAAGTTCCTTCTGCTCTGTGAACCCAGGGCCCTGAGAGGTAGGGGTACTAGATGCCTTCTAGGCTGCTTTGTGTTCTAGATCTGTGCTTCTGTATCAATATTCATATGTGAGAATAAATATGCTTCAGTGGAGCAAGAGATGTGGACTGACGATTAATAAGGGAGGAAGGGCAGATGTGCTGACAGCCAACTTCCTACTAATCAGAGAAGTGTGCATTTAGGCTTGTGATGGCTATTAGAATGGCAAAAAATGGCCCCAAATGATCAGATCCCAGATAATCAAGGTTGTGAGGAACCAAGTTCTCTAATATATTTCTGTTGGAGGGTGGGGTTCAGACTGGTGCGAACATATGGGAGAGAGACATAACGTCTTTAGGTTGGCATACATGGTCTTCTTTGATGCTTATAACAATCCTGTGAAGTAAATGTTTATTTCTTTCTTTCTACAGATGACAAAACTGAGGTTCAGAAAACGTGACTTACTCAGGGTCACACAGTTATTAAGTGCCAGGGCTGGAAAAGAACTCAGTTCTTCCTCACTCTAAACCTATCGTGCCATAATTAGATACTGCTGGCTTCCACTTTCTGTCAGCTATATTCTCTGACTCCCAGTCCAAGCCCCAGGAGAGAGACAGAGAGCAAAGTAGGACAATTCTCTCATTCCTGGTCAAGGCATGCTTGCTGTCCCAAAGCTTAGGGAATCCTAGGTCTAGGGCTGGAGGAGGCTTCTGGGGCCAGGTCCAACTCCCTCATTTTACATATTGGGAAACCGAGGCACAGAGAGAATAATGATTTAAGATCATAAGATCCTACTGTCTTCATTGTAATATACAATACAAAAAATATATATAATTCTTCAAACCAGAGATTCTATTGCTAGGTCTATATCCTCCTCCAAAATCATAAATGGGGCAGAGACCTAAAGCCTCACCTGTGTAAAATACATATAGTTGCACTATTTATAATGGCAAAACAAATAAACACAATTGGAAACAGCAAATATATCCATCTGGATTATACTATATTAATATAATGGAATATTATGGTGCTGCAAAAAAAGGAAATGTTTGCAGCAGAGCAGGAAACATGCAAAGACGTCTATACAAGATGATGCAGAATAAAATCCACAAAGAATTATTTGCAAGCTATCCACTACTGTGCAACAAGAAAGGAGAGGGAAAGGGGGAGAAAGGAGGAGAAGGGGAGAGAAAATGGGAAACGGAAAAGAAGAGGAGAAAGGGGAAAGGGAAAGGAGAAGGGAATGGAGAGAGAAGAAGGCTATGGGGGAGGAGTGCAAATGAAAGGGATGCAAATGAAGAATGCAGATGAAAGTAAAGAAAGAGAAAGAAGGGAAAACCTAAGTGAAATGGGGAACCAGGAAGAGCAGAGGGGTGGGGAAGGTATCAAGAAAACAGCCACAGTTAGCATGTCCTCAGGAAAGCCCGCAAGGAGCCTGGCCAAAGCATTTCCCTTCTTTTTGTTACTTTTGATAGTTGTTTGATTCAAAACTTAAGGGTTCAGGATAAGCCTCTCCCCCGTGCTTTGCCTGCCTGTGTGTTTTTCTTGACAGTTATGAAGTTTTGGTCCTGGAAACAATATTTTACAAACCAACGGATGCTCAGCTCCGGACCAAACCAGAGGAAGCATTGCGCCCCTGAAAGGGTAAATAGTGATGGGGAAAGGGCTCCCTGGATGAGCTGCTCCTAGCATCCCCAAGGCCAGCCCTGAGTAGCTACATAAAGTCATAGAGAAACATGAGGCCTGATTCCCCACTGCCTCCCAGGGGCACCCCACTCTTCAGCACTCCCTCCCACGTCCCTTCCTGTTACAGGGCCAGGACATGCCATAGAGTGCTCCCTGCTCATTAATGGAGGGGGCATTGTGGCTCAGCAGATGGTGAATCCCTCTTCTGATTTCCCATCCATTTTTCCAGAAGTTCAAGGTGAATGGGATCTGAGTAACCATATCAGGGGTTCCAACTTGACTTCTCCTGTTCCCTCCTGGCTCCCACTGAACATCTGGGGATTCTTTTCCCCTCCTTCTCTGGATCCCTCTGTCTCTCAGACCTTGACAAAAGGCAGTGGGTGCTAGCTTTGACTTCTCACCATCTCTCTTCCAGGAGACATTGCCAGTTTCTCCTCTCTGGGCTCTACCTTTTTGGCTCCCAGCCCCAGCCCAGGAGAGGACCCAGAGAAGAAATGAGGGCCATTCTATTTCTGCTCAGACTTCTCATTCTTTTGTTACCAGAGTTCAGGAGCTTAGGGAATCCTAAATCCAGAGCAGGGTAGGACCTCAGATTGAGTCTAATCCTCTCATTCTGCAGATGGGGAAACTCATAGTTCTAGCGCTTGAAGGGACCTGCAAGGTCATATAGTCCACCCCTCTCCCCATTTCACAAATGAAAAAAATAAGGTCTAGAAAAAGGAAATGACATAAAATCAATAGGTCTAGAACTAGAAGAGACCACAGAGGTCAGCTAGACAACACTTGTATTTTATAACTAAGGAAAGTGGGTTTAGAAACATGCCCAAGATCCCAGTGAGCCACAGGGGCAGGAGGCAAACACCACTGGGGTTCTGACTCCCAGGCCATTCCTTTTCACTGGGTCCTTAGGTGAGGAACCTAACCGCCAATTGTCTGGGGGCGGGGAGGCATCAAATGCTTCGGAAATCACCAGTTTGTTGCTTGGAGCTCACAATAATAAATACAATAAAACAAAACCCACGGGAAAAAAGTCCCCAGAAGAAAAAGCCATCAGAAAGGGGATACGGAAGCAGGCAGGAAACTCAAGGGCTTGGATTTCGCCCTGGTTCCCATCTAAATTTAATAAAACAAACTGCAAACAATTCACACTCTGTTTTTTTTTTAATGCTGTGTAGTCATTTTTAAATTGTTTATTTTAATGTTTGCTTTTGCTTAGACATAAATTCTACTAAATTTAGAATTAAAAAAAGACAAGTTTTGGAGGCAAAGTCAAGATGTCTGCAGTGTGCTATGGATGTATGCACACTGCATCTGCTGATAGAGGATGTGTGGAATAGTGGTTAGAGTGTGGCACCTGGTATCAGGAAGACATGGATTCGAATCCTGCCTCTTACATTTCCTAACTGTATAATTTTCACCAACTTTTCCGAGCCCTGATTTTCTCAACTGCAAAATGGAGGTGTTGGACTTTATGTCTTCCAGGATCCCTTGTGGCTCAGAATCTATGATTTTGTGTCTCCAAACCACAGTAGAGGGAAGCATTTTTAAGCTCAATTTAAGGAAAATCATTCCAACAATGAAAGCGGACCACGAACTGGAGGAGTGTCCTAGGAGGGAGTGAGCCCCCTGCTCCATGTTAATCAGTCAACGAGCATTTACAATGTGCTCCGTAGTGGACACACAAAGAAAAAAGTAAAAATAATCCCTGCTCTCATGTAACTGACATTGCCCTAGGAGAACTAGATTTAACTATGACAGGAAGGATTGAGGAAGGCTCTGCAGAGAGCAGTGAGGGCCTCTTTCTTTCCTCCCAGTCCTAAGGGCATGCTCAGCTGGCATTGTAGTCAAGGTCAGGGAAGCTTGGACTCCAGGGACAATGTTCCAGTATGGATGGATACTCGTGTCCTCTCTGCCCTCCCGGGCTTTCTCTGGTAGGGCTTAAAGATATCCTGACCTAGGTCATAAGGTCTAGAGCCATAAGTGACCCTCTTATTTTAAAGCAGAAAAACCTGAGGCTGAAGGAAGAAGAGCGATTTGCCCCAGGTCTTACATACAAGAAGTGGCAAAGGTGGGATTTGAACCCAGGTTCTCTGATTTCAAATTGTGAGACATTTAGAGAAACACAAAGGAGGTACCAGTTATCAGCCTCCTCTATTCTCTCCCCATGTCCACATCTCCCCACTGAAGTTAGGAAACTAGAAAGAACCTTCAGAAGATCTTAGGGAAATACTGATTTTTTCCCTGTCAAATGAAATTATGCTAAATGACAGCTCCGATAAGTCTTCTGCAAGAACAAATAGTTCCTTGCCACACGGGTGGCTGGGACATGTGAGTTGGTGATGGGGCTGTGCACATGTGCCCTGGGTGTGCCAAAGGGAGCCTGGTGTGTGCCTCTCATACTCTGTAGAATACTCAGATTGCACATGCATGGCTGTGTGATGGATAAACAGCGATTTTTAGCTGGGGATTTAGGACCAGTGTCTCTCAGGGGGCTGCCTAGCTGAATGTGGGTTTATTTGGCGTCCATCACCATAGCCTGCCCTAGCATCTGGATGGGAAGGACATTCAGCCTGTAGATGTAGATACAATACTGCACACATGGGGTTGACAAATGAGAATCCTGTCTTGACCACATGACCACTACTCTGATTCATGCCTTCACCTCTTCTTCTTCACCTCAACTATTGCAAGTGGACCTGTGTCTCTTCAAGTGGAAAACTCATGTTGTCTTAAAAAAATAAGGCAAAATGAATCTCAGCTTCATGAAAAATTAGGAAAAACATCCCTCCTTGAAGTGGAGAAGTGGGGAATGAGTGAGGAATGTTGCAAATACCATCAGGCACTATCAATGTGTCCACTGGTTTTCTTTAATAGTTCTTTGGTAAAAAGTGGGGCTCATTTGGTAAATGGACGTGTGTGTGTGTGTGTGTGTGTGTGTGTGTGTGTGTGTGTGTGTGTGTGATATCCGAAAAAAATCTTAGTGAAGTGAATTGTTTTGGAAATTTTTTGACAAAATATCTTGTTTTAGGAAGTATTTGGTTAGTGACAACTTGGAAACATCTTGTTATAGTGATTTGTCTTGGAAAATATTTTGGGAAAATGATTTGTCTTGGAAATATTTTAGTGAATTGAACTAACTCAGAAATCAACTTAACAAATGGATTTATCTTGAAAAAAAGAGTGAAATAACTTGTCTTGGAAAACTTTTGGTAAAATCATTGATCTTGTAAACATTCTGGTGAATTAACTTGGGAAATATACTGGTGAAATGTTGTCTTGGAAAACATCTTTGTGAAATGATTTATCTTGGAAACATTTTGGTGAATTGAATTATCTTGGAAATCAACTTGATGAATTGATTTATCTTGAAAAATATTAATTAAATGACTGGTCTGGGAAAATTTTTGGTGAAATGACTTGTTTTTGAAAGATATTGTGGTAAAATAATTACTCTTGGAGCTATCTCAATGAAATAATGTATTTTGGAAAACATCTTTGTGAAATGATCTATGTTGGAAATATCTTGGTAATTTGAATTAACTTGGAAAAAATGAATGATGATGGTAAAAACAAGCTGTGGGTCTCCAATAAATAAATGATAAAAGTATCTGAACAAACAGTTATTAAAAGAAGAACTGCAAAGTATTCACAACCACATGAAAAAATATTCCAAATCACTTGTAAAAAGAGTAATATAAATCAAAACAATCCCAAGGTCTAACCTCATACCCTGCAAATTGTCAAAAATAACCCCAAAAGTAGTAACAGTCAATAATGGAGGGGTGTGGTAAGATATGCACACTAATATATAGTTTTTGGTTTTTTATTTCATCTTATTTATTTTATTATACATACACTCATTACTTTTCCCCAATTACGTTAATACTTTTTTTAACATTTGTTTTTTCTTTAAGTTTTGAGTTCCAATTTCTATCCCTCTCTTCCTCCTTTACCTCCCCTCTCCCTAAAACAGCAAGCAATCAGATATAGGCTATACATGTGCAATTATGTAAAACATTTCCATATTAGTAATTTTGTACAGGCAGATTCAAATAAAATAAAAAGAATAAAGAAGGAAAAGTGAAAAATAGCATATTTCACTCTGTATTCAAATAGTAGCAGTTGTTTTTCCATAGGTGGATAGTATACTTCATCATTAGTCCTTTGAATTTGTCTTGGATCATTACATTGCTGAAAATAGCTAATTCATTAGAAAACATGTTTTCTTCCTGGAACAATATTGCTGTTACTGGGTATAACGTTCTCTTGATTCTGTTCACTTCATTTTGCATCATTTCATGTAAATCTTTCCAAGTTATTCTGAAATCATCTTGTTTGTCATTTCTTACAGCATAATAATATCCCATTACAATCCAGTACCATAGCTTGTTCAGCCATTCCCCAGTTGATGGCGATGCCTTTGAGTTCCAAAACATAGCCACCATAAAAAGAGCTAAAAATGACTAATACTTTGTTTATGGAGCTATGAAATGGCATGACCCTTTGGGAAAAAAATTCAGAATTATTTAAATAAAGTGATTGAATCTCCATACTCTTTTCAATCAGACACTCCATTACCGGGCTTTTACCCCAAGGAGACCATGGATAAGACAGAAGTTCCCAAATACTCCAAAATATTTATTACAGCACTTTTTGTGATAGATAAGACATGGAAACAAAGTAGATGCCTCTCATTTGGAGAGTGACTACACAAATTATGCGACATGAATGGAATATTCCTGTGCTGTAAGAAATGGTGTCTGTGTGTGATGAGTACAGAGGAGCCTGGAAAGAGCTGCAGGAATTGATGCAGAAGGAAGTCAGCAGAGTCAAGAAAAAAATCTACACAAGGACTACAACATTATGAATGGGAGGAATGAAGACACACCAAAACATTAAAAGTTGTGGCAGATGTAGATTTATGCCTCTGGGCAAGGGACTCCATGGAGGCAAAGGAATGTGTTGAACTTGAAGCACTGGGTGTGGTGCTAAGGGATTTTGGCCTCCTGAGGGAGGTGTTTTAGATTCTATCCTCTTGTTAAACCTGGAATGGGAGTAAACAGGGAACAGGAGCTTTCAGGTGTTGCTCATGTGAGCACAGGTGGAGGACACTCTGCTATTGCAGGGTTTATGGAATTTAGACACACATACCTGGAAGGGGTAGCCCCCCAACCACAGTTTTCAGCATATATCACAATAATCCAATTTCAGGAAGGTCTTCCGGACAAAGCTGTGCACAGTGAGGTGTACATGGGCCAGGAAGTGCACTCAAAGCTGCTCTCCTATCAAAGTGGCCGCCTCAGTCCTCCAGTCTACATGGATTTCTTTTCTATTATGTTCCCCAAGAAGCTTGAGCATGGCACAGCAGGCTGGAGGCAGACCTTTTACTTTAGTAGGTAGTCTAGCTGGTTCATGCCAGGGTCCTTTGCTTGCTGGACAAGAGCACTTCCTTCTCTCCACCCCCACCTACCTGACCATTAGGATGAAGCAAACCTGAGGCTTCCATCCAGAGCCCCCTAGCCCAGAAGGGCAGCCCAGGGCCCAAAGAGCTAGAGCCTTTGCCTCTTTCTCAGCCTTTTCCTGCAGCAGTCCTCGCTCTTCTAGCTCTGCTTTGGTCTGCAATGGTGTTTTACCCCTTCTGCCCCCTGAAAATCAAACAAAACAAAACCCTCTTCACTGGTCAGTTTCACTTAGCTTCTGGGTCCAGATATCTTGACAAAGCTCCAAGCTGAGCTACGCTTGCTCCTGAATTCTGGGACTCTGGAAGCCCCTGGAATATCCCACTCACTCTCCAATTCAATTCAGTTTCATCCAACCACTGTCTTATCAGGAACCTCCATGGCACCATGCCGGGTTCCTGGGCCACAAAATTCAGTCTTCAGAGTAGTGTGGAACCCTAGGAATACTATTGTACTATGAACTAACTCTACCACTTTGACTACCTGTCCCACCTTGGGAAAATCACTTAAACCTCTGTTCTCCCATCTGCAAAATAAGCATGTTACACCAAATGACCTCTCCAGTCCCTTCCAGCCCCACATTTGTGATGTGGTGATTGGGGGCAGTGCAAGGGAGTCACAGAATGCTATATGTAGGCATGTACCATACAATCAGAGGCTCTGCTACTCATGACATCGTGGGCTAGTCATTTACTGTTTCTCATTCCTTTCTAGCCATTATGATAAGGGTTGGGAGAGTGAGGCATTTAGAGCTCAAGGAAGAGCTACAGAGGGAGTGCCTTGAATGACCTGGGTTTGAATCCTACACCTGTGGCTGTGACCTTTGGGCAAGATACTTCAATTCCCTTTTTCTCCAAGACTTTGAATCAAATGGTCTCTGAGAACCCTTCCTGGCATCTTTTGTCCAGGGTTGCTATGAGAATCAAATGGAATACTATTTGTAAAGCATTAGCATGATATGTGACCATAGGAGGCAAGAAGCATCTGGATGGCTCAGTGGATAGGGTACGAGACCTGGAGTCAGGAAGACCTGAGTTCAAATTTCTCTGCAGAGATTTATTGTGTGACCCTGGACAAGTCACTGAACCTGTGACTTAATCCATTGGAGAAGGAAACAGCAAATCACTCCAGGATCTTTGCCAAGAAAACCTCAGGGACAGTTGGTCAATAGAGTCAGAGTTTGAGCAACAAATGTTTATTATTTTTCTATCTAGGATCCTGTGATATCCCAGGGAGCTCGATTTCCTCATCTCTAATAAAAGTAAAACTAAACGTCTGAAGTTCCTCCAAGCTTTAAAGCTGTAATCCTATAATCTTGTGGATATCTATTGCGTTAGGACATTTCTTTATGGTGACTAAACTTCTCCTGGGTTAAGGCTCGTTTCCCAGAGAGAAATATTGACTCCATTTCATATTTCATTGCCTTTTCCACAGCGGCTAGAACTTTACATATAGCAGACCTTTTAATTTATTTTAAGTTACTTTTTCAGTTAACAAAAATCTATTTTCCCTACTGTTCCCTCTTAATGTTTTTGGTCTTAATGAAATAGTCAATAGATATTACTGTTGTTGCCATTTGTCCTTTGTTATTTGAAGAGGACCAGTGACATCATGGAGAGATGTCCTCTAGTGATGTCCTGGGATGCAGTGGATGTTCTTGACAGTTTGGGTATCTGGCAAGGCTCTACTCTCTCCAGAGCACTGGCTTCAGCTGCCTTCATGACTATTTCAACAAACTTCTCATGTGCCCATCCCACTGCTTGGGGTAACACCCCCCTCACTCACCAATGGGTTTATGACCTGTCAGTTACCTCAACCTGGTTTAGCCTGTCTGTCAAGATGGTTTTCCTGTGCACGCTATCACTCCTTGGAGCCACGAGGGAGAGTTGGGTGAACGATACCACAGGTGGATGAGCAGCCCCTCCCATCAGAAGTGCTCATCCTCCCCAAACACTTCATAATCCCCATCCAAAATATCTTTTAATAGCCATTAATTGCCAGGTGCTGTGCCAAGCACCAAAGATATAAAGAAAAGTGAATGGACAGTCCCTGGAGCCTCAAGGATCTCATGCTCTAATAGGGAAGGTAAAGGGCACACAACCATATCTAAACAAGCTATAGGCAGGTCCTTCATTCAGGGGCATCAGGAAAGACTTTCTGTAGAAGATGGAACTTTGACTGGGACCTGAAGGAAGCCAAAACAAATGGGAGACAGGAATTAGGGAAAAGAACTTTTGCAGATGGGAGGACTGCCAGTGGAAATGGATGGAGTTGGAAGATCTAGGGATTTGTGTGAAGAACAGTGAGGAAGCCAATGTCATTGGATTCATGAGCATGTGTGGAGGGGTCAAAGTGGTCCTGAGGGTGCAGGTCAAGGATTAGAGCTTTAGAAAGGAGTCCTGGAGGCCATGCCATACAAATCCCTTATTTTACAGAGCAGGAAACTGAGGCTTGCAAAGGGAAAATGATTGGCCTAAGCTAATGGAATTGGTGACAGGGAAGATTAGACCGACCATGTCTTTTGACTTCATACCTGACCACTGTAGACAGCATTATTGCTCCTCTTGTATAATAATAATAGCAAAAGATTGGATTGAGTAGATGGAATGTCCTTAGCAGGAAGTTTTGCCTCCAGATTCAGTTTAAAAGCAAACAAACAAAAATAATCACAGTATCCACCCTGTTCTGTTGCAAAGAAAGAATTTAGCAAACCACAAATCCCGTTAGGGATGTATTTCAAAACGATAATGACAAGTCGTGTCCCTAAAGCCCTTTGAGGTTTGCAAAATGCTTTCAATTCCTCACCTCCATGAGGCAAGTGGGGACTGGGTTGGAGGGGCAGGTGTCAGTATCTCTCTCTGTGTCTTTGTTTGAACCTTTGCCTCCAGGTCCAGATGCTGATATTGCTGCCTGTCAGAGTTAATGCCTCCATTCTGCCTGGCACCAGAGACCAGAAGCAGGAGCAGTGGGGGTAGAGGTGGGACTGACCAGTGAGACAGTTGCCGGACAAACTTTCTCAGAATCCCCAAGACCCTAAAGTGGAATGGACAGCTCCTGAGTGAGTAGGATCCCTGCAGAGAGGATGCTTTTAAAGAGATTGACTGGTTGACAGCCTATTGGATTTACCATAGAGGAGGCATTGAGGGTCAGGTTAGACTATTCAGCCCTGGGGATCCCATATGGTTCTGAGATGTTTACAGGATTGTTGTGTCAATCAACTGAGAATGTATGGAAAACATTGGGCAAACCTCATGAATATGTCAATCATTATTATTAAAAGCCAAATGACAAAATCACTTTGATGTTCTAAGTTGGTACAGTTTGAAATTTTGTTCTTAGCTCACCTATGATTTCCTTGCAGCAGCAAACTTCCAGTGAGGAAACCCTACTCTACCAATAATATAAATCAGCAACATGCAGTTTTTTAAAAAATGCATTCTATTTTTCTCCAATTACACGTAAAAGATAATTTTAAGCCTTCATTTAAAACATTGAATTCCAAGTTTTTCTTCCCCTTCTCACCTCTCCTCTCCCTAAAAGAGTAAGCAATTTGATATATGTTACTTATATGCAGTCATGTAAAACACATTTCTGTATTAGTCATGTTGTAGAAGAAGAAACAGAGAAAAAAGGGGAAAAAAAACCCGTGAAAAATAAAGTGAAAAATTGCATACTTCAATCTACTTTTAGAGTCCATCAGTTCTTTTTCTGGAGTTAGGTGGTATTTTCCATCATGAGTTGCCACAGGGTTGGGGAACCTGTGGTCTCAAAGACACATGTGGTCTTGTAGGTTGTTGGGTGTGGCTTTTTGAGTATGTCCAAATTTTACAGAACAAATTCTTTTATCAGGGAATTTGTTCTACGAAGTTTGGATTCAGTCAAAGAGTCACACTTGAGGACCTAGAGGACTCAGGATCAAAAGTTCCCCTTTGGGAGAAGAGTTAGGTCATTCATAGTTGATCATCGCATAATACTTCTGTTATGTACAATGTTATCCTGGTTCTCCTCAATTCTCTTTGAATCAGTTCATATAAGACTTTCCAAGCTTTTCTGAAGTCCTTTTATGTCCGGCCTAACTGCCATGTGCTACCGGGTCCTCTTACCTACTCCAGGTCTTCGGTGATCAGCCAGATAAACTTATGGGAGAAGAGGCCGCCAGAGTGAAGCAGAGGTGTAGGCTTTATTATGGATACAAGCTACATGCAGACAGGGTTCTCCCTGTGGGAGCCTCCTTCTCCCTCCTGAGGAGAAAGGAAAACCCCACTTCTCAGGCTTTCCTATCCCCAGTTAAGCTGTCCCAACTACATAGTTCGCTCATGGACAGTGTGCTTTCAGCCCCTTAGCCAATTAACAAAACCTGCTCAGACCATGGACCAACCTCAAGGGTGGAATGCTCTCCCCAGCAAGTTCCCACTGAGAAGAGGTAGAAAAACAAGATAACTCATGTCTCACTCCTCAATTCCCAGCTGTTCTCTGGGGGGCCTCCTGAGAGCTCAGTGGCTAAACCCTCACCTTTACCTTACCCGAGATCGTTCACGTGAGAACTGAGCTTGTGCCGTAACACTCTTACTCATCATTTCTTATAGCATGATAGCATTCCATTACATTCTTACACCATGACTTGTTCAGTCATTCCCCATTTGAGGAATATTCCCTAAATTTCCAATTGTTTGCCACTACCAAAAAAAAGCTGTTATAAATATTTTTGTACAAGTAGATCATTTTCTTAAAAAAAAATGTCTGTGGGGGTACAGACCTAATAGTGGTAAGCAATATGCAGTCTTAAAGAGTGGGGGTGTGAGCAGATATGTCAAGGGCCATCTGACCAGTATGAGTTAGAGGCAGCATGTGGACCTAGGTCTCTTTGAATTTGAGGCTTGGTTCTCTGTCCACCTACAGCCAAGTTTTATGACTCAGAAATGCAAACCCACGGGCTCTCAGAGGTCCTGTCTTTAGATTCAGTTTAACCTTGAACAAAACAGTCACTTCGTTGTCATCTGAATTTTGAGCGTGGGACTCAAGATTTTGATGGTAGAGGAAGATTTCAGCAAAGGATAGAAAAGGGTGCTGATCCTGAGTCAGAAAGCCTGAGGTCAAAATTTGGCTTTTCCTACCTGTGTGACTTTGACTTTCACTTCCTGTACCTCAGTTTTCTCATCTGTAAAATGAAAGGATTAGACTTAATTTAGAATGAGTGCAGGAATGAGATTTATTAAATGTCCATTAGGTGCCAAGTGTTGTTCTAAGCACTGGGGATAAAAATGAAAAAGGAAACAAAGTGAGAATGTCCCAGCTCAATCTAACTGAGGGGAGGGTGTGACTATAGGGTGGACTGAAAATCAGAGAACTCTTGATGGTGCTGGAATGGATGGCCAGGCCCCAGTCAGGTAGCTGCCGGATCTCTGTGCCCCTGCCTGGAGGGAAAAGCTTAGGGTAAGATGCTAAGGTCAAGTGTTCCTCCATATTACTCCATGGTGTGGTTGGTGATTACCTCCTTGTCCAACTGATATGAACAATCATATTTAGGCTGCAGGGCAGGGTGCTGGGAAATTCTTGCCTATCAGCATTAGCAATCAGGAGATGGGTGTGAAGGTTCAAGGAGAAGAGAAATTCTGGCCTCCCTAACACAGGAGTGGGCATAAGCTGGGATGGGAATGCGGGGTCGGGGGTGGTGAAGGTCAGAGCTCAGCTGGGAGGGGAAGGAGAGGAAAGGAGCCATGGTAGAAAGTTTTTGGGGAAAAGTCCCTCTTTGACACCCACTGGTGCCTAGATGAGCTGGGAATCATCAGGTCGGGGGAGGAAGAAAGGTGATTCCTCCAATGGTATTTACTTCCACTAGGAGGGTATAGACCTCCTGGGGGAGGAGTGAGGAGGGATCCAGGTGTTGGAAGGGCCTTGATCTAGAGTTCTGATATGTATAACTTAGGGCAAGTCCTTCTAACTCTTGCCCCTTACTTCTGCCTGTGTAGCAGGAAGGTGTTAGAATAGATGGCCTCCCAGGTCTCTTGCAGCATTCCAGAGAAGCTTCTGTACAATTACCAGTCTCCTTAAAGCAGACAATAATCATCCAGTCTTTACCAGTCCAAAATCCAGAGCAGCTAGACTCATCAGCAAGACAGAGTTGGTCAGGCTCATCTCTGGGAGCTGCTGCCGAGCAGTCAGCCATAAGCTCATATCCTGGATGGAGAGAAATTAATTTGAATTATGCCATTAAACAGATGTGCTCTGTGGTGCATGGACAACCTTTTATTTTGTACGTGTCGAACCTGCTGCCACATCAGTTGGCATCCAATTAATTATACAGAGTTATCAACTAGCAGGATGTAACAAGTCATGACACAGTCATACATCACCCAGGGCCTTGCTCAGGGATGGGCTGCCTCCCAGAAGCTTGCCTGCCATGTTGGAATCAGGACCAGACCAGAGGAGCCAGCCAGCGGAGTGGGTAAGGAGATGCTCTCCCAGGAGGCACCATGAGCCTGTCTGCCAGCTTCCACACATAGATTAGTACCTAGGGGATCCTGAAGGATGGCAGCTAGCTTCTTGACTGTTACCATTTATACAGTACTTTAAGATTCACACATGTACTTTAGATCTCATTTGATCCTCATGACAACCCTGTGAGGTAGGTGTTATTGTTATCCTCATTTTACAGATGGGGAAACTGAGGCCAACAGAATAGAGTCTAGAGTCAGAAAACCAAGTGAGTGTCTGAGGTTGAATTTGAACTTAGATGTTCTTGACTCCAGATACTGCCTCTGACTGCTTTCTTAATGACAGCAGAAATCCCTGGAAGGGTTTCTGGGTTTGGAGCTGAAGGCCTGGGCTCAAATATCTTAGTGACTTTCCCCTCTCCGGGATGTAGGTTCTTCTTCTGTAAAATGAAATGGGATTCTCATCAAGGTTAAGAACAAGGAGTTCTTAACCAGGCATCCAGAAACTTAAAAGGATTCTGAGAATGGCATTTTATTAGAACTAGATTCTTTTGTTGTCCCAGGTAGTTTATTTTATGCATTAAAGGCTTTTTGCTTTTCTTTTTCAACATGATTACCTGTCTAAAGGTCATTGTATTGCTTGCCTTCTCCTTAGAGGAAGGGAGTTTAGAATGCAAACTTTTTTTCATGTATCTAGTTCAACTAGATACTAGATAAAGTGCTATATAAATGCTAGCTCTTAAGAAGCCTGACACTGCTCAATAACTTGCTCAAGGTTGCCCAGGCTTGAACTCAGGTTTTCTGACTCTGGACTGCAGCCCACATGGTATGATGCTGAGGAGATCACTTTTCAAGGAATATCAATGTGGGCATAAGTGTGTGCTGGGTACCTAGGGGAGCTAAGTATGTGCCCTCCTGGGCACTATAGCATTCTACTGCTCTTAGGGGATGGACACAGATTCTGAAGGCAGAAGACATGTAAGATAGATTCTGAAAGTACATCCATATAGCACATTGTCTGTAGGGTTTATGAGGGGATGAGGAAGAGGACTGCAGGTGCCATATTTTGGGGTAACAATGAATATTTGTTTATTTTTAATGTTGTTTAGCTGATGGTGCAGATCTCAAGGATGGTGACACGTTCTCCCATGATCTGGAACAGTGCGGTCAATCTCAATTCCTCAACCACAGTCCTCCCAAGCTGAGTAACCAAGAAGCTGTAGCATGCTCAGTGGCCACACCCCAGCAGCACTCCCATAAGTGAATTAGGGGGTGTCTACCCCAAGCACGTGAGGACTTCCCCTGGCTGAATGGGCAGATGAGAACACTTTGTTCCAATGGCCATGAAAGCAGCTGAAGCAGACGCTATGGAGTGTTGAGAGGTTGGCTGGACATTGAAGACCCCAAGGTCATCTCCTGCACCCTGGGTCAAAATCTTGACTTTTGTCTTGCACTGGACTTCAATGATTCTGGAAAAGAGCATGAGACTGACAACTTCATGCAGCTCTATCAAGATGTCACCCTGTGGGGTCATTGGTCCTTTTCAAAAACAAAGGGCAAACAATAACAACGGGCAGGAGTTAGTGTAAAAAAAAATGCTTCATAGCCCTCTAAATGTCAGCGCCCTTGGACAAAACCCCAGTCATCCACCCTTAAGTACAGATCTATTGATACCACCTCTTCCTACTTCATACATTGACAAACCACATTAAACTCTTTACTAGAAGGACAACAACAGGGGAAAGAAAGGAATAAACATTTATTATGCTCCTACTATGTGTCAGGCTCTGTGCCAAGCGTTTTACAAATGTTACTTCATTTGATGCTCACAACAACCATGGGAGGTAGATGCTATTCTCATCCCCATTTTACAGTTGAGGAAACTGAGGCAAAGAGAGTTTTAATTGACTTTCCTAGGGTTGCCCAGCTAGTAAGTGTCTAAGGCTGGAGTTGAACTGACTCCAGGTTCCATTCATCCCAGTGTTCTATCCAGTTCACCACCTAGCTGACTCCAAAGAGATCTCCCCAAAGAGATCCCAATCCCAAGTGCTAGAATTAAAGGACATTGGGATGGCCCCAGTGCTTTATAATGATCATCTTATTCGGTCTTGAAGACCATTGCATGAAGAAGGTGTTATGGATGAGGGGCCAGCTGGTGCTCTAGCAGCGACTGCCAGCTCATTTGCTTAGAGAAACTCCCCTCCAAGTATTTTTCTCTACTCTGGAATGTTGTATACATGAATCTCCATCACTTTATTTCCCAACTCAAGCCCCCAGCTAGACATCACTGTGATATTTTTATGACCATTTTAAATCTTTCTCTCTCCCCTCCCAGGTACTCCCCAATCTGTCCTTTCTGCGCATTCCAACATTATTGTATAAGGTTTAGATGTGCCAAGTGCTTAACAGCTTTATTATATTTTGCCAGCTAAAGTGACCAAGTAAATGCTGAATAAATAGAGATAAACCTACTCCCAGGGAAGCATAAGGCTCACAGTATTTTCTAAGAGAGGACGGGAAAGGAGGGGGAACACTGAACAACCATCGCTTTCCTTCCATTTGCAGCCCAAAGGTTTTTTTTTTAATTTGTGCAAAACTGTTTATTTGGTAAATTGGCTGGTGAAGACGTAGAGTGAATGACAGAGGGTAGGTGGTAACAAGGCAAAGAGCATTGAATTTGAAGGCAGAAGACAGTTTGATATTTGGCATGTGATAAGGGGGTTTTCAAAGATGCAGATTCCCTCCCACTTCCAGGCTCCAGTCTCTGGTTCTAGCCAGCTCCATCCCTTCTCCACTTCCCTGGTAATTGCTTCTTGGCTGATTTTACTGAGTTAGCTTACAGGTAGGTCACATGGCTTTCTTCCTCTTCACAAATACAAAGGTGGGAAAGGCTGGACTGGTGAGTACACATGCATCCCATAGACAAGTCAGGGCAAAACTACCCCAGGAAGAGGTCAGTGAGGATGCTGGGATACATCTCCCCCAAACCAAGAGGGGTCTAGGGTCCTTGTCTTTTGAGTGACCCCTGGAGAGAATATGGCCAAGAGCACTCTAAAGGTGGGTTTTATCAGCCCCATTTTTACAGGGGAGAAAACTGCAACTTGGAGAGGAGGAAAACAGGCTTTTTTTTTTTTTTTTTTTTTTTTTACAGACAGTAAGTAGTGGACCCAGGATTCAAACTCAGAACTTTTGACTCCAAATCCAACTCTCTTGATAGGTCTTCTTCCCATGTTATAAACTAGGAAACCGAAATCCAGAGAGTTAAAGTGAGGCAAACTAGGATCATATATTTAGAAGGAATTTCAGAGGAAATACAGTCCAGCCCTCTCATTTTACAGGTAAGCGACTTGTCCAAGGTCAGAGACCGCTAAGCAGCGGACCTAGGATTCAGTCCAGCACTTTCCACTGCATAGCAGAAGTTTGAACGGTAGCAAACACATGGGCAGTTGGGGGAGCACACCAGTTCAGTCCTTGCTGCCCAGTAGCCACCACCGAAGCTCTGGCTACGCCCAGAGGGCATACCACCACTGCAGGGAGTGAGGGCTGACCTTGGCGTCACCATTTCAAATCCCTGCAGATTTAAAAAAACAACCCTGTAGACCATTCATCCGAGGGAGGCTAAGACTGAGCAAGGAAAGCTTCTATCTAAGAGTTTTGTAAGAAATCCTCTAATAACTGTGGTGCAATGAGTTGGGTTCCAATCCTAACTTTTGCTTATTAGCCATGTGACTTCAGTAAATCACTCCCCATCTTTGGGAGATATTCTGCTCATGTGTAAAATGAGAGATTTGGAGGAGATAGCCTCCAAGATTGCTTCCAGTTCTAAATCTAAGATCCAGAGCAGTTGGAAAAATTCAGGTTTGGGAGATAGACTTGGGTTCGAATTCTAAGTCCTTATTAGCCATGTGACCTTGGGTAAATCATTTTTCTTCATCTCATCTGTAAATGGCTGCTGAGGGCCCTTCCAACTTTACATATATGAGCCTCTGACCTAATTGATGAGTAATGTTTCTTTGGGTCATGTGGTTTAATCCTCTTATGATTAAGGTGGCATTGAGAGAACTCTTTAAATTTTGTGGAGTTCTCTTTATGTATTCTTTTCATTTGAGCCTAATAGTGAGTACATGTTACTATCCCCTGCCCCTTCCCCCTCTAAACAAATGAGTGGACTTGTCGATTTATGGATTTAGAGACTCCTGGATGGAATCTGCTCTAAAAGTCCCAGTTGATCTCACCACACAGAGACAGGACTCTATATGGATCTTTTGTCCCATCCCTTCCCCCATTCTACAGTGCATTGCCCTCTCCATCGTCTCTTCTCTGTATGATTTGCCATGTCTCCCTCTCTAAAAGCTCTTTCTCACGTCTCCCCATTCTTCAGAAACACTCACTTTGTCTGTCCATGCCTGCTCACTCTTTTCCTCTAGATCTCCCCTTCTCTGTTGAACTTCTTGACAAAGCTGTCTGTCTTAAGTGACTTGCTTCCAATCTCTTGGCTCAACTAAGTCCGCTCTCTCTAAATTGAGCAATGATCTCATTGTCCATCTTCTCAACCCTAATTCTCTCTGACTTTTCTGCTGCGTGTGACCTTCTTGACAAGCTTCTCCTCTGGGATACTCCTTCCTCTCTGTGTCTGACCCATTAACTGCAGTGTCCCCCAAGACTATATTCTTGCTTCTCTTCTCCCTCTAGATCACCTCACTCAGTGGTTTTCTCAGTTCTATAGGTTCAATAATCATCTCTATATTGATGAGTCCTGTATCTGTATATCCAGCCCTAATCTTTCTCCAGAACTCCAGTCTTTCACCTCCAGCTTCCCATTGGATATTTCCAACTGGATGTCATTTCAAAATCATTATGTCCAAAACAGAAGTTATTTTCTTCCCCCCCCAAAAAAACCATTCTTCTGAATTTCCCTAACATCAATAGCACCACCACCATTCATTCTAGTCATTTTAGTCATCTAGTCTAGACCCATTCTCTGAGTCATCCTCAACTCCTCCTTCCCACTAACCCCATGGATAGAATCAGTTTCCAAATCTTGACATTTCTATCTCTCTAGTACCTACTCTCCACTCATACAGCCTTCATCACCTCTTGCCTAAACTTTTGCAATAGCCTCAAAATTGGTCTCCATGTGGCCATCCTCTCCCCATTCCAGTGAATCCTTAACAGCTGTCCAAGTGATTTTCCCTAAGTTCAAGTCTGACCCGAAACTCCAGTGACTGTTACTCTTATGATTGAATATACAACTCTCTGCTTGGGACTCAAAACTCTTTCATAACCTGGTCTCCTCCTGCCTTGCCAGTCTTATATATCACTCGCATGGGGCAAGTGATCACATGGTGGTAAGACGAAGTGATACTAGGACACTCTCAAGGTCTCTGTGAAGAACTCTGGATTTGATTGTGCAACATGGGAGACACTGACACAGGATTGTTCAGTATTGGATGCACACATCAGAAAGGGTGCTGTACTCTATGAACAAAGCAGAATTAAAATGGCACAAAGGAAACATAGGATGTGCAAATTTGGAGTATCCATCCCAAATGTTCACATGGACTGTCTGTACCCAATCTGTGGTAGAGCATTCTGAGCTTGTATTGGTCTGATCAGCCACAGTTGTACACATTGAAAGTTCACTTTATCATGGTGATGTCATTTTGGTCCTCTTCGAGAACAATCACATACCATATATCACTCACCTCTGTACATTATATGATCCAGTCATATTGGTGGTCTGTTTACTGTTCTGCACCCATAGCACTCCATCTGTCATTCATCACCTGCTTTCATTTTTAGTCCCAAAGGGTCAATGTAAAGTTTAGAAAGTAGAAAGAAGGGCATTAGAGAAATTGAATTCCATCCAATTAAGCCACCATAGTCTCTCTCTCTCTCTCTCTCTCTCTCTCTCTCTCTCTCTCTCTCCATATATATGTATACTATATATACACACACATACTATAGATGTATGTATATACACACACATATGATGGAAAATATAAACCAATTAATCCAATATGCAAACATATATGCAAATATATAAACATGCATGTATACTTTAACAAATACATGCACATATACATATATACACTCATGCATACACACATACACGTATACATATGTGTGTATGTATAAATATGGAGGCTTACAGAGGTTAAAGATCATAAGATAATAAAAGATCAGCAGTGAGACTGAATCGTGGTTTCAGCCAGAGCTAGGGCTCTTTCCATTGTATCTTACTCCCATTGGAAGGAGAGAGGAGTCATTGCTTCCAGTGGCCAAATCTTCAAAGAGGAATTTTGCTCTACAAATTTTGTCCTAAAAATTCTGTATGGCCTATGAATTCTGGTGGGATTCCAAGACTTGCCCAAGATCATGTAGCAGAGTCAAGATTTCAACTCAGTTCCAGTGACTTCAAGTTCAGCTCTTCCCATTTGAGCATCCTTTCCACTCAACAATCACAGAGATGGTTTTTGAACCCAGATAAGTCCTCTAAGTTCGACTTTGTTTCTACTTCATCCCAGCTGCCCCCCTCTTAGTAGTTTCTACCCAGGCTGAAGAAGACCTAGTTCAAATCCCATCTTCTGCTCCCCTCTCATGGCATCCTTACCCCACTGGAAATCACCAATGGAAAAATGACTGACTTTGGAAGCTGATAATTGAAGTTCAAATTTCACCATTGGCACTTATCATCTTGGTACCTTTGAAAAACTTGCTTCACTTCTTGGTTCTCAGCTTCCTCCCCAGTGCCAAATACACATCATAGAGTTGGATCTTTATAGTTACTAGCTGATTGATTGACTGGTTGACAGGTAACTGCAAAGTGTCTTCCATCACTAGGTCTGCCTTACCATGATCTGATAGTCCTCCTTCTTCCTCTACAATCCTATCCTCTCTTGTTCTTCTCCTACCCTCCCCCAAACAAGTTAGAAATTTGGTCAAGAGACCAAAAAAGTCTGATGAAGTCAAGTGTTGCCAGGGCCCCTAAATGCTATTATAACTCCTTTGGAGAGGGCTCATTGGTTTGGAGCTGAAATACTGATGTCCAAGGTCAATGCCTATAAAATTGATCTTGGGACTGTTGGGTAGAGGGTGAATAGAGCCATGAAAAGATTGATTTTTTTTTTTTGTATTTTCCAAGAAAGCAAGCTTTCAAAAAGAAACAACTATTCTCATGGCCCTTTGTGGAAGTCACGAAAGCTAATACAGCTCTAATTAAGGCCAGTAGTGTATCTCTGTCTCCTCTGGTCTTTCATCGGAAAGTTGCAATCATTTTACTAGCAAGTAATAGCTTTTGGTACTGAGAACAAAATGAGTCATGAGCGTCCAACCCAAGGGTAAAGCAAGTCTGGAGAGAAAAGCTTTCCAGTCTTTACTTCTGCTTAGCCAAGTCAACAAGTTTACAGTATTTACTATAAAAATTTTTTTCTTGCTAGCATGCACTCCACATGAAGTTTAACAGAGGGTACAAAATCAGCTTCTTTTCTACCTCTGAGTCAGATTTTCCTGTTTAGATAGATGGGTGGAGAGAGAGGCAAGTGACTAGAAGAAGTACACCCATCCTAACCATCCGGATCCAGCCCTAGAAGTCTTGCCCTACACACCTTGTAACAAAGTTCCTAAAAATTCACACAGGATCATAAAGAAGGCCCTGAGCAGAGAATGTCTGTGTGACCATGGGTAATGCCATTCACCTTTCTCAGACTCAATTTCCTTTCTGTAGTCTTTTTTTATCTTTTCCTTCTGAGTTTATTGATAACCTCTATTTCCTTTGTCAAAGGAGAGGACTCAATTTGTTTAATTGAGGGATACAGGGAACCCTTCCTTAGAGATCAAGGGATCTTTTAGGTTTCTTCCACTTCTGAATTTGTGATCTAGTTGAACCCTTGCCGCAGTGTTTATTTAAAATGTTTACATTTAAAAACAAAGGTTTTTATGGGCTTACGGGGAAATGTTCTTTTATTGAAGTTACTGTTTAAATTAGCTTATTAGGTGATCCTCTAAGATTCGCTATGGAAGTAAAAATCTAGAAAAGCATGATTTTTCTCTTTGAATATGTTTCTTTCCTCAGTTTTTTCTTTGTTGTATTCTATAACTAGCATTTTTAGAATAAATCTAATAATAGTAGTGAGAGTGGATATACTAGCTTTCATCTTGTTTTTATTGAAAATGATTCTAATATTTTGCCATTACAGATAATACTAGCTTTTGGTTTTAAGTATATACTAATTACCACCTTAAGGAAAAGTCTATTTTTTCTTATCCTTTTAAATATTTTTGACAAAATATATATAATATTTTATCAAAAGTTTTTCTTTTTGATCTATTGCTATAACTGTGTAATTCTGATTATCAATAATTATGTACTATATAGTTTTCCTAATATTGAGACAGCCTCAAATTGTTGGTCAGAATTCAATAGAAGGATAGAGTGTAATTTTTATAAATAAACTGCAATAATGTCTAAGTTAATACTTCATTAAAAATTCTACGTAGTTAGGCATTAAGACCATATTCATCTCATGATAAAAGTTTGTTAAATTCCTCATTTTCCTGCTTTTGCAAGAGATTTATGTGGTATAATTAATCATTAAATATTTGATAGTATTACTTTCTAAAACCATTGAACCTGTCTTCCTTCCTGTCTTTGAGAATTCGTTTATGGTTTGCTTTATTTCTTTTTCTGAAATTTAACTTTTTACATTTTTTATTTCTTGTTCTATAAATACAATTTCAAAAATATTTTTCCCATAATTGATTTTATTTTTTTTAATGTTCTACAATCACTTCCTTAAAATTAAGATTTTATTCCCCCACACACACCTTCCCCCCACTACTCCTCTTCTTCCCCACAACAGTATACAATTCTGTATAGGTTCTACATATACTTTCCTATTGGATACATTTTCACTATACTCATGCTATGTAGTCGCACTAAAATAAATGGAAGAAATCATATAACAAATCAAAACATAATACACTAACTCCCCCCCCCCCCCCCCACACACAAACATGATCTGCTACATTCTGCAAATGACTTCCATATTTCCTTCTCTGAGTGTGGAAGGCATTTTGCCTTAGAAAACCACCATTGGGATTTTTTTTTATTTTAGTAAGTTCTTGCATTATTACGAAGTTCCAAGTCTACCAGAAAAAACTCTCACACACTGTGGTCGTTGCTGTGCACAAAGTTCTCCTGGTTCTGCTCCTTTCCCTCAGCATAAAATCATACAAGTCCTTCCAGGCCTCCCTGAAATCTTCTTGTTCATCATTTCTTATGGCACAATAGTGCTCCATTACATTCATATACCATAATTTATTCAGCCATTCCCCAATTGATGGGCATCCCCTTGATTTCCAGTTTTTGGCAACTACAAAGAGTGCTGCTATAAATATTTTTTACATGTGGGACCCTCTCCTATTTTTATGATCTCTTGGGGATACAGTCCTAGTAGCGATATTGCTGGGTCAAAGGGTATGCACATTTTTGTAGCCCTTTGGGTATAGTTCCAAACCGTTCTCCAGAATGATTGGATGATATCATGGCTCTACCAACAATGAATTAGTGTTCCAACTCTCCCACATCCTCTCCAGCATTTATCATTTTCTTGTTCTGTCATGTTTGCCAATGTGATAGGTGTGATGTGGTACCTCAGAGTTGTTTTGATTTGCATCTCTCTAATCAGTAGTGATTTAGAACACTTTTTCATATGATTATAGATATCTTTAATTTCTTTCTCTGAAAATTGCCTGTTCATATCCTTTGACCATTTATCCATTGAGGAATGACTTGTATGGTTATACACTTGAGTCAATTCTCTATATATTCTAGAAATGAGGCTTTTATCCCTGAGCTTAACCATAAAATTTTTTTTCCCAATTTACTACATTCCTCCGAATTTCGGTTGCATTGGGTTTGGTTGTGCAAAAACTTTTCAGTTTAAAGTAATCAAAATTATCCATCTTGCATTTCACAATGCTTTCTATCACTTCTTTAGTAAAAAATTCTTCCCTTCTCCATAAATCTGATAAATACACTATTCCTTGCTCCTCCAGTTATTCATGGTATCAATCTTAATACCTAAATCATGTATCCATTTGGATTTTATTCTTGTGTACGGTGTCAGGCATGGGTCTATGCCTAATTTCCACCCTACTCAGTTAGCCAGTTTTCCCAGCAATTTTTGTCGAACAGTTAGTTCTTATCCCAGAAGCTGGGGTCTTTCGGTTTATCAAACAGGAGTCTGATTCCTTGCCTACTGTGTCTTGAGTGCCAATTCTATTCCATTTGTCTACCCCTCTGTTTCTTAGCCAATATCAAGTGGTTTTGATAATTGCTGCTTTATAATACAATGTGAGGTCTGGTAGCGCTAGGCCACCTTCCCAAGCATTGCTTTTCATTAGTCCCTTTGATATTCTGGACATTTTGTTCTTCCAAATGAATTTTGATATTATTTTATCCAGCTCTAGAAAATAACTATCTGATAGTTTAATTGGTGTGGCACTAAATAGGTAAATTAATTTAGGTAGAATTGTCATTTTTATTACATTAGCTCAGCCTACCCAAAACTAATGTTTTTCCACTTACTTAAATCTGACTTTATTTGTGCAAAAAGTGTCTTGTAATTGTGTTCATATAATCCCTGGGTTTGTTTTGGCAGGTAAAGTCCTAAGTATTTTATAAGTACTTTATAGTGTCTTATATTTTATAGTATTTTATAGAATTAAATGGGAATTCTCTTTCTATCTCTTGCTGTTGGACCAAAAATATTTTTGTAACCATCCATTTCATGCTTTATACCTTTTTTGTTTATTTTTTATTTACCTAATTATTTGTTTTCAGTTTCCAACAATCACTTCCATAAGTTGTAAATTTTCTTCCCCTCCATCCTCCTTCCTCCCTGAGATGATATGCAATCTTACATGAGTTCTACAGATGCATACCTATTAAACACATTTTAACATTAGTCATGTTGCATAGAAGAACTAAAATGAAAGGGAGAAATCATGAGAAAAACCAAAACAAAACATAACACAAGACAAAATGGTCTTCTCCATTCTGCATTTTGATTCCATAGTTATTTCTCTGAATGTGGATGACATTTTGCATGGAGTCCTCTGGGAATGTTTTAGGTCCTTGCATTGTTGTAAAGGGCTAAATCTATCAGAAACAGTTCTCGCACCCTGTGACTCTTACTGTATATAATGTGGTCCTGGTTTTTCTCATTTCACTCACCATCAGTTCATATAAGTTTTTCCAGGTTTTCCTGAAGTCCAATTGTTTCATTATTTATTATATCATAATAGTATTCCATTACATTCATATATCACAACTTGTTCAGCCATTCTCCAATTGATGGACATTCCCTCGATTTCCAGTTCTTGACCACCACAAAAAGAGCTGTTATATTTTGGTACATCTGTGTCCTTTTCCCATTTTTATTATCTCTTTGGGATGTAGCCCTAGAAGCAGTATTTTTGGGTCAAAGGCTATGCACATTTTTATAGCCCATTGGGCATAGTTCCAAATTTCTCTCCAGAATGAGTGGATCAGTTCATGGCTCCACCAACAATGAATTAGTGTTCCAATTTTCCCACATCTTCTCCAATATTTATCATCTCCCTGCTTTGTCATGTTAGTAAAATCTAATAGGTGTGATGTGATTCCTCAGAGCTGTTTTGATTTGCATCTCTCTAATCAACAGTGATTTAGAACATTTTTTCATGTGATGGTAGATAGCTTTAATTTCTTCCTCTGAAAAAATGTTTGTTCATATCCTTTAACCATTTATCAATTGGGGAATGACTTGTATTCTTGTAAATTTGACTCAGTTCTCTATATATGTTAGAAATGAGCCTTTTATCACAGACACTAGTTGTAAAAATTCTTTCCAAGTTTTCTGCTTCTCTCCTAATCTTGGATGCATTATGTTTGCTTGCGCAAAAATATTTCAATATAATATAATCAAAACTACTCATTTGCACTTCATAATGTTCTCTGTTTCTTGTTTGGTCATTAATTTCTACATTCTCCATAAATCTGACAAAAACATTATCTCTTTCTCCCCTAATTTGTTTATAGCATCAGCATTTATACCCAGATTGTGCACCCATTTGGACTTTATTCTTCTGTATGGTGTCAGGTATTGGTCTATGCCCAGTTCCTGCCACAATATTATCCATTTTTCCCAATAGTTTTTGTCAAACAGTGAGTTCTTATCCCAGAAGCTGGGGTCCTTGGGTTTATCAAGCAGTAGACTGATACAATCATTGAGCACTGTGTCTTGTGTGCCTAATCTATTCCACTGATCTACCCTTGTTTTTCATAGCCAGTACCAATTGGTTTTGATGATTGCAGCTTTATAATACAATTTGAGATCTGGTATGGCTAGGAAACCTTCCTTAGCATTTCTTTTCACAAATTTCTTTAATATTCTGCACCTTTTGTTCTTTCACATGAGTTTTCATATTATTTTTTCTAATCCTAGAAAACAATTTTCTGGTAGTTTGATTGGTATAGCACTGAATAAGTAAATTTATTTAGGTAGGATTGTCATTTAATATTAGTTCAGTCTCCCCACGAGCAACTGATGTTTTTCCAGTCACTTAGATATGATTTTATTTATGTGAAAAGTGTTTTGTAATTGTGTTCATATAGTCCCTGCGTTTGTTTTGGCAGGCAGACTGCCAAGTATTTTACAATGTCTACCATAGTTTTAAATACAATTTCCCTTTCTATCTTTTGATATTGGGCTTTATTAGTAATATATAGAAATGCAGATGATCTATGTGGGTTTATTTTGTACCCTGAAAATTTGTCAATGTTGTTTATTATTTCAAGTAGTTTTTTTACTCGATTCTCTGAGATTCTCTAAGTATATCATCGTATCATCTGCAGAGTCATAATTAGTTTCTTCTTTGCCTATTCTAATTCATTCAATACTTTTTCCTTCTCTTATTGCTAAAGCTAATATTTCTAGTACCATGCTGAATAACAGTGGTGATGATGGCCATCTTTGCTTCACTCTTGATCTTACTGGAAATGCATCTAACTCGTCTCCATTAATTATAATGCTTGCTGATGGTTTGAGGTAGGTACTGCTTATTATTTCAAGGAAGTCTGCCTTCATGCTTTATAACTTTTCATGGCATATGATTATTTAAAACATTTTGTAATAATTTCCTTTATTTGTTTTTTTTGCGTGTAAATTCTCTATTATATCAAATTAGCTAAATTTTTTCTACTCTATTAATTTTTAAAAAATGTCAGTTCAATAAGATTTTGTTTTCAATCTTGTTTAGTCCTTCTTTTGTTTCAGAATTTCTATTTTTCTCTTCAGTTGGAAATTTTCATCTGTTATCTTTCTATTTATTTTAGTTGCATACCAAATTCATTGATCTATTCTTTCCTTTTTCTTTTTTGTTATAGTGTTTGTTTACTATTTTACTTTTCCCCAAATACATGTAAAAACAATTTTTAACATTTGTCTATAGAATTTTGAGTTCCAAATTCTTTCTCTTCCTTTCCACCCCCTTGTAAAGAAGGCAAACAATCTGATATCACTTATACATGTGTAGTCATGTAAAACATATTTCCATACTGGTCATGTTGTAGAAGAAAACAGAGACCCGCTGCCCCCCAAAACCTAAAGAAAATAAAGTAAAAAAATACACTCCAATTTGTATTCAGACTCCATCGGTTCTTCCTCTGGAGATGGATAGTATTTTTTCATGATAAGCCCTCATAGTTGTCTCTGATCTTTTCCATCTTTTCTTGATCCAAGTTTTAGAGATTAAAAAATCATCTAAGGACTGCTTTGGTGGCATCCCACAAAACTGTTTGCATGTTTTCTCATTTGATGACAGAATCATATTGTTATTTTCTTTCATGAAGAAAGTGTGGTTTCTATGGTTTGTCCATTAACCCACATATTCTGTAAGATTAAATTATTTAACCCATGTTTCATGTGAATGCTTTCTTCAAAAGTGATTTACTGCTTATAATTTTTATCATCTTGTTGTTAGGGGAAAGAAAGTTCTGAGTTGGTTTTATACCTTGTATAGATAGAGATTGATAGATAGATAAGTGTGTACATATATGTATATATGTGCATATTGAATTGAATATCATCAGAAGAGCCCTGTTTCCTCTTACTGTTTATATAATATATATAATGTATATACTAAATATATATGATATATAATATGAAATGTGATATTGTATTGTCATTTTATATTTCATATAGACTTTAGACATTGTTTTAAGTATTTGTACATTATATATCATTCATGCAATTTATATCTTATATATAGTATTTATATGTTATATAAGTATTATAGATTTATATTACACACACACATACATACACACACATTGTGTGTATACACTATAGGGAGACAAGTCTCTTCTGATGAAATTTAATCCCCTGGAATCGCATTCAGTAATGTTGAGTTACTCCTGTCCTTTCAGCAAAACAGCAATGGAAATGAATGAATAGAAAAAAGCATTTATTAAGCACCTTAGGATACTAGTGGAAAAATAAGGGAATTCCTGTTTTCAAGGACTTCATATTCTATAAATGGGGACAATACAGAGAGGAGGTTCCAGCTGTAAGGTAGATGGAAGTCCTTATTGTGAAGCAAAAAAGCAATTATCTCATTGGACATGTCATTTTCACTGACAAAACTGCATACATGTTTGATGCTGTGCCTTTGACAGTGCTAAGAATTTTAGTGGACAGTTATTTTCCATCCCAGGTCTCCAGGAGCTGTGGATTCTTCAGGGGCAATGGTTAGGTTCCATCTTGACAATGGTTGATCCCCTGGACAGTTATCTCTGGATTAGGTTGGAAATAGGGCTAGTGGTCTGAGAAAGAGATTTCCTGGTTGAGCAAACTCGCTTGGACAAAAAAAAAGATACTCTGCATGATCTCTATAACTGACAAGTGACAAATGAGTTGGGGAATATGTGTTCAAAAGCCCCAAAATATATTTTCTAGTCAGGGTTGGTATCTCAATCACAGGTTATCTGTGATTGGTTTTGGAAAGAATTATATAGGACCCAGTGGGAGAGAGGGATCCTTGAAATATCAAGGTGTTGTCCCAATCCAAAGTCCCAAAGTCAAATTCAGTTTCATTCTTGGATTGGAGATATTTGATTATTTTATACATTTCCTCCACTTGTTTATGGGCTCCTGTGAGTCCTGTGTATGTGATGCATTTTCTGTAAGGTGGAAAAAAAGGCTAGCCTGAACTCAACATTCATTTGATCACTTGACTGATTATATGGAGGCTAGGGGAACCTTTTACTTACACTTGCATTTGGAGAAAACTAGAAACAAAATTTATATCATGAAAATATTAGGTAACCTTCTTGGGGTAGATGAAGAGGAAGCCAACAATTTAAAATGAAAAACTAAGCCTATTAGTTAACCCACAGAACTGAACCAAATCTAGTGTACTGAAAGGGGGCCATGAACACCACTTTGCTCATATATTATCTTACTTGATCTTTAGAGAAAACCTACAGGTATTATTGCTGCCTTTTTGCAAAGGAGGCAACTGAGGTGCAGAGAGCTTATGTAACCTGTCTGTGCTCACACAATCTGATCAGATTCATGATTTGCATTAAGAATTTCCTCAGTCCAAGTCCAATACACTATTGATTTGTCTTGTTCTTACAAAGAATGAAAGAATCTGGGGAAATTTTTAAAATAGCTACATGATAATTTCTTCTCCCATAGAAAGGTTAAGACCTCAAATACTCCTCTCAAGTTGAAGATTTATCTCATTTACTTCTTTTCAGATGACTTCTCACCTGCCCCCACATTTTCAGGGCTGCTTGTCTTAGCTTGCTGTTGTACAGAAGCAGGATTAAGGAATGGCCTGAGGGATAGAGAAGCAGCAATAGGAATGCAATCGTCGCAGTCCACCTGTAGTTTGGAATTAAGTAGCTCCACTGGGAGATGAATGTACCCAAATAGAACAGGACAAAGAGGATGAGGAAAGAGAATATAGCTTTCATAGATCGAACATGGGCTTCTGTGCTGGGGTCCCTGGATCCAGTATTGTTGAGCTTCATCTGATGGATGTGTCTCCAAAGGGAGAGGATGAGGAAGAAGAACGAGATCAGAGACAGAGTAAAGGGGATTACATGCAAGAGGTTCATGATAACATGGATGGCGAGATATTGACTTCTATTCTCCATCTCTTGCAGTGCTTTTGTGCTGTTTCCCTTGTTGACGAAATAGGAATAAGCTGTGACTTTCAATAAAAGTTCAATGGACAAAGAAAAGAGCAAAGGTCCCTGTAGCATGCAGATCACATTTTTTATTCTCCACTTCAGCCAGAGGAAGAGGGGGTGGGAAAAGTTGGCGATTTTTAGGAAGTAGAAGACACTGAGGCAAGTAGCAAACCAAATACTTGAAAGGTGGGTGAGTATCCAGAAAATGTCAAGAACTTTCATTTTACTGATGAATGAGTCTGGACAGAACATAATTAGAAAGATAGTCCATATTATTGTGCATAACAGACCGATTCTAGAAATTGCCACGCATACCAGGATGAGATCCCCTGTTGTCAATTTCTTGTTCTTGATCCAATCAATACCAATCACTAGTACCATGAATCCATTCCCCAACATCCCCAGTAGGATCTCTCCAGCTCCCAGAATCAATAGGATTTTCTCTCCACCACTTAGCATGTTGGCTGAGAGATTCTACAGTCTCCAATAATGATGCTGCTGTTGGATTGATATCCAGCTAAAATAAGCCCTGAATTATATGAATATTCCTAATGCTTGATGATGTAACATTTTCTTCCATGATTTGGTCTCCAACTTAGGTCAGAAAATGGCACCTTCATCAAGTTTTTCCCAACAGTCCAGTTAATTCTATCTAACCCAGACTGTCTGTGAATTGAGTGGGAATTCTAGTTCCTCATTGGAAGTGATCTTGGCAACATTAAGGTCATTTGCTAGATGCAAATGAGAAACAGTTCATCTTTCCATGTGTTCTTCTTTCTGATCAGGCTAATTTGAATCAAAATGGCTGAGCTGTGTGTGATGAGCCCTGCCCACCAAACTACACAACTCCAAATGTTGAAGTCAAATTTCCCTTCTTCATCTCTATCTAACTGAAGAAGCATATTTGGTTATTTCATATAACTGATAGCCAATTTGGAGTAGTTGAGGGGGAACTCTTAGGGGCAAGGATTGTAAAAGGACTAAATGCTTTTAAGAGAATGACTTAGGAAAAAGAATTATGCTAAAAGGTTATAAGACTTTTTCTGTTTGATGAAGCAAAGATTTATCTTACCCTCAACTGTGTAACTTTTACCATATTGTGAAATATTTCTTGTTCAAGAACTCTATAAAATGTGACTTTGAAATATCTTTTGTTAGAGAGATTTCCAAGGGAATGAAGGGACTCTACTGCTCTGGATGTTCCTCTCTCCAGGCAAAACAATACTTGTATTATAATGATGATAAATTAATACAAGTCATTTCTGGAGTTTGTACCAGCAGTGCAGATTATAGTACTGGTATTTTTTTTTGAAAGATAAATGGAGATGTTTTAAGTTCAAGAGCTTGATGTTTATCTCTATGTCCTAGACATTAGATAAGATCTTCTGAAGGATGATGAAAAATCCATCACCAAATTAGGCAACCAAGATGCTGAATTAGAAGCAGAAACCCAATCAAACTCTCCCAACTTTTACCTCTAAACGACTTTAAAATAATACAACAAGTCTAATTTTGGAACAACAAAAGGTCAGGATGATGTATTTTTCTAGTCCAAGACAACTTAGGGAGATGGCACCATGGTAGAAGTCTTCCTGGAGCACAAGAACAGCAGCAGCAATAGCCTTTGGAGGTTGTAATGGCAACAGCAGCAGCTTCAGGAGCTCTCAACCCAGAGATTAAATTATTGGATAAATTGGTAAAATTGAGTTAAATGATGGGGCAACTGTTCAGGAAGAGATTATATAAAACCATTTGCTGGCACTCAGCACAGCTAGTGTTGATTGGGGACTCTATTAACCATACACATTTTTGAGTGGCTGTTCATGGAAAGAGAATGTGCTTGATCATAAGGGAGCAGGGGTCCTGGTTGCAATTCCAAGGCAGAGGGGAGCACCAGGACATATGACTGCAGGAGAGCCAGGGCTGTTTTAGGGCAAAGACCAGAGTGAAGACCAGGAAAGCAGTGAGCACACCTGCATATATATATATATATATATTTATATATATATATATAAATATATATATATACACACACACACACATACATTCAAACACACACATATATGTATATGTGTGTATATATGTATATATACACATACATACATATATGTATATATACATATATATGTGTGTGCACATATATATATATTTTCCCCCCTGAGTTCTGGGTGCCTGTTTCATGGCAGAGTGGAATGAATCTCATATACTCACAGGAGAGTGGAAGCTTTGCTCTCAATTGCAAAGACAGGAGGAGTACTAGCATTTGTGACTGCAAGGGAGTAGGGGATCTGGTCACAGATACAGAATCAAGAAGAATTCTAGAGTTTGTGGCTGCAAAGTAACAGGACTTTTCCTCAGTAAAGACAAGAGTGTGAACTAGGAGAGCAGTGAATACAGCTCTTCTTTGGTCATACCATCTGGGAGCTTTAAAAACTTCTGGACCTCAAGAACTAGTTCTGAAAACAATAGCATGAAAAAGCCTAAAACTTAGGACAGGGCCTCTCCAGTCCAGGTGAGCATAACCCAATTTTATCATGAAGTTCAAAGTGAAGAAATAGACTAGAAAATGAGTAAACAGTGACAAAGAACTTGACCTTAAAAACCTACTAGTATGATCAGGACACAAACTCAGAGGAAGAAAACAGTGTGAAGGCAATTACAACAAAGGCTAAAAGAAAATTGCTAATTGGACCCAAGTCTAACAGGAATTTATGGAAAAAGTTAAAGAAAAAGATAAGAGTGGGAGAAGGAAAATTGAAGAAAGAAATGAGTGATAGAAAAAAAAAACTATGGGAAAAAAACTGAAGAAAATGATACCTTAACAAATTGAATTAGTCTAATGATAAAAGAGACATAACAATGCATTAAAGAAGAAAAAACCTAGAAAGCAGAATAAGACAAATGAAAAAAGAGATACCAAAATTCACTGAAGAACTGAAAAATTTGCATTGGGCAAATAGAAGTTAATGACTCCACAAGACATCAAGAAACTATAAAACAAAGTCAAAAGAAAGGAAGAAAAATAGAAGATCACATGAAATATCTCATCAGAAAAACAGCTGTCATAAAAATTTATCAAGGAAAAATAATTTAAGAAAGATTGGACTACCTGAAAGTCATGATAAAGAAAAGTACCTAAACATCCCGTTTCAAGAAATTGTAAAGAAAAACTGCCCCAATATCTTAGACCCAAAGAGTAAAATAGAAATTGAAAGTTATCACCAATTACCTCCAGAAAGGGATCCCAAGATGAAAACTTCATAAATATTATAGCCAAGTTCTAGAGCTCTCAGGTCAAGGAGAAAATACTGTAAGTAGTCAGAAAGAAACAATTCAAACATGATGGAACTACAGTCAAGATAATATAACATTTAGTATCTTAAGTATCTTAGCTTGGAATTCTGGAAGGCGAAGGAGTTAGGATTGCAACTTACTCAACAAAACTTAGTAGAACACTTCAGGGGAAAAAGGATATTTAATAAGAGGACTTTCAAGTATTTCTATGGAAAAGAACAGAGCTGAATAGAAAATTTCACAAACGCAGGACTCAAGAGAAACATAAAAAGGTAAACATTAAAGAAATCATGAGACTCATTAAAGTCAAAGTGTTTACATTTCTTATGGAAATATGATACCTGTAACTCCAAAGAACTTTATCATTATAAGAGCAATTAGAAACAGTCCCCATAGACGGAGAACATGAATGTGAATAGATTATGTTGGAATGATGTCCAAAATAAATGAAGGGGGCATGAAAGAGGGATGTGCTTGAGAAGGGGGAAGAGAGAGGTAGAATGCAGAAAATTTTTCCACATAAAAGAGGCATGCAAGAAAGATCTTTAATAATGGAGTGAAAATAGGGGCGGCAGTGAATGCCAATGCTTAAACCTTCATCTCATCTATATCTATATATTTATATACGTATGTATATATACATACACAATGCATGCATACATACATGCATACATACATAAACACTCAGTTGTGTATAAAAATCTGTCTTACCCAACAGAGGTTTATAGGAGGGGAAAGGGATAAGAAAAAGGGGGGGGATGAAAAATGAGGGGACAGATTAAGGGTGGCAGAAGTCAGAATCAAAGCAGATTTTTGAGGAGCACCAGGATAAAAAGAGAAAGAAAAGAAAAACAAGAGAAAATAGGTTGGCGGGAAAAAAACAGTTAATAATCAAAACTGTGAATGTCAATGAGATGAGCTTACCCATAAAAAGGAAGCACATAGAAGAATGAATTAGAAATCATAATTCATCAACTTGATATTTGCAAGAGATACGCTCAAAATAAATAACACATACACACAGAATTAAAGTAAGGAGATAGAGCAGACTCTATTCTGCTTTAGCTGCAGTAAAAATGGCAGGGGTGGCAGGTATTATCTCACACAAGACAAAAAACAAAAAATGGATCTAATTAAAAGAGATAATTAGGAACCCCACATTTTGATAAAAGGTAATATTGACAATGGTGATATAAAAATAGTAAGTCCCTTTTAAGTAATGCTTCATTACTCAAAAATATAGGAAATTGAATCAAATTTATAAAATTTATAAAATCAAATTTATAATTTATAATCAAATTTATAAAAATGTATAAATTTATAAAAATAAGCCATTTCCCAATTGATAAATGGTCAGTGGATATGAACAGGTGGTTTTCAGAAGAATACATCAAAGGTATCTATAGTCATATAAAAATGCTCTGTATCAGTACTGACTGGTGAAAGGTAAATTAAAACGACCCTGAGATACCACTTGGCACATATTAGAAATGACAAATGCTGGATGCAATGAGAGAAAATAGGTACATTAATAAAATTTTGGTGGAGTGGTGAAGTGGTCCAATTATTGTAGAAAGCAATAAGTTATAAAACTGCATATTCTTTTATCTAGTAATAACTCTAGATCTAAACCCCAAAGAGATAAAAGGAAAAGGAGAAAGGAAAAATACATGCATACATACATACATACGTGCATACACACTACACACACACACACACACACACACACACACACACACACATCAGCTTTCTTTGTGGCAACCAAGAAATAGAAACTGAATTGAGGGGATATCAATAAATTGGGAAATAACTGAACAAGTTATAGCATATGAATATGATAGAGTACTATTTTGCTCTAAGAAATGATGAAGGGGGATGATTTCTGAAAAACATGGGAATATCTATATGAACTGATCAGCTGTGAAAAGCATAGCAACTCTGATCAATATAATAGTGGAAGAAAATTCCAAAGGATTCATGAAGAAAAATGCTATCTACCCACGAGAAAAAAAAAAACTGATGAAGTGTGAATGCAAATTAAAGTGTAGGTTTCTCACCTTCTTTATTATTCTTGCTTTTGGCGGGGGGTGGGCCATGATGGCCAATATGGAAATATGTTTTACATGATTTTTACACGCATAATTGATATCATGTTGCTTTCCTTCTCAGTGAATAGAGGAGGGGCAAAAGAAGAGGCAGAGAATTTGGAACTCATTTTTTAATGTTAAAAATAAAAAAACAATAAAATATTATTTTTTGCCAATGCCTTCTTTTTTTGATTTATTGATTTATTTTCAGTTTTCAGAATTAGTTTACACAAGATGTTGAGTTCCAAATTTTCTCCCCATCTCTCCCCTCCCCCTACCCCAAGACACCGTGCATTCTGATTTCCCCTTCCCCCAATCTGCCCTCCCTTCTGTCACACCTCTCCTTTGCCTTATCCTTGCCTTCTCTCTTTTCTTGTAGGGCAAGACAGATTTCTATACCTCATTATGTGCATTTCTTATTTCCCAGTTGCATGCAAAAACAATTCTCAACATTCATTCCTAAGTCTTTGAGTTCCAGCTTCTCTCCCTTCCCCCCCCCCCCCACATCCCCATTGTGAAGGCAAGCAATTCAATATAGGCTATACTTGTGTAGTTATGCAAAAGACTTCCATAATAGGTTGAGTAAGACTATATTTCTCGCCATCATATCCTGTTCCCCATTTATTCTATTCTCTCCTTTGTCCTTGTCCCTCCCCAAAAGTGTTTGCTTCTAATTATCCCTCCTTCCTTTTGCCCTCCCTTCTATCATCCCCCACAGCCCACTTAGTCCCTTCTCCCCTACTTTGCTGTAGTGTAAGATAGATTTTCATACCAAATTGAGTGTGCATATTATTCCCTCAAGAAAACTGTGATGAGAGTAAGGTTCACTTTTCCCCTCTCACCTCCCCTCACCTTTCCCATCCACTGAAAAAGCTTTTTCTTGCCTCTTTTATGAAAGATGATTTGCCCCATTCCATTTCTCCTTTTCTCCTTCCAATATATTCCTCTTTCATCCCTTAATTTTATTTTTTAAGATATCAACCCTTCCTATTCAACTCACCCTGTGGTCTCTGTCTATATGTATACAATCCCTTCAACTACCCAAATATTGAGAAAAGTCTCAAAACCACATCTATGTCCATTTACTAGTCTAAAACAACATCTTACCTCCTCCCCCAAAAAACCCAAAATTAAACATTTCTTGGTCCAAGTACTACAAATAGAAGTAGTAAGGATGAACACACAATGGGATCTTGTCAACTGGTTGATTGCATAATGATTTCCATCTCAAATTTTTGGTTGTTAAGCTAATTCAGTCTAACACCTTCCCAATGTCTTTTTTTTTTTTTTATGTTGCATGCATCTGGCTAAAAATATGATCACATAGTGATTTCATGTGGTCAGGCCAAACCCCAGAAGAACAAGACAGAAAATTTCCTAAAATAGAGAGACATAAAGTGCTCCCTCACCAGTTAAAAAATGATAGTAGGGTGATGTCTTATATTCCTCTTAACAGATCATCTTTCTTCCATATTCCATCCCTTTGGACCTTCACTCTACAGAAGTTTAGGTGGCATCAGTTTTTCCCACTGCCCAGTGGAAGCAGTTAGTGTTCCAGTACTAATAATTTGCATGTAGACAGCACATTAATGCTTTACAAATACTTTGTATATTGTGAAATGTATACAAATACATTTGTGGAGAACCTTGACAAACTACATTAGTTTCCAATCAACTTGGTGAGAATACAAAGCCTTTGGAGACATCTAGGGAACATCTTCCCATGGAAAGTCGATATGTTCAATGGTTTCTTGCTGATAGGATACAATTAACTCAAAATGATAGCCAGTGATATACTTGTCTGAAGACACTTAACCCTAATAGGAAAGCAAATTCTTTTTTTTTTATTTTTTAAATTTATTTATTTATTTAACTTTTTACATTCACTTTCACAAATTTTGGGTTCCAAATTTTCTCCCCTTTTATCCCCTCCTCCCACCCCAATACCCCAAGCAATCTAATTTTCCCTATCTCCAATCTGCCCTCTCTTCTGTCATCTCTCCCTTCTCTTGTCTCCATCTTCTCTTTTCTCCTGTAGGGCCAGATGACTTTCTATTCCTCATTAACTGTATGTCTTCTTTCCTAGTAGCAACAAGAATACTAAACAGTTGTTCCTAAAACTTTGAGTTCCAAATTCTCCCCATCCCTCCCTCCCCACCCATTCCCTTTGGGAAGGCAGGCAATTCAATATAGGCCATATCTGTGTAATTTTGCAAATGACTTCCCTGATAGTCGTGTTGTGTAAGACTAACTGAATTACCATCCCTCCTAACCTGCCCCTCATTGTATCTCTTCTGTCTTATGATCCTGTCCCTCCCCAAGTGTTGACTTCAAATTGCTCCCTCCTCCCTTTGCCCTCCCTTCCATCATCCCCCCCTTGCATTATCTCCTTCTCCCCCACTTTCTTATACTGTAAGATAGGTTTTCATACCAAAATGAGTGTGCATTTCATTCCTTCCTTTAGTCAAATGTGATGAGGGTAAACTTCTTGTTTTTTGTTTTTGTTTCTTTTTTCTCAGCTCTCCTCTTTTTCCCTCCACTAAAAAAGTCTCCTACTTGCCTCTTAAATGACATATAGTTACCCCCCTTCCATTTCACCCTCTTTCCTCCCACTACATTTCTCTCTCTCACCATTTACCTTAATTTCTTTTAAGATATGGTCCCCTCCTATTCAGTTCAATCTGTGCTCTCTGTCTCTGTATGTGTGTGCATGTGTGTATGTGTATGCGTGTGCATGCATGTACCTGTGTGTGTGTGGTCCCACCAACTACCCAGATACTGAAAAGTTTTAAGAGTTACAAATATTGTCTTTCCATGTAGGAATGTAAACAGTTCACTTCTGGTAAGTCTCTTAAGACTTCTCTTTGCTGTTTACTTTTTCATGCTTCTTCTCATTCTTGTGTTTGAAAGTCAAATTTTCTTTTCAGCTCTGGTCTTTTTATCAAGAATGATTGAAAGTCCTCTGTTTAATTGAAAGACCATATTTTCCCCTGAAGTATTATACTCAGTTTAGCTAGGTAGGTGATTCTTGGTTTGAGTCCTAGTTCCTTTGACTTCTGGAATATCCTATTCCACACCCTTTGATCCCTTAATGTAGAAGCTGCTAGATCTTGAGTTATCCTGATTGTATTTCCACAGTACTGGAATTGTTTCTTTCTAGCTGCTTGCAAGATTTTCTCCTTGAGCTGGGAGTTCTGGAATTTGGCCACAATGTTCCTAGGAGTTTCTCTTTTTGGATCTCTTTCAGGTGGTGATCGATGGATTCTTTCAATACTTATTTTGCCCTCTGGTTCTAGAATGTCAGGGCAGTTTTCCTTGATAATTTCATGGAAGATGATGTCTAGGCTCTTTTTTTGATCATGACTTTCAGGTAGTCCCATAATTTTTAAATTGTCTCTCCTGGATCTATTTTCCAGGTCAGTTGTTTTTCCCATGAGATATTTCACATTCTCTTCCATTTTTTCATTCTTTTGGTTTTTTGGGGGATTTCTTGGTTTCTCGTAAAGTCATTAGACTCCATCTGTTCCATTCTAATTTTGAGAGAACTATTATCTTCAGTGAGCTTTTGAGCCTCTTTTTCCATTTGGCTCATTCTGCTTTTGAAAGCATTCTTCTCCTCATTGGCTTTTTGAACCTCTTTTGCCAATTGAGTGAGCCTATTTTTCAAGGTGTTAATTTCCTCAGCATTTTTTTGGGTCTCCTTTACCAAGGTATTGACCCGTTTTTCATACTTTTCTTGTATCTCTCTCATTTCTCTTCCCAGTTTTTCCTCCACCTGTCTAACTTGCTTTTCAAAATCCTTTTTGAGCTCTTCCAAGGCCTGAGCCCACCTGACATCCCCCTGGGGAACTGAGGCCCCGCCCTCCACGTCTTTCTCTGATGGTGAGAATATTTCCTTGTCAGATCCGGAAGTCGGGATCATTTGCATTTGTTCAAAAAAACTCTCTATAGTCTTATTTTTCTTCCCTTTTCTAGGCATTTTCCCAGCCAGTTACTTGACTTCTGAGATTCCTGTCCACCTCCGCCTAGATCCACCCAGCTAGTGCTTAGGGTCTGAGGTTCAAATGGGCTTTCCTCGCCACCGGCTGCTAATCAATGTGAACTTTAGTTCTGGTGCTGGGGTGGGGGCAGGGCCGCCTCCCAGGCTCAGCTCCCTCAGGGGCTTTATGCAGAGACTTTCAGTAATGAAGATCCTGCCTGCTGCCGCTGCTGCCTCAGCCACCGCCTACGCCTCTGCCTCCGCCACTTCCTGTCCCCGTCTCTGCCACCGCCACTTCCTCCCAAGGGGGCCCAAGTGATGGAGACACTCCGCTCCCCTCCTCCAGCCCAGCCTCTCTCACTGACCTGTAGTTTCTGTGGGCGGAGGGACTTTCCCGGCTGCCGGAGCTTCCGTCCCTGAAGCCTGCTTGGGTCAGCTTCTCTGGGGCCACAGCCAGGGCAGCGCTGGGGTGGTGTCTGCTTTCCGGGATGCGACGGACCCTTGGGACGGCTCTCCAGGGCTCTCTGGCACGGAAATCTCTTCCACTCCGTTTCTGTACACTTTTCAGTGGTGCAGAGGTTATGGGGGTCTCTTTTTACATTAATTCTATGGGCTTTGGTTTCGGAGCTCGTAAATGTGTGTCCTTCTACTCTGCCATCTTGGCTCTGCCTCTCTCAGGAAAGCAAATTCTTAAGACTAGATCAGTCTCTTTATTTTCTTCCTACTCAGGGTTCCTTTTATGACTCTTGTCGGAAGCCATTTTCTAGAATGCAGCAAAGGTTTAGGGAGAGAATTTTACCCCAGCCTTATAGGAGCAGTTGGTGAATTTCAGGAAAGTAGATGACAGAGATAGTCATGTTTGCATATGACTCAAGGAGCTCATGGGCAGTTTCCTGAATCCTGGTATTTTCTATATAGGGTGTGGTGCAGTTTTGTGTATCCTAGGCAGTGTAACCTTAGCATTCTAACCAGACCCTTCTAACCAGACCCTTCTAACCAGGTAAGGAATCATTTCTGGGCTGCACCAGAAGGTTCTTAAGTTTGACAACTCTGAGGTACCTCACACCTTCCAGATTGGTTAATACGACAGAAAAAGGAAACGGCAAACGTTGGAAGGGATGTGGGGGAATTGAGACACTAATTCACTGTGGATGAAATTGTGAGCTGATTCAACCATTCTGGAGAGCAATTTTGAACTATGCTCAAAGGCCTATAAAACCATGCATGCATTTTGATCCTGCAATACCACTAATAGGCCTGTATCCCAAAGAATTAACAAAAGGAAAAATGACTCTTATTCACAAAAATATTTATAGCAGCTCTTTCATAGATGTCAAAGAATTGGAAATTGAGGGGATGCCCATCAATTAGGGAGTGGCTGAACAAGTTGTGATATATGATTGTGATGGAATACTATTGTACTATACAAAATGACAAACAGGATGCTCTCAGAAAAACCTGGACTTACATGAATTGATGTAAAGTCAAATGAATACATCCAGGAAATCAATGAACATAGTAACAGCAATATTGTAATGGTGAGAAACTGTGAGTGACTTACTTATTCTCAGCAATATAATAATACATGACAATTCTGAGAAATTTATTTAAAAATTGTTATCTACCCTTACAGAAAGAATAGACAAAATCTAAAAGCAGATTGAAGAGTACTTTTAAAAAACTTTATTTTTTTTCTTGGTCTATGTTTGCATTCACAGCATGACTAAAATGGAAATATGTTTTGCATGACTGCACATGTATAAACTATATCAAATTGCTTGCCTTCTCAAATGATAACGTTAGGGAGAAAGGAGGGAGAGATTTTGCAACTCAAAATCTAAAAATAAATGAATGTTAAAAATTGTTTTATGTGAAACTCTAGAAAAAAATGTTAAAAAATGATATCCAAATCTGAGAGTCCAAGGGATTGGACCTTAAAAAGAGAAATTTCTTGATGTAGTGGTTTCCTTAGTGAGAAGATCTCATAAAAATCCTAGATAATATTGCTACTTTACAAATGATGTAACTGATGCTCAGAGAGATTAAGGGTGCTATCCAAGGTGATACAAGTTATAAGGGTCAAAATTAGATTTTATACTCAGATTCTAGTGGTTCTAAGTTCAATATTCTGTGAATTGAACTAACATCCAGTGATCTTGCAGCTACAACAAATGAAAGAAATTGGGGAAAAGTCCTTTAGGAAACCCATGCCAACTTCTTTAAACCCCAGGAAAGAAAATAACACTCTCAATTTCATGTTTAGAGCTGAAGTTTTATTTCATTTATTTCTTTTCAAAGAGGACTTCATCTGCCACAAAACTCTCAAGGTGGCCTGTCTCAGTTTGCCATAACTCAGAATTAGGATCAATGAGTGACTTGAGGGATAGAGAGACTTAATTGCCACACCTAAGAGTATAGCCACCCTATCCTCAGTCAAAAATTTGGTCTTGACAGTGAGGTTGTCTAAATAGTACAGTATAAACAGGTTGTATGATAAGAGACCACCATCTTCATCACTCTTACATGGACCTCTGTGCTGGGATCTCTGGAGCCAGTGATATTGAGTTTTATCTGCTGACTATGTTTCCACAGGGAAAGGACTAAAAGGAAACAGGAGAATATGGCCAAAATGATATTGATCAGACTTAACAAGTTGAGGAAAATCTGGACAATATGGTGCTTATGTGTACTCACTTGGACTTCCTAGGATGCATTCCTCTGAATTTCTTTAATAAAGATTGAGGTAGTAATAAGGTCTCTGTACCAATATAAAGTCAGGGGACCAAGAAATGACTGATGGTGCCATAAAAATTGTGGAGACCACTTGGCTGATTCTCTATTTCAAATGGAGGAAGAGGGAGGAGAAGTTGATGATTTTTAATAAGATGCTAATTCAGGTAGCAGACCAAACCCTTGAATACTGGGCCAATGTTCAGAAGATATAAATGATTCTCATTTTATCTGTAGCTGATTCGTCTGTCCAGAACATGATTTGAAAGTCCTTCTATGTTACTGTGTGTAACAGAATGATTCAAGACATGGCCAAATTCACAATGATGAGATCAGCTATTGATTTTTTTTTCTTGGCCCAGGATATGCAGTTCACTAACACCACAACCCCATTTCCAGGAATCTCCATGATAAACTCTCCAGTTGCCAGAACCAGCAAAATTTTCTCCTTAGACTTTGACATATTGAGAGATAAGAAACCACTTAGAAATTATAGATGTCTCTGATATTTCTTCTGCTATTGTTGTAGCAGAAGACTGATTTCCAACCAAAGTGTCCATGAAATGAAAAGTGTATTCTTTTTAAAGTATATTCTTTTTAAAAAGTATATTCTTTTTTAAAAAAATTTGGACCTTTTTTCTTTTTTATATAAATTATTTTTAGTTTTCAACATTCACTTCCATAACTTTCTCCAACTCCTTCCCTTCCCTCTCCCCAAGGCAGTGAACAATTTGTTGTAGGTTCTACCTATATATTCTTGTTAAACATATTTTCACAACTGTCATGTTGTACTGAAGAATTAGAATGAATAGGAGGAACCATGAAAAGGAAAACAAAATACATCAAAAAAGAGTAAATAGGATGTTTTGATCTGCATTGACTCCATTTTCTTTCTCTGGATGTGGATGGCACTTTCCACCATGAGACTTTTGAAATTGTTTTAGTTCCTTGCATTCCTAAGAAGAGCTAAGTCTATCAAAGTCAGTCATCACACACTATGGCTGTTGCTGTGTACAATGTTCTCCTGGTTCTGCTCACTTCACTCAGCATCAGTTCATTAAATCTTTTCAGGTTTTTCTGAAGTCTACTTGTTCATGATTTCTTATAGCACAATAGTATTCCAATACACTCATATGCCACATCTTCTTCAGCCATTGCCCAATTCATGGCCATCCCCTCAATTTCCAGTTCTTTGCCACAACAAAAAGACCTACTATAAATAACTTGGTACATATGGATCTTGTTCCAGTTTTCATGATCTCTTTGGGATACAGCCCTAGTAGTGGTATTGCTGGATCAAAGGGTATGCACAGTTTCATAGTCCTTTGGGCAGAGTTACAAATTGTTCTCCAGAATGGTTGGATCAGTTCACAATTCCACTAACGATGAATTCATGTTCCAATTGCAAAGCATTTTCTTGATACTTGACAAAGTCAGTAACTATTTTCTCTATCTTAACAGCAATTACTATCTCAAGTAAGAAAATGTCTAGCTCTGCTAAAGTCTTCAGAACCACTTCTGTATCTGCTCAAGAGTTCAGTTAATGCTGTCCAAACTAGACACTATCTCTAGGTGGCATTTTGATTTTCTTTTTTTCTTTTCTTTTTTTTCAATTAATTAATTAATTTATTTAACTTTTTACAATCATTTTCACAAAATTTTGGGTTCCAAACTTTCTCCCCTTTTAACCCCTCCCCCCACCCCAATACCCCAAGCAATCTAATTTCCCCTGTCTCCAATCTGCCCTCTCTTCTGTCATCCCTCCCTTCTCTTGTCTCCATCTTCTCTTTTCTCCTGTAGGGCCAGATGACTTTCTATTCCTCATTAACTGTATGTCTTCTTTCCTAGTAGCAACAGCAATACTAAACAGTTGTTCCTAAAACTTTGAGTTCCAAATTCTCCCCATCCCTCCCTCCCCACCCATTCCCTTTGGGAAGTCAGGCAACTCAATATAGGCCATATCTGTGTAATTTTGCAAATGTCTTTCCTGATAGTCGTGTTGTATAAGACTAACTGAATTACCCTCCATCCTACCCTGCCCCTCATTGTTTCTCTTCTGTCTTTTGATCCTGTCCCTCCCCAAGTGTTGACTTCAAATTGCTCCCTCCTCCCTTTGCCCTCCCTTCCATCATCCCCCCCCTTGCTTATCTCCTTCTCCCCCACTTTCCTATACTGTAAGATAGGTTTTCATACCAAAATGAGTGTGCATTTTATTCCTTCCTTTAGTCAAATTTGATGAGGGTAAACTAATTGTTTTTTTTTCTCAGTTCTCCTCTTTTTCCCTCCACTAAGAAGTCCCCTACTTGCCTCTTAAATGACATATAATTACCCCATTCCATTTCACCCTCTTTCCTCCCAGTACATTTCTCTCTCACCATTTACCTTAATTTCTTTTAAGATATGGTCCCATCCTATTCAATTCACTCTGTGCTCTCTGTCTCTGTATGTGTGTGCATGTGTGTATATGTGCGTGCGTGCATGCATGTACATGTGTGTATGTGGTCCCACCAACTACCCAGATACTGAAAAGTTTTAAGAGTTACAAATATTGTCTTTCCATGTAGGAATGTAAACAGTTCACTTCTGGTAAGTCCCTTAAGACTTCTCTTTGCTGTTTACTTTTTCATGCTTCTTCTCATTCTTGTGTTTGAAAGTCAAATTTTCTTTTCAGCTCTGGTCTTTTCATCAAGAATGATTGAAAGTCCTCTGTTTAATTGAAAGACCATATTTTCCCCTGAAGTATTATACTCAGTTTTGTGGGTAGGTGATTCTTGGTTTGAGTCCTAGTTCCTTTGCCTTCTGGAATATCCTATTCCACGCCCTTCGATCCCTTAATGTAGAAGCTGCTAGATCTTGAGTTATCCTGATTGTATTTCCACAGTACTGGAATTGTTTCTTTCTAGCTGCTGGCAAGATTTTCTCCTTGAGCCGGGAGTTCTGGAATTTGGCCACAATGTTCCTAGGAGTTTCTCTTTTTGGATCTCTTTCAGGTGGTGATCGATGGATTCTTTCAATACTTATTTTGTCCTCTGGCTCTAGAATGTCAGGGCAGTTTTCCTTGATAATTTCATGCAAGATGATGTCTAGGCTCTTTTTTTGATCATGGCTTTCTGATAGTCCCATAATTTTTAAATTATCTCTCCTGGATCTATTTTCCAGGTCAGTTGTTTTTCCCATGAGATATTTCACATTCTCTTCCATTTTTTCATTCTTTTGGTTTTGTTTGGTGATTTCTTGGTTTCTTGTAAAGTCATTAGACTCCATCTGCTCCATTCTAATTTTGAGAGAACTATTAAATTCAGTGAGCTTTTGAACCTCTTTTTCCATTTGGCTAATTCAGCTTTTGAAAGCATTCTTCTCCTCATTGGCTTTTTGAACCTCTTTTGCCAATTGAGTGAGCCTATTCTTCATGATGTTATTTTCTTCAGCATTTTTTTGGGTCTCCTTAACCAAGGTATTGACCCATTTTTCATACTTTTCTTGCATCTCTCTCATTTCTCTTCCCAGTTTTTCCTCCACCTGTCTAACTTGCTTTTCAAAATCCTTTTTGAGCTCTTCCAAGACCTGAGCCCACCCGACATCCCCCTGGGGTGTCTGGGGTGCTGAGGCCTCACTCTCCACATCTTTCCCTGATGGCAAGAATATTTCCTCATCCTCGTCAGATCTGAATGTCGGGATCATTTGCATTTGTTGGAAAAAACTCTCTATAGTCTTATTTTTCTTCCCTTTTGTAGGCATTTTCCCAGCCTGTTACTTGACTTCTGAGATTCCTGTCCACCCCCGCCTAGATCTGCCCAGCTAGTGCTTGGGCTCTGAGATTCAAATGGGCTTTTCGCGCCTCTAATCAATGTGAGCTTTAGTTCTGGTGCTGGGGTGGGGGCAGGGCCACCTCCCAGGCTCAGTTCCCTCAGAGGCTTTATGCAGAGGCCTTCAGTAAAATAGCGGGGAGGGGCAGGGCCGTCTCCCAGGCTCAGCTCCCTCAGGTTGTTTATGCAGAGACCTTCCATAATGAGGATCCTGCCTGCTGCTGGGGCGAGTCCGGGGCGGCCTCAGCCACTGCTGCCTCCACTGCCGCCCACGCCTCTCCCTCCGCCGCTTCCTCCGGAGGGGGCCCGAGTCATAGAGACACTCCTCTCCCCCTCTCGTCCAGCCCAGCCTTCTCTCTCACTGACCTGTAGCTTCTGTGGGCGGAGGGACTTTCCCGCTTGCCGGAGCTTCCGCCCCTGAAGCCTGCTCGGGTCAGCTTCTCTGGGGCCATGGCCAGGGCAGCGCTGGGGTGGGGTCCACTTTCCCGGGCATGAAAGACCCTGGGGACGGGTCTCCAGGGCTCCCTGGAACAGAAATCTCTTCCACTCTGTTTCCGTACCCCTTTCAGTGGTCCAGAAGTTATGGGGGTCTCTTTTTACATTAATTCTAAGGGCTGCGGTTTCGGAGCTCGTAAACATGCATCCTTCTACTCCGCCATCTTGGCTCCACCCCTTTTTTCTTTTTTTGTGATGATTCTAGAAAGGCTGAGTCATTTACCAAGATGCAAATAGAGTACAACTTGTCTTTCAGTGTTTTGCTTTTCTGCTCAGATTAATTTGAATCCAAACAATGAGTTGTCTATGATGTGGTTACTTCATGATTTTTGGAAAGCTGTCAAATCTCAAATATGGAGGTTAAATTCCTCTACCTCATTTTCATTGCTCTTCATCACCATTACTATTACAGACACTGCCACCAAAAACAATCATAAACAAAGTAGTTATCCAATGAGTATAAAGCAAAGTTAGGCTTAAATATTAGAGAATTGGAGTGTTGTAGTCCAATTATTTGCATTATTCAGGCTCAACAGAAACATAATACTAAATCATAAGAGCATTATTCTATACTATCCACTGCCAGTACAAACATCCAGTCAAGAAGAAAGGCAGCTTTATTAAGTAACTTCTTTTTGTTGAACTATGTGTAGTAGAAGCTCAATTAAAAATATGATGTCACCTCTAATTTATTTATATGGTGTTTCAGAGTTTACAGAGTACTCTCCTTACAAATGTTCAGTGAGGTACATAGCACAAACATTATTAATTTCACTTTATGGTTGTAAATCTTATGTGAGAACCAGGAGTCTAACTCAGTATATCATAAATAATCATCTATACTAGTAGAATCCCACTACTTCTTTATTTATATATTTTTTAATAAAAACTCAATATTAGACATTTCAGACATCATCACAATAGACTGTTTATTTGTAAATTTCTATTTCCCTTCTAATATCATCTTCTCTCATAAACTTTGACAACATTACCAATTGTGTTCTTAAGGTCTTTAGTAACTTAACCCACCTTTAGAATTCTGTGATACACAAAGAGATAATATAAACTATACTGTAATATGTCCTACAGGTAATGGATATGATGAATATAGAGGCTTTGATCAGTAGAAAAAGAGTAAACAGCACTGAAATACATGCATATACATATTTATCAGAATTTGAAATAGACAAAAAACTTGGAAGTAGAGCTAAGATGGTGCAGTAGAAAGATGAACCTACTCTGTCTCCCCCAATAACCCATAAAAAACCCGTAAAAAATGACCCTAAACAAATTTTGGAGCAGCAGAAGCCACAAAACGACAGAGTGAAAGAGATTTCAAGCCTAAAACAGCTTGGAAGACTGACAGGAAAGGTTTATCACACCAGGCTCATAGCATAGTGCAGCCCAGTCTTGGCCCCACTGTGTGGTTTGGCAGAGACAGTACCAGAGAAGGCCTCAGGGGGCAGAATCATGGGCAGCATCTATGGTTCCCAGATTGCTCAACCCCAAAATGCCAAAGGCAGCTTCAAAGGTCAGTGAGAAAGCACTTTTACCTGGGTGAGAAGGAAACTAGATTTGGCTCTAGTGGCCACAGGGCAGCAGCCATCGTTGCAGCACAACGTCCATTTTTAGGAGTCCTCAGCCTAAAGACCCTGGGGGAATTGAGCCACTGACTTGGATCTCATCCCTGAGTGGCGGTCCTGGGTTGAGGAAGAGTGTTGCCTAGTGTGGTGGAGGTGATGGAGGCTCTGGAGAGGGAATTCTACTCACAGATACTGGGCAGAAAAGTTTATGGTTGTTCCCAGATCAGAACTCCCTCCCTTGATAGTGCCACCTTGGAGGAACTGAGAACTTACAGGTCCCTAAAGCATATCCTCCACCTGACAAAGGACTCAAAAGTCAAGTAACAGGCTGAGAAAATGGCCAAAAAAGAATAATAATAAGACTATAGAAGGTCACTTTCTTGGTGAACAGATATTTTCTTCCATTCTTTCAGATGAGGAAGAGCAATGCATACCATCAGAGAAAGACATAAAAACCAAGGCTTTGACATTCCAAATCTCCAAAATAAATACACAATGGTCTCAGGCCAATGAAGAGCTCAAAAAGTTTTTTGAAAATCAAGTCAGAGAGGTGGAGGAAAAAATGGGAAGAGAAATGAGAGTGATGCAAGAATATCATGAAAAATGAATGAACAGCTTGCTAAAGGAGACCCCAAAAATGCTGAAGAAAATAAAACCTTTAAAAATAGACTAACCCCCAACTGGCAAAAGAAGTCCAAAAAGCCAATAAAGAGAAAAATGCTTTAAAAAGTAGAATTAGTCAAAAGGAAAAGGAGGTTCAAAGCCTTCCTGAAGAAAATAGTTCTTTAAAAATTAGAGTGAAGGAGATGGAAACTAATGACTATGAAAAACCAAGGAATTACAAAACAAAACCAAAAGAATAAAAAATTGAAGACAATGTGAAGTATTCACAGGAAAAACAGCTGACCTGGAAAATAGATCTAGGAGAGACAATTAAAAAAACTATGAGACTACCTGAAAACCATGATGAAAAGAAAAGAGCCTAAACATCATCTTTCACGAAATTATCAAGGAAAACTGCCCTGATATTCTAGAATCAGAGGGTAAAACAAATATTTAAAGACTCTACCAATCACCTCCTGAGAGAGATCGGAAAAGAAATACTCCTAGGAATATTGAAGCCAAATTTCAGAGTTCCCAGGTCAAGGAGAAAATCCTGAAAGCAGCCAGAAAGAAACAATTCGAGTATTTTGGAAATACAATCAGGATAACACAAGATCTAGCAGCTTCTACAGTAAGGGATGGAAGGGCTTGGAATATGATATTCCACAAATCAAAGGAACTAGGATTAAAGCCAAGAATCACCTACCCAGCAAAACTGAGTATAATACTTCAGGGGAAAAATAGTCGTTCAAGGAAATAGAGGACTTTCAAGTATTCTTGATGGAAGGGTCAGAGCTGAAAAGAAAATTTGACTTTCAAACACTAGATTCAAGAGAAGTATGAAAAGGTAAACAGGAAAGAGAAATTATATGGGACTTCCTAAAGTTGAATTGTTTACATTCCTACATTTGGAACTCTTGAGACTTTTCTCAGTATTTGGGTAGCTGAAGGCATTATAGACATATAGACAGAGGGTACAGGGCGAGTTGAATAGGAAGGGAGTGTATCTAAAAAAGTAATTAAGGGGTGAGTGGAATATATTGGGAGGGGAAAGGGAGAAATGGAATGGGGAAAATTATCTTTCATAAAAGAGGCAAGAAAAAGCTTTTTCAGTGGAGGGGAAAAGTGGGGGGAAGTGAGAGGGGAAAAGTGAAGCTTACTTTCATCACATTTGGTTCAAGGAGGGAATAACATGCCCATTCAGTTTGGTATGAAAATCTATCTTACACTACAGCGAAGTAGGGAAAAGTGGGAGAGTAGGGGATGATAAAAGGGGGGACAAATGAGATGATGGTATAATTAGAAGTAAACACTTTTGGGGAGGGACAAGGTCAAAAGAGAGAATAGAATAAATGGGGGACAGGATAGGATGTAGGGAAATATAGTTAGTCTATCACAGCATGAATATTATAAAAGTCTTTTGCATAACTACACATGTATAGATAATATTTAATGGCTTACCTTGTCAGTGGGGGTAGGTGGGGAGGGAAGAAAGGAGAGAAGCTGGAACTCAAAGTTTTAGGAACACATGTTGAGAATTGTTTTTGTATGCAATTGGGAAATAAGAAATACAGATAATGGAGTATTGAAATCTATCTTGCACTACAGGAAAAGAGAGACAATGTGGATAAGGGAAGCGAGTGGTGTGATTGAAGGGAGGGCAGGCAGATTGGGGGATGGGGCAATCAAAATGCACAGTGTCTTGGGTGGGGGGAGGGGAGAGATGGGGAGAAAATTTGGAACTCAAAAATATTGTGGAGATGAATATTGAAAACTAAAAATAAATTTAAAAAAAGGAAAAGAAAAACTGAAAGGGGGGAAGAAAAACCCTAGTCATTCCAAAACACAAAATTTCCATCTGTAGCTGAATAAAAAGCTTACATACCAGGGAAGCATAATAATTAATTGTTTGAAAATAAAGATAACATTTCATCAACCCAGTTTAATAGTATGTGTATGTGTAGATAAATTGCGTTAATACCCTCCAGACAACATCAAGTACTATAAGAAGAAAGTGAAAGAAGACAAATTGCATTTGTTGTCTATTAAAATAATTATAAATTGTTACTGAAATGAAAAGGAGAAAAGATGAAGGAGCAAAACTTGTCAAAATGTCTTTACTTAAAATACATTTAAAGTATATGTTGAGTAAAGTTAAGTGATTATTCTAAAAATATGCCATGCAACTACAAGACTAAAGAAAGTAGAGGCAATCATAACGATATCTGATAAGATAAAATTCAAACTAGGAAATTTTGAGAAATGAACAGCATTGTATAATGGTGAAAGAAAGTGAATAGCCAGTGTATAAGAATTCCCCAGTTTTATTAATCCAATGATTATTATTGTTTGTCCTTTGTTTTCAAGGCGGATGATGACTTTTTGGTGATGTCTTGATGTGTTGTCTCGACTTGTGCATGAATTGAATTGAATTTAGGCAGAATTACAGAATCATCAGTCTCACTTTCTCTTCCCATCATCAAAATCTAGTGGCAAGACAAGAGTCAAGATGACTGGAGATGGCCTCAGGATGTAGTGGTTGTTCTAGGCCTCTTGGGTTTCTGACCAAGCTCTAAGCATCTGCTCCATAGCAGGTGTTCCACAGCCCCTGTTTCAGTCATCTTCATGGCTCTTGGAACAAATTGTTCTCATCTGTCCATTATAGAAGAAGTCTTCACATGCTTGGAATAGACATCTGCCAACTCAACAATGAGTCTGAAGAATGTTGGTTGTCCTTAACCTGATGCATACCATCTGCTAAGATGATTTTTACTGGGATGTGATTAGTATACCTGCTACACTTTCTTGGGGCCACAGGTGAGATTTGAGTGAAAAGTGGAAATCAAAGATGAGTGAACAATCCTGAATAGGTTTCAGGTATGCCCTCACATCAGATATGCTAGACTTCACTGAACAGTTATACAGATAAAATGATATTTAATATAGCACTGGCATTCATTTGCCAAACTGACATTGATTTAAAAGTTCAGTAAACTTCCCAAGAGAGGCAGCTGTTATTAAACTCATGATTGTAGAGGTAACCCTATGGGTGTATATCTTCCTAAACACTATTTCATGAGCCCCTCACCAGTGTTTTCCATTAACAATCAGGCAGCAGCAGTTTGGAACTATGCCCAAAGGGCTATAAAAATGTGCATACCCTTTGACCCAGCAATACCACCTCTAGGGCTGTATTCCAAAGAGATCTCAAAAATAGGAAAAAGACTCACATGTACAAAAACATTTATAGTAGCTCTCTTTGTGGTAACCAAGAACTGGAAATTGAAGTAATGCCCATCAATTGGGAAATGGCTAAGTTGTGATATATGAATGTAATGGAATACTACTGTGCTATAAGAAATGATGAACAGTTGGACTTCAGAAAAACCTGGAAAGGCTTATATGAACTGATGCTGAGTGAAGTGAGCAGAACCAGGAGAATAATACACACAGTAACAGCCACAGTGTGTGAGTACTGTTTCTGATAAACTTAGCCCTTCACCGTAATGCAAGAACATAAATCATTTCCAAAGGACTCATGATGCAAAACATCATTCACATTCCAAGAAAGCTATGGAATCAGAACATATGAAGACTATTTTCTCTTTTGTTATGTTTTGTTTTTCTCATGGTTTCTCCCATTTGTTTTGATTCATCTATGCAACAAGACTAATGTGAAAAAGTGTTTAATAGGAATGTATGTGTAGAGCCCATATAAAGTTGCATGCCATCTTGACGAGGGAGGTGGGAAAGAGGGAGGGGGAGAAAATTTGGAACTTATGGAAGTGATTATTGAAAACTGAAAACAAATAAATTAATAAATTTGGAAAAAAACAATCAGGTAACAAACTCAGTTACTTCTTTGGCAAGGGAATTTGCTCAAATTGCATAGCAAGAACATTAGGTACAGAGAGCTTCTTCCAAAAACAGGGTCACACCATCCTAAAACTATACCAAGAGTCCAGAAGAAGAGGGAGAGAATGGGCATTGAGAGAAATGAATACTTCTGTCACATTAATAATCCATTATTGAATTAAGACTAAGGTTTTTTCCCCTTTTCTGCTTCTTTACTCAGCAATTAGCCCCTCTGAGCTATTCAAACAGTCTTTGAAGTGCCAGGTTGATAATGAGAGGGATCGAAAGGTAAAGAAATTTAAGTTTAGGTGAATTGATGGAGTCTAGTTCATTGTATTTTACTCAGACAGTTCTGGGGGAAAAGTGGATTCTCCTTTTTGATTCGATTACACTAGACGGGGTGATATGGGTGTAGATAAGTCTCTTTGACCAAAATTGAATGATCAGAGTCACACACGCAGCCCCTTATTTGGATAAGTTCATTTCTCATTATAATATTCATTTTTCTCATTTATTTTTAACCAATCAGAGTTGATTATAAGAACACCCACTGTTTCAAAAGCACATGAAGACTGAATGGGTCCCATGAAGGGTCTTTGGCATTCAAGAGTGTCACTGACCCTTTTTATTAGTTATATGCTAGCGTGATTGATAAAACATCAACTTAGAATACAATGGTAATGAGACCCACGTTTCACTGACTCACCAACCAGAGCAACTCATAACTCTAAAATAATAAAATAAAATAAAAATTTGTCTGTCCAGAAGTGTCCTATGAACTTCTTTACAGGAATCTCTGCAATTCGTCTAGGCTTTTTATTCAGAGGGCAGAGTGCTTTTGTTCAGTCAGCATCTTTCAAAGTGTGGTATTCTGACCGGATGCCCAATTTGATACTGGACTGGGAAGTCACTGGATATAGTCACTGCCAGATACAACTGAGGATGTCACTTTGCCATTGGCCATGGGCTGCCAGTTGGGACCAGGCAGGCCTCTCTTTGTTCAGGCAGCTGCTTGTTGTTGGACTGTACAGAACAATCAGACAAAGCCACATAGGTTGCTCTGCCACCTGACAGCTGCTTCCAGGCTGAGGTGAACAGGTTGCTGGGCTTTTTTCCAGGCATACTATTTTTGTCAGACAAATTTAATCCACTGGTGTCTAGGGGTTCCCCTATGATGGACAGCTGCAGTCTTTTCTCCACCTGTAGCCATTGTCAGGACTGGGAGCATTGCCACCTCTCTTCTGCTAGAGTATTGGCATATTCTTTTTGGCTGTGATGCTACCCAGTTTTGTCAGCTAGGGTAATGATCTATAGCTTGGGATTGACAGGAGTTTCTGCCCTTTGATTCCCTCAAAACTGAGTTTCTGTGATTGTCACCTTCAGGCAGGAGGGACAGATTTGTCTCTCCATTCAACAAATTCTTTCTTGATTCAAAGTCCTTCTCCTACCAAAACCCAATACATGTTGCCTTAGGGTGATTAGTTTCATTTCAGTTTTTTTTAACTTTCCTACTACTTCTGGAATCTTATATAGATTACAGCTAGAAACAAAGATGTTTAGGTCTTGGGAGAACTGCTCATTGCCATTACAAGCAGTTAAAGCATTCAAGTCTCACACCCTTTCTTTTTTGCTGTTCAGTGGTGACCCCATTTGGGGTTTTCTTGGTAAAGATGCTTTGCCATTTCTTTCTCCAAATCGTTTTACAAGTGAAGAGACTAAGACCAGCAGGGTTAAATCACTTACCCAGGGTCTCACAGCTAGTAATTGTCTGGGGTCAAATTTGAATTCAGGGAAATGAGTCTTTCTGACTCCAGGACCAGCATTTTATCCACCGTGCTACTTAGCTGCCTCCTGCAGCATTGCAGTAAGTATAAAATGAGCTTGTGTGTATGAATGTATACATACACACATATATGTGTGTATATGTATATATTTATATGTATGTGTGTATATGTGCATATACATACATATATATATATATACAGTTTTGCAAACATCAAAATGCTTCATAAATGCTATTATTCATTTATATGCATCTACAGATTTTTCCTTTTGCTTTTTAATTTCTCAGTCCTTTAGCCTTTGCAGAGTTTTACCTTTGGCTGAAGTCTTACCGGGGCATCCCCTTCTCTCTGACATTATACATAAAAGAAGGAATAGCAGCAAGATTGGAAGAAAGAAAAATATACATGAAAATGGCAAAAGATTTCAAAACTCCATTGAGTATAAGAAATCAAGTAAAATGATTAATCATTAAGAAATCTCTGATCTATCTACTAATGTGATACATTCAGATGAATAGATACATGGACAGAATGAAATTCAAGAGACAAGGAAAGGATGTTTTTGCTTTTGAAACATTTTTTTGAAATGTTCATAAAATCAATCATTAGATTACAGAGAAGCCTTGCAAAAATTTATGACATGATACATTGTAAATTTTTGGATCAAAACATTTAGAATAAGTAACAATAGTAGCAAATGGTTGTAAAGTGACGTGGAAATGGAAAAAAATCCTATCTATATGTATTAAGCAATGATTAGGTGAAAGACAACACCTTATAAAATAATAAGTGTTTAAAAAACAAATTACTACTTACACTGTCCCATAATAACTCAATATCTCTTAAGGGAAACAGTTATCATTATCTTTAGTTTTATTGGACATTGAAATACTCTTCTCTAGGTCAAGTGTACAGTTCCCTAGGCATATATGTTGCTACTTTGTTTTCTTTCCTACTTCTGCTGGGCTGTTAGGAGAAAGAAAGAGCAGAAGAAAATAGGGAAATTGAAAAGCCATTTAGGTGAATGCACACATACCCAAATCCAAACACATAATCTTCCTTCCCCAAACATCCCCATTTACCATCAGTATGAGTATCATTAGCCTGGTTATTTCGTTAATAGACAATTACAAAGAAAAATGAACTCCTGGATTCTGGGAAATGTAAAGAAAAAATGCTTTGTAGTGTCTAATCAAGACCATGACAGCAGGTCTATTTCTGTCTCTCTGTCTCTCTGCCTCTGTCTGTATGTCTCTCTGGATCCCATCACAGATGTACAGGTCAAAAAGACTGTGGAGGGCATCTAATCTAATCTTCTCATTTTGCAGATAAAGAAACAGACCCAGAGCAGTTAACTGACCTATCCATTTTCACATGGTGAATTATTCTGAAATTATTGTGGGAGCTAAGTGACACAGCACCAGGTTTGGAATCTGGAAGACTCATATTCCTTAGTTCAAACCTGCAAGCTGTGTGACCCTAGGAAAGTCACTTATCTCTGTTTGCCTCATTTTCCTTGTCTGTAAAAATGAACTGGAGAAGGAAATGATAAACCACTACTGTATCTTTGCTCAAAAAATTCCAAATAGGGCCACAAAAAATTGAACAAAACTGAAATGACTCAACAAGAATGCAATTTGTTCCATTTGTTCATCATTCTTGGGTTATAGGTTGGCTTCAAAGCCCTTCTAGCCTCCATCTTTATATAAGACCAAAGTCTTGCAAAGGCCACACATTGATACAACTGTAAGGCAGTTAGCCACAGTTTTGAAAGCTTGTTCACATCTCTGTTCGATGATCTCCTAAGGGCTTCCTCTTGTTTTCTTATCTTTCTTTTTCTGTGCCTATTCAACCACATATGCATAAGTGAGGTTATCTAGTGGCTTAGTAATAGCAGCAAGTTTATGATAATAGCTACTAAATCAAAGAAAAATCCTTGTCTTAAAGGTTCTTTAGATATGACCAAGTCATGAACATTTCTATCTTCTAAAAACAAGGAATATCAGCCTGTTGTGATAAAAGGTGACCCTCATACTTCACAGAGATTCTACAAAACTGACCTTTTAAAAATCAGTTTTAGACTATTTTCTTTAGTCTTTTGTCATATTTTTCCTGGAGACTTCCAAAGACAATGATCTCATCCAGATATATCAACACTTGAAGGTAGTTCATGCCTCCTTTTAGAAAAGCAGATCAAAGAACCTGTGATAGCAGGCCCTCCTGTGCATGTCGGGGTGCTTGCTTTTACATATGGAAATAGCCAGTATACAAGCCCAATAGAGGAAAACACTGACTGCTTAACGGACAACCAAAGATACTTTCATCTTTTGGTTTGGTATATTGTTTCACTTTAGTTCTTTACTTCAGAGTACAATGCCAACATTTATCTGATGCACCAGTCAATCTACTGGCTAACATTTCTGTCTTTTTAAAAGAAAACCATTAGAAACTGAATTATAGATAAAAGTTATATCAACATGAAAACAAAAAAAAATGGAAAATATTGTCTTTGATCCAAAAGTTTATTTGAATTTTTTTCCCTTGAAAGTTTTGTGTAATTCAGAATTAGAATTTTATTTCATAGAACTATAGATTTTAAATATTTATGTATTGTTATGTTTTCATGTTGTACAGTTCTTTTATTTTTAGATATGGTTTGTTATTACTTATTTAAAATGACATAACTTTTAGTTCTGATAATTACTAAGGTATGCACTGTAGCGAGAATTATAAACTATTGTATACAAGAAGACAAATGCATTAGAAGTGTAGCTGTGCTATAACCTCAATAAAGATCTTTTGATACCTGAAAAACACGCATACATCTTTGTATTCTTCTTTGTTAACTATCATTAGTTATGCATTTGCATCATTAGACTCTTTGATGGCACCATCCAGCAACAAATTCATAAAATGATCTTAAAGGTCACTCATCATTGACAAAGGGCTTTTTTTTATAAATTTATTTATTTAACTTTTTACATTCATTTTCACAAAATTTTGGGTTCCAAATTTTCTCTCCATTTGTCCCCTCTCCCCACCCCAAAACACCAAGCATTCTAATTTCCCCTATCATCAATCTGCCCTCTCTTCTATCATCCCTCCCTTCCCTTGTCCCCATCTTCTTTTTTGTCCTGTAGGGCCAGATAACTTTCTATTCCCCATTACCTGTATTTCTTATTTCCTAGTAGCAAGAACAATACTCAACAGTTGTTCCTAAAACTTTGAGTTCCAAATAGTTCCCATCCCTCCCTCCCCACCCATTCCCTTTGGGAAGGCAGGCAATTCAATATAGGCCATATCTGTGTAGTTTTGCAAATAATTTTCATAATAGTCGTGTTGTGTAAGACTAACTGTATTTCCCTCCATCCTATCCTGCCCCCCATTGCTTCTGTTCTCTCTTTTGATCCTGTCCCTCCCTGAGTGTTGACTTCAAATTGCTCCCTCCTCCCATTTCCCTCCCTTTCATCATCCCCCCACCCTGCTTATCCCCTTCTCCCCCACTTTCCTGTATTGAAAGATAGGTTTTCATACCAAAAAGAGTGTGCATTTTATTCCTTCCTTTAGTTGCATGTGATGAGAGTAAACTTCAGGTTTTTTCTCAGCTCTCCTCTTTTTCCCTCCACTAAAAAGTCTCCTGCCTGCCTCTTCTATGAGAGATAATTTGTCCCATTCCATTTCTCCCTCTCTCCTCCCAATACTTTTCTCTCTCACCACTTCATTTTTTAAGATATGATCCCATCCTATTTAATTCACTCTGTGCTCTGTCTCTGTGTGTGCGTGCATGTGTGTATGTGTGTGTGTTCGTGCATGTGTGTATGTGTGTGTGCATGCATGTGTATATGTATGTGTGGATGCATGTGTGTGTGCCAGTGTGTGAATGTGTGTGTGCCAGCATGTGCATGTGTGCGTGCATGTATGTGTGTGTATGTGTGTATATGTGTAATCCCACCAACTACCCAGATACTGAAAAGTTTCAAGAGTTACAAATATTGTCTTTCTATGTAGGAATGTAAACAGTTCAACTTTGGTAAGTCCCTCATGACTGCTCTTTGCTGTTTACTTTTTCATGTTTCTTCTCATTCTTGTGTTTGAAAGTCAAATTTTCTTTTCAGCTCTGGTCTTTTCATCAAGAACGCTTGAAAGTCCTCTGTTTCATTGAAAGACGAGTTTTTTCCTTGAAGTATTATAGTCAGTTTTGCTGGGTAGGTGATTCTTGGTTTTAGTCCTGGTTCCTTTGACTTCTGGAATATCCTATTCCACACCCTTCGATCCCTTAATGTAGAAGCTGCTAGATCTTGTGTTATCCTGATTGTATTTCCACAATACTTGTATTGTTTCTTCCTAGCTGCTTGCAATATTTTCTCCTTGACCTGGGAATTCTGGAATTTGGCCACAATGTTCCTAGGAGTTTCCCTTTTTGAATCTCTTTCAGGCAGTGATTGGTAGAGTCCTTGAATATTTATTTTGCCCTCTGGTTCTAGAATACCAGGGCAGTTTTCCTTGATAATTTCATGAAAGATGATGTCTAGGATCTTTTCTTGGTCATAGCTTTCAGGTAGTCCCATAACTTAAATTGTCTCTCCTGGATCTATTTTCCAGGTCAGTTGTTTTTCCAATGAGATATTTCACATTATCTTCCATTTTTTCATTCTTTTGGTTTTGTTTGGTGATTTCTTGGCTTCTCAGAAAGTCATTAGCCTCCATCTGTTCCATTCTAATTTTGAGAGAACTATTTTCTTCAGTGAGCTTTTGAACCCCTTTTTCCATTTGGCTAATTCTGCTTTTTGAAGCATTTTTCTCATTGACTTTTTGAACCTCTTTTGCCAATTGAGTTAGCCTATTTTTCAAGGTGTTATTTTCTTCAGCATTTTTTTGGGTCTCCTTTAGCAAGATATTGACTCATTTTTCATGCTTTTCTTGCACCTTTCTCATTTCTCTTCCCAGTTTTTCCTCAACCTGTCTAACTTGATTTTCAAAATCCTTTTTGAGCTACTGCATGGCCTGAGCCCACTGGATATCTATTTCAGATGTTCGGGATACAGAGGCCTTGACTTCTATTTCCTTCCCTGGTGGTGAGCATTATTCTTCCTCATCTGAAAGGAAAGGAGGAAATATCTGTTCACCAAGACAGTATCTTGTATGGTCTTATTTTTTTTCCCTTTTCTGGGCCTTTTCCCATCCAGTTACTTGACTTTTGAGATTCCTCTCCACTCCCACCTCACCTCCAGATCTGCCCACCTAGTGCTTGCGGTCTGAGATTCAAATGCTGCTTCCCAGCCTCAGGGCTTTCAGCAGGGGAGGGCGGGGCTGCTATTCAGTGAGAGATTAAGTTCAGGTGCTCAGGTGGGCTCAGTTCCCTCAGGGGGTTTATGCGGAGATCTTCAGTAATGGATCCAGGCTCCTGCCTGCTTTCGGACCCCCTGTCCTCTGCTGCCTCCCGATAGTGCCCGAGTTATGGAGACACCCTGCTCCCCTCTCAGGCAGCCCAGAAGTCTCTCTCACTAACCTTTGCACCTGTGGGTTGAGGGACCTGTGCGGCCGCTGGAGATTCCGTCCCTGAAGCCTGCTCAGGTCTGCTCTTCTCGGTACCATGTGGCCAAGGCAGGGCTGGGCTCTGCTCCGGGTCTGGTGCATGATGGACCTTTGGTGTCGGTTTTTCAAGGCTCTCTGGAACAGAAATCTCCTCCACTCTGTTGTTGTGCAGCTTCCACTGCTCCAGAATTTGTTGGGAGTTCCTCTTTACAGGTAATTTGTGGGCTATGGGTTCGGAGCTAGCCTATGTGAATCTTTCTACTCTGCCATCTTGATTCCTTCCCGACAAAGGGCTTTTTATAGATTGTTTCTGATAGAATTGAGAGGATCTCTCTTCTCTCCCTCTCTCACCAACTCTGCCAAGCCCCTTATGCAGGCATAAGACATTGATCTTCAGCAATAGATTATCATACAACTGGCCTTTTGAGGAAAGTGTTACATACATACATACACACACATATGCATATGAAGACATATATACTTATATTCATATGTGTGTTTACACATGCATATAAGTATGTATATAGGCACATATCCATATGCATTTTATCAGAGAAACTTGCTGCAAAGTTGTTTGTCCAGTTCATGGTTTTCCTTCTAATTTCAATTTCATTGAATTTTATACAAAAAACTTAAAGTTTTCTAATTTTTTTCTGTGATCTTTATTCTTTTTGGGTCATGAATTCTTCCTTTATCAATAGATATGAAAAGTAATTTCTTCTTGTTCCTCTTATTTCTTTATGATGTGACCTTTTAATCTTAGTCACACATCAATTTGGAGTTTAGTCTGAAATTTGCATTGGGATATTGATCTAAATCCATTTTCTCTCAGAGTGCTTTCCAGTTTTCTCTGTAGTTTTTCTCAAATAGGAATTCCTTACCCTAGTGGGTGGGATCTTTAGGTTTATTGAACACCAACTTACTAGTTTCCTTTGCTTCTACATGTTTTGTACCTATTCTTTTTGGTGATACACCTCTCTATTTTTTTTTTAGAATTCTTATTCTGAATTTAACCAACATCAAATAAAATTAGTAGTTCCATCTAAACAGTAGATTAGAAAAACATAGGATTGAAACATGAAATAATAATCTTAGACTAACCGTCTTATAAGTCAAAATAAAAATGTAGTTTCAAACACGTACCTTGTATGTGGTTATATCATCATTTTCATTCACTAACATTACAGTTCTATTGCATAAGTCTTCCACCAGTAGCTCAGGGATATGAACTACTACCAACATACTCTTTCGATCTTGATTTTATTCGGAATTCTTGAGTGCTTGAACAATTCTGGTAAAACAAAGAGTATCTTTTTATGGAATCATATTGAATCCATTGTTTTCAAGATGGCTTTACAATGTTCCAACTTTATCATGATGTTTTTCAAAGATTTCATAACACCCTGATTTTTACATGCTTGGTTGACCCAAATGTCAGTGTTCTTAGAAACATTGAATCCAAAATAATAGTTTTAAAGATTCATTCTCCAAGTATCCCATTCTCAGTCCATCAGGCTTATGGATGACACTAATTTGAAGGGTATACATGTCTGAGAGTTTCAAGATCAAACTTCAAGATGAAGAATAAATTTTCCTTATGTAGTGTGCTTCTTGAAGAAAAAAAAAAGAGTATTGTTTCTGTGTAGTATCCATCTGGAATGCAAAACAAATGAGTGACTCAGTACAGTGTTGACCAAAAGTGGTTCACTTGTTTAATAGTACGTGAAGGATGTTTGCCTTCCTAGGGATTAGATGCCCCTAGAGACAGTGATCTGGGAAGGAATAAGCATCATCTTCCTGTGGGAGCCAGAGTTTTCATAAAAATATCAGAAAGTTGTTTTGATAGTACCCCCAAATTTTTGTTACTTTTAGGGTAATTGTTGGGTTGTAGGTTATTTTGATGAATTATGTGTTTCCTGTATATTTTGTTCATAATTGACCTTTTTTATAAGTAACAATATTTTATTTTTCCCAATTACATTTAAAAACAATTTTTTAATATTTGTTTTGTTTTATTTAATTTGAGTGCCAAATTCTCTTTCTCCCCCCTCACTTATTGAGAAGGCAAGCAATTTGATATAGGTTACATATATTTAGTCATGAAAAAATATATTCGTGTTAGGCATGTTGTGAAAGAAAATCAGACAAAAAACCTCGAGAAAATAACTAAAGAAAAAATAACCTTGGATTTGCATTCAGGTTCCATTAGTTCTTTTTCTGGAGAGGAATAGAATTTTTCATCGTAAGTTTTTGGGAATTGTCTTGGATCATTGTATTGTATTTTGCCTAGCCCAGTCTGTTCTATTATCCTCCCTTTCTCTTATCCCCTTTCCCTCATACTTTTCTGCAGGATAAAATAGATTCCTATATCCAACTGTGTGTATGTTATTCCTTCTTTGAGCCTATTTGAACCCACTCATTTTCCTCCATACCTCCCCATCTTCCTCTCTGCTGTAAAAGCTGTTTCATGCCTCTTTTATGTCACATAGTTTATTTCATTCTACCTGTCCCTTCTCCCCTTCTCACAATGCATTCCTCTTAATCAATATTTAATTTATTATTATTATTATTATTTAGAAAATCATCACATCACATTAAAATCACACCTTGGTCTTGTCTATATACTCCTTCCAATAATGAGAAAATTTCAAGTACAATTTTCCCATGTAGGAGTGTGAACAGTTTAACCTTATTGAAACCCTTTCCTTTTTTCCTCTTTTCTCTTTCCTTTTGCTGACTTATTTATGCTCCTCTTGAGTGTTGTGTCCGAAAGTCACAATTTCTATTCAGTTTTGCTTTTTTTTAACAGAGATGCTTAAGTCTTCTATTTCAATAAAAAAATCATCCTCGCCCCCCCCCCTTTAAAGGATTATAACCAGTTTTTATGGGTAGGTTGTTCTTGGTTTTAATCCTAGCTTCTTTGCCTTCTGGAATATCATGTACCAAGCTTTCTGTTACTTCAAGATGGAAGTGGCTAAATCTTGTGTGATCCTGACTCTGGCTTCATGATATTTAAGTTATTTCTTTTTGGATGTTTGCAATCTTTTCTCCTTGACCTGGGAATTCTAGAATTTGACTATAATTTTCCTGGGACTTTTCATTTTGGGATCTCTTTCAGGAGATGATTAGTGAATTTTTTCAGTTTCTATTTTGCCTTCTGATCTACGTTATTGGGGCAGTTTTCCTTGACAGTTTGTTGAAATATGATGTGTAGACTTTTGTTTTTATCATGGTTTTCAATAGTTCTTTTTCTTCAGGCTGTTTTCCAGGTAAGTTTTGAGCCCTATTTTCTCTTGATTTTTTGATTTTGTTTTATTGTTTCTTGGTGGTAATGGAGTCATTAGCTTCCACTTGTCCTATTTGAATTTTTAAGGAATTATTTTCTTCAGTGAGTTTTTGTATGTCTTTTTGCATTTGACCAATTTTATTTCTTAGAGAGTTCTTTAGTTCAGTAGATTTTTTACACCTCATTTTCCATTTGGTCAATTGTGCTTTTTCAGAGATGTTTCTCTTTAGTGGATTTTTGTGCCTCTTTTAATAATTTCGCCAGTTCTGTGGGGTTTTTCTTACAGCATTGATTTCTTCAGTATTTTTGTGCCTATTTTTACCAGTTTGTTGACTCTTTTTCACATTTTTTTCTTGCCTAACTGTCATCCCCACACCAATCCACCTTATCTCTCTTACTTGTTGTTTAAAATCCTTTTTGAGTTCTTCCAGGAATTCTTTTTGGGTTTGTATCCAATTCATATTTTTCTTTGAGCTTTTGTTTATAGTTGCTTTGACTTCGTTATCTTGTTCTGGATTTGTGTCTTGATCCTCTCTTTCATCATAATAACTTGTTACGATCAGGTTCTTTTTTGTTATTTGCTCCTTACCTACTCTTTTTCTTTTTTTTTATTTTGCATTGAAGTTGTACTCTCTTCCTAAGGTGGAGTGTGGCACTGTCCCAAGCTTCAGGCCTTTCTTTTTTATGTTTTCAGAGCTATCTTTGTGAGTCTGTAGGTTTTTAGTTCTTCCAAGGCAATTTTATATAAGGAGAGGTGCGGTCACCACTTTCCTGGCCTTTGCTCTGTTTTTTTATCCAGTAAGGAATCTTCCTTCTAGCATTCTTCCTGGCCCTGAGACTGTGACCAGGTGCTCTACTCTCTTGCAGCTGTTATTTCTGATAATCTTCTATGACTTGGAATTGAGTCAAGGGTCTCTACTTCTCCGTTAGAAATTATAAGCACGTCTACCTCCCCACCCCCACCTGGTTTCTTGCTCTCCTGTGCCTCCAAGTACTATCACTCGTTTTGGCCTGAGGAGTGCAACTGTGTATGAGCAATTAAACAGGGTCTTGAGCCTGATGAAAGCAAAGGTACCCCTACAATCTTCTTCCTACCAGTTGTTCAATCTTCACCCCACCTCCCATAATACACATGGTCTGAGAGCTCTCTTTAAAGCTGTTGCTGCTGCTGACAATATAGCTGCATCCAATGTATAGTTTACGTTTCTGTTGCTGTGCTCCTGGGGCCCATAACCACTCTAGTGAAACAGACTCTTTGTACTCACCTCCAAAGTTATCTTGGTCTGCAAAGTTATTTTATCCAACCTTTTATTGATTCTGCCACTGCAGGCTTTTATTTGAGGTGTCATTTAGAGTTGTTTGGAAGAGTGTTTTGGAGAGCTCAGCTGAGTGCTTCTCTACTCTGACATCTTGGCCCCAACTCTCAGATTCCTTACTTCTCATGATATTCCAGTGAGTAGAAGACAAGACTCCAATATACATTTGGCACCTTGATAATTTGTATGGGAAATGAGGAAACCTTGTACTTACTTTTGGGAGAACATATAAATGTGAACTAAGCAAAGAAAATGCTGGGGCTTTTTCTGGAGGTGCCAAAGGTAGGAGGAGCAAGATGAAATGACAAACTGGTCATCTTGGAATCAGTCCACAGGATTCAAAATGGTTCCAGAATCCTTAGCCAAAATGCTTACATATGCTATATAATTCTGATAACAATACTTCAGATTATTACTCCTAATGTATAGATGAATCAACTCAGTCTCAGAGAATTAAGTATCTTATCCAGGACCTCATAGCTAATAAATGTGAGAAAGATTTGCACCCAAATGTTATTGATTCAAAGTGAAATACTCTAAACTGAATTGATACACAGTTAGCATTTGAAAGAACATTGTCCTTAAAAGAACATTAAATGGAAGAATGTGGTGAAAGTCCTTTAAGAATTACATGTTGACTTTCCCCCTATCTACAAGCATATCTAGAGATTTTTTGCATTTTCATTATGCCCAAAGGGTACAGATATTTTAATAATACTTTGAACATAGTTGCAGATTGCTCTCCAAAAATGACTGAATCAATTCACAATTCCACAAACAATGAATTGACATCCCATTTTTTCTCTACCTCAACATTGTTTTAATATACATTTCTCTAATCAATAATTATTTACAGAATTTTTATATGACTATGAAGTGTTTAGATTTCTTTATTAGAAAACTGCCTCTTCCTATCCTTTGACCATTTATCAGTTGGGGAATGACTCTTATTCTAATTATTATTTGCGAATTTCCCTCTGTCTTATTTTTACTCGCTATTTTCCTTCACAGATTCTGTCTTTACCCTGTACCTTTTCCCTTTACTCTCTTATTTCTGGTTTTACCTACCCCTCTAACATTCCCTCCTTATCTCCCCCCCACACTTTCCTAATCTTATTTTTTACATCCTTTTCAAAATCCGTTCCCCTCCCTAACCTCCAGTTTTCTAAGCTCTCTAGAAGTTCAGAATACTTCTAAAAGGGGGGGGGGGCGGAGCCAAGATGGCGGAGTAGAAGGACGCACGTTTATGAGCTCCGAAACCAAAGCCCATAGAATTAATGTAAAAAGAGTCCCCCATAGCTTCTGGGTGAATACAAGGTGTGCAGAAGCAGAGTGGAAGAGATTTCCGTTCCAGGGAGCCCTGAAGACCCGTCCCCAGGGTCCAGCGCGCCCCGGAAAGTGGACCCGACCCCCAGCGCTGCCCTGGCTGAGGCCCCAGAGAAGCTGATCCGAGCAGGCTTCAGAGACGGAAGCTGAAGCAGCCGGGAAAGTCCCTCCGCCCACAGAAGCTACAGGTCAGTGAGAGAGGCCGGGCTGAAGGAGAGGGGAAGCGGGGCATCTCCGTGACTCGGGCCCCCTCGGGAGGAAGCGGCGGCAGCGGGGACGGGGGGCAGGAAGCGGCGGAGGCAGAGGTGTGGGCGGCGGCTGAGGCGGCAGCGGACCGGGACTCAGGAATCCCCCAGCAGCAGGCAGGATCTTCATTACGGAAGATTCCTGCATAAAACCGGAGAGAGCTGAGCCTGGGAGATGGCCCTGCCCCCAACCCGCTCTGTTACTGAAGGCTTCTGCTTAAAGCCCCTAAGGGAGCGGGATTTGGGAGGCGGGCCCCCACCCCGCCCCCACCCGTTCCATTCCTGAAAGTCTCTGCATAAAGCCCCCGAGGGATCAGTTTTTCTATATTCTCTCCAACACTAGCTTGTCACTTTCTCCTTCTTTACCTCAACATTGCCATCAGGGAAAGATTTTAATATACATTTCTCTAATCAATAATTATTTACAGAAAAAATATTTTTATATGACTATGAAGTGTTTAGATTTCTTTATTATAAAACTGCCTCTTCCCTATCCTTTGACCATTTATCAGTTGGGGAATGACTCTTATTCTAATTATTATTTGCAAATTTCCCTCCATCTTATTTTTACTCGCTATTTTCCTTCACAGATTCTGTCTTCACCCTGTACCTTTTACCATGAGTGAACCTTTACTCTCTTATTTCTGGTTTTACTTACCCCTCTAACATTCCCTCCTTATCTCCCCCCCACACTTTCCTAATCTTATTCTTTACATCCTTTTCAAAATCCCTTCCCCTCCCTAATCTCTAGTTTTCTAAGCTCTCTAGAAGTTCAGAATACTTCTAAAGGTCTTCAGATGTACACTTTGTTTCCTCTTCAACACAGATGAAAATAAGATTCCAACATTACCTGCCCTCCACCCCCACCTGTTTCCTCTGTATTAAATTTTTCTTTCACAACACATTTTCATGAGACAATTGCTTCACTTTTATTTTTTCCTACCCAATTTTTTAAAAGAATCTCCCCATCATGCACAACTCAGTCACAACCTTTCAAATGATCTCAGTAATGATAACAGTTTTAAGATACTGATAACATTTTCCTATAGTATAAGTAAACAGTTTGACTTTCCCAGTGTCTTTAATGATTTCCTTACATTTCTTCTGGATCTTTTACATCTTTCTTCCAGTGAATTCTGCTTTGTTACAATGCCTGAAAGTCTTTTATCCATTTTTCAAATATCCATTTTTTAAAAATTCAATATTATACTCAACTTTACTAAATAAGTTATTCTTGAATGCAAACTCAGCTCCTTTGCTCTTTAAAAAATAATGTCTTAAGATTTGCAGTGTTTTATTGTATAAGCTTCTAGGTCTTGCAAAATCCTGAATTCTTTTTACAGTATTTTTTTCTTGTTGATTGCAATATTTTCTCTTTAACCTGGGAATTTTGAAATTTGGCTATGACATTTATGTAAGCTTTCTTACAAGGATCTCTTTCACATCAAGATTGGTGGATTTTTTTCTACTTCTACTTTGCCTTCTTGTTCTATAAATTCAGGACAATTTTCCATAACTTCTTATAATTTTGTATCCAGATTCATTGTGCCTCAAGAGACCACAAGGAATGCTTTAAGTCCTTGTATTGCAGTGAAGTACTAAGTCGACCAGAAAAATTCCTCACACACTGTGGTTTTTGTTGTGTACAAGGTTCTCTTGGTTCTGCTCCTTTCACTCAGCATCAGTACATATAAGTCTTTCCAGGCCTCTATGAAGTCTTTCTCTTCATCATTTCTTATGACACAAAAGTATTCTATTACATTCATATACCACAATTTATTCAACCATTCCCCATTTGATGGGCATCCATCTCCTTGATTTCCAGTTTTTGGCTACCACAAAGAGAGTTGTTATCAATATTTTTGTATATGTGGGAGCCTTTCCCATTTCTATGATCTCTTGGAGATATAGTCCTAGAAGTGGTATTGCTGGGCCAAAGGGTAAGTAGATTTTTGTAGCCCTTTGGGAAAAGTTCCAAATTGCTCTCCAGAATGGTTGGATCAGCTCACAGCTCCACCAACAATGAATTAGTGTTCCAACTCTCTCACATCTTCTCCAACATTTACCATCTTCCTGTTCTGTTATGTTAGCCAATCTGATAAGTGTGATGTGGCATTTCAGAGTTGTTTTGATTTGCATCTCTCTAATCAATAGTAATTTAGAACATTTTTTCATATGACTATAGGCAGCTTTAATTTCTTCCTCTGAAAACTGCTTGTTCGTATACTTTGACCATTTATGAAGCGGGGAAAGAATTGTATTCTTGCATATTTGACTCAGTTTTCTATATATTTAAATGAGGTCTTTGTCACAGGCACTAGCTGCAAACATTCTTTCCTGGTTTTCTGCTTCCCTCCTAGTCTTGGTTGCATTGGGTTTTGGTCGTGCAAAAACTTTTCAATTTAATGTAATCAAAATTATCCATTTTGAACTTCATAATGTTTTCTATCTCCTGTTTAGTCAAAATTGTTTCCATTCTCCACAAATCTGAAAAATACACTATTCCTTCCTCCACTAATTTGTTTAGAGTGTCTATCTTTATACCAAGATCATGTACCCATTTGGACTTTATTCTTGTTTGCGGTGTCAGGCATTGGTCTATGGCCAGTTCCCATCACACTGTTATCCAGTTTTCTCAGCAATTTTTGTTGAACAGTGAGTTCTTATCCCAGAAACTGGGCAAAGATTCCATTTTGGGCATGTGAACTTGTGACCACATGATTACTCTTTAGGATAGAAGTGATTTTTTTTCCCCTCAGAATCTTCTTCTGAATGTGAACACAGATCTTTTACATCAAAGTAACCATCAATGGTGAGATTCTTTTTCCTTTGCTAGCTCATTTTTATTTTTAATTTGTCTTGTTTTATTTTTAGCAGCTTAATATTATCATCAGTTTTTCAATCCCAAGTTGTAGGTGATATTGCCAGAGACCTTCTTACTGATGTTTTCTGAATTATGTCCAGGGGCTCAACCTCAGGGTCTCCTCTCTTTCTCTCCTAAGCTCCAGCCACATTGACCTGAAAATGTTCGTGCTCCCTATGGTACCAGACTCAACAAACTTGTGCTTCCTCTTCCTAGCCCACGGACATAGCCAGGGATCATATCTGATCAGCACTGCTAGACCACGTTTATGGAAAAAGTAGCAGGTCCTTCAATTTTCCCTCACATGAGAAAGAGGAAACAAAATGAGAAGACAGAGAGAGAGAGAGAGAGAGAGAGAGAGAGAGAGAGACAGAGAGAGAGAGGAGAGAGAGAGACAGAGAGAGAGACAGAGAGAGAGACAGAGAGAGAGAGAGACAGAGAGAGAGACAGAGAGAGAGAGAGAGAGAGAGAGAGAGAGAGAGAGAGAGAGGGAGAGAGACAGAGAGAGAGAGAGACAGAGAGAGAGAGAGAGAGACAGAGGGAGGGAGGGAGAGAGAGAGAGAAGACAGAGAGAGACAGAGAGAGAGAGACAGAGAGAGAGAGACAGAGAGAGAGAGAGAGAGAGAGAGAGAGAGAGAGAGAGAGAGAGAGAGAGAGAGAGAGAACAAATAGTTTGCCTTTGCTTCATTCTGCATTCAGACTTCATAGTTCTGTTTCCAGATGTGGATAAAATTTTCCATCTTGAGTCTTTCAGAATTTGTCCTTGCATTGCTGAGAAGAGCTAACTGAGTCTATCAGAGTTTGTCATCCCACAATGTTGCTGTTACTGTCTTCAAGGTTCTCTTGGTTCTGCCCATTTCACTCAGTATCTGTTTTTTGAAGTCTTTCCAAGTTTTTCTGAAATCTGCCTGTTAGTCATTTCTTATAGCACAACAGTGTTCAATTACATTCATATATCACAACTTCATTCCCCAGTTGATGGGCATCCCATCAATTTCCAATTCTTGGCCATCACAAATAGGGCTACTTGTATACATGGGTCCCTTTTCCATTTTTATGATCTCTTTGGGATACAGACCTAGAAGTGGTATCTGCTGGGTCAAAAAGCAGCATCTGGTATTTTTTAGATGAAATTTCATGAGGGAAAAAGTTTGTGAAGTAAAATTTCCTGGGGTGAAATTTCTTGGGACTGTGAATGATGTGAAAGTTGATGCCAAGTTTTCTTCTCTAAAGACCTATTATTAGTTGATTCAGTGGTATCAGTCTGGAGGTGTTCACACTTCAATCATTCCAAACCTCAACCACTGGAATCTTCTCTGAGGTCCTCTCAGGGTATTTTATGAGGACAACTGCTTTATCCCTTTATTTCTGCTGCTCTATGTTCATTCATGGCTATTGCCTGGAGAGGTTGGAAATTTTTGAGCTACTCCACCACCTTCCCAGAATGCCCCTACAGACAGCATTTCATCACCAGTAGGGCAGTGAATCTCAGCTTGTTGTTCCACAGAATCATTTTCAATGTGTGTCCTGAGGTATGATTATATTATTGCCACACCAAAAATGGAACTCACTTTTGAGAAGTTTTTGTAGATGATGTATATGCCAATATAATAGAGTATCAGGAGGATAAGAAAGGAGAGCTTGGCTTTCATTGCTCGAATGTGGACCTCTGTGCTGGGGTCTCTGGAGGTCTTGATCTTGAACTACATACTCTGGATGTGCTTCCACAAGGAGAGGAGTAGCAGGAAACAAGACATGGCAAACAGGAAGGGGGGGAACATTTAGAAACTTTATGCCAATCTGTTCAAAAAAATATTGATTTCTATTCACTTGGACCTCTTGAGATTTATTTCTCTCATTTTCTCTGCTGTTAAGAGTTCTGTTGTAATAAAATTTCTCCAACATTAGAAATTCAGTGGACAAGGAGATGAATAAGAACCCTACCAGAAGTATGAAGACCATTTCCTTGACTCTTCACTTCAGTCAGAAGAAGAAGGAATGGGAGAAATTGGCATCCCTTAGGAAGTAGAAAATGCTGAGGGAGGTGCCAAACTAAAGTCGTGAATTGTGGGAAATTGCCCACAAGAATCCAAAATCTTCTTTTGATTCTCAATTAAACCATCAAGAAACAAAATGATCAGAAAGCTCTTCCACTTCATTATGCATAACAGACTAATTCTGGAGGTGGCCAGGACAACTAGGAAAAGGTCAATTGGTGAGAGTGTCTTACTGTTGACCCAAACAATGCAGCACAGCACTGCATTAATCCATTCCCTAGAACCTTTGTTAGAAACACTCTGACTATCAGAACCAACAGGATTTCCTCTCCATGACTTTCATGTTGGAAAAGAGAACAGTTTGAAGGTTATCACATTTTCTAATATTGCTACTACTACTATTCAGTTTCCAGCCAAAGAGTTTACAGAATGATATACATATGCTTTATACTTGTATTAACTGTAGTATTTTGTCTTATGCCAAAGAATAGAGTCCTGATCAGGTATCTTCATCAGGATCTCTCTTTTGTCTTCCATTGTCTCAGTTAATTCTGTCTGACCTAGACCGAATATCTGTGCATCAGTTCTACTTTCTCCTGTGGGATGATCCTAGGAAAGCTGAGATTTGTTTACTAAGATGCAATGAGCCAGAGGTTGTCTTTCAGTGTTTTGTTCTTTCTGCCTGTGCCTAATGTGAATTCAAATGCCTAAACTATATATGATATGCCTAGGCTACAATTTATAACATAGAAAACTTGGCAAAGTTCTGAATGTGGAGATGAAATTTCATTGCCTTCATCATCATCATCATCATCATCATCATCATCATCATCATCATCATCATCATCACCACCACCACTGGTGTGACCATCAGCACTACTCATAAGCAGTAAGAGATCTGGTCTTGTGAACAACAACACTCAAACAGAAAAGAATAGAGCTCTAAAATATCTTCACATTTACTTATTTAATGAAAATTTTAAAAAATACCAAAAGAGGAGATGAAGCACCGAGTAACTGCTAAGGAGAACTTCTATCTGCAATAAAAAGGGACTCAACCCTAGAAATGTGTAAGAATCAATTATCAAAAAGAGAAATATAATTTGTTTTATTAATCTGATTTCAATAGTTATATATTGAAGGTAAAAATATAATCAACTCCATCTCCAAAGCATCAAGAACAATAAGAAGAAGTCGTCATAATATATTCATCACATATAACGATAAATGAAAATGCTCTGAATTCAATTCATTACAAGGAAAAGAATTATATGTTGGCCCAAGAAACAAATCTTATCCAAATATCCTTAAAACAAATATACAGTGCAAAAAATGTATCTCTAGCTTCAAATTAAGGGGTTGATATAAAATATATCTTGAAGCTACAATTTAGCTAAAAAAAATTAGGAATGGTGATAAGAGGCAACACATGGAAGAAACTGATTTTTTAAAAATCTTTGCTGGAATGAATGAACACACGAGAAAGACGTTGTGATTTGCAAGCATGCATGGTATCTCCGGAAATTTCTCCTCAACAGTGGTGAATATTAGGAGTGAGCTTCTTTATGATCAGTCCACTGGCTTTGAAGAGCAGGGTTGGAGTCTCAGCCTTACCTCACATTACGTGTATAATCTTGAGCATGCCACCTAATCTCTGTGGGTCATAGTTCCATAATCTGTAAAGAGAAGGACTGGAGGTAGATGCTCTCCAAATTACCTTCCTACACTAAATCAATGATGCTATGACTTCATTAAACAAGAAAAAAAGAGCAAGATGGCAGAAAATGAAAGAGGAAAAACATGAAGACTTACTCTTGGATAGAGAAATCTTTGCTGTGTTTAAATATTAGTTTTTACTGATGCCTTTTGTTAGGGTTTTTTTTTTTTACATCATCATGGTTTCTCTCAGTATCCTTCATGTTCCTCCCAAGAATCCACCCAATATTACAAACAGTACTTGCTAAAGAAAAAAGAGGAAAATAAAGAAGGGGAAAATATAAACAAAACTGATGAATACATCAAAAAAGTATGAAAATGGATTAAAGAAAGCCTAGACATTGTGTTTCCAGAAATTATCAAGGAAATCTGCCCTGATATCTTAGGTCAAGAAGATAAAATAGAGATTGAAAAAAAAAATCATCAATCACCTCCTGAATGAAATTCCCAAATGAAATTTCTGAGAAATATTATAGCCAAATTTCAGAACTTTCAGTACAAAGAGAAAATACATTAATCAGTCAGAAATAAACAATTCAAATACTGTGAAGCCACAGTCAGGGTCACACAAAATTTAACAGCTTCCAGGAGATGAGGGCCAGCAATGTGATATTCTAACATGCAAAGGAGCCAGGATTATAGCTAAGAATAACCTACCCGGCAAAACTGAGTATAATACTTCAGGGTGGGGAATGGACATTCAATGAAGTAGGGGACTTTCATGCATTTTTGATGAAAAGACTAGAGCTGAATAGGAAATTTGACTTTCAGATACAAGACTCAAGAGAAGCTTTAAAACGTAAACATGAAAGAGTAATCATATGGGATTCAATAAACTTAAACTAGTTATATTCTCACATGGGATAATGATACATGTAACTCCTAAGAACTTGATCATTATTAGGGTAGCTAGAAAAAGCATACATAAACAGAACACATGGGTGTAAGTTGCTTTTGTTGAAATGATCTCCAAGAAAAGTAAAGGGGAGAGAAGGAAGGGTGCACTGGGAGAAGAGGGAAAAGAGTGTTAGAATGGGGATAATTATCTCACATAAAAAGGCATGCAAAGAAGAACTTTTACAATGGAGGGAAAAGTGAGCAGTTGATTGTCAAGAAAGGCTCTAAGCTCAGGCTCATTGGACTCAGTTTAAAAGAGGGAAGAATACACACACACATACAATCAGTTGTGTATACAAATGTAACTTACCCAACAGGTAAATAGGAGAGGCTAGGAGTAGGGAAAGCGAGGGAAGATTATGGGAGGCAGTGATTAGAAGTAAAATAGACTTTGGAGGGGAGGCAGGATAAAAGGAGAGAGAAAAAGAGAAAGAAACAGAAAAAAAGGAGATGGAGGGAAACATACAGTTAGTAATCATAATTGAATATGAATTCACAAAACAGAAACAGATAGCAGAATTGATTAGAGACTGTAATCCAACAATATATTGATTTCAAGAGACGATATCTGAAACAGAAAGACAGACACAGAGTTCAAGTAAAGAGCTGGAGCAGAATATAATATGCCTCAGTAAAGTAATTAAAAGATGGGGTAGCAATCACGACCTCAGATAAAGCAATTAGTTAAAAAATATCATCAGAAGATACTAAAGACGATGAAGTAATATCAAAATTTTATACAGAAAATTTACCTGATTAAAGGTCTCATTTGTCAAATAGATACTCAATATTGAACTGAGTCAAATAAAAAAATATAAGAACCATTCTCCAATTGTTAAATGGTCAAAGAATATAAATACGCAGTGTTTAGAAGATAAACTCGAAGCCATCTATAGTAATTTGAAAAAAATCTAAATAACTATCAACTACAGAAATGCAAATTAAATAACTCTTATTCGTAAAATAATTATGAATCCCCTCTTACTGCTCTGATTGACTAATATGACAGAAAATGAAAATGACAAACGTTGGAGAGGATGTGGAAAAGTTAGGATATTAATATGCTTTTGGTGGAGTTGTGAACTGATCCAATTATTAAGGAGAGCAATTTTGAACTATTTCCAAAGGGCTATAAAATTGTGTTTACTGTTTGACTAAGCAATAGCACAACTAAATCTGTATCCAAAAGAGATAAAAAGAAAAGGACATATATGTACAAAAATATTTATGGCAACTCTTTTTTTATGGTGGCAAATGAGGGGATGCTCATCAATGGCATAATGACTGGATAAGTTGTGGCATGATTGTGATGGGGGTACTATTGTCCTGTATGAAATTATGAGAGGAGTGTTTTCATAAAAAACAAACAAACAAACAAAACTATCGAAAGTCTTATATGAAGTGATGCAAAGTGACATGAGACCCGAAAGATCATTAAGGCATAGCAACAGCAATGTTGTAATGATGATCAACCGTGAAAGACTTGACTACTCTAATCACTTTGAAAAGACTCATTAAGAAAGAATGCTATCCATCTTCAGAGCGAGAACTAAGGAATTGAGTGAAAATCGAGGTAAAGTTTTCACTTTCTTTTCCTTGCTTTGTTTGAAATATGACTAATATGTAAATACGTTTTGAATGATTTCACATTTATAATTGATACATTGCTTGTCTTTTGGGTGGACAGGGGAGGCATGGGATAGAAGGAGAGAATTTGGAACTTAAAATATAAAGAGTAGAATATTTAAACAAATAATATTTTTTAAAGTATAAAAGTATGTGCCAAAGGGCCTTGTTTGTGAATTCCCTGCCTCTACAAAAAAAAGGAACGAAGTAATTTCTCATTATCTCTTCTTCGAAGCCATACTTGCTATTTATAATTTTGTAACATTCACTTTTGATTCTTTTATCCTATGTGTACTTGCCTTTCCTTTTATATTATTGCAAACTTTGTGTCTATTGTTTGCTTGGCTCTGCATTAATACATGTTGATCTTTTTATGTTTCTCTGTACTTGGCACACTCATTATTTCTTACAGCCCAACAACATTCCAACATTCCATAATAATAGACAAATAACAATTTATTTAGCCATTCCCTAATCTATGGACATTTACTTGTTTACATTTCTTTGCTCCCCCAAAATTTCTGCTACATATATTGTGATACATATGAGATTTTTTCCTGTCAGTGCTTTCCTTGGAGTATAAGCCTAGCAACAGAGCTTCTGTGTCAAAGAGTATGGACATTTTGGGCACTTTGTGTGATTACAAATTCCTTTTCAAAATAGATATATTGATTCATAGCTCCACTCACATTGAAGTAATGTGGTAATTTTCCCCCAGCCTTGCCAACATTGAATATTTTACCTTCTGTAATTGCTTCTATTCCTTTCTTGGTTAAGAATTCATCTCATCAGGAACTGTGAGAGGCAGATGATCTGTTTCTCTTCTAATTTTTCATATATTATGATCTTTAATATTATGGTCCTGCATATTTAGGATATATTGTGTCATATGGTATAAATATTAGTTTAAGCCAAATTTCTGTCAATTGAATACTGAATGCATTATTAATTGAATTATCTTTTTAATTCTTCTAGACCAAGAGAATTTTTTTAACATATAAAAATATTTGAAGATAATCCTCTATTTCATTTAAATTTTCAGTTTTGCTAGCATAAAATTGGATAGAATAGAATCTTGTAATTCTTTAATTTCTTTTCTTTGTGTTGGAGTTCCTCCTGGTTCATTTTTATTGTGTTTTATTGTCATCCCCCTTTTAAAAAGAAAAATCAGTTAAGCAAAAAAAAAAAATGACCAATTTTGTCAGGTCTCCAAAAAATTTTTAATTTTCTTGATTATTTCTGTAATATTTTTTGGTAGTTTTTTACTCTACTTTTAAAATTTTCATTTTTTTCTTACTTTGGATTTATTTATTCACTTTTTAATTTTTATCACATATTTAGTTAGTTACTATCCCATTTTCTACTGTGCTATTTTATATGTTTTGAGGACTGCTTTTGCTCTAATTGTTTCTATGATTTTTTCTTTGACATTTTTAAAATTTTATTTTTTGGAATGAAGCATTTTCATAACACAGTGCAATAAAAAGGTGATTGTACATAAATCTACTATGCACACATATTTCTTTCAAATGTGCAACAAAATTATCATTTAAATTTCTTTTTTTCTTTCCTCTCCTTTCCCTTGCCCTAAAGATGGCTACCATTGGACAAACACACACATATTTGTATATATACATATGCAAAATATATATTACACATAGGTATATATTATGCACATATGTATACATGCACAATACACATATAACATACAATATATTTTACTCATATTACATATATAACGTATGTATATATGCATACACACATACACACACATGTATACATAAAATTATCCTATACATACTTTCTGTTAATTCTCTGAATACAAATAGAATCTTATTTCATATGTCCTTTAGAGTTAATCTGGGTATTTATAAGAGACAAAATAACAGGGATGTACACATTGATAATGAGGTTGAAGCACACATTGCCAGAGCTGGCTCTCTGTTTGGGAGGCTCCGAACGAAAGTTTGGGAGAGAAGAGGTATTAGACTAACTACAAAACTGAAAGTCTAAAGAGCCGTTGTTCTGACCTAGTTGTACGCTTGTGAAACCTGGACGGTATCCCAGCACCATGCCAGGAAAACGAATTGCTTCCATTTGAATTGTCTTAGGAAGATCCTGAAGATCATCTGGCAGGCAGGACAAAGTCCTTGCTTGAACTAAACTGCCAAGCATTCACACTCTGCTTCAGAGAGCACTAATCCAATGGGTTGGCCATGTTGTTCAAATGCAAAAATACCCGTGCAAAAGGACTGTTTTGTTGAGAGCTCACATAGGGTAAGCGTTCACATGGTGGTAAGAAGACATGAAATAAGGACACTCTCACGGTCTCTTTCTCAAGAACTTTGGAATTGATTGCTGTGCTCTATGAGCAAAACAGAATTGAAACAGTTTAAAGTAAGGGCAGTTAGCTGGTGTAAGGAATAGAGCACGAGTCCAGGAGTCAGGAGGATCTGAGTTCAAATGCGGCCTCAGACATTTGACACTTGCAAGCTGTGTGACCTTAGGCAAGTCACTTAACCCCAATTGCCTTGACATCTCCCTCCAAAAAAAATCTCCTAGGAAATTCAGGATGAGCAAATTTAGAGTATATTTGGGAACATTTTTGCCAGATACTATTTGTGCCAAACTTGTGGTAGAGCACTTCAAGGTCTTATTAGTCTGATCAGCCAAAGTTGGACACGTTGAAACTTGATTCTAGCACAGTGATGTCATTTTGGTCTTCTTTGAGAACGAAGGACAAGCGTCAACCAACTATTTGTTCAAAGTCATTCTGAAAACAATGTTGTATACAATTACTGTATACAGTGTTCTCTTGGTTCCGCTCATTTTTCTTCAAGTCTTTCCATATTTTTCTAAAATCATTCAGCTTATCATGTTATAAGCACAGTAGTATTCCATTACAATCATGGACCACAACTTATTCAGTCATTCCCTAATCGATGGAAATCTCTGTGATTTCCAGTTTTTTGTGACCACAAAGAGAGCTTCTATAAACATTTTAGGACATATAAGTTATTTTTCTTTTTATTCCCTAATCATCTTTGTAAATAGACTAAATAGTGGTATTGCTGTGCCAAAGGATATAACATGAAACTAAGCCAAAGACTTGGCTCCCTTCCCAGTGTCAATTCTGCAAATACCATCACAATACATAATAACAAATGAAACTATCCAAGTTAATAGTAAATGGAAATCAAAGAAATTCAAATTAGATTATACCAGACAACATATAGAGATAACAATTTCTTCCACTGAGAGTGAGAGAGTTCCTGATCTCACCCAAGGGGAAATTCCCTGAAGTCTTTAGTGTAGTAAACTGGGGATAGGGACGTTAATGGGGTGCTGGCTTCTCAACACATCAGCATCTTGCTGTGGTCTTTCTGTACTCCCAGGACCTGTCCTGACGAGAACCTGGAACATTTTGTGCCCTTTCTTGCACTTGAAAACCACAATAAGGAACTTCTATCTCCCAAACTCACAACTCCATTCCTTAAACAAAAACAGAGTTATCTGGTGATCATTCTCCATGGATGGTGAGAATCTTATGTGAATTGGCAATTTGGGTTGCACAATAATTTGTTCAGTTCTAAATTTTCTGCATTTTTTGCAAAATTTTGCATTTTCTGCAAAAATAGCGTTGGGAAATGAAAATTAAATCCTCTTACTGTAATTGTTATTAGTTGTACATTTTTGTAATTAATTTCTCCTTTGTGAATTTAGTGTACATATCTTTACCATTGTATCACTGTTTACTTGATTGTCTTTATCTTATTTACACTATATGTAATACTTGTATTGGTTCACTATGTTACTTAAAGATGTAATAGTTTACATTTTTATTTCTATGGATACTATGATTTTTTGCTTTGTCAAATGACAAGATTTCAGCCTCTGCCTTTTCAGTCAATAAACATTTATTGAGTACCGCCTATGTACCTATGTAGTATCTACTGCGATAAGTGCTGAGCTTACAAAAAGTAAAAGACAATCCTTACCCTCAAAAAATTTACAGTCTAATAGGGATGACAATATGTAAACAGATGTCTACAACACCAGCAGGTTAAATATGAAATAATTAACATAGGAAAGGAATGAGAATTAAGAGAAGCTTGGGAAGGTTCCTTGTATAGAAGATAGAATTTTATTTTATTTTTTAAATTAGTTTATTTATTTTAGTTTTGAACATTCATTTCCCAAAGATTTTGAGTTCCAAATTTTCTCCCCATCTCTCCCCTCTCCCACCCCAAGGCACCGTGCATTCTGATTACCCCTTCTCCCAAACTGCCTTCCCTTCTCTCACTCCCCTCCCTTCCCTTATCACCATCTCCTCTATTTTCTTTTAGGGCAAGATAGAATTTTATATGCCATTACCTGTAATTCTTATTTCCCAGCTGCATGTAAAAACAATTTTTAACATTCATTTTAAAAACTTTGAGTTCCAACTTCTCTCCCTTCTTCCCTCCCCACCCATATCCATGGAGGAAGTAAGCAATTCAATATAGGTTATACATGTGTAGTTATACAAAAGACTTCAGTAAAAGTCATGTTGTGAAAGACTAACATATTTTCCTCTATCTTACCTTCTCCTCATTTATTCTATTATCTCTTTTAACCTTGCCACTCTCCAAAAATGTTTAGTTCTAATTGCCCTTCCTCCTATTTGAACTCCCTTCTATAAATGCCCACCCCCACTCCACTTATCCCCTTCTCCCCTACTTTCCTTTAGTGTAAGATAGATTTTCATACCAAATTGAGTGTGTTTGTTATTGCTTCTTAAGCCAGATGTGATGAGAGTAAACTTCACTTTTTCCCTCTTACCTCCTCTTTTTCCCCCTCCACTGGAAAAGCTTTTTCTTCCCTCTTTTATGAGATGATTTGCCCCATTCTATTTCTCCCTTTCTCCTCCCAATATATTCCTCTCACCCCTTAATTTTGTTTTTTTTTTTAGATATCATCCCTTCCTATTCAGTTTACCCTGTGCCCTCTGTCTGTATTTACATAATCCTTCCAAGTATCCAAATACTGAGAAAAGTCTCAAGAGTTACAAATATCATCTTTCCATGTAGGAATGTAAACAGTTCAACTTTAGTAAGTCCCTTATGATATCACTTTCATGTTTACCTTTTTGTGTTTCTCTGTTTCTTGTGTTCAAAAGTCACATTTTCTATTCAGCTCTGGTCTTTTCATCAAGAATTCTTGGAAGTCCTCTATTTCATTGAGTGGGAATTTTTTCCCCTGAAGTATTATACTCAGTTTTACTGAGTATGTAATTCTTGGTTTTAATCCTAGCTCCTTTGACTTCTGGAATATCATATTCCCAGCCCTTTGTTCCCTTGACATAGAAGCTGCTAGATCTTGTGTTATCCTGATTGCATTTTCTCAATACCAGAATTGTTTCTTTCTGGCAAGTTATGATATTTTCTCTTTGATTTGGGGACTCTGGAATTTGGCCACAATATTCCTAGGAGGTTTTCTTTCCAGATCTCTTTCAGGAGGTGATTAGTGGTTTCTTCGAATATTTATTTTACCTTCTGGTTCTAGAATATCAGGGCAGTTTTCCTTGATAATTTCATGAAAGATGATGTCTAGGCTCGTTTTTTTATCATGGCTTTCAGGTAGTCCCATAATTTTTAAATTGTCTCTCCTGGATCTATTTTCCAGGTCAGTTGTTTTTCCAATGAGATATTTCATATTGTCTGCTATTTTTCCATTCCTTTGGTTTTGTTTTATAACTTCTTAATTTTTCATACAGTCATTAGTTTTCATCTGCTCCATTCTAATCTTTAAGGAATTATTTTCTGCAGAGAGCTTTTGGATCTACTTTTCCATCTGGCCAATTCTGCTTTTTAAGATATTCTTCTCCTGACTGGATTTTTGGATATCTTTTGCCACTTAGGTTAGTCTATTTTTTAAAATGATAGTTTCTTCAGTATTTTTGGGGGTCTCATTTAGCAATCAGTTGACTCATTTTTCATGATTTTCATGCATCACTCTCATTTCTCTTCCCAATTTTTGCCCTACTTCTCTTACTTGAATTTCAAAATCCTTTTTGAGCTCTTCCATGGCCTAAGACCAATTCATATTTTTCTTGGATGCTTTGGATGGATGAGCTTTGACTTTGTTTTCTTCTGTTTGAATATTTCAGCCTTCCTTGTAACCAAAGTAACATTCTGTACTCTGATTTTTTTTCCAGTTGTTATTCATTTCCCCAGTCATTTACTTGATTTCTGAGCTCTTTGTCAAGGTAGGTCTCTGCTTCCAGTGGGAGTGGGGGAGTATATTTTCAGCTGCTTGGTCCTTCCATAATCTGTGGAACTAGAGCTTCAGAAACAGTGGCTGCAGTTGCCCCTGCTGCTGCTATGGTTGCCACGGGTTCCTCCATCCCCTACCCTCTCTGTTGCTCTGGGACTGGGGCCAGATCACTCCACTCTCCTGCACTGATCCCATAAGTTTTCCTACTGACCTTCCAATTTATTCTTAGTGTTTTGGGATCATGAAGTGTGGAAATCACCACAGATGTGAGAGATTTAGTCTCCCCAAGACTGGCTCAGGTACTCTCTGTGCCAACACAGCCTACACTGAACTGTGCACTGCTCCTAGCATTGTGTGCTAAGACACTTCCTGGGCACCTTCCAGACTGTCTTTAGCTGAAGATTTGATTTACTCCATCATTCTGTGGGTTTTGCAGCTCTAGAATTTGTAGAGAGCCATTTTTCAGGTATTTGGCTGGGCTTGGTGGGAAGACTCTTGAAAATCCGTGCTGTTACTCCATCATCTTGGCTTCACCCACCAAACATGGGATTTTAGTAGGGACTTAAAGAAAGTCAGAGAACTTAGTAGGCAGCTTAAAAGAGATAGGCTATTTCAGGCATGGGAGACATCAGAAGAAAAGAATGTCTTTTTAAAACTCATTTGATGAATGATGATTTTGTTTTATGCTTCCCATTTTCATTCCATATGTCATTAAGTTTTCAGATGTGTTTTTTGTGAATAACAGCTTTTGGAATCTTATTTTATTATCCTTTGGACAATTCTCTTTCATATTATGGTAGTGTTTAGTATATTAGCACTTAAAATCATAAGTTATGAGGTCTCAAAGGTTGAGTTAGAGTTGTAACAAAATTTCTGAGGTTTAGGCTGGATTTATAATATTGTAATTATTATCGTTACCACTGCCACCATCATCATATTGTCACTCTTCCTCAGATGAGGATTCTAAGGATCACAGAGCTTAAAGGAGTTGCCTATAGTCACACAGCCAGTAAGTGACAGAGTTCATCATTGCACCAAAGTCTTCTTGATTCCAGTTCAGCGTTTAGAATCATAGTTAATTGGTCAGAATGAAAGAGCTTGGTAATGTTCTTCAAGGACTCCAATGTGACTTCTTTCCCCCTAAAACATGCCAGATGGTCCTTAGAGGTACCCAAAGGGTTTGTAGATGACTTCTTCCCTGGCAATAGCTTATCAGTGTTGACACCCTCAGAGCAATCTTTCTCAGCTTGCTGTTCCACAGAATCAGGATTATTGAGTGGCCAAAAGGATAGAGCAACATGACATACTAAACTTGGAAACGAGTTTATTCATTTCCTTTGTCACCCAGTTGGCAAGGAAACTCACATAGTATAATGAAAAGAGGATTAGAAAGGAAGACACAGCTTTCATGGCTCTAATATGGGCTTTTGTGCTTGGGTCTCTGAAGCATGTGGCATTGTGCTGCATCTATTGGGTATGCTTCCACAGAGAGAGAATGAAAAGGGAGAAGGAGGTAGTAGACAGAGTAAAAAGAGTAAGACTCAGAAGGCCAAAGAGAATCTGGAACATGAGGAACATACTTCCACTCACATGGACATCCTGAGACACATTTTTCTTCTTTCCTCTACTAAAGTGGTGGCCAAAGTAGTAATGCATTCTCTCTATCACTGGAAAGCCAATGGACAAAGAGATAACCAAGTGCCCCCAAAGAAGCATGAAGATATTCCTGTCAATTCTCCATTTCATCCAGAGGAAAATGGGGTTAGAGAAGTTGCTGATCTTCAGGAAGTAGAAGATGCTGAGGATAGTGGCAAACCAAATAGTTGAAGTGTGTAACAGTACCAAGAAGATATCAATGATTCTTAAATGTTTGAGGATATAAAAAAAGACTAAAATCAAATAGCTATTCCATATTATTCCACATGACAGTCAAAGTCTGGAGATGGACAAACTCATCAGGATGATTGCTTGGTGGCAATTTCTTGCTCTTGACCCAATCGATGCAATTCACCAGAACTATGAATCCATTTACCAGAATGTCCAATAAAAATTCACCAGTTGCAAGAGCCATGTTCTCTCCCCACTACTTACCATGACAGAACAAAAGAGATAACTTCAAAAGTTACCAATATTTATAATACTTTTGATAGTACTGCTGTTGAATTAATTTCTAAGCCAAATGAGTATAGAATGAACTCTCCTTCTGATGCTTGGTGGTGCAATAATTTTTTTTGTCTTGTAATATTTCTATCTCAGGCAAGAAAATGTTTAGTTTTTCTGTTGCAATATCTTCATTAAGTTATCTTCTGTGCCTTTCCCACTGCTCAGTTAAATCTGACCAGCCAAGACACACTCTCTTGGTAACATTTCTATTTCCTCAAGAGAATTGTTTGTGAAAAGGATTTGAGTCTTATGTTAAGATGCAAATGGGGAGAAATGTTCTTTCAACATTTGCCTTGGTGTCTTAGTTTATTTTGTATCCATCACATGAGCTGTGTATGATGAACCTTACCCAATGACATGTAGCATGTGAAATGTAACAAAGCCCTAAATGAAGAGATTTATATTTTACTTCCAACATTTCCCTCCATTCTGAACATTGATATTACCGCCAATTGTTACTAAAATCAAACCCATGCTAGATATTTATGATAAGTCACATTTAGGTTTGAAAATTATAAACGAATTGCAATAAAATGGGCCACTAATCTGGGTAGTTCATGCTCAAAAGAAATTCCTTTCTTTCATTTTTCATAACTGAAACAAAGTAGTATACCATGCTAATTCTTCTAAGAAGACATAGACTTATCATCATGCTGGAAAGCAAGAAATATTTGTCAACCACTATCATTTTCTTGAGTTTTGTACACAACAAGCATATAGAGAAAAGATGATAATAATTCACATTTATGTAGTGTACTCTATTTTTCAAAGTACTTTCTGGGCAGTAACCTTTGGGAGTGTAAATTCAAGGACTATTTTTCCCTCTCTTTACAGGTGATGGAATAATTTTAGGGAGGTGAGATGACATGTCCAGGCATCACAGAACCAAAGTCTAAACTAGGAGTTTGATCCAAGTGTATGCTTATGGACAACTAGCTAGTAGAAGTAATCACCTACTAAAAAAACAACTGATTTATTTTAAAGTAGCATTAAGCACTTTTCCCTTAATCATTTTATCACTATCTAAATTCACAGGTGGGTTTGAATGCTTGGGAATTCAGATCAAGACAGGACTTCATTGTCCCATACTTTATCTTGCCAGGCGATTTTTCGCAAACTTCCTAAGAGAATTGAAAAAAGAATGGCTTAATTTTCTGACATGGCACCAGTAAATTGATCAGATTTCAAAAGCATGAAACAATGAAGTTAGCATAATGGCTGTGTGTTTGCTCCAAAGGTTTTTAGGATGATTTTTTTTAATACTGTTGACAGACACTTTCAGCAAGGATGAAAATGGCACCGAGGTCAGCTACTGTAGTGATGGTAAATTATTTACTTGAAAAGGCTACAAGCCAAGACTAAAGTGGAGACAGAATTGGGTGGGGGAGCCTTTTTTTTTTTTTTTTTTTTGCTGAAAATGATGCATTCAATAAAGCTTTTGAGGATAAAATGCAGTGGAGTATGGATCACTTTGCTGACACTTGTGCTAATTTTGCCTTGACAATTAACATGAAGAAAGCAGAAATTCCTAACCAGCCAACACCACACCATACATGTGAGGAACCAATGCTTATGACAAAATAGAGAGATTTTGAATATTGTGGGTAAGTTCACTTACCTTGGTAACATATTTTCCAAGGATCTACACATAGATGATGAGGTTGATGCATGCATTGCCTGAACTAGCTCAATGTTTGGGAGGCTCGAGAGGAAAGTGTGTGAGAGAAGAGGTAATCGGTTGTTTACCAAAATGAAGGTGTACACAACCATAATACTGACCCCATGAGTGTATACCTGTGAAACCTAGACAGTCTACCAGAATCTTGCAGTAAAATTGAAAAGCATCCATTTGAATTGTGTTAGGAAGATTCTAAAGATTACATGGCAGGATAAGGTACCAGACAATGAAGTCCTTTCTTGAGCTGAACTGCCTTGGCTTTTGAACTCTACTGCAGAGAACTCTACTCCAATGGGCTGGCTCTGTTGTTCAAATGCCAAACATATGTTTGCCTAAAGGATAATTATATGGAGAGCTCACTCAAAGGAAGTGCTCATACAAAGTTCAGAAAAAGTATTACATAGACACTCTCAAGGTCTCTCTGAAAAGCTTTGAAATTAGTTGTGAGACACAGGAGACACTGACACAAGACTGTCCAGATTGGTGTGCTGTAGGAGCAGAGTACAATTGCAGCACTTCAAAAGTTGCACAAATTTGGAAACATCTCCATCCAAAATGTTCATATGGATTTCTTATGTCCAACTTGTAAAAGAAGAAAAAGAAGATTTATGCCCAACTTGTGAGCTCAAATTCAGGCATAGCTGGACACAATGCACATTGATCCCAGCATAATGATATCTTTTGGATCTTCTTTGAGAATGAAAACAACCACCACCACCAAATTCTTTGCCTTCTATCAAGAACACTTATGAAACAAAGCCAAAAAAGCTTTTTGGTTCCTTGACCAAGATTCCATAATTCTATATTTTAAAAAGAAAGTATATAACTTTTTATTACTGTAATAAAAACAATCAAATTAGAGTTTTAGTTAGATTAATATAAATATAAAGTAGTTTTAGAATGTTTGTTTATTTATTTAAAAGCACTTTACATAAATTGAAATATAACAAAAATAAAAAGGAAGGGGAAAGGAATAAAGCTAGTCATCCCAAGGACACAATTCCTATTTACAATTAAAAGTGGACTATACCTCAGGGAAAGATAGGAATTAATATATTAAAGAAGAAAAATGCCTTCTCATTTTCATTCTGTATTTCTTTAAATACTCAGACATTTTTCTTGTAAACAACATATTTTTGATTCTTATTTTCTTATCCATTGTGCTTATTATCTTTCATTTTGTTATAGTGTTGGGTACAACAATATTTACAGTCATGAGTACTGGATTTCTATTTGTTTCTTTAATATTGCTTTAAAAAAAGACCTCCTTTTTTAAAATTAGCACTTCATTTCTGAAATCAGTTTTCCTTAAATTAATTCCTTTCCCCAATCCTTTTTCATGTCCTTTCCCTTACTCTTGGATTATAATTAAATCATTAACTGTTCTTTATTTTCTTAATTTAGTTATGTATCTCAGAATCTTCTTTCCTCTTTAACTCTCAACTAATGGGCTAATAGAAAATCTTCCTTTCCTTTCTCTCATTCATTTGTTAGCTCTTATTCATTTTATTTTTTGGCATCTTTTTTCTAAGTATGTTTTCTTTACTTTGTTCTCTCTTTTTTCTCTTCCAGTCTATTTTGAATCTTATTTTCTAACTTGAGAACTATAGTTTAATTTATTCCTTCTTTCTTTTGTGGCCTCCATAGAATTGAAAGGTTCTCAGTATTATGTATGAGTTTAATTGTGCTTTTGCGGCTGACACATGGAGACTGGTAGCTAAGAGGACCTGCTGGGGTACGTAATTAAAATATTTCTTCAGTATTACTTTATAGAAGTTTTATTTTCTCAAGGTTTCTGATTTTTGTACATGTATCTGTAAGTACTCTACATCTGCTATGTAATTCTTTTGGTGGTGAGATTGGAGGGTTGAAATTATTTGAAGAAGGTGGTCAATCTTCCAACTTTCTACTTAAAACAATTCATAAAATTTAGGAACTATTTTTAAAAATAGATATTGTCATTCAAAATACTCATAATCACCAGACTACATGAAATGAAAAACTTCAGAAAACATAAAAATGTAGTGGAATAATTAAAAATCAGGGAAGGGAGTAGTGGTGATGCAGTCCATGTTATCTGTATCAAGCTGTCTCCTATTGGATCCATCTTAAAAAGGTTTGTAATGAGCCTGAAAGAGGAAAGCTGATATCATCATTTCTTTTTTTTACTCAGTTATAATGGCAGTCATTTTATTCACTTCTGTAAAACTTCACAGAGCACTTAGGTCAAGTGAGTAACAGAAGGATCATTGATCCAGGATCTCTTCCCTTTGAATGCTATTAAAAAAAATTAGAAGATAATGATAAAAATTGTTGAAGCTTTAGAAAAAACTTTGCATATATTTTCTGACTTGAGTCTCATAGCAACCCTGTGAAATAGGGGTTATGATTATCTCCATTTTACATATGAATACATTGAATCTCACAGGGGTAATGTCAGTGGTCTATGGCCATATAGCTAGAGTCAAGATGAAATTTGAAGTCAAGATTTGATTGACTCCAAATGCAGCTGGGGACAACGTGCTGAGGAATTTGCAAGAAATGAACCTAGGGATAGGGGTGGGAGATGTTCAAGGTTTCTTGAAGTTGATTGGCCTTATGAATATTTTCACCACCACTTTCTCACCTAGACAAACAAAACAAAACAAAACATTCCCTGATACGTGCAGATTTCTGAGGCAAAAATGCTCACATGGAAAATGTAACAATTGTCTCTCCAAAGTGTTTACAAGATGATTCCTGACCACTTCTGCCAAGTAGGTCAGGCTAGGTAGCTAGTGTGAAAAGTAAACCTCCCTGTTGAACCTATTTTCACATACTCATATGTACTAAAGTTATTAATGTTTGGAACTGGAGCTAGGAGGACTTAATTTTCAATTCTTCCCCTTCCATATTTGGCCACTGTGTGACCATGGGCCAGACACTTAAAATGTTTGGACTTTTTCCAGATATATAAAATAAGAGCTATATATAATATGTAAGATGATATATAAAGTAAGAGCTTTAGCGTCTGTCTCTCCGGGTTATTGTGAGGCTTAATTGACAGACAATGAATTTAAAATTCTTTGAAAAGCTTAAATTTTGGTATAAATGATAGATATGATTTTCTTATCTACACTATTACTAATAATAACATCTAAATCAAAAATTCAAAGAATTGGACATAATCATAGTCTCTCAGAGTTTAAAGACATTTTAGTGACTTCTATATTATCTCTTACTGGAAAAACAATTCTAGCTACCATATTCTTAACAAGTGTTTATCTATTTATTTTCGATTTGAAGAACTACAATGAAAAGAAAGCATTACCTTCAGATTAGAACCGTACCTAGTACTTTGCAACAGGATGAAGAATTCAGAGGGTGCTGTTGTCTCTGTCTCATGGGAAGTGGCATGGAATAGGTCTTCCCCTTTCCATATAATGATAGCAGCATCTGTCACTGTGCTTACCCACCAGTCTTTCCTTCCCTGATTAGGGGCAAAGACTACAATAACTCACTCTTTCCACTAAGTAGTAGAATTGAAAGTCAGGTAGAAACCTTGAAATATGTCAGAGTTGTTTTTCCTTTCTCCTAACCTACCAGTCAAGTGATCCCTTCTGCCGGGACACCTGCTTGCCTCAGGGAGAAATTTTTGCTATTTATACCTTTGTTACTGAATCTAAATTGAACAAAATCTTGTGAGTTATACCCTTCTTTCCAGATTGATACTTTTCTCCTCCTCCACCTCTGATATTATTCAGAATATAGGCAATGGAATTTTTTTCATCAATGCTGTGTTCTTGCTCACAGTAGGGCTTCCATTCCAGGTCTTCAGTAGGAGGTAGCATCATGTCTCAGTGGAGGTCCTCTGTCCAGGTGGTGTTTAGCCTCGTTTGCAAGAACAACTCTATGGTTCTTCTAATTTGGGAAATGCACCTTCATCCTCCAATATCCACATCATCATCATCCCACCATAACTGATGTTGCCACTCAAGTCAATTTTCCATAAAACAACTACAATCTATGTCTTTCTAGCAAGTTACTTTTTGAAGGGTATATTATCTACCAGTGAGTTGTGATAGAGTCAGCAGATAAGGTTGGTGGCCCATGTTCAAAATATGCATTTTTCTTTTCCACCCCCATAACTCATGAACAAAGCTCCCATACCAAATGAATTACAAAAAACAAAGAGAGTCACTGAATCATCCAGGCAACAATTATTCACCACACACCTTCTTGTTGCTGAGCTCTCTGTACCAGAAACTAATTAAGGCAAGATAACAATAATTTACCTTTAAATAATTACTTGATTTCTACAAATCACTTTCCTTATAACATTCCTAGGAGATATAGAGTAGGAGTATTGGTAAAGCATTGGTCCCATTTTAGATGAGGTTTCTGAGACTTGAAGAAGGAAGGCACTTACACAGGGCCAGAGTCAACAAGTGTCAGAAGCATGAATAAAACCCTGCTTTTTTCTAACCATCTACTGACAGCAAATCAAATGAAATATTATCTCTTAAGCATTTAACACCAAATGTGGTATATAGTAGGTCTTTAATAAATACCCATTCCCTTTCCTTGGACAGCCAGTTAACAAATTAAAATAATAGTAGATGCAGGTGGTTTATTAGAAATTTATTATCAAATAGCTCTGAAACTCTCTTTTGAATAAGACATTCTTTTCCCAAATCTGTATCTCTGTTCTGAAACCCTCACTTTTTATCAACAACAGGGATGAAAAATTGTCCTTATGCCTCTATGGTCTTGAATTTCTTGTCCAACATTTCCTAATCCTGTGATGCCATGATACCAAGACACAAGCCCATTATCTTAAAAAAAAAGTCTAAAAGAAACAATAAAATGAGAATTCAGCTAATATATGTGTGTTGTGACTAGCATAAAAGGGTCATGAAGACTAAAATACACTTAACCTTACTAATTACAAAACATTTGACATTGATGACAAAATTGTAACAAAATCTGGGGACTTTGATACTGCATTATCAGAAAGACTAGTCAAATAAAATAATTTTTATTATAAAGAAATCATAACTGAGCTGCTCATTTAGTAAGTTGTAATTAAAATACATTCGTTCCAGGTTCTTGTAGAACATTCACAAAAATTCAACATGTACTAGGTCATAGGGAAACCTTTTACAAATTAAAAACGAGGAGATTTTATGGAGAATATTTTCAGGTATGTATTGAGTAAATGGAAGATAATATGGAGGATCAGTAGAACGTAATCAATGGGAAGAAGGCACTAGAGTTAAAGGAGATTGGTTTTTGACCGTGAGAACAAAAACAATGAAATTATAAGAGAAGTTCTGGTAGAACTGTTTCTCCTAGCTCCTCTCCATCTCTCTCTATGCTTCTCTCTCCATACTACACTCCTAGCTCAAGCCATCTTGCTTATAACTCACCTTCAGCATTGCACCGACTCTTTAATTGATCTCTTTCCCTGCAATGTCTTCTCCTTCCACTTCACCCAACGGGGCAGCTAGGTGGTGCAGTGGATAGAGCGCCAGTGTGGGAGTCAGGAGGGCTTGTGTTCACCTCAGACACTTGATACTAGCTGCGTGACCTTGGGCAAGTCACATAACCCCAATTGCCCCATCCTGGGTCATCTTCAGTCATCCTGATGAATATCTGGTCACTGGATTCAGATACTCTGGAAGAGAAGTGAGGCTAGTGACCTGCACAGCCCTCCCTCACTCAAAACAAAGTCAAGTGCAAGTCAGGTCATTATTTCTTCGATAACATGATCTTCTTTGGCAATGAAGGACGACCATACACACACTCAAATAACCATGTTACTTAAATTGTTTTTTTTATCCACTGCTTTTATGGCACTCTTTGATTAAAAAATCTTTCTGACTCCTGTCATTGTTGCTGCCCAGTCATTATCAGTTGTGTTCAACTCTCCATGACCTCATTTGGGGTTTTCCTGGCAAAGATACTGGAATGGTTTGTCATTATCTTCTTCAGCCTATTTTACAGACGAGGAAACTGAGTCAAACAGGGTGAAATGAGTTGGCCAGGGTCACCCAGCTAGTAAGTGTCTCAATCCAGATTTGAATGCAGGTCTTCCAGATTTCAAACCTGGGGTTCTCTGTCCATTGTGCCACCTAGCTGCTCCTTACTCCTTCCAAGCTAGACATTAAAGTTGAAACCCTTTATCTGAGCATTCAATATTTTCTGTTTCCTGGGCTCCTCCTTCCTCTTTTCAGCCTTCTTATTACCTTCTTCCACTCTCTAACATGAACTCTACATTATATACAATAATGTATTCTGGAGGGGGTGGAGCCAAGATGGAGGAGTAGAAAGAGGCATATACACTAGCTCTTACCCCACAGTCCATAGAATACCTGTAAAGAAGAACTCTCAGCAAATTCTAGAGCCGCAGAAGCCACAGAACAAGAGTGAAGGAGATTTCTAGCCCAGAGTGACCTGAACATTGATGAGAAAGGTCTGTCCCACCAGACTTGGAGAAGAGCCCAGCTCAGCCTTGACCATGTGGCACTGAGAGGAACAGATCCGAGTATGCTTCAGGGACAGAATTTCCAGTGGCAGCACAGATCGTTCAAACCACAGGCACTAAAGGTCAGTGAGAGGGTTTTTTCAGCTGGCCAAGAAGGTAGCAGGGTGTCTCCATAACTCAAGCCTCCTCAGGTCCAGCAGTGGAGGCAACAGCAGACGAGGACTCCTAAAGCAGGCAGCAGCCCACATCCATTGTTGAAGGTCTCATCGTAAACCCAATGAGGGAACTGAGCCCTGAGTGGGGCTCTGCCCCATCCTGAGCAGCTGATCTCAATCTCACATTAACTAGCAGCCCTGCTCTGTGCTGGCTTGACAGAATTGGAGGCAAGGTGGTTGTGGAGAGGAAACTCAGAAGTCAAGTAACTGGCAGGGAAAATGCCCCAAAAGAGGGGAAAATAAGACCATAGAAAGTTACTTTCTTGGAGAATAGGTGTCTCCCCCTATCCTTTCAGATGAGGAAAAAAAAAGGCATACTGTCAAAGGAAGTCGAGGCCTCTGCCTCCAGGTACTCCGAAGTGCACTCAAATTGGGCTAAGGCAATAGAAGAGCTTAAAAATAAGTTAGTAGCTTACTAAAGGAGAACCAAAAAAATACTGAGGAAAATAAAAGCTTTAAAAAGAGGCTAATTCAATTGGAAAAAGAGGTCCAAAAAGCCAATGAGGAAAAGGGGTTTTAAAAAGCAGAATTAGCCAAACAGAGGAGAAGGTTCAAAAGCTCACTGAACAAAATAATTTGTTGAAAGAGAAAATTGAGTTCAGCAAAATGAATGACTATGAGTTAAGCCAAACAGTTAGTAAACAAAACCAAAAAATTGAAAAAATAGAAGAAAATGTGAAACATCTCATTGGAAAAACAACTGACCTGGAAAATAGATCCAGGAGAGACAATTAAAAATTATGGGACTACCTTAAAGCCATGATCAAATAAAGAGCCTAGCCATTATCTTTCATGAAATTTTCAAGGAAAACTGCCCTGATATTCTAGAACCAGAGGGCAAAATAAATATTGAAAGAATCCACCCATCATCTCCTGAAAGAGACTCAAACAGAGAAACTCCTAAGAATGTTGTGGCCAAATTTCAGAGTTCCCAGATCAAGGAGAAAATACTGCAAGCAACTAGAAAGAAACAATTTGAGTACAGTGGAAATACAATCAGGATAACACAGGATCTGGCAACTTGAACATGAAGGGATCAAATGGCTTGGAATGGGATATTTCAGAGGTCAAAGGAACTGGGATTGAAACCAAGAATCATCTACCCAGCAAATCTGAGTATAATGCTTCAAGGGAATAAATGGTCATTCAATGATATAGAGGACTTTCAATCATTCATACTGAGGAAAAGACCAGATTTGTACAGAACATTTGACTTCCCAAGACAAGAATCAACAGAAGCATGAAAAGGTAAATAAGAAGGAAAAATCATAACTCTCTAAAGCTGAACTGTTTACATTACATGGGAAGAAAATATTTTTAACTCTTGAATCTTTTCTCAGTATTTGGGTAGATGGAGAGATTATACACACATACATACATACATACATACATATACATATATATATATATATATATATATATATATATAGAGAGAGAGAGAGAGAGAGAGAGAGAGAGTATTGAGTGTGGTGAATCAGAAGAGATGATATCCATACAAAAAATAATAAAAGAAAATAAAATTTAAGGGGTGAGGGAGGAAAATACTGGGAATACAAAGGGAGAAATGGAATGGGGCAAGCTATAACTCATAAAAGAGAAAAGAAAAATCTTACTCAATGGAGGAGAAAAGGGAGAAGGGGAGAGGGTAAAAATGAAGCTACTTTCTCCACCTGTGGCTGAAGGAGGGAATAACATGCTCACTAAATTGGAGGTGAAAATTTATATCACACCACAGGAAAGCAGGGGAGGAGGTGACAAGTGGGGTGAGGGGAATGATAGAAGGGAGTATAAATGGGAGAATGGAGCCACTAGAATTAAACACTTTTAAGAAGGGACAAGGTCCATTGTGGGAGGAAAAATAAGGGGGGATAGAGTAGGGCAGAGGGCAATATAACTAGTATTATATAACATGATTATTGTGGAAGTCTTTTGCAAAACGACACATATTTATTATGTATTGAATTGCTTGCCTTCTAAGTGGGGTTGGGGAGGGAGTGGGGGAGGGAGAGAGGTTGGAATTCAAAGTAATAGCAAAGAATGTTGAGAAGTTTTATTGCATATAATCGGGAAATAAAAATACAGAGAATGGGATATGGAAACTTATATTGCCCCACAAGAAAAGAGAAAAGATATAGATAAGGAAAGAGTGGGGTATGATAGAAGGGAGGGGAGTGATGGGGAGAAAAAATTGGCCATGTTTCAAAATGAGGTAAAAGCAATTAGTATTAAAACAATAGACTGAATTAATTACTGAGAATAAATCAATGATATCTTTAGTTTGGGGATAAGAATTTCAGTCTAAATTTCCTAGAGGGGGAGTAGAAGGACGCACGATTACGAGCTCCAACCCACAGCCCATAGAATTAATGTAAAAAGAGATCCGCATAAATTCTGGATCACTGAAAGGTGTGCAGAACCAGAGTGGAAGAGATTTCCGTGCCAGAGAGCCCTGGAGACCCATCCCTAGGGTCCATCGTGCTCCGGAAAGCAGACCCCACCCCCAGCGCTGCCCTGGCCGCAGCCCCAGAAAAGCTGACCCGAGCAGGCTTCAGGGATGGAGGCTCCGGCAGCCGGGAAAGTTCCTCCGCCCACAGAAGCTACAGGTCAGTGAGAGAGAAGGCTAGGCTGCACGAGAGGGGGAGCAGAGTGTCTCCGTGACTCAAGCCCCCTTGGGAGGAAGCGGCGGAGGCAGAGGCGTGGGAGGCAGCAGTGGCTGTGGCGGCCCAGGACTGCCCCAGCAGCAGGCAGGATCTTCATTACAGAAGGTCTCTGCATAAACAACCTGAGGGAGCTGAGACTGGGAGACGGCCCTGCCTCACCCCGCTCTATTACTGAAGGCCTCGGCATAAAGCCTCTGAGGGAACTGAGCCTGGGAGGCGGCCACCCCCCACCCGCTCCGTTCCTGAAAGTCTCTGCATAAAGTCCCTGAGGAGGCCAAGCCTGGGAGGTGGCCCTGCCCCCACCCCAGCACCAGAAGTAAAGCTTGCTGCGGAAAGCGCATTTGAACCTCAGACCCCAAGCACTAGCTGGGCGGATCTAGGCAGGGGTAGACAGGAATCTCAGAAGTCAAGTAACTGGCTGGGAAAATGCCTAGAAAAGGGAAGAAAAATAAGACTATAGAGAGTTTTTTCCAACAAATGCAAATGATCCCGACATTTGGATCTGATGACGAGGATGTATTCTTGCCATCGGGGAAAGATGTGGAGGGCAGGGCCTCGGTACCCCAGACACCCCAAGGGGATGTCAGGTGGGCTCAGGTCTTGGAAGAGCTCAAAAAGGATTTTGAAAAGCAAGTTAGACAAGTGGAGGAAAAACTGGGAAGAGAAATGAGAGAGACGCAAGGAAAGTATGAAAAATGGGTCAATACCTCGGTTAAGGAGACCCAAAAAAATGCTGAAGAAAATAACACCTTGAAGACTAGGCTCACTCAATTGGCAAAAGAGGTTCAAAAAGCCAATGAGGAGAAAAATGCTTTCAAAAGCAGAATTAGCCAAATGGAAAAAGAGGTACAAAAGCTCACTGAATTTAATAGTTCTCTCAAAATTAGAATGGAACAGATGGAGTCTAATGACTTTACGAGAAACCAAGAAATCACCAAACAAAACCAAAAGAATGAAAAAATGGAAGAGAATGTGAAATATCTCACGGGAAAAACAACTGACCTGGAAAATAGATCCAGGGGAGACAATTTAAAAATTATGGGACTACCTGAAAGTCATGATCAAAAAAAGAGCCTAGACCTTATCTTCCATGAAATTATCAAGGAAAACTACCCTGAGATTCTAGAACCAGAGGGCAAAATAAGTATTGAAAGAATCCATCGATCACCACCTGAAAGAGATCCAAAAAGAGAAACTCCTAGGAACATTGTGGCCAAATTCCAGAACTCCCAGCTCAAGGAGAAAATCTTGCAAGCAGCTAGAAAGAAACAATTTCAGTACTGTGGAAATACAATCAGGATAACTCAAGATCTATCAGCTTCTACATTAAGAGATCGAAGGGCATGGAATAGGATATTCCAGAAGTCAAAGGAACTAGGACTCAATCCAAGAATCACCTACCCAGCTAAACTGAGTATAATACTTCAGGGGAAAATATGGTCTTTCAGGGAAACAGAGGACTTTCAAGCATTCTTGATGAAAAGACCACAGCTGAAAAGAAAATTTGACTTCCAAACACAAGAATGAGAAGAAGCATGAAAAAGTAAACAGCAAAGAGAAGTCTTAAGGGACTTACCAGAAGTGAACTGTTTACATTTCTACATGGAAAGACAATATTTGTAACTCGTAAAAATTTTCAGTATCTGGGTAGGTGGTGGGACCACACACACACACATGTACATGCATGCACGCACACACACATATACACATGCACACACACACACAGAGACAGAGAGCACAGAGTGAATTGAATAGGATGGGACCATAGCTGAAAAGAAATTAAGGTAAATGGTGAGAGAGAAATGTAATGGGAGGAAAGAGGGTAAAATGGAATGGGGTAATTATATGTCATTTAAGAGGCAAGTAGGAGACCTTTTAGTGGAGGGAAAAAGAGGAGAGCTGAGAAAAAAAAAACAATTAGTTTACCCTCATCACATTTGACTAAAGGAAGGAATAAAATGTACACTCATTTTGGTATGAAAACCTATCTTACTGTATAGGAAAGTGGGGGAGAAGGAGATAAGCAAGGGGGGGATGATGGAAGGGAGGGCAAAGGGAGGAGAGAGCAATTTGAAGTCAACACTTGGGGAGGGACAGGATCAAAAGACAGAAGAGAAACAATGAGGGGCAGGGTAGGATGGAGGGTAATTCAGTTAGTCTTACACAACACGACTATCAGGGAAGTCATTTGCAAAATTACACAGATATGGCCTATATTGAATTGCCTGCCTTCCCAAAGGGAATGGGTGGGGAGGGAGGGATGGGGAGAATTTGGAACTCAAAGTTTTAGGAACAACTGTCTAGTATTGCTGTTGCTACTAGGAAAGAAGACATACAGTTAATGAGGAATAGAAAGTCATCTGGCCCTACAGGAGAAAAGAGAAGATGGAGACAAGAGAAGGGAGGGATGACAGAAGAGAGGGCAGATTGGAGATAAGGAAAATTAGATTGCTCGGGGTATTGAGGTGGGGGAGGGGATAAAAGGGGAGAAAATTTGGAATCCAAAATTTTGTGAAAATGAATGTAAAAAGGTCAAACAAACAAATAAATAAATAGATAGATAGATAGATAAATAAATAAGTAAATAGATAGATAAATAAATGAATAAATAAATAAATAAAATGAATTTCCTAGAGGAAGGTAACCTTGGGTAAAATTGGCATTGATGGCAAAGTTAAGGTTTTAATGGTAAATTTGATTTTATGATGGTTATTTAATCAGGAACAAGAACATGTATAGAAATACATGTAAGCCACTTAAGATTTGCCTGAAAAGATATTCCTTAGCCAAAGTGAAATTGTAATCATATTTGAAACCTGGTTACTGGAACTTGTCATTTTTAGATGCTGTGGGACTATTAAGTGTCTGTTATTCTGAGTGTAACTCCAGGTATGGATAGCAAGAAAGGCAGCCTGAGCCTCCAATTCATAATGCCAACAAGTCAGTGAGATGCTGGTATTAACTGCAAAAGGTGATCTCATGGGAAAGGTGGGAGAGCAGCTGTTCAACCTGGGCTGAGGTAGGATTCTCCTGCCTGGAACTGACATGAAGTTGGGGAGATATTGTATCCCTGCAATGTCCCTACTCTTGGTGGCAATTTCCTATAGTCAAAAGATTTGTAAGCTTAATACGAGATGTATTAAATTATAGATTGTTGGTAAGGGAATATCTCAAGTTAAGTCTAAAATTAAGCTATTAGGCATAGGACTTTAGACCAATAACAATAAGTTAGTGTCATTTAATTCTTAGCAATACTGTGGAGACAATTAGGTCAAGAGCTTGTGAAGTTAGCAACATAAATATTATTTATGTCTCAGCTGGTTAATGTTTAAAAAGAAATTATTTTGTGGTCCATATTATAAATGCTTTAAAAAGAAGTATTACCTGAAAAAAAAGAAGAATGTATTCTGTACCCCCAAATAAATCTAAATCCCTACTTATGAGCTTTTGTTCACTAAGTTCTCCCAGTTTTACCTACCCTTCTATTTCCATCTGTCTAAATCTGACCTATCGTTCAAGGCCACTGCAAAATACCAGTGACCAAATTACAATAAAGTATTTGGTCTTTAAAATTAAATTATTTTTGCAGTAATTTTTATTGCTTCTGTTCACTGCCCCTATCAAACAGTAAAAGTAAAACTTGTATAATAATTATACACTGTCTAGCTAAACAAATTCTTCCATTGACCTTATCTGAAGATGTATGCATTTGAAATCCATCATCTCTCTAACATGAAATAAGTAGTTGGTTTGATCTTCTGTCCTTGGGACATATAATTGATCATTCTCTTCACTAGACTCCTAAAGCCATCATGTGTGTGTTTTTTTTCATTCTGTTATTATTTTTAAACTTTTTTCCTTGCTCTGCTCACTTCATTTTCCATCAATTCATACAAGTCTTCGAAGGACTGAAAATACCATATTCATAATTTGGTTTTGGCATAATCATATCCATTACATTAATATGCCCTAATTTGTTAAGCCTACCCAGCATGTAGGCACCCCTTTTGCTGCCAGTTCTTTTCTAGTTCAAAAAAAATAGTTGTTGCAAAATTTTTATACATAAGTGTCCTTTGCTTTTCTTTGAACTCTTTGAAGTATACTAATGGTATGGGTGGGACAAAGAGTAAGCAAGTCATGCTAAGCAGGGCTTAGCAACTTTTTGGTCATAGATGTAAATTTCTTTTCAGAATGAGTGGACTAATTTCTATCGATGAGATACTACGGTACCAATTTTCTTAACTATTATAAGTTTTGGGCAACTAGGTGGCTCAATGGATAGAATATAGGGCCTAGAGTCAGGAAAACTCATCTTTGGAAATTCAAATCTGGCATTAGACACTTACTAGCTGTGTGATCCTCGGAAAATCATTTAACCTTCTTTATCTCAGTTCCCTCGTCTTTAAAGTGAGTTGGAGAAGGAAATAACCAACCACTCTGTCCTAAGAAAACCCCACGTGAGTTCATGAAGAATTTGAAATGACTGAAAAACAACTGCAACATTTTGTGTTTTTGTCATCTTGATATATGTTTATTTTCACTAAGAACCAGACACTCATGTGTATCTAACCTTTGTTTGAAGCATGGCATTTCCTTTTTCCTGCTCTCCCCTCATGATACCTCTACCCCTCTTGTGTCAAGACTCATTATGATGAAGACACTGTTGCTGGTAATGAAAGAATTAAAGCTTTATACATATTTCATCTTTGCCTTCATATCCTGCACTGTGGCTAGAATCTGTGTTGCATGAATGCAAATTAGTCTGAGGAAGACACGCAAATCAGGGAAAAATTATGTGTCACTGTTTTGCATATTTGGACTCAAATGCCTAGAGTTGTGAGCCTTCAGTCTATACCCTTGCTTGATTAATGAATCTGGAATTTGGGGAAATTAGTAAATTCCACAAAGGAAAGCATTCCAAGGTCTGATTATCTCCCACATGATCATAGAACCACAGAATTTCATACTTGGAAGGAACTTCAAAAGCCTTTTCATTTAACCCGTATCCCCAAAAGAATCCCAGTTCAACCTATCTGACACATCATCTCTCCAGTATCCACTGAGAGACAATCAGGCATCAGCAGCAACCATCTCTCCAAGTAGCCCCATTCTCATTGTTAGGGCTCCTTACCCAACGTTAATCCAATGTTGACTTCTTTCCTCCCTACCCCCATAGCTTTGAGCAGCATTGCCTTTTCTCTGTTATTAGTTATCCTTGACATTCACCCCAACTCTAAGCAAAGCTCTCATGTTTTCTTCGATCCTCCCTTTTCTCTCAATGTGGTTTACAAGAACAAAAAACCAAACTTTTTGTTGCAATTAAGTCCCCTCTGTTTATTCTAGGATTGAGTAATCCCCACATATTTTCCACATATTTTTTGATAGGACAGTGTCATATTCATATTGTCTCTTCTATCTGGACTGACTTCAGTGTCCTTTACAATTCTTTTTTAAAAGTTAAATAAAGAGATACACACCTTATTAAGTACCTATTAGTACCAGGGACTATGCTATGTACTGGGGACAGAAAAATTTCATCCCTGCTCTCAAGTAGTTTACAATCTAATCGGGGAGATTACATGCAAGCACCTATATAGAAAGTAAACTATAATGATCAGTTAGGAGTTATGTACCAGGAATGCAGGGCTGGTTCAATATTAGGAAAACTATCAGCATTATTGGTCATATCAACAACAAAGCTAACAAGAAACATATGATTATTTCAATAGATACAGAAAAAGCTTTGGACAAAATACAATGCCCTTCCCTATTGGAAACAATGGAGAGCATAAGAATAAATGGAGCCTTCCTTAAAATACTAAGTAGTATCTGCCTAAAACCATCAGGAAGCATGATATGTAATGGGGACAAGCTAGAAGTATTTCCAGTCAGATCAGGGGTGAAACAAGGATGTCCATTATCACCACTGTTATTCAATATGGTACTAGAATCTTAGCTTTAGCAATGAGAGAAGATAAAGAAATTGAAGTAATTAGAATAGGCAAAGAAGAAATCTAAGTTATCACTCCTTGCAGATGATATGATGTATATTTAAAGAATTCTAGAGAATCAAGAAAAAAAAGACTACTTGAAATATAAACAACTTTGGTAAAGTTGCAGGTTACAAAAGAAATCTATATAATTCATCTGCATTTCTATATATTGCTAACAAGGCCCAACAGCAAGAGACAGGAAGAGAAATACCATTTAAAGCTATGGTAAACACTATAAAATATCTGGGAGTCTATCTGTCCCAACAAACCCAGGGATTATATGAATACAATTACAAAATATTTTTCACACAAATAAAGTCATATCTAAGTAAGTGGAAAAACATCAGTTGCTCGTGGGTAGGCTGAGTTAATATAATAAAAATAATAATCTACCTAAATTAATTTTCTTATTAAGTTCTGTACCAACAAAACTACCAAAAATTACTTTCTAGGGCTCGAAAAAATAATATCAAAATTCATCTGGAAGAACAAAATGTCCCGGATATCAAAGGAATTAATGAAAAGAAATGATAGGGAAGGTGGCCGAGCCCTAGCAGAGCTCAAAGTGCATTATAAAGCAGCAACTATCAAAACCTCTTGGTACTGGCTAAGAAATAGAGGGGTAAATCAGTGAAATAGGTTAGGTACTCAAGATACAGTAGTAGATGAATATACCAGTCTACTGTTTGATAAACCCAAAGACTCCAGCTTCTGGGATAAGAACTCACTGTTTGATAAAAATTGCTGGGAAACTAGATAATAGTGTGCTGAAACTGGAAATAAACCAATGTCTGACATTATCCACAAGAAGAAAGTTCAAATGGGTAGAAGATCTAGGTATAAAGGCTGATACTATAAATAAATTAGGGGAACAAGGTGTAGTGCATTTGTCAGATTTATGGAGAGTGGAGAAATTTATGACCAAAAAAGAGATAGAGAATATTATGAAGTGCATAATGAATAATTTTGATTACATGAAGTTGAAAAGTTTTTTCACAAACAAATCCAAAGCAACCAAGATTAGGAGGGAAGCAGAAAACTAGAAAAGAATTTTTACAACTAGTATCTATAAGAAAGGCCATATTTCTAAATATATAGAGAACTTAGTCAAATTTACAAGAATTTAGTCATTCCCCAGTTGATAAATGGTCAAAGGACATGAACAGGCATTTTTCAGAGGACAAAAATAAAGTTATCTATACTCATATGAAAAAATGCTTTAAATCATTACTGATCAGAGAGATTCAAATCAAAACAACTCTGAGGTACCACATCACACCTATCAGATTCATTAGCATGACAAAACAGGAAGGTGATAAATGTTGGAGAAGATGTGGGAGAATTGGAACACTAACTCATCGCTGGTGGAGTTGTGAGCTGATCCAGTTATTCTGGAGAGCAATTTGGAACTATGCCCAAAGTGCTACACAAATGTGCATACCTTTTGACCCAGTAATATCGCTTCTAGGACTGTATCTCAAAGAGATCATAAAAAAGGGAAAAGTCCCACATGTACAAAAATATTTATCACAGCTCTCTTTGTGTTGGCCAAGAACTGCAAATTGAGAAAATGTCCATCAATGGCCAAACAAGTTGTGGTATATGAATGTAATGGAATATTATTGTGCCATAAGAAATGATGAAAAGTCGAACTTCAGAAAATCCTGGAAAAATTTATATGAACTGATGCTGAGTAAAATGAGTAGAGCAAGGAGAACATTATACACAGTAATAACTACAATGTGAGAGGTGCTTCTTTCTTTTTTTAATTAACTAATTTTATTTATTTTCAGTGTTCTGCAGTCACTACCATATAACTTAGATTATTATTTTTCTCTTCCTCCTCCATGCCTCCCTCCTCCCTCCCTGAGATGGCATACAATTTTATATAGGTTCTACTCAAATATTCTTATTAAATACATTTTCGTTATAGTTATGCTGTGTAGAAGAATTAAATTGAATGGGAGAAATCATATAACAAACCAAAACATAATACACACACACACACACACACAAAATAATATGCTAGATTCTCTGATTGAATTCCATAGTTCTTTCTCTGGGTGTGGAAGGCATTTTGCCTTAGAAGACCACTGGGAATATTTTTAAGTACTTGCATTGCTACGAAGCTCCAAGTCTACCAGAAGCAACTCTTGCACACTGTGGTCGCTGATGTCCACAAAGTTCTCCTTGTTCTGCTCCTTTCGCTCAGCATCAGATCATATAAGTCTTCCCAGACCTCTCTGAAGTCTTCCTTTTCATCATTTTTTATAGCTCAATAGTATTCCATTACATTCTATACCATTACATATATACTATAATTTATTCAGCCATTCTTCAGTTGATGGGCATCCCCTTGGTTTCCTGTTTTTGACCACCACCAAGAATGCTGCTCTAAATATTTTTGTACATGTGGAACACTTTCCTATTTTTATAATCTCTTGGAGATACAGGAGTTTCTGATAGACTTAGCCCTTAACAGTAATGAAGGACCTAAAACATTCCCAAAGGACTCTTAGGGCAAAATGCCATCCATATCTAGAGAAAGAACTATGGAATTGGAATGCAGAATGAAGCAGACTATTTTCTTTGGTGTTATGTTTTGTATTGGTTTTTCTTACGGTTTCTCCTTTTAGTTTTAATTCTTCTATGCAACTTTTGGAATTATATTCCAAAGAGAATGTGAAAATGTGTTTAGTAAGAATGTATGTGTAGAACCCATATAAGATTGCATGCCTTCTTTGGGAGAGAGGGGAGAGAGAGGTAAAGAAATTTTAAGACTTAGGAAAACGATTGTTGAAAACAAATAAATTAATTAAATATTTTAAAAAAGAAAGTAAGCTATAAACAAGAGAAACAGAAAATTATTAAGAGAGGCAAGGCACTGGAATTAAGAAAGTGTGGGAAAGCTTCCTGTAGACGGTAGGATTTTAGAAGGTAGGATTAGAGAAAGCCATGGTGGTGAGTAGTCATAATAGAGGAGAAGGAGTCTTCCAGGAATGTGGGACAGCCAGAGAAAATGCCCAGACAGGAGAGATGGAAGGTCTTGTTCATGGAAAAGTCAGGAGGTCAGTGTCATTGGATTGAAAAGTCTTTTTTGAATAAGTTGTAATACTGGAAAAAGAGGACTTTGAAATAGAATTCCTCATTCTTTTCAAAGAAATCCCATCTTTCCTACTTCCTGAAACTATCTCCTTTTGTTATTTCAAATTTTCATTCTTGAGCATCACCCATTCCTCCATGACTAACTTCCTTGAAGTATTCAGTCCGTGGGATCTATCTTTCCTCTGAAACTTTGAAATCTTCCCTCCAAAAATGCAGGGTGCTTATCAAAATATACTCAGATTTCTTATTCTTCTTCATCACGAATTCTATGGTGGACAAATCATTTCTCCGCAAGGTTTCCATCATTTCTACAACGGAAGTCAAGTCCTCTTTGTCAGTGAGAATTAGATTCTGAAGAGAAGGTGACATTATTGGTTCCTCTGTCTTTAAAAGGCTGAATGGAGCAGGAGAGTTCCAGGAAACCTTTGGTAGTTGAAGATTCTCTATCACTAATATCTTGCACTTCTCCTAAGTTTGTGATTTGTATGATAACTGTTGTTTTTCTTCAGTCCTTTCAGCAGTGTCTGAATCTTTCTGACCTCATTTAGGGTTTTCTTATCAAAGAGACTAGAGTGTTTTGCCATTTCATTCTCCAGTTCATTTTACAGATAAGGGAAGTGAGGCAAAGAGGCCTAAGTTACTTACCCCTTGTCATACATCCACTAAGTGTCTGAGGTCAGATTCTATCTCAAGTCTTGTTGACTCCAGGCCTTATGCTCTATCTGCTGCACCACCTAGCTGTCCCCCAAATTGTGTATCTCAAAATCTTAGTCTATTTCATGTTTCTATCATTTTCCCTTTTATCCTTAGCTCTTATCCCTAATTCAGTGACTCCCTCCAGTTCTTTCTGAATTTACGTTCAACTTCTATGGTTAGGATCACCGCATTGAGTTTCTGAGGACTTGATTTTCTTGGACCTCTCTGGAAACTCAGGACAGAATTCTAGGGACTTTTGACCCATGGAGTGTCCTAGTCTGAGTGCTACCAGATTTCTCTGGTGAAAGTCAAGTGATTGCTGCTTTTTACTCTCAGAGTAAGTTCACCTCACTCAAGAGACTGTGTTGCCTCACCTTGAATACAAATTAAAAACCTCAAAAACTAAACCTTTTCTTGGTCCATAACACCCGGGTGACCACTTGGTATCTCTGAGCCCTTTCCTTCCACCTTCTTTCCTCCATGATGCCTAAATACACAGAATAGCATTGGAAAAATGTCTCCCTTCTACGTAGTGCAAGTCGCAAGTAGAACCATAATTTATATGCCAATTGCACATTCTAAAGATTGAAAAAATAATGCTTTGACATTTTGAAGGCTCTGATCAGCTTGATGAATACTCCAATCACCTGGATGACCATGCATATTTGAGGTCTTTGTAGCCATCTGAGGAATCCCTTCCCCATGAAATGTATATATGACCATTGGTGCCTTACTGACTACAAGACTCAAGGGGTCAGAGTACCATTAGAGAGCCCTACCATTGCTGCTTCTATAATATATGAAGGGGAGTTTTGAAAACTATCCATCCATTTTTTGCCCTCTATCCCTTTTCAGAGCCTCCTCTGCTTCCCTTCTTTTCTGCTGAGTTAAGTAAGGATGTGAAGAAGAAAGTTCTCACTTTAATCCCATAAAAGAAGCAGTTGATGGTGACTTGCAGAAAGCACATGTCAAAGGCAGGCATACCTTCATATAGTCTGGGAGAGAAGTTCATGAGCCATGTTCCAGAACCCAAACTCTTATGATGAGTAGGAGGCATTTGAAATTATTATGCATGATGCTACTGAAATCCAACATTTTTTTTCCTGGGGAAAGGAGACTCCCTGAGTAGCATCAACTTTAAAGTTGCCTTGAATGTGTTAATGAATGAAAGAAAAAATGCAAAAGCATTTATCAATAGTATTTTTAATAACAGCAATATTATAAAGACAAATATCTCTGAAAAACTTAGAAACTCTGAACAACAGAATGACCAAACAAAATTCCTAAGGATTCAATGAATGTGTTGCCCACCATCTGATAAAGAAAGGAATGATTCAGGGTAAATAATTAGACATATTTTTTTATACATAGTTAACACAGGAATTTATTTTGCTTAATTATACATGTCAATAATAGAAAATTTGCATTCTTAATTTCTAAATTGTTGAGGTGGGAGAAAGACAATGTAAATATGAAAATAAAATAAAATTTTACTTAAAAGTGGAAAGAGTTATATGTCTCAGGTACTCTGCAAAGTATCCTCTATGCAAAAAATAAAATCAAGAGAGTCCTTGCCCTCAAAGAGCTTACATTACAATGGGGGAGAGAACACATATACCGAATGCCACCAGGGAAATGTGTTTTTGTCAAGGAAACTGCAGAGTTGGCCACTGGCATCATAGGGTAATTGATTGATATGTCCTTTCTAGGAGTGCTACAGTGTTAATGTTGATTAGATCGCTGCTCCCCAAACAAAGGCAAAAAGGTCAAAAGGAGAGAGAAAAACATATAGAATTATGTTGTAATGATGGCTGGGCTGGACTGAACTGGGTGTGATGGAACTGACTTGAGGTAGTCCTGATGGTAATTCATTCCCCCATCACAGCCCAGGTCCCCAAGGTTGAGTTTGAGTTGGAACACAATATCTGAAGGTTATGTTGAATTTATTTCTTCTTCTTCTTCTTCTTCTTCTTCTTCTTCTTCTTCTTCTTCTTCCTACTACTACAATATCATCATTATCTTTATCATCATTGTCATTATCATCATATTGTCAATATTCATAAGATGAGGTTTCTAGATAATACAGATATTAAGGGAATTGCCTATAATCACATAGGTAGGAAGTGACAGAGCTGAGTATTACACCAAAGTTTTCCTCATTCCAAGTCTATGTATAGAATAAGAGTTATTTCGTCTTGCTACTACAAAGGTTGAAAGTCCTTGGTAATATTCTTCAAGGACTCCACAGTGTGAATTCTTTCACCCAGAATATGCCAGATGATCCTCAGAGGTACCCAAAGGGTTTGTAGATGACTTCCTCTCTGTCAGCACCTTATTAGTGATGGCACCCTCAAGGCAGCCTTTCTCAATTTGCTGTTCCATAGAATCAAGATCACTGAGTGGCCAAAAGAATAGAACAACATGATTGACATACTCAACATGGAAGCCAGTTTATTCGTTGGCTCTGTCACGTAGTTAACAAAGAAACTCATACAGTACAATGAAAAGAGGACGATAAAGGAAGATACAGCTTTCATGGCTCGAACATGGGCTTCCGTGCTAGGGTCTCTGGAACCTGTGGCATTGAGTTGCATCTGTCGGGTATGCCTCCACAGGGAGAGAGTGAATAGAGAGAAGGATATGATAGACAGGATAAAAGGAGTAATAATCAGAAGGCTGACGAGAACCTCTAACATAAGGAACATACTTTTACTCACTAGGACCTCCTGAGACACATTTCTTTCCTTTTCTCTACTAAAGAAGCTGCCATAGTAATAATAAATTCTCTCCGCCATTGGAAAGCCAATGGAAAAATAGATAACCAAAGGCCCCATAAGAAGCATGAAGACCATTCTGTCAATTCTCCATTTCAACCAGAGGAAAAGAGGATTAGAGAAGTTGGTGATCTTCAGGAAGTAGTAGATATTGAGGATAGTGGCAAACCAAATATTTGAAGAGTGAGTCAGTACCAAGAAGATATCAATTATTCTTACTTGGATGACTACATCAATAGAGGTAACAACTAAATAACTATTCCATGTTATTGTACATGACAGTCCAATTCTGGAGATGGCCAAGCTGACCAAGATGATATCACTTGGTGGCAGTTTCTTGCTCTTGACCCCGTCAATGCAATTCACCAGAACTATGAATCCGTTTACCAGAATGCCCAGTAGAAATTCACCAGTTGCCAGAGCCATAAAGATTTTCTCCCCACTACTTACCATGACAGCAGAAACGAGATCACTTAGAAAGTTACTAATATTTATAATCCTTTTGAAGCTACAACTGTTGGATTAATTTCCAGGAAAAATGCATATAGAATGATATGTGCTTCTCATTCATGGTGATACAGTAATTTTCTTCTCTGTCTTTAATAAGGTTTCTCTCTGAGGTAAGAAGCTTTCTAGTTTTCTTTTGTAATAGCTTCGTTAAGATATACTCTGTGCTTTCCCAACAGCTCAGTTACATCTGTACTTCCAAGATAGATGATCTCTGTGGCATTTATATTTCCTTTTGACAGGTGATCATGGAAAGGATTAGAGTCTGATGTTAAGATGCAAATAGGGAGAGTTCATCTTTCAACATTTTACTCTTTGTGTCTCAGTCTCTTTTTATCTTAACATGTGAGCTGTGTATGATGAATCTCACCCAATGATGCATAACATGGAGAACAAAACAAAGCCCTAAATGTAGAGATTTTGTTTCACCTCCATCATTTCTCTCCATTTTGAACATTGATATGACTACCAATTGTTAATAAAATTAAACTCATGCATACTATTTCTGCTAAGTAACTTTTAGATTTGAAAATTCTAAATGAATTGCAATTTAATGGGCCACTAATCTGAGAAGTTCACATTTCAAAAAAAATATGTATTTATTTATTTTAAGTTTTCAACATTCATTTCCACAAAACTGTGTCCTTCAAATTTTCTCCCCATCTCTCCCCTCCCCGATCACAAAATGCCACCAATCTGCCCTCCCTTCTTACATTCCTCACTTCCTTTATCCCCATATTCTCTTTTGTTCTATAGGGCAGGATAAAATTCTATACCCCATTATTTGTATTTCCTATTTACCAGTTGCATGCAAGAACAATTCTCAACATTTGTTCCTAAAACTTTGAGTTCCTTTGAGTTCTCTTCCTCCCTCACCACCCATCCCCACTGAGAAGACAAGCAATTCAATATAGGGTATACATGTGTAATTTTGCAAATAATTTGCATAACAATTATGTTGTGTAAGGCTAACTATATTTCCCTCCATCCTATGCTGCTCCCCATTTCTTCTCTTCTCTTGCTTGTCCTTGCCCCTCCCCAAGAGTGTTTACTTCTAATTTCTTCCACCTCCTATTTGCCCTCCTTTCCATCATCCCCCCCCCACCCTGCTTATCCCCTTCTCCCTTACTTTCTGGTAGCATAGGATAGGTTTTCATACCAAATTGAGTGTTCATATTATTCCTTCCTTGAGTCAAATGTGATGAAAGTAAGCTCCACTTTTTCCTGCTCATCTCCCCTCTTTTTCCCTTTTCCTCTCCACTGAAAAAGCTTTTTGTTGCCTCCTTTATGAGAGAAAATTTGCCCCATTTCATTTCTCCCTTTTTCCTCCCAATATATTCCTCTCTCACCCCTTAATTTTAGTTTTTTTGGATATGATTCCTTGCTGTTCAACTCACTCTGTGCACACACACACACACACACACACACACACTCTCTCTCTCTCTCTCTCTCTCTCTCATATATATGTGTGTGTGTGTGTGTGTGTGTGTGTGTGTGTGTGTGTGTGTGTGTGTAATCCTATCAACTATCCAGATATTGGGAAAAGTTTCAAGAGTTATAAATATTATCTTTCCGTGTAGGAATGCAAACAGTTCAACTTTAGTAAGTCCCTTATGATTTCTCTTTCCTGTCTACTTTTTCATGTATCTCTTGATTCTTGTGTTTGAAAGTCAAATTTTCTTTTCAACTCTGCTCTTTTCCTCAAGAATGCTTGAAAGTCCTCTATACCAATGACTGATCACTTTTTTCCCTGAAGTATTATACTCAGTTTTGGAGGGTAGGTGATTCTTGTTTTAATCCTAGTTCTTTTGACTTCTAGGATATCATATTCCATGCCCTTTGGTCCCTTAATGTAGAAGATGCTAAATCTTGTGTTATCCCGATTGCATTTCCAAAATACTCAAATTGTTTTTCTACTTGCTTGCAATATTTTCTCTTTGACTTGGGAACCCTGGAATTTGGCTACCACATTCCTAGGAGTTTTTCTTTTTGGATGTCTTTCAGGAGGTGAGTGGTGCATTTTTTCAATATTTACTTTGCCCTCTTGTTCCAGAATATCAGAGGAGTTTTCCTTAATAATTTCATGAAAGATGAGGTCTAGGCTCTTTTTTTTTTCATCATGGCTTTCAGGAAATCCTATAATTTTCAAATTGCGTCTCCTGGATCCAGGGTAGTTGTTTTTCCAGTGAGGCATTTCACATTATCTTCCATTTTTTCAGTCTTTTGGTTTTGCTCTGTAATTTGTTGGTTTCTCATAAAGTCATTAGCTTCCATCTGTTGCATTCTCATTTTTTAAAATTTATTTATTTAACTTTTTACATTCATTTCCACAAAATTTTGGGTTCCAAATTTTCTCCCCTTTTCTCCCCTCCCCCCACCCCAATATACCGAGCATTCTAATTTTTCCTATCACTAATCTGCCCTCTCTTCTATCATCCCTCCCTTCTCTTGTCCCCATCTTCTCTTTTGTCCTGTAGGGCCAGAGGACTTTCTATTCCCCAATAACTGTATTTCTTATTTCCTAGTAGCAAGAACAGTACTCAACAGTTGTTCCTAAAACTTTGAGTTCCAAATTCTCCCCATCCCTCCCTCCCCACCCATTCCCTTTGGGGAGGCAGGCAGTTCAATACAGGCCATATCTGTGTAGTTTGCAAATGACTTCGATAACAGTCGTGTTCTATAAGATTAACTGTATTTCCCTCCATCCTATTCTGCCCCCCATTGTTTCTATTCTCTCTTTTGATCCTGTCCCTCCCCAAGAGTGTTGACTTCAAATTGCTCCCTTCTTCCATTGCCCTCCCTTCCATCATTCTTCCCTCCCTGCTTATCTCCTTCTTCCCCATTTTTCTGTGCTGTAAGATAGGTTTTCATACCAAAATGTGTGTGCATTTTACTCCTTCCTTTAGTCAAATGTGATGAGGGTAAACTTCATGTTTTTTTCTCAGCTCTCCTCTTTTTCCCTCCACTAAAAAGTTTCCTGCTTGCCTCTTGAATGAGATATAATTTACCCCATTCCATCTCACCCTCTCTCCTCCCCCTACATTTCTCTCTCACCATTTACCTTAATTTCTTTTAAGATATGGTCCCTTCCTATTCAGTTCACTCTGTGCTCTCTGTCTCTGTGTGTGCATGCTTGTGTGTATGTGTGTGTGCGTGCACACATGTACATGTGTGTGTGCGTGTGTGTGTATACATCTGTGTGTGGTCCCACCAACTACCGAGATACTGAAAAGTTTTAAGACTTACAAATATTGTCTTTCCATGTAGGAATGTAAACAGTTCACCTTTGGTAAGTCCCTTATGACTTCTCCTTGCTGTTTACTATTTCATACTTCTTCTCATTCTATCTGTGGCGGGAGCAGCTGCTATTCAATGTGAGCTTAAGTTCTGGTGCTAGGTTGGGGGCAGGGCCGCCTCCCAGGCTCAGTTCCCTCAGGGGCTTTCTGCAGAGACCTTCAGTAATGGTGCAGGTGGGGGCAGGGCCATCTCCCAGGCTCAGTTCCCTCAGGGGGTTTATGCAGGGACCTTCACTAATGGAGCTCCTGTCTGCTCAGGGAGTCCTGGGCCACTGCCGCTGCCTCTGCTGCTGCCCCATCCACTGCCTCTGCCGCTGTCTCTGCCACTCCCTCTGCTGCTGCCTCCCGAGGGGGCCCAAGTCACGGAGACACCCTGCTCCCCTCTTGGCCAGCCCAGACGTCTCTCTCACTGACCTGTAGCATCTGTGGGTGGAGGGACCTTCCCGGCCACCGGAGCTTCCGTCCCTGAAGCCTGCTCGGATCTGCTTCTCTGGGACCATGTCCAGGGAAGCACTGGGGTGGGCTCTACTGTCCAGGGCTCTCTGGAATGGAAATCTCTTCCACTGTGTTTCTGTGCACCTTGCAGTGATCCAGAATTTGTGGGGAGTTCTTCTTGCAGGAAATTTATGGGCTGTGGTTTCGGAGCTAGCATACGTGAGTCTTTCTACCCCGCCATCTTGGCTCCTCCCCCCATTCTCATTTTTAAAGAATTATTTTCTTCAGTGAGCTTTTGAACCTCCTTTTTCACTTGGCTAACTCTGCTTTTTTAAAGAATTCTTCTCCTCATTGGCTTTTTGAACCTCTTTTGCCAATTGAGTTAGCCTATTTTTAAGCTGTTATTTTTTTCTTCAGCATTTTTTTAGTTCTCCTTTACCAAGCTCTTGACTCACTTTTCATGATTTTCTTGCATTGCTTTCATTTCCCTTCCAAATTTTTCCTCCACCTCTCTTACTTGATTTTCAAAATCTTTTTTGAGCTCTTTCATGGACTGATAGCATCGCATATTTATTTTGGATGTCTTGGATGCAGAAATCTTGGCTTTTATATCTTTCCCTGATGGTAAGCATTGTTCTTCTTCATCTGAAAGGATGGAAGAAGATACCTATTCACCAAGAAAATAATCTACTATAGTCTTATTTTTTCCCCCTTTTTGGGCATTTTCCCAACCAGCTACTTGACTTGTGGGTCCTTTGTAAAGAGTAGGGTATACTCTGGGAACCTGTAAGATCTCAGTTCCTCTAAGGTGCCACAATAAAGCCTGCCTATTGGTCTGGTAGCAACCAGAAACTTTTGTGCCTAGAATCTGTGAGTAGTAGAATTTTCTCTCCACAACCACCTTGCCTCCAGTTCTGCCATGCCAGCACTCAGGGCTGAGATTAAGATCAACTGCTCAATGCCCCTGGATGTTTTGGTAGAGAGCAGGGCTACTACTCAGGGCTGAGGTTCAGATCAGCTATTACAGTCCCCTAGGGGCTTTAAGCTAACAATGGACGCTGGCTGCTGCCTGCCTCAGCCACTGCTGCCTGCTACTGCTGCTGCCTCTGCTGCCACCTGGGGTTAGAGGTATGGGGGTATCCTGCTCACATCTTGGCCAGCTGAAAAAGCCCTCTCACTGACCTTTGGTGCCTATTGTTTGAGGAATCTGTGGGGATTCTGCCCCCAAGGCCTTCTCCAATCCTGCTCCTCCCAGTGCCACGTTGCCAAGGCTGTGCTGTGCTCCACTCTGCATCCAATGCGACAGACCTTTCCCATTGACCTTTCATGTCACCCTGGACTGGAAATCTCCTTCACTCTTTCATTCGGTGGCTTCTGCTGCTCTAGAGCTTGTTTAGCATTATTCTTTACAGATACTTTATGGGCTGTGAGGGAAGAGCTAGAGTATGTGCTTCTTTCTCTTCTGCCATCTTGGCTCTGCCCCCAAGTCCAGTTCACTTTCAAAAGAAACACCTTTCTTTCTGTTTTCCAAGTAATTCAGAGGAAGCAGTATACCATGCCAACTCTTCTATGAAGACATAGCCTTAGCATCAGGTAGGAAAGCAGTAACTATTTGTCAACCACCATCTTTTTTGTTGGATTTTGTGTACAACAATATTACAAATTAAAGGTGGTAATAATTCACATTTATCTGGTTTCTTAAGTTTTACAAAGTACTTTCTTTACAATAATCTTTTTTTTTTTGGAGAGAGTGAATTCAAGGGTTATTTTCCCCTCTCTTTCCAGATAAAAGAACTGGCTTAACAGGGAGGAATGACATAACTAAGCATCACAGAATCAAGAGTCTGAACTAGAATTTCGACTTAGTGGTATGTTGATGGGTGGTCAAATAGAATTTATCACCTGCTTTTTAAAATTTTTTTAATGTTCCACAATCACTGCCATAAATTAGATTTTTACCCCCCCACACACCTAAACCCTACAACCCCTTTCCTTCCCAAAGATAGCATACAATTCTATACAGGTTCTACATATACTTTCCTACTGAACACATTTTCACTATACTCCTGCTGTGTAGAGAAACTAAAACAAATGAAAGAAATTATATAACAAATCAAAATATAATACACACACACACACACACACACACACATGATCTGCTGCATTCTGTGAATGAATTCCATAGTTCTTTCTCTGAGTGTGGAAGGCATTTTGTCTTAGAAAACCATTGGGAATTTTTTTTTTAAGTTCTTGCCTTATTACGAAGTTTCAAGTCTATCAGAAAAAAACTCTCGCACACTGTGGTTGTTGCTGTGCATGAAGTTCTCCTGGCTCTGCTCCTGTCCCTCAGCATCAGATCACATAAGTCCTTCCAGGCCTCTCTGAAGTCTTCTTGTTCATCATTTTCTTATGGTGCAATAGTATTACATTACATTCACATACTATAATTTATTCAGTCATTCCCCAATTGATGGGCATCCCTTTGATTTCCAGTTTTTAGCAACTACAAAGAGTGCTGCTATAAATATCTTTGTACATGTGGGACCCTGTCCTATTTTTATGATCTCTTGGGGATACAGTCCTAGTAGCAATATTGCTGGGTCAAAGGGTATGCACATTTTTGTAGCCTTTTGGGCATAGTTCCAAACCTCTCACCAGAATGGCTGGATGTTCTCACAGCTCCACCAACAATGAATTAGTGTTACAACTCTCCCACATCCTCTCCAACATTTATCATTTTTCCTATTCTGTAATGTTTGCCAGTCTTATAGGTGTGATGTCTTACCTTAGAGTTATTTTGATTTGTGTCTCTCTAATCAAAAGTGAGTTGGAGCATATTTTCATATGATTATAGATATCTTTAATTTCTTCTTCTGAAAATTGCCTTTTCATGTCCTTTGACCATTTACCAATTGGGGAATGACGTGTGTAGTTGTACATTTAACTCAGTTCTCTATATATTCTACAAATGAGGCCTTTATCCCCAAGACTAGCTGTAAAAATTCTTTCCCAATTTACTACATCCCTCTGGATTTTGGTTGCGTTGGGTTTGGTTGAATAAAAACTTTTCAGTTTAATATAATCGAAATTATCCATCTTGCACTTTGTAATGCTTTCTATCTCTTCTTTAGTGAAAAATTCTTCCCTTCTCCATAAATCTGATAAATACACTATTCCTTCCCCTCCAGCTTGTCCATGGTATCAATCTTTATACCTAGATCGTGTACCCATTTGGACTTTATTCATGTGTACAGTGTCAGGCATGGGTCTATTCCTAGTTTCTGCCACAGTGTTATCCAGTTTTCCCAGCAATTTTTGTCAAACAGTGAGTTATTATCTCAGAAGCTGTGGTCGTTGGGTTTATCAAACAGGAGGTTGCTATGTTCATTGCCTACTGTGTCTTGAGTGCCTAGCTTATTCAACTTGTCTACCCTTCTGTTTCTTAGCCAGTACCAAATGGTTTTGATAATTGCTGCTTTATAATACAATTTGAGATCTGGTAGTGATAGGCCGCCTTCCCTAGCATTTCTTTTCATTAGTCCCTTTGCCATTCTTCCAGATGAATTTTGATATTACTTCATCCAGCTCTAGAAATAATTAACTATTCTCTCATTTGACCCTATCCCTCCTCAAAAGTGTTTGCTTCTAATTACCCCCTCCTCCCATTTATCTTACTTAAAATTTTTGCAACTATATTCATGAAAGAAATTGGTCTATAATTTTCTTTCTCAGTTTTTTCTCTTTCTGGTTTAGGTTTAGGTTTACAAACCATATTTGTATCATATAAAGAATTTGGGAGGACTCCTTCTTCCCCAGTTTTCAAAAATAGTCTGTATAGTATTGGAATTAACTGTTCCTTAAATGTTTGATGGAATTCACTTGTAAATTCATTTGTCCCTGGAGATTTTTTCCAAGAGAGATCATTGATGGCTTGTTCAATTTCTTTTTCTGAGATGATATTATTTAAGTATTCATCTTCCTCTTCTGTCAATCTGGGAAATTTGTATTTTTTAAAATACTTGTCCATCTCACTTAGATTGCCGAATTAATGGGCATAAATTTGGGCAAAGTAATTTCTAATTATTTATTTAATTTCCTCCTCAATGGAGGTGAGTTCACCCCTTTCATTTTTGAAATTATTAATATGATTTTCTTTCTTTTTTAAATTAAAATCACCAAAGATTTATTAATTTTATTAGTTTTTTCATAAAATCAACTATTGGTTTTATTTATCAATTCAGCATTTTTCTTTATTTAAATTTTATTAATCTCTCTTTTGGCTTTTGGTATTTCTAATATGGTATTTACTTGGGGATTTTCAATTTATTCTTTTTCTAGATTTTTTAGCTGCGTGCCCAAGTCATTGATCTCCTCTTTCTCTATTTTATTTATATAGACATTCAAAGATATAAAACTTCCCCTAAGCATTGCTTTTGCAGTATCCCATAAGATCTGGTAGGTTGTCTCATTGCTGTCATTCTTTTGAATGAAGCTGTTGATTGTTTCTATGGTTTGTTGTTTAATCCCCTCCTTCTTTAGATTATGATTGTTTAGTTTCCAATTGATTTTTGGTTTATCTTTCCATGACCTTTTTTTTACATATAATTTTTATTGCATTATGATCTGAGAAGGATGCATTGACTATCTCTACCTTTCTGCACTGGACTGTGAAGTTTTTATGGCCTAGTAAAAGGTAAATTTTTGCATATGTGCCAGGTACTGTGGAGAAAAAGGTATATTCTTTTCTATTCTCATTCAATTTCCTCCAGAGATCTGGCATATCTACCTTATCCAGTGTTTTATTTACCTTCTTAACCTCTTTATTGTTTATTTTGAGTTTAGATTTATCAAGTTCAGAGGTTAGAGGTTTGAGGTTAGATTTATCAAGTTGTCCCCCACTAGTATACTTTTGCTGTCTATTTCTTCCTTCAGCTCTCCCAACCTCTCCTCTAAGAATTTGGATGCTATACCACTTAGAGCATACATGTTTAGTAATGATATTACTTCATTGTCTATGGTGCCTTCTAGCAGGATAAAGTTTTCTTCCTTATGTCTTTTGATTAGATCTATTTCTGCTTTTGCTTTTTCTGTGATTAGGATTGCTACCCCTGCTTTTCTTGTATCAGCTGAAGCACAATATATTCTGCTCCAACCTTTACCTTCACCCTGTGTGTATCCCCCCATTTCAAATGTGTTTCTTGTGAACAATATATTGTTGGATTATGACTTCTAATCCATTCTGCTATCCATCTCCGTTTTAGAGGAGAGTTCATTTCATTCACATCCACAGTTATGATTACAATTTGTGTATTTCCCTTCATCCTCTTTCCCGCCGTTTGTGCTTTTAGTTCTTCTGTCTTCCCCTCCTCAACAGTTTTCACTTTTCACCACCACTTCCTGCAGCCTTCCCTTCTTTCTTTTAGCCCCCTTTCCTTTTACTCCCCTTTATCCTTACTACTTCTTCCCTGCCTTTTAGCTTCCCCTCTCCTTTCTTCTCCCTTCCCCTCCTACTGCCTATAGAGCTAGTTGGAATCATTTGCTTAATTAAGTTTATTGATCCCTCCTTGAACCAAATCAGAGGAGAGTACCTCTCAAACAGTGCTCATCTCCCTCCCTTCTTTCCCTCTCCTATAATTTTTTACTTCTTTCTGTGATGTAACTTATTATATTCTGTTTCCTCTTTTCACACCTCCTGTTACAATCCTTTCACATGCTTAAATCATATTTTTATCATCATATCATTTACTTTGTACCCGTTCCATCTATGTATATACCTTTTATATTTCATAATAGATGTACAATTTTCAAGATTAACAGGTATCATCTTCCTTTATAGGGAGCTAAACAGTTTGCCCAAATTGAGTAACAAGTTCCCACCCCTCGCCCCTTTTTACCTCTTTATGTCTCTCTTGAGACCTATGTTTGAAGATCAAATTTTCTATGAAGTTCTGGCATTTTTGTCAGGAAGGTCTGGAAATCCCTTACTTTGTTGAATGACCATCTCCTTGCCTGAAATGTTATGCTGAACTTTACTGGGTACTTGATACTTGGTTGTAGTCCCAGCTCCTTTGCCTTACAGAATATTGGATTCCAATTCCTTCTATCTTTTAATGTAGAAGCTTCAAGGTCCTGTGCGATCCTGACTGTAGCTTCTCAATATTTGAATGGTTTCTTTCTTGCTGCCTGTAGTATTTTCTCCTTCAGTTGATAGTTCTGAAATTTGGCAACAATATTTCTTGCGGTTTTGAGTTTGGGATCCCTTTCGGGGGGTGAACTGTGGATTCTTTTGATGACTATTTTGCCCTCTGTATCTAGCACTTCTGGGCAGTTTTCCTTGATGATTTCCTGGAAAATCTTGTCGAGACTCTTTTCTTCATCGTGGTTTTCTGTCAGGTCAGTAATTTTAAAATTTTTCTCTCCTGGATCTATTTTCCAGGTCAGTTGTTATTCCAATTAAATATTTTACATTTTCTTTTATCGCTTCATTCTTTAGATTTTTTTTTGACTGATTCTTGCTGTCTCATAGAGTCATTAGTTTTTACTTGCCCAATTCTAATTTTTATCAAATTGTTCTCTTAATTTAACTTTTCCATCTCCTTTTCTGTCCAATTTTTCCTTTTAAGGAATTATTTTCTCCAGTTAGTTTTTGAACTTCCTTTTCCATTTGTTCAATTTTCCTTTTTAAAGAGATGTTCTCTTCCTGTATGTCTTTTTTCATACTTTAAAAATCATTGACCAGCTTCTCTTCTATTTCCTTCTTCAGCTGTTCCATGAGAACTGGTTGTGCATACGAGCAGTTCATAGTCCCTTCTAAAGTTTCAGATGGAAGTACAGTCTCACTACTGACCTCTTTGGCATTTGTGTTTTGGTCTTTGTCCCCACAGAAAGATTCTATGTTTTTTCGCCCTTATTTTGCTTTTTCCTGCTCATGATAGTAGTAGTGTGTTGTAGCTTCTGGTTCTTTTAGTTAGAAACTGAAGAATTTTGTGTTGAGCTGATTGGTGTGAAAAAACTAAGGGCAAGTGTCTTTTTATCTTTTTGTTTTGTGTTTCCCCAATAAGCCCTAGGGCTAGCATGGGGGAGGGGTGGTCTGGTCAACGGAGATCCCCTCAAGTGAGCTGAGGCAAAGGCAAGCCCAGGGGTTGGTGATCTCAGCTGCCCTATTGTCTTCCCATTTCCCCTGGAGTTATGAGGCACGCCTGGATCCTGGTGTAAGTTTCCACCCTCCTGGGGCTCCTCTCTTAGCACTGAGACTCACCTGGGTCCTAGTTCGAGTTTCCACTGCCCTGGGGCCCCTCCCCTTCCGGTTCATCTCTGCCACAGTAGAAGGAATCCACCTTAGCTATTTTCCTTGACTATGGTGTTATGAGACTATTTGCCCCCTCTTCTTTTCCCACTGATCCAAGATTTTTCTGGGGAATTATTTCATGGTTCTTTTGAGATCATCAAGGTAGGGGGAGGAGAGAGCATTTACTGATCATTTTGCCATTCTGGCTCCCTGAAGTTCAAGTGGGTGACTTACAGATGTTTAATCTGCGGGATGAAAGTCTCAGGAATTACTGTGGCTCATATCTGGGGTTCAGTGGCTGTCACTTGCTTGGTTCTATTGGTCTCTCGCCCTGGGCTGCAACTCTGTTGGTTCTGCCTGCTGCTGTCTCAGATCTCCCGGGGCCCTCCCGCTCTGCTGTACTGGATGTGCTTCGCTCTGTGCTGTGATCTGTGGGCTCACCCCCATTGAACAGATCGTTTCCGTCCACTTTCCAGTCTGTCTGGGCTATGAATTTGCCACAGTCTGTCTGTTATTGGATTCTGCACCTCCAAAGTTTGGTCAGCTTCTCTCCTTAGAGGTATCTAAAGGAGCTTGCTCAAGAGTTTAGGTGAGTAGTTGCTCTCACTCTGCCATCTTGGCTCCCCGTCCCACCCACCCAAGGGACTCTTAAGGCAAAATGCATCCACATCTGGAGAAAGAACTATGGAACTGGAATACAGAATGAAGCAGAATATTTTCTCTTGTGTTTTGGTTTGGTTTTTCTCATGGTTTCTCCCACTCATTCTAATTCTTCTATGCAGCATGACTCATGTGAAATGTGTTTAGTAAGAAAGTATTTGTGTGTGTGTTTGTCTTTGGTTGCCAAAGAAGACCATGCCATCAGAGAAATAATGACATGACTTGCACTTGACCTTGTTTTTGAGTGAGGGAGGGCTGTGCAGGTCACCAGCCTCACTTCTCCTCCAGAGCTATCTGAATCCAGTGACCAGATATTCATCAGGATGATTGGAGATGACCCAGGATGAGGCAGTTGGGCTTAAGTGACTTGCCCAAGGTCACACAGCTGTAAGTGTTAAGTGTCTGAGGTGAGATTTGAACTCAGGTCCTCCTGACTCCCGCACTGGTGCTCTATTCACTGCACAACTGAACCCATATAAGGTTGAATGCTGTCTTGAGGAGGGAGGACTGGGAGAAATGGCGAGAAAATCTAAGACTTATGGAAGTGATTATAGAAAAATGAAAACAAATAAATTAATAAAAAAGAATTAGAACCAATGGGAAGAACTAAGAGAAAGAACAAACAAAACAACAAAAATAGAGAAAATTATAAGCATCTATCTGCATTCAGACTCCATAGCTATTTCTCTGGATTCGGATAGCATTTTCCTACAGGAGTGTTTTGTAGTTGTCTTAGATCCCTGCATTGCTGAGAAGAGCTAGGTTTATCAAAGTCAGTCATCACACATTGTGGATATTCCTATGTACAATGTTCTCCTGGTTCTGCTCACTTCATTTAGCATCCGTTCATATAAGTCTTCCCAAATTTTTCTGAAGTTTAACTACTCCTCATTTCTTATAGCTCAATGGTATTCCATTACATTCATATACTACAACCTATTCAGCCATTCCCCAATTGATAATCGTCTCCTTAATTTCCAATTCTTGGCCACAACAGAAAGAGCTACTTACAAATATTTTCATATATGAGAGTCCTTTTCTTGTTTTTATGATCCTTTCATAATACAAATATAAAAGTGGTATTATTGGGTCAAGGGGTTATATTAGCACACAGGGTGTGCTGCTAGTGCAGGTTATTTTATCTGCTTTTCTAAATGAAAGACAACTTTAAAGGCATCAACCATCTTATTTTAATTACAGGTAAGAAGGATGATGTGAGTATCGAAAATGCAAGCAGAGAAATTAGCACAGAAATTCAACAAACAAGGTTGCAACTGTTTGAACAAAGGAGTACAACCCCTACATAGGCCTGGAGAGCACCAATATCTGAGAAGTTAGGAAGCTCTTAACAAATGGCTACTCAGAGTCCAGTCCAGGAAATGAAAGGTCCTTCTCATGAGTGATTCCCCAAAGAAAAATATCATCCTCTCAGTTCATATATATATATATATGTGTGTGTGTGTGTGTGTGTGTGTGTGTGTGTGTGTGTGTGTGTGTATAGAGAGAGAGAGAGAGAGTCAAATAATAGGATCAGAGTCAGAAGATATCACAACACACATGACTCAGCACAGCTGGGAATCACTGAGGTTATCTCTCAGATGTTTACAATTTAGCTTGATCCTAGGAGACTGAACTCCAGGAAAACAAGAACAATGACAGTAACATCCCACTTTGTTTAAACTTACAATGATATGCTCAGTTTTATAGCCCTTTAGGCATAGTTCCAAATTGTTCTCCAGAATGGTTGGATCATTTCAGAACCCTACCAACAATGCATTAATATTCCAATTTTCCCACATCTTCTCTAACATTTACCATTTTCTTGTTTTGTTATATTAGCCAATCTGATGGGTGTATCGTGGTACCTCTGAGTTGTTTTGATTTGCATTCCTCTAATTAATATGATTTAGATAATTTTTATATGATTGTAAATAGCTTTAATTTCATCTGATAATTGCCTATTAATAACCTTTGACTATTTATCAATTGGGAAGTGACTTGCTTCATATCAATTTGACTCAGTGCTCTATATATTTTTGAGATGAGGCCTGTGTCAGAGACAATGGTTTTAAAAACTGTTTCCCAGATTTCTGCTTCCTCTCTCATCTTGGCTGCTCTTGCTTCATTTGTACAAAAAGTTTTTAATATGATTTAACCAAAATCCTCCATTACACATTTCATAATGCTTACTATATCATTTGGTCATAAATTCTTCCACTCGCCATAAATCTGACAGTTCAACTATTCCTTGCTTGCCTAGTTTGCTTATTATATCAGCGCTGATATCTAAATCATGAACGCATTTTGACTTTGTCTTGGTATAGAGTGTAAGATGTACGTCTAGGCCTAGTTTGTGTCCTACTATTTTGTAGTTTTCCCAGCAGTTTTTGTTAAATAGGGAGTTCTTATCCTACAAGCTGGAGTCTTTGGTTTTATCACTTTTGACTATTGTGTCTTATATACCTAACCTATTCTACTGATCCACCACTTTTTTTCTTAGCAAGTATCAAGTAGTGTTTTTTTGAGAGGTGATTACATCTTTATTTCATTATGGTTGGTTTCCTTTGTAATCTTATGTGTTTTATTTTATGCATTTAAAAACTTTATTCTGAGAAGGGACTGATATACTTCACCACACACACACACACACACACACACACACACACACACACACACACGGTTAAGAATACTAGACTAAATAATCTTTAAGATCTTGTCCAGCTTTTATTTGAATTTCAAAACCATGTACCAGGAGTAATTAATTCTGATCAAACATCATTTGAGTGCATTCTGAAATCCTTTTCTCCTGCTAAGTACAAGTGCATAAGACACCCCAAATCACCTCCATGTCATCTCTGTCTCCTGACTTCTCTGTCATCTTTCAAGACTCAGCTGAAATTATAGTTCCATCTCTCAAAAAATGTCTCCAATTTATCCTGTCTATATCTTGTTTAAACACAGTTGTTTAATGTGTGCTTTTTCTCTCCCATTAGTCTGTGAACTTGAAAACAGGCATTGCTTTTTGCTTTCCTTTATATCTCCAACACTTAGCATTGTGATGACACATAGTTAATGCTCTATAAATTATTCTTCACTCATTGACTTCCTTTGAGAATTCCAAACACTGCCTGAGACACTTGATCTGACTGGGAGGCTAAGAAAGAAACAGAAGAAGATTACCCATGGTGGAATTGTGGCTTTATAATACAATTTAATATCTAGTACATCTAAGTCACTTTCCTTTGCATTTTTTTCATTAATTCCTTTGATATTCTGGACTTTTTGTTCTTCCAGATGAATTTTGTTATTATCATTTCTTTCTGTATACAATAACATTTGGTAATTTGATTGGTATGACCCTGCATAATTAAATCAATTTACGTAAAATTATCATTTTTATTATATTAGCTGAGCCTTCCCATGAGCAGTAGGTATTTTCCCAATTAGCTAGATCTGACATTATTTGTAAGAAAAGTGTTTTATAGTTGTGTTCATATAGTTTCTGGGTTTATTTTGACAGGTAGATTCAAATATTTTAAAATGTCTACAGTAACTTTAAAAGGATTTTTCTCTTTAAATCTTGCTGTTGGACTTTTTTTCTAACATATAGAAATGCAGATGACTCATGTGAATCTATTTTATATCCTGAAACTTTCCTAAGTTTGTTTATTTCAAATAGTTTTTCACTTGATTCTCCTTTTTTGCCTATTTTCTCAAATAGTTTATATCATATTGGAATTAACTGTTGTTTAAATGTTTGATAGAAATCACTTGTAAATCCATCTAGCTTCAATCCAACACTGGCTTCTTTGTTGGCTCTCAGTAGCTCTGCTTTTCTCTGTTGTCAGTTCTCCTTGACATTCACCCCAACTCCCAGCAAAGGCCTTTTGCCTTATTTGATCTTTCTTTTTCTCACAATGTAGTTTACAGAAACAAACAAATAAATAAACTTTGTGTTGTACTTAACTTTCCTCACCAGCTTCTGCTTGTTCTGGGCTTCAGGATTCACCACATTTTTTTTTTTTGTAGAATTGTGTCACATTCATACAATCTCTTCTCTCTGGACTGCTTTCCATATCCTGTAAATTTCTTTTTAAAATTTCAATACATAAATTAAACACCCATTATGTAATAGGGACCCTTCTAAGAAGTGGAGATGCCAAATGATAGTCTCTGTCCTCAAGTAGCATATAAGCAAATGGGAGAGACAATATGCATACAACTATATATATATATATATGAGAAATAGAAAATTATTAAGAGAGGCAATGCACTGGAATTAAAAAAGTTTCCTGTAGAAGGTGGGATTTTAGAAGTTAGGATTAAAGAAAACAAGGGAGGTAAGTAGTCAGAGTCTAGGAGGGAAAGTCTTCCAAGCATGGAGTACAGTCAGAGAAAATTCCTAGTGCTGAGAGATGGAAGATCTTGTTCATGGAAAAGCCAGGAGTACAGTGTCATTGGATTGGAAAGTCTTTTTTGAAGAGTAAGTTGTAAGACTGGAAAGGTAGGAGAGATTTGAAACAGGAGAATCCCCTTTGCATCCACATCACTTTTTTTCAAAGAAATCCCATCTTTCCTCCTTCCTGAAACTATTTCCCTTTGTTATTTCAAATTTCATTCTTGTACATCTCTCATCCCTCCATGGTGAACTTCCTTGAAGTATCAAATGCTTCTTTGAAGTATTTAAGTCCATGGGACCTATCTATCTTTCCTCTGAAACTTTGAAATCTGCCCTCCAAAATGCAGGGTGCCTACCAAAACATACCCAGTTTTCTTATTCTTCTCCATCACAAATTCTGTGATGGACAGATCACTTCCCCACAAGGTTTCCATCATTTCTACAAGTTCTCTGTTTTAGTGAGAATTAGATCCAGAAGGGAAAAGCATTTATTGATTCCTCTGTTGTTTAAAGGATGAAGTGAGCAGAAGACTTCCAGGTAAAAGTTGTTAATTGAAGCTTCTCCATCACTACTCTGTTGTGCTTCTCTCAAATCTGTGATTTGCATCTCAGTTGTTGTTGTTCGGTTCTTCCTATCCTGCCTGACGCTTACTGACTCTATTTAGAATTTTCTTGGCAAAAACACTAGAACATTTTGCCATTTCCTTCTCAAGATCATTTTACAAATAAATAATTTGAGGCAAATAGGTCTACATTATTTGCCCAGGGTTATGCAACTAGCAAGTATCTGAGGTCCGATTTGACCTCATGTCTTCCTGCCTCCAGGCCCATGCTCTATCTCGTGCACCACATAGCTGTCCCCCAAACTGTGTATCCCAAACTCTCATCCTTTCATCTATCTTTTCCTTTCACCTTTAACTGATTATTCTGAGTTTCATTAGGCCTTCTAGGTTTCTGAATTGACCTCTGCCATCCAGGGTTAAGGTTACCACATTCTTTAACTGTCGGAGAAAAGGATTTACTTGACCTTTTATTGAATGTCATGGCAGAATTCTAAAGACTTTTGACCCCAATAGTGTCCTCATCTGAGTGCTACCAAATATCTCTGCTCAAAGTCAAGTGCATGTTGCTTTCTCAAACACTGGTAGCGGAAAAGAAAATTCCTCAAGAGACAGTGTTATCTCATCTGGAAAAAAAACTAAACTCTGCTTAGTTCATGACACCCGCATAACGTCTTAATATCTCTTAGCACTTTCCTTTCCCCTTCTTTCTTCCTTGGTCCCTAAATACACAGAGAAGCAGTGGGGAAAATGTCTCCCTTCTAGATAATGGAAACTACAAGTAAAACAATGAAAGGAACTTATATGCTAATTGTAATGAAGAATATTTGACATCTGGGAGCCTCTGACCAGCCTGATGGGTGTTCCATTCAACTGGTTGAGGTTTCACAGTTGGCACCTTTAGAGCCATCCCACAAACTCCTACCCCATGATACATGTATATAATTATTGGAGCCTTACTGACCACATCCAGGGAATTCAAGATGAGAGGCTGAGGCTCAAGGATTCATTAGGTCCCATTAGAGAGCACTATCGCTACTGACTTGCAGCAGAGGTACATGCTTTCACCTGGTCTGAAGAGAGAAGTTCATGGGTCATGTTCCAGAATGCCAACTTTTGAGATGAACAGGAGGGATTTGGAATTCACTACGTATGATGGGGATGGGATATTTCCTGAGAAGCATCAGCTTCAAAGCTGTCTTGCATGTATTAATGAATGAAATAAATAATGCAGAAGTAATTATTAAGACCATTACATGGTTAAGGAACTATTAAAAAGATAAACAATTCTGAAAGACTTAAAAACTCTGAGCAACACAATGGCCCACCACAAGTCCTGAGGACTCAATGAATAACAATCTGATAAAGAGGTCAAGGACCCAGGGTAAAGAATTAGATTTTTTTTCCCCTGGCTATTGAAGGAATTTATTTTGCTTAACTATACATGATTCTCATAAGAGTTGTGTTTTCCTTGATTTACTAATTGGGGGAGGAATATGGTGAAGTGAGAGGGAAACAATGTAGATCTGAAAATAAAATAAAATTTCATTTAAAAATGGAAAAAGTAGTATGTTTCAGGAACTTGTGAAAGCATCAAATACGCAAACATCAAAAGCAAGAGAGTACTTACCGTAAAGGACCTTACATTATCATAGGGAAAAGGGGAAATTACATATAAGAGAGTACCACCAGGAAAGTGTGATTTTTGTCAAGGATGCTGCAGAGATGGTGACTGGTATTATAGGGTAATTGATTGGTATGTCATTTCCAGGAATGCTAGAGTTACAATGTTGAATAGATTGTTTTCTCCCAACTAGAGGCAGAGAGAGGGTCAAGGGGAGAGGGAAAACACATAAAGAAGTATGTATTAATGATAGTTGGGTTGGAATGGACATGGTAGATCTGATTTGAATTAGTCCCGATGCTAAAACCTTCATCCTTTAGCAACCCATGGCCCTAAGTTTGAATTGGGGTTAGACCTCAGGGTCTGAGCTTTAGGCTGTATTTGTAGCATCGTCGACATCTACACCACCACCACCATCATCATCATCATTATCATTGTATTTTTGTCACTCTTCCTCAGATGAGGATTCTAAGCTTTATAGAAGTTAATGGAGCTGCCTGCCATCACACACATAGTAAGTGATAAAAGTGGTAAAATTGGGTATTGCGCCAAAGTCTTCCTGGTATCAAGTCTCTGTTTTGAATCAGAGTTCAGTGGTCTTGCTACTACCAAGAATGAAAGAGCTTGGTGAAGATTGTTAACAATTCCAATGTGACTTCTTTTCCCCTATAAAATGCCAGATTATCCTCAGGGGTATCCAAAGATGACTTCCTCTATGGCAGGAGCTTCTCAAACATGATAACCTCAGGGCAACATTTCTCAGCTTGCGGTTCCACAGAGTCAGGATTACTGAATGACCAAAGGGATAGAGCTTTAGATAGATATTAACATACCCAACATCAAAGGAAACTTATTCTTTTCCTCTATCAAGTAGTTGTCAAAGAAACCCATATAGTACAATAAAAAGAGAATGAAGAAGGAAGACACAGCTTTCATGGCTCGAACATGGGCTTCTGTGCTGGGGTCTCTGAAACCTGTGGCATTGCATAGTATCTGTTGGGCATGCCTCCCCAGGGAGAGAATAAATAGGGACAATGAGACTGCAGACAGAGTAAGAGAAATAAGACTCGGAAGACCAATGAGAGCCTGAAACATGACAAATATACTTTTACTCACTTGGACCTTCAGAGACATATTTCTCTCCTTTATTCTACTAAAGAGGCTGACATAATAATCAATTCTCTCTATCATTGGCTCACCTATGGAAAAATATATAATTAAGGGCTCCCAAAGAAGCATGAAGACCATCCTGTGAATTCTACATTTCATCCAGGGAAAGAAGGGGTAAGAGAAGTTGGTAGTCTTCAGGATGTAGAAGATCCTGAGGACAGCGGCAAATCAAATATTTGAACTGTGAGTCAGTAAGAAGAGGATATCAGTTATTCTTACTTGGGTAGTTACATCAATAGAAATTAAATATAAATAGCTATTCCATATTAATGTACATGACAGTCCAATTCTGGAGATGGCCAAGCTGACCAGGATGGGATCTCTTGGTGCCAATTTTTCACTCTTGACCCAGTCAATACAATTCACCAGAAAAATGAATCCATTTACTAGAATACTCAGTAGAAATTCACAAGTTGCCAGAGTCATAAAGATTTTCTCCCCACTACTTAGCATGTCAGCAGAAAGGTGATCAGAAGTTATCAATATATATGTATAATACTTTTTTACTGCTTCTGTTGTTGGATTAATTTCCAGGCAAAATCAATGTGGAATGATATGTACTGCTACTTGGTGATGCAGTAGTTTTCTTCTCTGTCTTTAATAAGATTTCTCTCTCAGGCAAGAAAATGTCTAGTCCCCTGTTAGAATATCTTCACTAAGATATCCTCTGTGCCTTCCCAACAGCTCAGTTAAATTCAGCCAGCCAAGACACACTGTATAGCTTTTCTGTTTCCTCTTGAGAGGTGATCATTACAAGGATCTGAGTCCTATGTTAAGATGGAAATAGACAGAGATCATATTTCAATATTTTCCTCTTTGTGTCTCAGCCAATTTTGTATCCAAATATGTAAGCTAAGTATGAGAAAGCTCACTCAATATTGTATACCATGGGAAATGTAACAAAGCCCTAAATGCAGAGATTGTTTCACCTCCATCATTTCCCTCCATTCTGAACACTGATATCACCATTTCTTTATAGAATCAAAGCAATACATGGTATTTCTGAGAAGTTATAGTTAGGCTTAAAAATTGTAAATGAATTGCAATTTAATGAGTCACTAATCTTGGTAGTTCACTCTCAAGAAAAATACCTTTCATTCAGTATTCATGGTAACTGAGAAAAAGTAGCATATTTTTTCTATAAAGATATAGCCTTAGCATCAGGTTGGAAAGCAGGAACTATTTGTCAGTCACCATCTTCTTCTCGACATCTGTGTACAATAATACTACAGAAAAAATATGGTAATAATTCACATTTATCTAGTGTCTTAAGTTTTTCAAAGTACTTTCTTTGCAGTAACCTTTGGAGGTGTGAATTCAAGGGCTATTTCTCTCTCTTTATAGATTAAAGAATGGCTTCGGAAGATAAAATGAAATGTCCAAACATCACAGAATCAAATGACAGAACAAGGATTATGACATAGCTGTATGCTTATGCATATATCTAACATTAGGCCCCTTTTCCTTAATCAACTTTTCACTTCCTAAGCCATAGTGCAGTTCAGCTTAGAAAAGGACCTCATTGTCCCATACCTTATCTTGCCAGGTGATTTCTCAGAACAATCCTTAAATAATTGAAAAGGGAATGGTTCAATTTTCTGCTATGGAACTGGTAATCTCTCCAAGTTTCACAGGCAAAAACCAATGAGGTCAGCATAATGATTATGTGCCTGCTCCCAAGTTTTTTAGAATGATGTTTTCAGTAAGACACCTTCAACAAGAATGAGAATCGCATCAGAACCAGCTACTGCAATGATGCTAAATTAAGTAACTTGAAAAGGCTACAAGCTAAGATCAAAGTGGAGAGAGAATTGGTGAGTGACTTTCTGTTTGCAAAAACTTGTGCACTCAATGTAGTCTCTGAGTCTGAAATTCGATGGACTATGGATCATTTCTGTGACATTTGTGCTAATTTTGCCCTGACAATTAACACCAAGAAAACAGAGGTTCAGAGCCAACATCCCTATGTGGATCCATCACTTACAGAAAATGAAGTGTCTTTGAATGTTGTGTATTAGTTCATATTAGTTCATATATCTTGACAGCATACTTTCCTACCTCATACCTTATCCAACCTCATAGATGATGAGGTTGATGCAAGTATTGTCAGAAGTAACTCAATGTTCAAGAGGTTGCAAATGAAAGTGTGTGAGAGAAGAGGTAATAAGTTACCTAGTCAACTGAAGGCATACAGAGCCAGAGCCATTGTGTCTACCTCATGTGAAACCTAAACAGTCTACCAACTCCATGTTAGGAACTGGAACACTTCCATTTGAATTCTCTTAGGAAAATTCTGAAGATCACCTAACAATATAAAGTGCCCGACAATGAGGACCTTTCTTGAGATGAACTGCCAAGCATTCAAACTCTGCTGCAGAGAGATCAACTCCAAAAGGCTGGCTGTGTTATTAAAATGCCAAACATATGTTTGCCTAAAAAATTATTCCATAGAGAATTCACACAAAGCAAGTGATCATACAAAGGTCAGAAGAAGCATTTCATGGACACTCTCTAGATCTTCCACTCCCATGGAAGTCATGAGAGACAATGGCACAGGACCATCTGCATCAAAGGAAACACTGAGCTCTATGAGCAAAGTACAATTACAATACTTCCAAAGAACGTGAGATGCACAAATTTAGAGACATCTCCATTTCAAATGTTCATGTGGACTATTTAGCCTATTGCCATGGTAGAGCCTTCTGAACTCAAATTCAGCCACAGTTGGACATACTACACATTCAGTCCCACATAGCGATATCATTTTTGTTCTCCTTGAGAATGAAGACTACCACTACCACAAAATTCCTTGCCTTCTATCAGCAACACTGATAAAAGAGCCACTTGTGGTCCTAAGCTTTTTTCCTTGACCAAGATTTCATAATTTTGTATTTTAAAAAGAAGCAAAGTATGTAATCCTTTATTTCTGTAATAGAAACAATCAAATTAGAGTTTTAATTAATATAAAAGGGAAATGAGTTTAAAATGCTCGTTTATTTACTCAGGAACAAAATAAATAAGAAATAATAGAAAAATTAGAGGGGAACAAAGGAATAAAAACTAGTCATCAAAGGGCAAAATTTAAATTTTCAATAAAAAGAGCATTAAATTTCAGAGAAAGATAGGAATGAATACATTAAAGAAGAAAAAATAGCTTCCCATTTTAATTCTGTAATTCTTCAACTTTTCAGACTTTTTTTGTAAGCAACAGATTTGGGGATCTTCCTTTTTTCCCTTGTTAAATAGTTGCTTATTGGAAAAAGTGTCCTCAGGAGGGGGTCACTAGATTCACCAGAGAGCAACAATACCACACAAATTAGGAGTGAAGGGAGAGGTCAGCATAAAGCTCTGGGATTTCAGCCTCTTCCTGGACTGTGAGGGATGGTCTGGAGTGTTAGGACACACCCAAGTGGAAGGCTTTGACTTAAGTTAGTAGACATGGTTAGAGACAAAGAGAGACTCACTGGCTGCAGCTCCTGACTTTCCACTTGGAGTATACTGACCTTGAGCAGCTTTGCTGTTGGATGTGGCCTGCTTAATATATTCCTCTTGGACAGCCTTGAATTTTTCCTTCTTTCCTCCCCAGGTCTTGAAGTTGATTGCCTGTAAGGCTTGGCTATAAGGGAAGGTCAGGGCCCATGGCTTGTGCAAGGGGCAGGTATTGATGGCATTGAGGTTGATGGAGGCATACTTTTCACTCTGACCCCCAGAGAGGAAGGTGATACCAGTGACTGCAGGAGACACAGTCCACCAAAGGGCAGTTACAGTTGCCATTGCAATCTCTTCATGTGAATATTTCTGGGTACAGGCATGGCCAGGGGTGACCATGTTAGGCTTCAGCAATGTCCCTTCCAGATAGTGATAGTGGTCACTCAGAACTTTGTAGACAGCAGCTAGGACCATCTCAGTGACATACTGACAACACTTCAGATCATGTTCTCCATCAGGGAGGATCTCTTGCTCCACGATGGGGACAATGCCATTCTGCTGGCAAATGCTAGCATATCAGGCCAGCACATTGGCATTCTCCATGATGGCAAGTGGCAAAGGTGTATTAAACTAATCTTCAGTACACAATGCCAGCTCCATCCTTCTTATACTGGGCATAGCGCTCACTCAGCTCATCGAGACTTTGGGTGGTAGTCTCTCCACTGGCCCCTGCCAGAAGCATCACACTTTTGTCCACCTTGATGCCCACAATGCCACCCTTATCCTCCATGACTTTGAGGAAGGGACGACCATCATCTACTTTCTGGTAGAGTATCTCATGGAAAAGGATATTACCCCCAATACAGGAGTTCGCTCGATCATCTGCTGTCAGAAGCAAGTGCCTATAGAGGCATTGATTTTCCTCTGTGTTTTCAGTTCCAATGGACTGTAACCATTTTGCAATGCTCCCAGTGGACTCATCTACTGCCAAGGTTCCCTTGCCTGAAGCAACAATTCAGTGAGCTATATCAGATAGTTCTTTCTTTTGCTGTCGTGTCAATGCTGAGTATTGGCAAAGAATGTTTTACCTGGCTGTGCTGCTAGTTTCCTGGCCTTCGGAAGTGGAACTGTCAGCCTTGGTGGTGGGCTTACTGGCAGAAAGCAGATCTCTTACGGCCCAGACCCGAACTTCTGCCGGCTCTTATTTCCTTATCCACTGTGCAATTCTCTTTCATTTTGTGGTAGTGTTTAGTACATCAATATTTAAAGTCCTGGGTACTGGATTTCTGTTTGTCTCTTCAGTTTGGCTTTAACAGAAGATCTCTCTCTCTCTCTCTCTCTTTTAAGTCAATACTTCATTCTTGGGACAAATTTTCCTTAAATTATTTTGATTCTAATCTATTCCTATTGGCTTATATTCTCTTCCTGATTTAATTTTCATGTCATTTCCCTTTTTCTTGGATTGTAATTAAATTATTAATTGTTCCTTGTGATCTTAATTTAGTTATGTGTCTCACATGTTCTTGTCCTCTTTAGCTGTCAGCTACTGGGGTAATATGAAGTTGTATTTTCCTTTCTCTCCTCTATTTTCTAGTTTTTATTAATTTTATTTTTCTGCATCTTTTTTTCGAAGTTTTTCTTTACTGTTTCTTATTTCCCTTACAGTCTATTTTGAATTTTATTTTTTTTAACTTGAGGGCCCCAATGTAATTTATTCCTTCTTTATGCTCTGTATGTCCTTCATGGAATTTAAAGGATTCTGAGTTTTAGAATCTTCTGTAAGTATGATATATGTGGCAAGTGATTTTTTTGGTGGTAGTATTGGAGAGCTGAAATTATTGATTCGTAGTTTAAATCGATTTTTAAAAATTTAGGGACTATTTTGAAAAATAGATACCACCATTTGAAATACTCATAATCATCAGATTATATGCAAAACCATATGAAGCATAAAGATTGAGTGGAAGAACTCAAAATCATTGGGGTCAGAGTGGGAAGAGATGCAGTCCATGCCATCTACATCAAGCTGTCTTAAGGAGGTTTTTAATGAGTCTCCAGAAGACAAGCCAATATCACTACCCTTTTACTCAGTTACAAAAGCATTCATTTTATTCACACCTTCATAACTTCATAGAACATTAGGGACATGTGAGAAGGAGCAGGATCATTGGTCTGGGATCACATTTCTCTGAATTCCATGGGAAGAAAACACATGAGAAGATAAGAATAATAATTCTTGAAATTTAGAAAGAATTTTGCATATATTTTCTCATTTGAGTCTCATTCCAACCTTGTTAGATAGGAGTTGTGATCATCTCCATTTAATATATGAAGAGAATGAGTCTTAAAGACGTAAAAAAATCACTGGTCTATGTAATATAGCTTAAGCCAACATGCAATTGGAACTCAAGATTCCATTGGCTCTAAATCCATCTGGGAGCAATGTGCTGGGAAATTTCCAAAAAGTGGATCTAGGGGTGAGTGGTGGGAGATGCTTGTGGCTCCCTTGCAAGTTGAATCTGACTTATGAATATTTTTCTCTATCACTTTCTTGTCTAGACAACCAAGAAACAAAACAAAAATCATTCCCCAATATATGCCTTAGCAGATTTCTGAAGAAGAAATACTCATATGGAAAAATTTAAGAATTGTCTCTCCACAGTGCTTATAAGCTGACTCCTGACCACTTCTGCCTATAAGTTTAACCTAGGTAGCTAGTGTGAAAAGTAAACCTCCCTGTTCAACATATTTTTCAGGTACTCAGTTTTTGGTTTGGGGAATTGAAATTAGGAGGACTTGATTTTAAATTGTGTCTCCTTCCATACTTGGCCAATGTATGACAATGGGCCACCCACTTAAAATGTTTTTTCAAATCTACAAAATTGGTTCCACAATACCTGTAGTATTTATCTTTTGGGGTTGTTATGAGATTTAATGAGATAATGATTGCAAAATTCTTTGAAAATCTTAAAGATCTATATAAATGATAATATTTTAGTGGGGCAGTTTGGCATTTCCTACTCCAGCTTATGATCAAACTGAAGCAAACAGAGTGAAGTGACTTGCCCAGGGTCACCCAGTGAGCAAGTGTCTGAGAACAGGCTTTAATTCAGGTCTTCCTTACTCCTAGGTCTGGTGCTCTATCCAACATGCCACCTTGTTACTCATAACTCCTCCCAACCTAGACATTAAAGTTCAAATCCTTTATCCTAGTATTCAATATTTTCTGTTTCCTGGATTCCTCCTTTCTCTTTTCAGCCTTCCTCTTACCTTCCTCCACAGTCTAATATAAAGTCTATACTAGGTGCAAGAATGTATTCTTCACTCTCAAAACAAATCTTGTAATTCCTTTCCTCTGAGTCTTTTTTTCCCAAAGTTCTCCCAGCTTTTACCTACCCTTCCCTTTATTTCAGTCAAAATCATCATTTAATGCCCCTGGAAAAATATCATTGTCCAAATTACAACAAAGTATTTCACCTTTAAAAGTAAATTATTTTTGGTTACAATGATTTTTATCTCTCCTGTCCACTGTCCCCATAGAGCAACAAAAGTAAAACATGCATAATATTTATCCACTGTCCAGCTAAACAAATTGGAGTAACAGCATGCACTTTCTAGAGTGCTCCAGTTAAGCCCAGACAAATATCTATAGGATATGGCTCTGAACAAGTTCTGGAGTCATGGAGTGACTGAGTGATGGAGTGAGGCAAATCTCTAGCCAAAGACAACCTGGAAGGTAGCCTGGAAGAGTATATTGCATCACTCTGGGACAGAGCACAATACAGCGTAGGCCACACTGGCACAGACAGGATCTGAGCAGGCCTTGGGGAGACTCAATCTCTCGCACTTGTGGTGGTCTCCAGACTTTATGACCCCAAAATGCTGAGGATAAATTGGAAAGTCAGTGGAAAAAGCCTGTGGGACCAGTGAGGACAGTGAAGTGATCTGGCCCAGCCCCAGGGCAAAAGAGTGGGTAGGAGGTGGGGGAACCCGCAGCAGCCACAGCAGCAGCAGGGTCAGCTGCAGCCACTGTTTCCAGACCTCTAGGCCCACATATTGTGGAGGAATTGAGCTACTGACAGTACACACCCCCACCCCCACTGGAAGCAAAGTACTACCTTGACAAAAAGCTCAAAGCTCATGTAAATGGCTGGGAAAATGATCAAAATTCAGAAAAAGAACCACACTATAGAATCTTACCTTAGTGACAAGGAAGATCAAAGACTGTAAACAGAAGAAAGCAATGACAAAGCTCCTTGATCCAAAATCTTCAAGAAAAATATGATTTTTTCTCAGGCCATGGAAGAACTAAAAAAAGGATTTCAAAAATCAAGTAAGAGTACAGCAAAAATTGGAAAGAGAAATGAGAGTGATGCAAAAAAATCATGAAACTGCTTGCTAAAGGAGACCCCAAAAATGTTGAAGAAAATAGCACTTTAAAAAATAGACTAACCCAATTGACAAAAGAGATCCAAAAAGTCAATGAGGAAAAGAAGGCTCTAAAAAGCAGAACTGGCCAGATGAAAAAGGAGATGCAAAAACTCACTGAAGAAAACAATTCCTTAAAGATTAGAATGGAGCAAATTGACTTTGAACTAATGACTTTATGAAAAATCAAGAAATTATAAAACAAAACCAGAGGAATGAAAAAATAGTTGATAATGTGAAATATCTCACTGGGAAATAACTGGCCTGGAAAATAGATTCAGGTGAGATAATTTAAAAATTATATGACTATCTGAGATCCATGACCAAAAAGAGCCTAGACATCATCTTTCATGAGATTAACAAGGAAAACTGCCCTGATATTCTAGAACCAGAGAATAAAATAAATATTGAAAGAATCCACCAATCACCTCCTGAAAGAGATCTCAAAAGAAAAACTCTTAGGAATATTGTAGCCAAATTCCAGAGTTCCCAGATCAAGGAGAAAATATTCGAAGCAGCCAGAAAGAAACAATTCGAGTGTTGTGAAAATACAATGAGGATGACACAAGATCTAGCAGCTTCCGTATAAAGGGATAGAAGGGCTTTTCATATGGTATTCCAGAAGTCAAAGGAGCTAGGATTAAAACCAATAATCACCTACCCAGAAAAAGTGAGTATAATACTTCAGGGAAAAATGGTCATTCAGTGAAATAGAGGCCTTTCAAGCATTCTTGGTGAAAAGACCAGAGCTGAATAGAAAATTTGCCTTTCAAACACAAGAATCAAAAGAAGCATGAAAAGGTAAACAGGAAAAAGAAATCATAAGGGGCTTACTAAAGTTGAACTGTTTGCATTCCTACATGAAAAGAAAGTATTTGTAATTCTTAAGACTTTTCTCAGTATTGGGGTAGTTGGAAGGATTATATACATATAGCAGAGGGCACAAGGTGAGTTGAATAGGAAGGGATGATATCTTAAAAAATAAAATTAAGGGGTGACAGAAGAATACATTGGAAGGAGAAAGACAGAAATAGAATGGGGCAAATTATCTCTCATTAAAGAGTCAAGAAAAAGTTTTTTTCAATGGAAGGCAATAGGAGAGAGGTGAGAGGGAAAAAGTGAAGCTTACTCTCATCATATTTACCTTAAGGAGGGAATAGCATGCACACTCAATTTGGTACAAAAATCAATCTTACATTACAGGAAAGTAGGGGAGAAGGGGATAAGTGGGGTATGGTGGATGATAGAAGGGAAGAGAAAACTACACTGTTATTCAAGAATCAATGGGTAAAATAGATATTGAAAGGATCCACTGATCACCTCCTGAAAGAGATCCCAAAGTAAGACTCCTAGGAATATGGAAGTTCAATTCCAGTGGTCTCAGGTCAAGAAGAAAATATTGAAAGCAGCCAGAAAGAAACAATTTGAGTGTTGTGGAAACACAATCAGGATAACATAAGATCTAGCAGTTGATACATTAAGGGATGGAAGGGTTTGGAATATGATATTTCAGAAGTTAAAGGATGGGCTTAAAACCAAGAATCACCTAACCAGTAAAACTGACATGCAAAAGAGTGAGAGATTTTCTTTCCATGATTTGCCTGTTTTTCCTCATACTAATTTGCATTCATGCAACACAGATTTTAGCCACAATCTAGCTGCAATGCAGAGAATGAAGGGGGAAAATGAAATATGGAAAAAATCTTTAATTCCTTCCTTACCAACAGCAACATCTTGATCAGGATAGACTCACACAAGAGAAGTAGAGAATAATGATGGGAGAGCAGTGAAAGAAAACAAGAGTCAGATACACATGAATTTCCTCTATTTTCTTGTACAGTAAGATAGATTTCTGTATCCCATTACCTGTAATTCTTATTCCCCAGTTGCATGTAAAAATTATTTTTAACATAATTTTTAGAACTTTGAGTTCCAACTTCTTTCCCTCCCTCCCTCCCTCCTTATCCATCCCCACTGAGAAGGCAAGCAATTCAAAATAGGTTATACATGTGTAATTATGCAAAAGACTTCCACAAAAGTCATGTTGTGAAAGATTAACTATATTTCTCCCCATTTTGTGTTGTCTCCCATTTATTCTATTCTCTCTGTTCACCTTTTCCCTCCCCAAAAGTGTTTACTTCTAATTGGTCCCTCCTCTCATTTGCTTTAAAGTGCTACTTTCTTCAGTATTCTTTTGGATTTCCTTTAGCCAACAGTTGACTAATTTTTCATGAGTTTCTTGCATCACTCTCATTCCTCTTCCCAATTTTTTCTCGAGTTCTCTTACTTGGTTTTCAAAATCCTTTTTGAGCTCTTCCATGACCTGAGACCAATTCATATTTTTTCTTAGAAGCTTTGGATGTAGGAGCTTTTAATTTTTTGTCTTCTGGTTATGTTTTTATCTTCCTTGTCCCCAAAGTAAGATTCTATAGTGTGACTTTTTCCTCTCTTTGCCAATTTTCTTAGCCAATTAGTAGACTTCTCAGTTCTTTGTTAAGGTAGTACTCTGCTTTCAGAGTGAAGAGTGCACTGTTCCAAGGTTCAGTGATTTTGAAGGGAGTTGAAATATCAGAGATATTTCTAGGGACCTATAGATTTTGCATTCTTCCAAGGTTATATATTCAAAGGAGAAGTGTTTACTCCTGTCCTCCTCCATGCATTTATCTGTGAGGGGTCACAAGTGCTCTTTTCTAACTTGGAATTATGAGGAAAATTACCTCTTTTTGCCATGCCAGCAGTCCTCCTTGGCCTAGGACCCCCACCCAAGACTGCAACCCAGATCCACGGAGGCAAAAGCAAGAGAATACTGCCTAGAGTCAGAAAAGAGATCCCTGCAATATCCCCCCTGTCATCAACTCTTCAATCCCCCTACCACCTGTGGTCTTAGAGCTCTGGAAGGAGCTACTGCTACAGACATTACCCTGGGGCTGGGGTCTGACAGTGTTCCTCTCTCCTCCCTGGGGCTGGGGCAAGACGTTGTTCTTCTGTGGGTTGAGAAGTTTGGAAACTTCCACAGCTGCCACTGTGGCCTGCTACAGCCCTTTCTATGCTGTCATAGCCCATACAGCACTGTGCTCCTCTCCCAGCCTGATGCAGCAAGGCTTTCCTGCTTGGCTCTAAGTTTGTCTTGGACTAGAAACTTTTTTCACTCTGTCATTTTGTGCATTTGACTGCTCTGGAATTTGTTTCAAGCAATTTTTTGCAGGTGTTTGGAGGGATTTGGGAGAGAGCTCAAGAAAGTCTCTGCTTTCAGTTCACCACTTTGGCCCCACTCTCAGAAGGTGGAATTTCAAAAAGTGAGATTAAAGAAAGCAAGGGAGTTGAGTACTCAGAGTGGAGGAGGGTAAGTCTTCCAGGTATTTGGGACAGCCAGAGAAAATGCACAGAGGCTAGAGATGGAAGGTCTTGTTCATGGAAAAGTCAAGATTCCAGTGTCATGGGATTGAAAATTCATTTTTGAAGAATAAGTTGTCAGACTGGAAAGGTAGGACAGGGCTAGGTATGAAAGGGTTTTAAAGTAGAAGAATTTCATGTGCATCCACATCATTCTTTTCAAAGAAATCTCATCTGTCCTCCTTCCTGGAACTGGTTCTTTTTGTTTCTTCAGATTTTCATTCCTGAGCATCACCCATCACTCCTGGATTAACTTCTCTCGAAGTGTTTTAGTCCATGAGACTTAGCTACCTTTCCTCTGAAGTTTTTGAAATCTGCCCTCCAAAATGTAAGGTGACTTTCATAATATTTCCCACAAGGAGTTTACATTATCATGGGGGAGAGAATACATATAGGGGAATGTTATCAAAGAAGTGTAATTTTGTCAAGGAAGCTACAGAGATGGTGATTGGCATCATAGGGTGATTGATAGATATGTATTTTCCAGGAATGCTAGAGTGATAATGTTGATTAGATCTAGTTCCCCAAAAAGAGATAGAGAGAAGGTCAGGGAGAGAGGGGAACACATGCAAAAGTATGATATAATGATGGCTGGGCTGGGCTGGGCTGGGCATGTTGGACCTGATTTGAAGTAGTTGTGATGCTTTTCTCTTCAGACATCAGCAGCCCAGATCCCAAAGTTTAGTTAGAGCAGGAGCTCAATTTGTGAGGTTTACGGTGGATTTATCATGGTCATCTTCATCATCATCATCATTATTACCATATTTTTGAGACTTTCTTAGATGAGGATGACAAGGTTCACAGAGCTTAATTGAACTGCATGTGGTCACTCAGTTGCAGTTCAGTGATTTTGCTACTACCAAGAATGAAAGAGCTTGATAAAATTCTTTAAGTACTCTATCCTCACTTCTTTCCCCCTAGAAAATGCCTGATGACCCTCAGAGTACCAAAAGGGCTTGTAGATGACATACTCTCTGACAGCAGCTTATTAGTGATATCACCCTGAGGGCAGCCTTTCTCACATTGCTGTTCCACAGAATCAGGATCGTTGAGTGGCCCAAAGGGTAGAACAACATGACTAACATATCAAACATGAAAAGTAGCTTATTATTTTCCTTTGAGCTGCTCCACAAGTTGACAAAGAAACCAATACAGTACAATAAAAAAAGGATGAAGAAGGAAGACACAGTTTTCGTGGCTCAAATATGGGCTTCTGTGCTAGGGTTTCTGAAACCTGTCACATTAAGTTCCATCTGTTGGGTATACCTCCACAGTGAGAGAATGAGAAGGGAGAAGAAGATTGTAGGCAAAGTTAAAGGAATAAGACTCAGAAGGCCAAAGAAAACCTCTAACATGACAAACATACTGCTACTCACTTGGACATTCTGAGACAAATTTCTCTTCTTTCCTCTACTAAAGAGGCCACCAAAGTAGTAATACACTCTCTCCATCATAGTTAAGCCTATGGAAAAATAGATAATTAAGGGCCCCCAAAGAAGCATGAAGAGTATCCTGTCAACACTCCATTTCATCCAGAAGAAAGGGGGATTGGAGAAGTTGGCAGTCTTCAGGAGGTAGAAGATGCTGAGGATAGTGGCACACCAAACATTTGAACTCTGAGTCAATACTAAGAGGATATCAGTTATTCTTAGTTGGAATGTTGCATCAATAGAGATTACAATTAGATAGATATTCTATGCTAATGTACACGACAGTCCAATTCTGGAGATAGCCAAGGTGATTAGGATGAGATCGCTTGGTGACAGGTTTTTACTCTTAAGTAATTCAATGCAATTCACCATAACTATGAATCCATTTACCAGAATTCCCAATAGAAATTCATCAATTGCCAGAGCCACAAAGGTTTTCTCTCTGCTGCTTAGCATGTCAGCAGAAAGGAGACCACTTTAGAAGTTACCAGCACTCATAATTCTTTTGATGCTACTGTTGTTGGATTAATATCCAGGCAAAATTAATATGGAATAATATGGAATGCTTCTGATACTTAGTTATATTGTAATTATCTTCTCTGTCTTTAAAAGAATTTCCTGGAGGAGCCAAGATGGCAGAGTAGAAAGATACACATACATTTAGCTCTTATCCCACAGCCCACAAAATACCTGTAAAGAAGAAGTCTCAAGAGATTCTAGACCAGCAGAAGCCACAGAACAATGGAATGGAGGGGATTTCTGTTCCAGAGAGACCTGAAAAACCGATGGGAAAGGTCTGTCATGCACCAGACCTGGAGCAGAGCCCAGCCCTGCCTTGACCATGTGGCACTGAGGGGAGCAGATCCGAGTAGGCTTCAGGGACAGAATCTCCAGAAGCAGTGCAGATACCGCAACCCACAGGTGCCAAAGGTCAATTAGAGGGTCTTTTCAGCTGGCCGAGAGGGGTGGGGTGTTCCCATAACTCAAGCCCCCTCAGGAAGCAGTGGCAGAGGCAACAGCAGACAGGGACTCCCAAAGCAGTCAGGGACCCCATCTATTGATGAAGGTCTCCTCGTAAACCCCCTGAGGGAACTTCCCCCACCTAAGCAGCTGATCTTACTCTCACACTGAATAGCAGCTCTGCTCCTGCCAAAAACACCTAAGGCTTGGGAGCAGCACATTTGAATCAGACCCCAAGCTCCGGCTGGGTGGAACTGGAAGTGAGGTGGTTGTGGAGAGGAAACTCAGAAGTCAAGTAACTGGATGAGGAAATGCCCAAAAAAGGGGAAAAATAAGATCATAAAAGGTTAATTTCTTGGGGAACAGGGGTCTCCCACCATCCTTTTGGATGAGGAAGAACAAGACATACTGCCAGAGGAATTCAAGGTCTCTGCCCCCAAAGGGTACTTAAAATGGGCTCAGGAAAAAGAAGACCCTAAAAAACAAGTTACCAGCTTACTAAAGGAGAACCAAAAAAATGCTGAGGAAAATAACATCTTTAAAAGGAGGCTAATTCAAGTGGAAAAAGAGGTCCAAAAAGCCAAAGAGGAGAAGGAGGTTTTAAAAAGCAGAATTAGTCAAATGGAGGAGAAGTTTCAAAAGCTCACTGAATAAAATGACTATGAGTTTAATCAAGAAGTTAGTAAGCAGAAGGTGAAACAACTCATTGGAAAAACAAGTGACCTGGAAAATAGATCCAGGGGAAAAAAATTTAAAAATTTTTGGACTACCTGAAAGCCATGAGCAAAAGAAGAGCCTAGACATTATCTTCCATGAAATTATCAAGGAAAACTTCCCTGATATTATAGAATCAGAGGGCAAAATGGATATTGAAAGAATTTAGTGACCACCTCCTGAAAGAAACCCAAACAGAGAAACTCCTAGGAATATCGTGGCCAAATTTCAGAGTTCCCAGATCAAGGAGAAAATACTGCAAGCAGCTAGAAAGAAACAATTTGAATACTGTGGAAATACAATCAGGATAACACAGGATCTGGAAGCTTCAACATTAATGGATCAAAGGGCTTGGAGTGGGATATTTGAGAACTCAAAGGAACTGGTATTGAAGCCAAGAATCACTTACCCAGCAAAATTGAATATAATACTTCAAGGGAAAAAATGGTCATTCACTGATATAGTTGAATTTCAGGATTTCATATTGATGAAAAGACCAGATCTGTATTTAAAAATTTGACTTCCCAAGACAAGAATCAAGAGAAGCATGAAAAGGTAAACAGAAAAAAAAAATCATAAAAAACTCTCTGAAGACAAACTGTTTACACTACATGGAAAGAAAATATTTTAAACTCTTGAATCTTTTCTCAGTATTTGGGTAGTTGGAGAGATTGTACATACACACACACAAGTACACATAGATAGATAGAGAGTACAGGGTGTGTTATATCAGAAGAGATAATATACACACACACAAACACACACACACACACACACAAATAAAATAAAATAAAAATTAAGAAGTGAAGGAGGAAAATTCCAGGAAGAGAAAGGGAATAATGGAATGGGGCAGGCTATAACTCATAAAAGAGAAAAGAAAAATCCTATTCAAAGGAGGAGATAAGGGAGAAGGGTAGAGGGGGAAAAATAAAGCTACTCTTCCCACGTGTGGCTGAAGGAGGGAATAACATGCTCACTAAATTTGGTATGAAAATTTATATACAGCACAGGAAAGTAGGAGAGGAGGTTCCAAGTGGAGTGAGGGGAATGTTAGAAGGGAGGACAAATGGGAGAAGGGAGTCACTAAAAATAAACACTTTCAAGAAGTGACAAGGTCAATTGTAGGGGGGAAAAACAAGGGGAAATAGGGTAGATCAGAGGGTAATATAATTAGTATTACACAGCATGATTACTATGGAAGTATTTTGCAAAACAACACGTATTTAGTCTGTATTGAATTGCTTGCCTTCTCAGAAGGGCTGGAGAGGGAGTGGGGAAGGGAGAAAGGTTGAAATTCAAAGTATTGGAAATGAATGTTGAGAACTTTTATTCCACATAATCAGGAAATAAGAACTACAGGGATGGGGATATGGAAATTTATCTTGCCCTGCAAGAAAAGAGAGAAGATAGGGAAAGGAGAGGAGTGGGGTGCGATGGAGGGGGTGGTACATTGAGGGAAGGAGTAATCAGAATGCAAGGTATTAGGAAGCAGGGGGGAAGGAAGTGATGGGGAGAAAAATTGGACATGTTACAAAGTGAGGTAAAAGCAATTAGAATTAAAAAAAAATAGACTGAATTAATTACTGAGAATAAATCAATGACATCTTTAGTTTGGAGAAAGGAATTTCAGTCTAAGTTTCCTAGAGGAAGGGAACCTTGGGTAAAATTTGGCATTGTTGGAAAAGTCAAGGTTTTCATGGTAAATTTGATTTTATGATTGCCATTTAATCAGCAACTAGAAATGTATAGAAAGGCATGTAAGCCACTTAAGACTTGCCTCAAAAGATGTTCCTTAGCCAAAGTGAAACTATAATCATATTTGAAACCTGGTTATTGGAACTTGCCATTTTTAGATGCTGTGGGACTATTAAGTGACTGCTCTTCTGCGTCTAACTCCAGGTGTGGGTAGCAAGAAAGGCGATCTGAGCCTCCAATACATGATGCCAGTAAGCTGATGAGATGCTGGTATGAACTGCATAGGTGATCTCAAGGGAAGGGTGGGAAAGTGGCTGTTCAGCCAGCATGGACTGAAATAGGATTCTCCTGACTCAATTTCTCCACTGACACCTGGCAGACTTTAAGCCTGAGTGACTGCAAGTGGATAATTTAATCCTGCCTGGAACTGACATGAAGTTGGGGTGATATTGTATCCTGCAATGTCTTTACTATTGGTGGCAATTTCCTATAATCAAAAGGTTTGTAAGCTTAATACCAGATTTATTCAATCATAGATTATGGGTAGGGGAACATCTGAGGTTTCCTAAAATTAAGCTATTAGGCATAGGACTTTAGACCCACAACAATGTTAGGGTCCTTCAATTCTTAGTAATACTGTGGAGACAATTAGGTCAAGAGCTTGTGAAGTTAGCAACATAAATATTATTTTTGTCTCAGTTGGTTAATGTTTTAAAAAAATTTCTTTTGTTGTCCATATTGTAAATGCTTTAAAAAGAAATAACACCTGATCAAAAGTTGGAATTGCTTTATCTGTTATAAACTGTGTTAAAAATAAATAATAAAAAAAGAATGTCCTTCTCAGGCAAGAAAATGTCTAGTGCTCTGTTGGAAGATCTTCATTAAGATTTCCTCTCTGTGGGGGAGGAGCCGAGATGGCAGAGTAGAAAGACTCATGTATGCTAGCGCTGAATCCACAGCCCATAAATTTCCTGTAAAAAGAACTCCCCACAAATTCTGGAGCAGTGGAACCCGCGCAGAAACACACTGGAAGAGATTTCCATTCCAGAGAGCCCTGGAAAGTCGTCCACAGGGGTCCGTCACGGTCCAGACAGCAGAGCTAAGCCTTGCACTGCCCTGGGCCCGAGGCCCCAGGGGAGCAGATCCGAGTAGGCTTCAGGGACAGAATCTCCAGCGGCTGTGAAAGTCCCTCTGCCTGCTGCGAAGGTCCCTCCACCCACAGGTGCTACAGGTCAGTGAGAGAGACTTCTGGGCTGGCCGAGAGGGGAGCGGGGTGTCTACGTGACTCGGGCCCCCTTCGGGAGGCAGTGTCAGAGGCAGCGGCAGAGGGAGCAGTGGCCAGGACTCCCCAAGCAGGCAGGAGGTCCATTACTGAAGGTCTCTCCATAAAGCCCCTGAGGGAACTGAGCCTGGGAGGCGGCCCTGTCCCACCCAAGCGCCAGAACTTAAGCTCACATTGATTAGCAGCCCCACCCGCCGTGGAAAGCCGTGAGGCTGGGAAGCAGCATTTGAATCTCAGACCCCAAGCACTAGCTGGGTGGATCTAGGCAGGGGTGGACAGGAATCTGAGAAGTCAAGTAACTGGCTAGGAAAATGCCCAGAAAAAGGAAACAAAAGGAGACCATAGAGAGCCACTTTCTTGGGGAAGAGATGTTCCTTCCCCTGATCATTTCTGATAAGGAAGTACAATCCTTGCCATCAGGGAAAGACCTGGAGGTCAGGGCCTCTCTATCCCAGACATTTGAGGTGGATGTTCAGTGGGCTCAGACCATGGAAGAGCTCAAAAAGGATTTTGAAAATCAAGTTAAACAGGTGGAAGAAAAGCATGGAAAATGGGTCAATACCTTGGTAAAGGACACCCAAAAAAAATGCTGAAGAAAATAACACCTTGAAAAATAGGCTCACTCAATTGGCAAAATAGGTTCAAAAAGCCAATGAGGAGAAGAATGTTTTCAAAAGCAGAATTAACCAAATGGAAAAAGAGGTTCAAAAGCTCACTGAAGATAATAGTTCTCTCAAAATGAGGATGGAACAGATGGAGGCTACTGAAAGTCATCTGGCCCTACAGGAAAAAAGAGAAGATGGGGACAAGAGAAGGGAGGGATGATAGATGAGAGGGCAAAGCGGTGATAGGGAAAATGAGAATGCTTGGTATATTGGGGTGAGGGGAGGGGATAAATGAGGAGAAAATTTGGAACCCCAAATTTTGTGAAAATGAATGTAAAAAGTTAAATAAATAAATTTATATTTTAAAAAAAGAAAAGTTAAAAAAAAATTTTCCTCTGTGCCTTTCTAACAGCTCAGTTAATTTTTCCTAGCCAAGACTCTTCTCTCTGTGGCATTTGTATTTCCTCTTGAGAGGAGACCTTGGGAAGTATTCGAATACTATGTAAAAATGCAAATAGGAAGAGGTCATCTTTCAATATTTTCTTCTTTGTGTCTCATCCTATTTTGTATCCAAACACATGAGTTGTGTATGATGAACCTCACCCAATGTCATACAACATGGGGAATGCAATAAAGCCCTAAATATATAGTTTTTGCTTCATTTTCATCATTTTCCACATACAGAATATTAATATTAGCACTCGTTTATAAAATCAAATTAATTATGGGTATTTCTGCTAAGTCATATTCTGGTTGGAAAATTACAAATGATTTGCAGTTTAATGGACCACTAAACTGGGTAGTTCAAATTCAAAAGCAATGCCTTTCTTTCAGTTTTCATGTAACTGAGAAAAACAGCATACCATTTCAATTCCACTATGAAGACATAGATGTAGCATCAGGCAGGAAAGCAGGAACCATTTGCCAAGTAACATCTTATTTTTGACTTCTGTGAAGAGTAAGCTTGTAGAGAAGAGATAATAATTCACACTTATCTATTGTCTTGTTTTCTAAACTCTTTTGTGTGGTTGTAACCTTTGGAGGCGTGAACTCAAGGGCCATGTTTTTCTCTCTGTACAGATAAAAGAATGGGTTTATCAAGGTGAGATGGCATGTCCAAGCATCATAGAATCAAGAGTCTGAGCTAGGATTTGGATCCAGGTGTATGCTGTTGGACAGCAAACTAGTAGAAGTGATCATCTACTTAAAAACCCACTGATTTATTAGACACCATTCCATTAACCCACTTTTCACTTCCTAAACCCATGGTTGGACTTGAATGCTTGGATGCTGAGTTCAAGAAAGGATTTCACTGTACCATATCTTATCTTTCCAGATAATTTTCTAAATCCTACCAAGACAATTTTAATTGAAATGTGTCAATTTTCTGGCATAATCTTGATAAACTCTCCAAGTTTCACTAACATCCAATGGCTGCCTGTCTACTGTTTTTCAATGTTGTTGTAAGGCATCTTCTATAAGGAGAAAAAGCTACCAAGATCAGGCTTTACACTGACGGTAAATTATTTAACTTGAAAAGGCAGGGCTAAAGTGGTGAGAGAGATGATTTGTGACTTTCTTTTTGCCCATAATTGTGCACTCAGTGCAGTCTCTGAAGCTGAAATGCAATAGAGTATGGATGGATTTTGTGATGCTTGCGTTAATTTTGCTCTGACAATTAACACCAACAAAAAGAGGTTTTCCACCTGCCAGCACCACTCCACCCATATGTGGAGTCATCAGTCACAGCAAATGGAGAGATTTTGAGTATTTTTAATATCTTCACTTAGCCTGCCAGCGTACTTTCCAAGGAAATACACACAGATGATGAGGTTGATGCAAGGATTACCAGAGATAGCTCAGTGTTGGTATGTTCAAATGAAAGGGTGAGAGAGAAGAGACTGGCTACCAAATTAAAGGTTTAGAAAGTCATGGTGGTGACCTAATTATTGTATGCCTGTGAAACTTGGACAGTATGCCAATGTCATTGCAGAGAATTGAACAATTTCCATTTCAATTGTCTTGGGAGGATTTTGAAAATCACTTGGGAAGACAAGATATGGGGCAATGAAGTCATTTCTTGAATTCAACTGCCTAGCATTCAAACCCAGCTGTGGGTTTAGAAAGTGAAAAGTTCGCTAAAAGTAAAATGAAAGCTTAGCTTAGAGATATGAAGGATTCTTGGCTCACTAAGAAGGCAGATGAAATTCAGTTTTATGCTAATAGTAACAATCCAAAATGATGTTAAGATTTTTTGAAGTGTATGTATGTATGGGTGAAAGACCTATGGCCTATCTGAGCTACTCAATGCTGATGGAACCATGCTGATTAATAACAACACGATCCTAGAGAGAAGGGATGAACACTTCCATACTTTTCTCAACAGACCATCACCAATCAATGCTGAAGCCACTGATTGTTTACTTCAGTTTGAAGTCAAGCTCACCCTAACTAAAGTTCCACTTGAAGAAGAGGTGTTGAGTGCCATTAGGCTCCTTTTGTGTGGCACAGTACCTAGTGCTGATTCTATTCCAGCTGCGTCCATTGCTCATACAAAATTTGACAGATCTTTTCCAGGTTATGTGGCAAGAGGAGGTTAGTCCCCAGGAGTTCAAAGATGCCTCCATTATCCATTTCTATAAACGTAAGGAAAACCAGTAGGGCTTCAGAAAGGGTCAAGGAACTATGGTGGTTGCTACTGGACAACTCTAGGAGAAATGCTAGGAGCAGAATAGAGGTCTGTACACAATGTTTGTAGATCTGACCAGAATCTTTGATATAGTCATTTTTGACAGATTATAGGAAATTATGTCAAAATTTGGCTGCCTGGAGAAGTTAATCATTACTGTATGTCAATTTCAGGGTGCTATGTTTACCTGGATTCTGGATAATTGACAATGCTCTCTTGCTTTCACAGTTAATAAGGCTGTGTGCTTACTCTGATGATTTTTAGTAGGATGTTTTCAACAATGTTGTCAAATGCCTTCAATGAGGACAATCGAAGCATCAGGGTCAGCTAATGCTGATGGTAAATTTTTCAACTTGAAAAGGAAACAAACCAATACCAAAGCAGAGGGTGTGTTGGTGCATGATTTTGTGCTTACAGATAATTTGCATTCAATGCAGGCTTTGAAGCTCAAATGCAATAAAGTCTGGTCCATTTCTCTGCTGCTTATGTTATTTTGGGTTAACAATTTAAAAAAAAAATCATAAGTCCTCCATCAGCCACCAGCACAACCTCCATATGTGGAACCATTGCTTATAGCAAAAGAAGAAGTTTTGAATGGTGTGGATAAATTCACTTACCTTGGTAGTGTATTTTCCAGGGATGTATATATTGATAATGAGGTTGAGAAACACATTGCCACAGCTAACTTAGTATTTGGGAAGCTGCATGAAAGTGTGAGAAAGAAGAGGTATTAAACTGACTACAAAACTGAAAGCTTACAGAGCCATTGTGCTTATGTCATTGTCGTATGCCTGTGAAACCTGGACTGCATACCAGGGCCATACCAGGAAGCTGAATCCCTTTCTTAGGAAAGATTTTGAAGATCACTTGGCAGGATAAGTACCAGACATTGAAGTTCTATCTTGAACTAAACCGCCAAACATTCAAACTCTACATCAGAGAACACAACTCCAACGGATTGGTCACATTGATTGACTGCCAAAGGTATGTCTTTCAGAAAGATTATTCTATGGAGAATTCACACAAGTTGAGTGTTCAGATGGTGGTCAGAAAAAGTGATATAAGGACAGTCTTAAAGTCTCTTAGGAACTTTGGAATTGACTGTGTGGCATGGGAGATACTGGCCCAGAGCTGCTCAGCATGGCATGCCTTCATTAGGCAATGTGCTTTGCTTTGAGTAAAGCAGAACTGAAGTAACTCAAAAGAAATGTGAGGTACACAAAGTTGAAAAATCCGCCCCAAATGTTCACATGGACTAATTTGCTCCTGACCTGTGGTAGAACATTTTGAGTTCATATTGATCTGATCAGCCACAGTCAGAGGCATTGTAATTCCACTCTAATATAGTGATGTCATATTGGTCTTCAAGAACAAAGTATAGCAATCAATTTATTTTTCTACATCATTTTTTTTTCCTAAGAAGTTTTTCTTTCTTTTGTTCTCTTTTGGAGGAGATGGGTGGAACCAAGATGGCAGAGTGAGAGTAACTACTCACCTAAGCTCTTTAGACACATTCCTTCAGATACCCTAAAAAGAGAATATGACTGGATTTTGAAGGTGCAAAATCCAACAGGAGACAGATTGTGGCAGATGCACAGCCCAGGATAGACTGGAAGGTCAACGGGAAGGATACATTGCATGGGTTTGGCGGAGCACACAGCACACCGGTTGTACCAGCATGGTTCATACCATGGCAGAGCTGAGCTGGAAGGACCAGGTGGTCTGAGGCAGTGGCCATACTATGGAATCTTGGGTATATCAGCCCAGGGTTGGAGTCCAGCAGAACAGAGCGAGTGAGAGCCTCAGAGACCCAGGTTTCTATATGGGTTGCTCATAAGAATATCAGCCCACACATTAAATGTCTGTAAGTCACATACTTGAACTTCCTGGAGTCAATATGGTAGAGTGATTAGTAAATCATCTCCCCATCCCCTTGTTGACCTTGAAAGACCTATAAAATATTTCCCCAGAAAAATCCTGTAACAGTGGGATCAGTCAAAGGGGCAAACAGTCTCTTAGCATGTGAGACTAGGAAAATGGCTAAGGAGGATCCCTCTTTCTGTGGCTGAAGGGGACCAGCGCAGGACTGGTGCTATCCCAGACAGCTCTACCTCAGCTAACTGGGAGGAGATCCTGAGCCCGAGCGGCGTGGAACTCACAACCACCAACATCAGGACCTCAGGCATGCCTCAGTATGCCAGGGGAATCGGGAAGACACTGGTGCAGATGGGGTCACCAACTGCTAAGCTTGCCTATGCTCCAGCTCAGCAGAGGAGATGTGCTGTACCAAGACACTCCCCTCCCCCACACTTAACACAGCTAACTCCAGGGAAACTCTGGGGAAATCCAGAAAGACTTCACCTAGCCTCTGCTTTCTCCCACCAACAAGCTCAGCATCAGGTAAGCTGCAGCATTTTAGCTACTAGTTAAAAGAATCAGAGGCCACATCACACAAAGCCTCAAATTTTAAGCACAAGAACTGTGGGAAAGACCCCTTTATGCCCTAGAAGCAGACATCTACTTTAAAAGCCAAGAAAAGGGTGATCATCATGAGTAGGAAGCAAAGTAGAAAAGAAAAGACCATAGAATTTTCTGTGGGGACGATTACCAAAGAGGTCAGCACTGAGACTGCACTCCCATTTGAAACTTCAGAAGGGACTATGAACTGGTTGCAAGCTCAAAGAACATTCTTGGAAGAGGAGAAGAAGGATTTTTAAAGCCAGATTAGAGAAATAGAAGAAAAACTAGCCAATGATTTTAAAAATATGAAAAAAGAAATCACAGAAGAATTTAAAAGGAAAATTGGACAAATGGAAAAAGAAGCAAAAAACCTAGCTGGGAAAACTGGAAAACGGAAAAGCAAGTACCAATACTAACTGGAGAAAATAGCTTCTTAAAAGAAACAATTGGACAGATGGAGAAGGAGATGCAAAAGTTAACGGAAGAAAACAATTTGATAAAAATTAGAATTGGGCAAGTAGAAGCTACTTTATTCTCATTTATTTCTCTTCCATTCTATGCCACTTTATCTTTTTAACTTGAGGACTATAACTTAATTTATGCCTTCTTTATCCTCTTTGTATCCTTCATGGAGTTTAAGATTTCTCACTTATTAGGTTTGAATTTGATTGTGCTCTTGCTGCTTATATGAGGAGACTTGTAGCTAAGAGGTCCTGATGGGGTGCTCTAAATTAAATTTTTTTCAGTTTTAATTTATAGAAACTTTCCATTCTCAAGGATTCAGAGTTTTGTAAATTTATCTGTAAGTACACTATATCTGGTGCATACTTCTTTTGGTGGTGGCTTTGGAGAGTTAAAATTATTTGAAGAAAGTAGTTGATCTACCAACTTTCATTTTAAATCAATTCATTTTAAAAAATCAGGAACTTCTGAAAGGTTTTTGAAAAGCACCACAGAAGACCCTTTCCCTCAAGATGGAGTAGAAGGTGAAGAAAGAACTGGTGTCCACTTCAAGATAGAAACCAAGTCTAAGGCCTTGAAGGCCAAGAAGGTCATATTGAAGTGTGCTGATAGCCACAAAAAAGATCTGAATATCCCCCACCTTCCAGTGACCCAAGATAATAAGACTTCAGAGGCAGCCAAAATACCTTTGGAAAAGTGCCCTTTGGAGAAACAAGCTTGATAACTATGCCATCATTAAGTTGCCATTAACCACTGAGTCTGGTATGAAGAAGACTGAGGACAACAACATCCTAGTCTTCACTGTGGACATCAAGGTTAACAAGGATCAAATCAAGCAGGTGGTAAAGAAGCTCTATGATGTCAATGTGGCCAGCTCAACACAAAAATACAGGCTGATGGAGAGAAGAAGGCCTACACCTGACTTTTAGACTATGATGATTTAGATGTTGTCAAGAAAATTGGAATCATCTAAACTGTTTTCAGTTATCCTTCTCTACCTACTATACATTTTTTTCCCAGGGAGAAAAAGTAAAGACTTTTAAAAGTGGATATTACCATTCAAATACTCATGGTCACCAGACCATATGAAATGAAAAATTAATAAAATATAAAATTAAGTGGAAGAAGTCAAAATCATGGGGAACAGGGTGGGAGGAGAGAAGTGCAATCAATGCCATCTGCATCAAGGTGTCTCCCCCTTGGATCAACCTAAAAGAAATTTTTCAGTGAATCTCCAAAGGATGATCTGGTATCATCATCTTTTTACTCAATTACAAAAGTAGTCACTTTATTCACCTCTGCAAAATATCATAGAACATTTAAGACAAGTGAAGTTAGTTTAGCTTATTAAGCTAGTATGAAAAGTACACTCCCTTTGTTGAACTCAATCAAGAAAATAAAATAAAAGTAGGAAGGTACTGATATAGGACCAGAGTCAATAAGTGCCAGAGCCAGAAATAAAACTCTGCTCTTGTCTCAGGGCCTACTACCAGCAAACCAAATAAGATATTATCTTTTAAGAACTTAGTGTCAGGGGTGGAGCCAAGATGGTGGAGTAGAAGCAGGGACTTCTAGAGCTCCCCCTCCAAGCTCAATCAAATCCCTGTAAAAATTACTCTAAACAAATTCTGGAACTGCAGGGCCCGCAGAATGATGGAGAAAACTAAATCTCCAGACCAAGACAGCCTGAAATATCGATAGGAAATGTCTGTCGCACTGCACTGGGAGTGTAGTGCAGTCTAGCGTGGGCCACAGCACCACAGACAGAGCATTAGCAGGCCAAGGGGGCATTGAATCTGTGGTACTTGTGGTGGTGTCCAGACTTCATGATCCCAAAATGCCAAGGGCAAACTGGAATGAAAAAACCTGTGGGACCTGTGTAAGAGAGTAGAGTGGTCTGACCCCAATGCCACAGTGGCTAAAGGGGTGGAGAAACTTGTGCAAGGCACAGCAACAGCAGGGAGAGTTTCAGGGCCTCTTTCTGAATCTCTAGACCTACAGATAGTGGGTGTGTCGAGCAGTTAACAGTACACCCCCCAATCCCACTGGAAGCAGAGAACTACCTTGACAAAGAGCTGAAAATCAAATAAATGACTTAGGAAAGGAGGAAAACCCAGAAAAAGAATCAGACTATAGAATCTTACACTGGTGACAAGAAACACCAAAATGTACAAACAAGAAGAAGACAACAAATCCTAAGCTCCCACATCCAAAACCTCTAAGAAAAATGTGAAATGGTCTCAGGCCATGGAAGAGGTGAAAGGGATTTTGAAAGCCATGTAAGAGAGGTAGAAGAAAAAAATGGGAAGAGAAATGAGAGTGATGCTAGAAAATCATGAATAATGAGTCAACTGCTTGCTAAAGTGTACCTAAAAAATGCTGAAGAAAATAGCACCTTAAAAATAGACTAACTGAAATGGCAAAAGATATCCAAGAAGCCAATGAGGAGAGCAATGCCTTAAAAAGAATTGGTCAGATGGAAAAGGAGGTCCAAAAGTCCACTGCAGAAAATAATTCCTTAAAGAATAGAACGGAGCAGATGGAAGCTAATGAATCTATGAAAAATCAAGAAATTGTAAAATGAAAAAAATAACAGACAATGTGAAATACCTCATTGGAAAAACAACTGACATGGAAAAGAGATCCAGGAGAGGTAATTTAAAAACTAAAAATATGATCCACAGTAAAAAAAAAAAAAAAAAAGGAGCCTAGACATCTTCTTTCAAGAAATTGTCAAGAAGAAGATGGCAGAATAGAAGGAAACATATACTCTAGGGCTTCCCCTACAGCCCACAAAGTATCTGCAAAAAATGACTCTCAACAAATTTTGGAGCAGCAGAAGCCACAGAACAACAGAGTGAAAGAAGTTTCCAGCCAAAGGTAACCCAGAAGGCCAACAGGAAAGGTCGGTCTCACGGGATGCTAAGTTGAATGGAGCCCAGCCCTGACTATGTAGCAACGTGAAGAACAGGACCTGAACAGACCTCTGGGACAGAATTCCCAGCCGGGAGGGTCCATTAGCTCTCAACCCACAAGCAACAAAGAAATCTCCAAAGGTCAGTGTGGGAGGGCTTTGCCAACAAGGCGAGAAGGGAGTGGAGTCCCCCCAGCACTGACCCCAGATGGTGACTGAGGTGGCGGCAGCAGCAGCAGCAGGCAGCGGTTGGCTATGGTGGCTACAGGGGCAGCCTGGGTCCATTATCCAGGCAGCTCAACTTAAAGCTTCTGTGGGAGTTGAGTAGTCGATCTGAATCTCAGCCTTGAGCATGGTATTGGGGGGAGGAGGAACACTAGGACCCTCCTTTTGACAAAGGATTCAAAAGTCTAGCAACTGTCTGGGAAAATGCCCAAAAAAGGGGGAAAAATAAGACCATAGAAGGCTGCTTTATTGGTGAACAGGTGTTTCCTTCCATCCTTTCAGATGAGGAAGAACAAGGCATACTGTCAGAGGAAGTCAAGACTTCTGCATCCAATACTCACAAAATGAATATGAAATGGAACAGACCATAGAAGAGCTTGAAAAGTGAGTCAGTAGCTTGCTAAAGGAGAACCAAAAAATGCTGAGGAAAATAATACCTTTAAAAAGAGGCTAAGTCAATTGGAAAAAGAGGCCCAAAAAGCTAATGAAGAGAAGGAGGATTTATAAAGCAGAATTAGCCAAATGGAAAAAGAGGTTAAAAACTCACTGAACAAAATAGTTCTTTAAAAGAAAGAGTGGAGTTCAGGGAAGATAATGACTATGAGATAAACCAAGAAGTTAAAAAACAAAACCAAAAGATTGAAAAAGTAGAAGATAATGTGAAACATTTCATTGGAAAAACAACTGACCTGGAAAATAGATCCAGGAAAGACAAATTAAAAATTATGGGACTACCTAAAAGCCATGACCAAAAAAAGAGCTTAGACATTATCTTCCATGAAATTATCAAAGAAAACTGCCCTGATATTCTAGAACCAGAGGGCAAAATAAATATTGAAAGAATCTACAGGTCACCTCCTGTGATCCCAAAAAGAGAAACTCCTAGGAATATTATGGCCAAATTTCAGAGTTCTCAGGGCAGGGACAAAATATTTCAAGCAGCCAGAGAGAAACAATTTGAGTATTGTGGAAATACAATCAGGATAACACAGGATCTGTCAGCTTCTACATTAAAGGATTGAAGGGCTTGGAATAGAATATTCCAGAAGTCAAAGGAACTGGGATTAAAACCAAGAATCATCTACCCAGCAAAACTGAGTATAATACTTCAAGGGAACAAATGGTCATTCAGTGATATAGAGGACTTTCAAGCATTCATGATGAGAAGACCAGAACTGGACAGAAAATCTGACTTTCAAACACAAGAAGCAAGAGAAGCATGAAAAAGTAAACAAGAAAAAGGAATCATAAAGGACTTTCTAAAACTGAACTGTTTACATTCCTACATGGAAGGATAGTATTTGTAACTCTTGAGACTTTTCTCAGTATTTGGGTAGGTGGAGGGATTACACACTCACACACACACACACACACACACACAGAGAGAGAGAGAGAGAGAGAGAGGGAGGGAGGGAGGGAGAGAGAGAGAACAGGTCTAGTTGAATGAGAAGAGACGATATCCATAAAAAAATAAAATTAAGGGGTGAGAGAGGAAACTATCGGGAGGAGAAAGGGGGGAATGGAGTGGGGTATGCTATTACTCATAAAAGAGATAAGAAAAATCTTGTTCAATGGAGGAGAAAATGGAGGAGGTGAGAGGGAAAAAGTGAAGCTTACTCTCTTCACATATGGCTTAAGGAGGGAATAATATCCTCTCTAAATTTGATATGAAAATCTATCCTACACTACAGGAAAGTAAGGGAAAAAGGGACAAGCGGTCTGAGGGGCACGATAGAAGGAGAGGCAAATGGGAGAAGGGAGCAACTAGAAGCAAACACTTTGGGAAGGGACAATGTCAAATGAAAGAATAGAAAAAAAGGGGGGAGGGTAGGATGGAGGGAAATATAGTTAATCTTACACAACAAGACTATTATGGAAGTGTCTTGCGAAAGAACACATATATAGCCTGTATTGAATTGCTTGACTTCTCAATGGGGACAGGTAGGGAGGGAGGGAGGAAGGGAGGGAGGGAGAGAAAAAGTTGGTATTCAAAGTATCAAAAACGAATGTTGAGAATTATTATTGTATATAACTGGGAAATGCAGGTAATGCAGTATAAAAATTTATCTTGCCCTACAAGAAAAGAGAGAAGATGGGGATAAGTGAAGGGTGGGGTATGATAAAAGGGAGGGTACATTGAGGGAAGGGATAATCAGAATGCAATGTATTATGGGGTGGGGAGGGGAGAGATAGGAAGAAAAATTGGAACTCAAAATTTTGTGGAAATTAATGTCAAAATCTAAAAATCAATAAATATATTTTTTTAAAATAGAGGAAAAAGAAAAGAAAAAAGGAAAAACTCTAAAAGCAACAATAAAATGCAGATTCCAGCTATTATGTGTACTGTGATTAACATAAAACGGTAAAGAAGACTAAAATACACTTGCTATTACTAATTATAAGTCATTTGACACTGATGACAAAACTGTAACAGCAGGTGATATCAGTGTTTCATTATCATAAAGACAAGCCAAATAAAATATTAATAATAAAGAAATCATAACTGAACTCATTTTACTAAGTTGTAAATAAAATATATGGAGACAACTGAATTGAAGACACATGGAATACACTTTCTTTCCAGGTCCTTGTGGAAAATTTACAAAAAATTCTGCATGTACCAAGTCATAGGAAAATCTATTATAAATTCAAATAGAAAAGATTTTACATAAAGTATTTTCAAGTATGTATTGAATAAACGGGAGATGATATGCAGGATCGATAGAATGTAAGCAAGGGAAGGAAGATGTTGGTTTTTGGTGGTGATAATGGAAAGAAGGAAACTGGAAGATAAGTTCTGGTAAAATTGTTTCTCCTAGTTCCTCTCCATCTCTCTCTAAGCTTCTTTTTCCCATTCTATCCTCTTAGCTCAAGTCATCTTTTTTATTGCTCATCTTCAGCATTATACTACCTCTTTAATTGATCTCTCTCCCTCTAGTGTCTTCTCCTTCCACTTCCCCCACATAATTGTTATTTGTTACCTTCTTTATCCACCACTGCTTTCATGGCACTCTTGGATTCAAAATCTTCCTGGCTCCTGTCACTTGTTGTTCTCCAGTCGTTTTCAGTCATGTCTGACTATCCATTTAGGATTTTCTTGACAGAGGTAATGGATTGATTTGTCATTTCCTTCTCCAGCTCATTTTACAGATGAGCAAACTGATGCAAACAGGGTGAAATGAGTTGTCCAAAGTTGCACAGCTAGGAGGTGTCTGAGGTCTGATTTGTATTCAGGTCTTCCTGACTTCAACACCTGGTTTTCTATCTAGTATGCCACCTAGCTACTCCTAACTCCTCCCAACCTAGACATTAAAGTTCAAACTCTTTATCCTAGCTTTTAATATTTTCTATTTCCTGGGTTCCTTTCTTTTTCAGCCTCTCTCTTACATTCCTCCACTCCCTAACACAAATGACACACTAGGTACAAGAATGTATTCTGCACTCTGTCAGGGTCTGCTACCCTGACCTTCACCTGGATACTTACCTTACCCGGTCTTCGGACGTCTCCGGCCCCTCCGGTGAGGGAGGGGAAATGACTAGACAGAGCACCCTAGTAGAAGCACAGCATTTATTACTTACATGTTGAAGCAGGGAGAGAAGAGAGCGAGCAAGCCCCTTACCCCAGGTTATATTACCTGTCCGAGCTCCTCCCATGTTCCTCCCCGTGGGTGGAGCCAGCGCTGTTACTGAGGCGTTCCCAGTACCCTAAGGGCAGGTTAGCACCTCCAGGCGTCTCAACTACCCTCACAGGAGGCCACGGTCCAGAGCTGGGCCCTAACAGCACTCTACAAATAAGTCTTCCAATTCCCTACCTCTGAGTCTTTATTCAACAAGTTCCCCCCACTTTACCTTACTCTTCTCTTTATTTCCATCAGTCAAAATCTGACCCAGCATTGAAGATCCCTGAAGAATATCATTGCCCAAATTACAATAAAATATTTTGTATTTTAAAATAAATTATTTTTATAATCATTTTCATCTCTCCAGTCCACTGCACCCATCGAAAAACAAAAGTAAAATCCGTGAAATAATTATCCGTTTTCCAGCTAAACACATTCTTTCATTTATCGTTTCCAAAAATGCATGAAAATGAAAAAAATCATTTTCTAAAAGAAGGTAATTAATGTGTTCTACCTTTGGTCCTCAGGATTTCTGAATGATTATTGTCTTCATTGGAGTTTTAAAGGTGCCATTTCTTTTTATTAGTAATTTTCTTATTATTTTTAAAGTCTTTTCCTTGTTCTGTTCCTATCCTCCTCCATCAATTCATGAAATTCAGGCATTCAACACTGAAAATATCACATTCATTATTTCTTCTAGCACAATAATATCCTTTGCATTCATATGGCATGATTTGTTAAGCCATCCTCTAGTATGTAAGTACCCCTTTAGCTGCCAGTTCTTTCCTACTTCAAAAAATAGCTGTTACAAATGTATTATATATATATAAGCATTTTATATATATATATAGAAAAGCATTATATATATATAAAGAAAAGGATGTATGTATATATATATATACATACATACATACAAATATATATATATATATATATATATATATATATACACACATCCTTTGCTTTTCTTTCTTTGAACTCTTTGGAGTATAGATCTATAATGGCATGGCTGGGACAACAGGAATGTGTGGATAGCAACTTTCTGGTCACACAAGCAAACTGCTTTCAGAATGAATGGACCAATTTCCATAGATGATGGAAAGGACCTCTTTTCCCACAACTACTGCAACATTTGAGCAGCTAGGTGGTAAAATGGATAAAGTACAGGGCTTGGTGTCTGGAAGATTCATATTCATGGGTTTAAATCTGACCTCGGACTCTTACTGGTTGCATGACCCTAGGCAAATCACTCAACTTTGTTTGCCCCAGTTTCCTCATCTTTAAAATGAGATATATAAGGAAATGGCAAACAGCTCTGTGCTAAGAAAACCCCAGATGAGATCATGAAGAGTTTAAAATGACTGAACAAGAACTGCAATTTTTGTGGAGTTTTTTGTCTTTTTATTCAAATGTTTGTTGACTGTCCTCTAAGAAGCAGGCACTCATGGGTATCTGACCCCGGTCTGGAGGATGGAATCCCTCATTCTGTGTTCTCTCGTCACTACTTCTTTACCTCTCTTGTGTCAAGACCTATCCTGATGAAGCTACTGCTGCTAGTAATGAAGGTATTGCAGCTTTATTACCATATTTAATTTCTTTCCCTTTCATTCCCTGCATTGTGGCTAGATTGTGGCTAGAATCTGCGCTGCATAAATACAAATTAGTCTAACGAATAACAGCGAAGTCATGGGAAGAAAATTTCTCATTCTTTTGCATCTTTTGACTCAAATGCCTTGAGCTGTTAGCCTCCAGCTTGTACCCTTATTTGATTAATGACACTCTAATTTTGGGGTGTTAATAAATCCCACAAAGGAATGCATTCTTGGCTCAAGCACAGAACAACATAATTTCATAGTTAGAAGAGACCTCAAGAGCCTTTTTTTTTATTCTTTGCCACCAAAAGAATACCACTGCAACCTACCTGACCCTTAGGTCATCTCTCCAGTATCTATTGGGAGACAGTCAAGCATCAGCACCCACTGCTCTCCAAGTAACCCCATTCTCATTGTTCTAGTCCTTTCCCTAACATTAATTCAATCCTGAATTCTTTGCACCCTTCCCTATGCCTCTCTTCCTTTTCTCTGTTGTTAGTTCTCCTTGACATTCACCCCAACTTCAAGTAAAGGTCTTATGCCTCCTTTGATCCTCCTTTTTCTTCCAATATAGTTTACAAAAACAACCAAATAAACAAACCTTTAGTTGTACTTAACTTTCTTCACCAACCTCTGCTTGTTCTGGGCTTCAGTATTTCCCACGTATTTTTGGTAGTACTGTACCTTATTCATATTGCCTCTGCTATCTGGACTTGCTTCCATATTCTCATTTCTTTTTTTTCTCAAAATTTTAATAGATATACACTTATAAAAGACCAAAGACTGTGATGAGTACTGAAGATGCCAAAAAAAAAAATAATCCCTGTCTTCAAAGAGCTTACAATCCAGTAGGGGAGTCAATATGCAACGACCACATACAAAGTAAGCTATAAACAAGAAAAATAGAAATCTATTAAGAGTGAAGAGTACTGGAATTAATAAAGGTTGAAAAGGCTTCTTGTAGAAGGTGGAAATTTACAAAGTGGGAACAACGAAAGCCAGGGAGGCGAGTAGTCAGAGTGGAGTAGGGGGAGTCTTCCGTGCATGGGGGAAAGCCAGACAAAATGTCAAGAAGTGAGAGATGAAAGGTCTTGTTCATAGGTAGGTCAGGAAATCAGTGTCATTGGATTCAAAAGTCTTTTCTGAAGAATAAATTGTAAGACTGGAAAGGTAGGAGAAGGTTAGATTATTAAAATACTTTGAAATAGGAGAATTCCTTGTGCAGCCAAACCATTCTTCCCAAAGAAATTCCATCTTTCCTCCTTTCTGGAAGTATTTCGATTTGTTTCTTCAAAATTCCAATCTTAAGTATCACCCATTCCTCCTGGGCTAAGTTCCTTGAAGTATTTTAGTTCATGAGACCTATCTACTTTTTCTCTGTATTCTTTGGAATCCATTCTTCAAGAATCTAGGATACCTATCATAATATGTCCATATTTATTATTCTTCTGCTTGATAAATTCTATGATGGTGGGATCACTACCCTTCAACGTTCCCATCTTTTATTTCCCAGAGGTCAATTTCTGTTACTGAGAATTAGATGCAGAAGAGAATGACACTTTATTGGTTCCCCTGCCTCTTAAAGAGTGGAATTAACAGAAGGGGAACTCAAGGAAACATATGGTAATTGAAGTTTCCCCATTACTGCGATCTTGTGCCACTCTCAAGCCTGTGATTTCTATCCCAAATGTTGTAGTTCAGTCCTGTCAATCATTTTTTACTCTTTCTGGCCAGATTTACAGTTTTCTTGACAAATGCACCAGAATGTTTTTCTTTCATTTTCTTCTCCAGCTCGTCTTACAGATGAGGAAACTGATACAAACACGGCTAAGTTGTTGCCCATGGTCAAACAGTTAATAAATATCTGAGGTCAGGTTTGACCTCAGGTCTTTGTGATTCTAGGCCCTGTTCTCTGTCCACTGCACTATCTAGCTGTCCCCCCACACTATGATATCCCAAACTCTTCATCTATTTCATATTTCTTTTTCCTTTCCCCTTTAATTGATTCTTCTGTGACTTCCTCTGACGTTTCTGGGTTTCCGAATTGACCTCCATCTTTCAGGGTTAGAATCACCATGCTGTTTTAGTCTCTGAGCACAGAATTTCCATAGCCTTTAATGGAATCTCAGAGTAGAATTCTAGGAATATTTGAGAACAGTGAGAATCTTGATGTGACCGCTACCTGGTCTCTTTGATCAAGGTCAAGTGCATGATGATTTCTTAAACAATGGAAAAGAAGTCACAATTCGAAGCAATAAGAGTAACTTATATGCCAACTGCACTCCCTGAATAGCTGAAAAATGCTTGACATCAACGAGCCTCTGTCCAACTTGATGACTGCTCCAGTCAACGGGATGAGGTTGCATAGTTAGGTACTTTACACCCATCCAAGGCACCCCTCCCCCTTGGAGTGTATATATGACCACTTAATGACCACACCCAGGAAACTCAGGAAGATTGGCTGAGAGGCAAAGGGTCCTACTCCCATTAGGGAGTACTACCATTGTTGCTTCCATATTACATGAAAGTGAGCTTTAAGAACTACCTGTCCATTTTTGCCCTCTCTGCTTCTTTAGAGCTTCCTCCCAATCCTTTCCTCCAGAGTGTAGCATGGCTGTGGGAAAGAAGGCGCCCATCTTCCCTCCAGATAAGGGGAAGATGATGGTGGCTTGCAGCAGAGGCACATGTCAAAGGCAGGCATGCCTTCACATGGCTTGGGAGAGAAGTTCCGTGACCATGTTGCAGAACTCTGACTCTTGTGATGACCTAGAGGATTTGAAATTCACTATCTATGATGCCACTGGAATGCCACTTTCTGAGTAGAATCAACTTCAACGTTACCATGAATGCAATATGAATGAAGGAATGAATAGAAAAGCACTTATTCAGATCATTATTTAATAATAGCAATATTAAGCACTTCTCAGCAATGCAAGGACCTAAAACAATTCTAAAGGACTTATGTTGGAAAATGCCATCTACATTCAGAGAAAGAACTATGGAGTCAGAACGCAGAATGAAGCAGACTACTTTCTTTTCTTTTTCTTTTTCATGATTTCTCCTATTCGTTATAATTCTTCTATGCAAGATGGCATGGCCAATATGAAATTATGTTTAATAGGAATGTATGTGTAGCACCTATATCAGATTTTACACCACCTTGGGGAGGGAGTGGGGTGGTAGGGGAAGAAAATCTAAAACATAATGAAGAGAAAGTTGAAAACTAAAAAAATTAAATTGATAAATTAGAAAAAATTAAAAAAACAAACTGAAAAAATAATAGCAATATTATAAAGACACACAACTCTGAAAGACTTAGAAATTCTGAGTAACATAATGACCAACTGCAATTCCTGAAGATTCAGTGAATATACTGATAAACAGATGAGGATTCAGGGTAAAGAATTAGACATACTTTGTTTTAGTCTAGCTGATGCAGTCATTTATTTTGCTCAGCTATACATGTTTGGTAGTAATTTGGTTTTTCTTACTTTCTTAACTGGAGTATGATGAGGTGAGAGGGAGACGAAATAGATATGAAAATGAAATTTCATTTAAAATGGAAAGAGTAATATATGTCAGGAACTCTAGAAAACATTAGATATAGAAACCTAAATATCAAGAATGTCCTTACCCACAAGGAACTAACATTAGAATGGTGGGAAGAGAGTACTTATAGGGGAGTACCACCAGGGGATTGTGTTTTTGTCAAGGAAGCTACAGGGCTAGCAACTAGCATCATAGGGTAATTGATTGATATATGCTTTCCAGGAATGTTAGAGTGCTAATGTTGATTATATCTCTTTCCCTCAACTAGAGACAGAGGGATGGTAAGGGGGAGAGAAGAACACATATAGAAGCATGTCATGATGATGGTTGGGCTGGGTTGGCTGGGCACATTGCACCTGACTTGAGCTAATAGTGATGCTCATTCTTCACTCATCAGAAACCCAGGCATCTAAGTTTGAGTTAGAATTGCAATTCAGTGTCTGAGTTTTAGGCTGGGTTCATCATCATCATCATGACCAGCAGCAGCAGTATATTGTCCCTATTCATCAGAAGAGGATTCTAAGCATCACAGAGATTAAGGGAGATGCCCATGGTCATACAGATAGTAAGTGGAAGTTGAATATTGCACCAAAGTCTTCCTGACTCCAAGTCTATGCTTTGAATCAGAGTTCGGTAGTCTTGCTACTACCAAGAATGAAAGAGCTTGGTAAAATCCTTTAGGGACTCTATGCTGACTTCTTTCCCCCTAGAAAATGCCAAATGATCTTCAAAGGTATCCAAAGTGCTTGGAGATGACTTCCTCTCTGGCAGCACCTTATCAGGGCTGACACCCTCGGGGCAGTCTTTCTCAGCTTGCTGTTCCACATAATCAAAACCACTGAGTGGCCAAAGGGATAGAGTAACATGATTGACATACTTAACATGGAAGCAAGCTTAATCTTATTCTCTGTCAAGTAGTTGACATAGAAATCCATATAGTACAAGAAAAAGAGTATGAGGAAGAAAGAGACAGCTTTCATGACTCGAATGGGTTTCTGTGCTTGGGTCTCTGAAACCTGTGGCATTGAGTTGCATCTGATGAGTATGACTCCAAAGGGAGAGAATGAGTAGGGAGAAGGAGACTGTAGACAGGGTAAAAGGAATAAGATTCATAAGGCCAAGGAAAGCCTGGAACATGAGGAACATACTTTTACTTACTTGGACCCATCGAGATGCATTTCCCTCCTTTCTTCTACTAAAGAAACTGTCACTGTAATAATACATTCTCTCCATCATTGGAAATCCAGCACAAAAAGACATAATCAAGGGCCCCATAAGAAGCACGAGGACCATCCTGTCAATTCTCCATTTCATCCAGAGGAAGAAAGGATTAGAGAAGTTGATGATCTTCAGGAAGCAGAAGATGTTGAGTAGAATGGCAAACCAAACATTTGAATTGTGAGTCAGTATCAAGATGATATCATTTATTCTTACTTGGGAGGTTACTCAATACAGGTAGCAAATAAATAGCTACTCCATACTAATGTACATGACAGTCCAATTCTGGAGATGGCCAAGCTGACCAGGATGATATCACTTGATGGCAGTTTCTCACTCTTGACCCCATCAATGCAATTCACCAGAACTATAAATCCATTTACCAGAATGCCCAATAGAAATTCACCCGTTGTCAGAGCCATAAAGATTTTCTCTCCACTACTGAGCATGACAGAAGACAGGAGATCACTTAGGAAGTTATCTACATTTATAATACTTTTTGCTGCTACTGTTATTGGATTAATTTTCAGGCAAAATGAGTGTGGGATGACATGTCCTTCTCATACTTGGTGATGCAGTAATTATTGTCTCTGTCTTTAATAAAGTTTCTTAGGTGAGCAAATGTTTATTACTTTGTTGGAAGATCTCATTAAGATATACACTGTGCCTTTCCAAGACCTCAGTTACATCTGCCCTGCCAAAACACTCTCTCTCCATGGCATTTCTATTTCCCCTTGAGAGGTGATCATGAAAAAGATTAGCATCCTATGCTAAGATGCAAATACAGGGAGGTTATGTTTTAATATTTGTCTCTTTGTGTCTCAGCTTATTTTGTATCCAAACATGTGAGCTGTGTATGTTGAACCTCGCTGAATGACATACACCATGGGGAATGTAACAAAACCCAAAAGCAGAGATTAGGTTTCACCTCCATCATTTACCACTGTACTGAATATTGATATAACTAATTATTTATGGAAATCAAACTCCTGCAAAGTACTTCTACAAAGTCACTTTTAGATTTTAAATTTATATATGAATTGTAATATAATGGACCACGAATCTATGTAGTCCAACCTCAAAAGAAATCCCTTTGTTCCAGCTTTCATGGTAAATCAGATGAAGCATTCCACTACACTGATTCTACTATTACTACACATCCTTAGCATCTGGAAGGAAAGCAGAAATTATTTGTCCACCACCATTTTTGTTGAGTTTTCATAAAATGAGCTTTTAGAGAAAAGATGATAACAACTCAGATGTATTTAGTATCTTATGTTTTCCAAGTACTATCTTTGCAGGAACCTTTGGAGGTGTAAATTCAAGAGCTATTTTTCCTTCTCTACATATGATAGGATAGTTTTAGAGAGGTGAGATGACATTTCCAAACCACACAGAATCAAGAGTCTGAACTAGGATTTTGATGCAGGTGTATGGGGATATATAGATAGTAGAAGTAATCTAATAGAAGTAATCACCTACTTAAAAACCAAATGACTTATTACAGACCCATTAGGCACCTTTCCCTTAATCATTTTTTCACTTTCTACACCACAGTTGATTTTGAATGCTTGGCAGTTCAGCTCGAGAAAGGACCTCGTTGTCATGTACTTTATCTTGTCGGGTGATTTTTCAGAATCCTCCTAATACAATTGAAAAGGGAACTGATCAATTTTTCTGACACGACAATATTAATGTCTCCAGGTTTCACTGGCACACAACAATGAGGTCAGCACAATGGCTGACCCAAGCTCCCAATTTTAGCATATTTTCAGTGACACTGTCAAACACCTTCAGCAAAGATGGAAGTGGCATCAAGGTCAGCTACTGCACTGATGCTAAATTATTTAACTTCAAAAAATTATAAGCCAAGACCAAAGTGGAGAGAGAATTAGTGATTGAATTTTTGTTTGCAAAAAAATGTATACTCAATGCAGTCTCAGATTTTAAAATGCAACACAGTATGGATTGCTTCTCTGACACTGGTGCTAATTTTGCCCTAACAATTAATATCAAGAAACCAGAGGTTTCCTCACCAGTCAACATCATGCCATCCATATGTGGAACTGTCACTTACAGCAAAAGAAGATAGGCTTATATACCTTGACAGTATACTTTCCTAGAATCTATGCTTAGGTTGATGAAAGGATTGTCAGAAGAAGTTCAGAGTTTGAGAGAGAAGAGACAATTGGTTGCTTATTCAACTGAAGGTGCACAGAGTCATTGTGCTGACCTCCTTGTTGTGTGTCTGTGAAACCTGGACCATCTACCACTTCCATGCCAGGAAATTGAAACACTTCCATTTGAATTGTCTTAAGAAGATTCTGAAGATGACCTGGCAAGATAAGGTATAAGACAATGAAATCTTTTCTTTAGCTCAACTGCCAGTCATTTAAATTCTACTGCAGAGAGCACAAATCCAAATAGCTGGCCTTGTTGTTCAAGTGCCAAACATATGTTTTCATAAATATTATTTCACAGAGAATTCACACAAGTCAAGACCCCATATAAGTTCAGAAGAATAATTACAAGGACACTCTCAAGGTCTCTCTGAAAAACTTTGGAATCAGTTGTAAGATAAAGGAAACACTGGCAAAAGGCCATCCAATAGGGAGCACCTGCATCAAAGAAGGATCTGTGCTCTATGAGCAAAGCACAATTGAGGTATTTCAAGAGAATGTGATATGTGCAAATTTAGAGACATCTCCATTCCAAATGTCCATTTGAACTATTTATGTCCAACCTGAAGTAGAGCCTTCTGAGCTGAAACTCAGCCTTAGCTGAACACACTACATATTAGCCCCAACACAATGTTACCATTTGAGTTCTCTTTGAAAAGGAAGACCACCAACAACAAATTCTTTGCCTTCTATCAGCAAAAATGATGAAAAAAGGCACTTGTGCCCCTAAGTTTTTTATTTTCTTGACCAAGATTTCATAATTCTGTATTTTGTAAAGAAAGAACCACATTTTAATTAATGTAAAAACAATCAACCAATAATAATTTTAGTTAGATTAATACAAAAGAAAAATGAATTTTAGAAAGTTCATATTTATTTACGTAAATGTCCATGGTATAAATTAGAAATAAGAGCAAAATGAAATGGAGGAAGGAACAAGAGCTAGTAATGCAAGAGGAAAATGCCACTTTACAATAAAAAGGGGATTAAATCTCAGGGAATGATCAGAATGAAAACATTAAGGAAGAACAAATAGTTTCTCTTTCTATATGTCTAAATTTTTCAGTTAGTTTCTTGCAAATGACATATTTGGGATCTTATTTACTTATACATTGGAATTCTCTTTCATTTGATTGCCATGCTTCTCACACCAATATTTAAAGTCCTGAATATTGGCTTTTTGTTTGTTCTTTTAGTGCCTATTTTTAAGACGTCCTTTCTTTAAAAGTCAGTACTTCTAGGCCGAGCTAATATAATAAAAATGACAATTCTACCTAAATTAATCTACTTATTTAGTGCCATACCAATTAAACTGTCAGATAATTATTTTCTAGAGCTGGATAAAATAATATCAAAATTCATTTGGAAAAACAAAAGGTCCAGAATATCAAAGGGACTAATGAAAAGAAATGCTTGGGAAGGTGGCCTAGCGTTACCAGACCTCAAATTGTATTATAAAGCAGCAATTATCAAAACCACTTGGTATTGGCTAAGAAACAGAGGGGTAGACAAATGGAATAGGCTTGGCACTCAAGACACAGTTGGCAAGGAATATAGCAACCTCCTGTTTGACAAACCCAAAGATCCCAGCTTCTGGGATAAGAACTCATTGTTCGACAAAAATTGCTGGGAAAACTGGTTAACTGTGTGGCGGAAATTAGGCATAGACCCATGCCTGACACCGTACACAAGAATAAAGTCCAAATGGGTACATGATTTAGGTATAAAGATTGATACCATGAATAAACTGGAGAAGCAAGGTATAGTGTATTTATCAGATTTATGGAGAGGGGAAGAATTTTTTTCTAAAGAAACGATAGAAAGCATTATGAAATGCAAGATGGATAATTTTGATTACTTTAAACTGAAAAGTTTTTGCACAACCAAACCCAATGCAACCAAAATTCGGAGGGATGTAGTAAATTGGGAAAAAATTTTTACGGCTAAGCTCGGGGATAAAGGCCTCATTTCTAGAATATATAGAGAACTGACTCAAATATATAAACATCCAAGTCATTCCCCAATTGATAAATGGTCAAAGGATATGAACAAGCAATTTTCAGGGGAAGAAATCAAAAATATCTATAATCATATGAAAAAGTGCTCTAAATCACTATTGATTAGAGAGATGCAAATCAAAACAACTCTGAGGTACCACATCACACCTGTAAGATTGGCAAACATGACAGAACAAGAAAATGATAAATGCTGGAGAGGATGTGGGAGAGTTGGAACACTAATCCATTGTTGGTGGAGCTGTGAGATCATCCAACCCTTCTGGAGAACGGTTTGGAACTATGCCCAAAGGGCTACAAAAATGTGCATACCCTTTGACCCAGAAATATCACTACTAGGATTGTATCCCCAAGAGATTATAAAAACGGGAAAGGGTCCCACGTGTACAAAAATATTTATAGCAGCACTCTTTGTGGTAGCCAAAAACTGGAAGTCAAGGGGATGCCCATCAATTGGGGAATGGCTGAATAAATTATGGTATATGAATGTAATGGAGTACTATTGCGCCATAAGAAATGAGGAACAAGAAGACTTCAGGGAGGCCTGGAAGGACTTATATGATCTGATGCTGAGCGAAAGGAGCAGAACCAGGAGAACTTTGTGCACAGCAACGACCACAGTGTGCGAGAGTTTCTTCTGGTAGACTTGGAACTTTGTAATAACACAAGAACTTACTGAGGAAAAAAAAAAAAATCCTAATGTCGGTCTTCAAAGGCAAAACGCCTTCCACACTCAGAGAAAGAAATGTGGAAGCCACTTGCAGAATGTAGCAGATCATGTTTGTGTGTGGGTGGGTTTCAGTGTAATATGTGTTGATTTGTTATATGATTTCTTCCATTTATTTTAGTTCGACTACATAGCATGAATATAGTGAAAATGTGCTCAATAGGAAAGTATATGTAGAACCTAAACAGAATTGTATGCTGTCATGGGGAGGGAGGGGGGTATTGAGGGAAGGGTGGGGGGAATAAAATCTTAACTTTAAGGAAATGATTGTAAAACATTAAAAAAAATAAAATTAAAAATAAAAAAAAAAAAAAAAAATAAAAGTCAGTACTTCATTCCTGAGATCAGTTTCTCTTGAATTACTTTCATGCTGATTTTTCAGTTTTTTAATTTAGTTGTTTTCAGTTTTCTACAATCATTTCCATAGTCTTAGATTTTCTTCTCCTCCCTCTCCCCTCGTTCTCTGAGATGGCATGCAATCTTATATGGTTGCTACACATATGTTCTTATTTAACACATTCCACATTAGTCATGTTGCATAGAAGAATTAAAATGAATGGGAAAAACCATGAGAAAAACCAAAATAAAATATAAAACAAGAGAAAATATTCTTCATACTGTTCCAATCACATAGTTCTGTCTCTGAATGTGAATGGCATTTTGTCTCAAGGGTCCTTTGGGAATGTGTTCAATTCTCACATTGCTGTGAAGGGTTAACTCAACCAGAAAAAATTCTTCACACACTGTAGTTGTTACTTTGAAAAATGTTCTCCTGATTCTGCTCCTTTCCCTCAGCATCAGTTCATATAAGTCCTTCTAGGCCTCTCTGAAGTCTTCCTGTTCATCATTTCTTACAGTACAATAGGATTTTATTACATTTATGTGCCTCAACTTGTTCAGCCATTCCCCAGTTGATGGATATCTCTTCACATTTCAGTACTTGGCCACCACAAAGAGAGCTGCTACAAATATTTTTGTACATGTGGGACCCCTTCCCATTTTTATATCTTTGAAATACAGTCCTAGAAGGTGTATTGCTGAGTCAAAGGATATGTTAATTTTTGTGGCCCTTTGGGCATAGTTCCAAATTTCTCTCCAGAATACTTGCATTAGCTCACAGCTCCAGGTAAAATGAATTGATGTTCCAATTCTCCCACATCTTCTGCAACATTTATCATCTTCCTGTTTTGTCATGTTAGCCAATCTGATAGGTGTGATTTGGTACCTCAGAGTTGTTTTGATTTGCATCTCTCTAATCAATAGTGATTTAGAGTATTTTTTCATATGACAATAGACAAGTCTAATTTCTTCCCCTGAAAACTACCTGTTTATATCCTTTGAACATTAATCAATTGGGGAATGACTTGTATTCTTGAAAATTTGACTCAATTCCCTATATATTTTAGAAATGAGACCTTTGTCATGGGCACAAGTTACAAAAAGTCTTTCCCAGTTTTCTGATTCCCTCTTAATCTTGGTAGCATAAGGTTTGTTTGTGCAAAAACTTTTCAATTTAATGTAATAAAAATTATGCATTTCGAGCTTCATGAAATTTTCCATCTCTCATTTGGTCATAAATTTCTCCATTCTTCATAAATCTGACAAATATGCTATTCTTTGCTCACCTATTTTGTTTATAATATCAGTCTTTATACCTATGAATCCATTTGAACTGTACTCTTGTGTAAGGTGTCAGGCATTGGTCTATATCCAGTGTCTGCTGCACTGTTATCCAGGTTTCACGGCAGTTTTTGTCAAACAATGAGTTCTTATCAGAATCTGGAGTCCTTGCATTTATCAAACAGTAGATTGCTATATTCATTCACTACATTGTCTTGAGTACCTAACCAATTCCACTAGTCAACCTCTCTATTTATTAACCAGTACCAAGTGGTTTTGATGATAACTGCTTTATAATACAATTTGAGATCTGGTAGGGCTAGGCCACCCTCACTAGCATCTTTCCATCAATTCACTTGATATTCTGGAACTTTTCTTCTTCCAGATGAATTTTAATATTATTTTTTATAGCTCTAGAAAACAATTATCTGCTAGTTTGATTGGCATGGCACCAAATAAATAAATTAATTTAGATAGAATTTTCATTTATTATATTAGCTTGGCCTACTGAAGAACAATTGATGCTTTTTTCACTTACTTAAATCTTACTTTATTTGTGTCAAAAGTGTTTTGTAATTGTGTTCACATAGTCCCTCGGTTTGTTTTGTCAGGAAGACCCCCAGATATTTTATACTGTCTACCACAATTTTAAATGAGATTTCTCTTTCTATCTCATGCTGTTGGACTAAATACGGATGATTTATGTGGGTCTGTTTTGTAACCTGCAGCTTTGCCAAAGTCGTTTACTCTTTCAAGTAGTTTGTTTACTTGAGTCTCTAGATTCTCTAAGTATATCCTTATACCATCCACAAAGAGTGATAACTTAGTTTTTTCTTTGCATATTCTAATCCTTTTAATTTCTTTTTCTTCTCTTACGATTAAAGCTAATATTTCTAGTACTATAATGAATACCAGTGGTCATAATGGACATCCTTTCTTTACTCCTGATCTTATTAGAAATGTATCTAGCTTGTCCCCATTACATGTAATGCTTCCTGATGGTTTTAGGTTGATATTGCTTATTATTTTATGGAAAGTTCCATTTATTCCTATGTTTTCAATAGGATTCGGTGCCGCATTTTCTCAAAAGTTTTCTCTGCCTCTATTGAGATAATCACATGATTTCTGTTAGTTTTGTTGCTGATGTGATCAATACTACTGATAGTTAACCAAATATTGAACCAATCCTGCATTTCTGGTATAAATCTTACCTGATCACAACATATTATTCTTCTGATAGGAAGCTGTGTTCTTTTTGCTAATGTCTATTTAACATTTTTGCATCTATATTCATTAGAGAAACTGGTCTATTATTTTCTTTTTCTGTTTTGGCTCTTCCTGGTTTAGATGTCAGAATCATATTTGTATCATAAAAATAATTTGGTGGGACTCCACCAATTTTCCCAAATAGTCTACGTAGAATTGGAATTAACTGTTTTTTAAATGCTTGATACAATTTACTTTTAAATGCTTCTGGTCCTTGAGATTGTTTCTTAGAGAGTTCATTGATGGCTTGTTTAATTACTTTTTCTAAGAAGTGGCTATTTAATTATTTGACGTCCCCTTCTCTTAATCTGAACAACTTATATTTTTTAAAAAATATTCATCCACCTCACTGAGATTGTCAAATGTATGAGCATACAGTTCAGCAAAGTAATTAATAATTATTGCTTTAATTTCCTCCTCTGGAGGAGAGTTCACTCTTGCCATTTCTGATATTAGTAATTTGGTTTTCTTCTTTTCTTTTTTAATCAAATTGACCGGAAGTTTATTAACTTTGTTGTTTTTTTTTTTCAAAAAACCCACTCTTAGTTTTATTCATAGTTCAATAATTTTCCTGAGGGGAGGAGCCAAGATGGCAGAGTAGAAAGACACACATATGCTAACTCTAGAACCCACAACCCATATATTTCCTGGAAAAAGAACTCCCCACAAATTTTGGAGCAGTGGAAACCATGTAGCAGCGCAGTGGAGGAGATTTCCGTTCCACAGAGCCCTGAAAAACCGGCACCAAAAGTCCACCGTGCAATGGACAGTGGAGCCCAGCCGTGCCTTGGCCGCGTGGCCCCAAGAGGAGCAGATCAGAGCAGGCTTCAGGGACTGAATTTCCAGCGGCCGTGAAGGTCCCGCCACCCACAGGTGCTACAGGTCAGTGAGAGAGACTTCTAGGCTGACCGAGAGGGGAGCAGAATATCTCCATAACTCAGGTCCCCTTGGGAGGCAGTGGCAGAGGCAGTGGCAGCCAGGGGCTCCTGGAGCAAGAAGGACCTCAGATCCATTACTGAAGGTCTCCGCATAAACCCCCTGAGGGAACTGAGCCTGGGAGGTGGCACAGCCCCAACCTGAAAACCAGAACTTAAGCTCACATTGAATAGCAGCCCCACCTGCCACTGAAAGCCCTGAGGTTGGGGAGCAGCATTTGAATCTCAGACTCCAAGCACTAGCTGGGCAGATCTAGGCGGGGGTGGAGAGGAATCTCAGAAGTCAAGTAACTGGCTGGGAAAATACCCAGAAAAGGGAAAAAAAATAAGACCATAGAAGATTACTCTCTTCGTGAACAGATGTTTCCTCCTTCACTTTCTGATGAGGAAGAACAATGCTTACCATCAGGGAAAGATATAGAAGCCAAGGCCGCTATATCCCAAACATCTGAAATAGATATCCAATGGGCTCAGGCCATGGAAGAGCTCAAAAAGGATTTTGAAAATCAAGTTAGACAGGTGGAGGAAAAGCTGGGAAGAGAAATGAGAGAGATACAAGAAAAGCATGAAAAATGGGTCAATACATTACTAAAGGAGACCCAAAAAAATGCTGAAGAAAATAACACCTTGAAAAATAGGCTAACTCAACTGGCAAAAGAGGTTCAAAAAGCCAATGAGGAGAAGAATGCTTTCAAAAGCAGAAATAGCCAAATGGAAAAAGAGATTCAAAAGCTCACTGAAGAAAATAGTTCAAAGGAACTAGGACTCAAACCAAGAATCACCTACTCAGCAAAACTGAGTATAATACTTCAGGGAAAATTATGGTCTTTCAACGAAACAGAAGACTTTCAAGCATTCTTGATGAAAAGACAAGAGCTGAAAAGAAAATTTGACTTTCAAACGCAAGAATGAGAAGAAGCATGAAAAAGTAAACAGCAAAGAGAAGTCATAAGGGACTTACCAAAAGTGAACTGTTTACATTCCTACATGGAAAGACAATATTTGTAACTCTTAAAATGCTTAAGTATCTGGGTAGTTGGTGGGACCACACACACACATACACACACACACAGAGAAATGTACACATGTGCACACACACACATACACACATGCATGCACATACAGAGACAGAGAGCACAGACTGAATTGAATAGGATGGGACCATATCTTAAAAGAAATTAAGATAAATGGTGAGAGAGAAATGTAGTGGGAGGAGAGAGGGTGAAATGGAATGGGGTAAATTATATCTCATTCAAGAGGCAAGCAGGAGACTTTTTAGTGGAGGGAAAAAGAGGAGAGCTGAGAAAAAATCATGAAGTTTACCGTCATCACATTCGACTAATGGAAGGAATAAAATGCACACTCATTTTGGTATGAAAACCTATCTTACAATACAGGAAAGTGGGGGAGAAGGAGATAAACAAGGGGGGGATGGTGGAAGGGAGGGCAATGGGAGGAGGGAGCAATTTGAAGTCAACACTCAGGGAGGGACAGGATCAAAAGACAGAACAGAAACAATGGGGGGCAGGCCAGGATGGAGGGAAATACAGTTAGTCTTACGCAACAGGACTATCAGGGAAGTCATTTGCAAAATTACACAGATATGGCCTATATTGAATTGCCTGCCTTCCCAAATGGAACGGGTGGGGAGGGAGGGATGGGGAGAATTTGGAACTCAAAGTTTTAGGAACAACTGTTGAGTATTGTTCTTGCTACTAGGAAATAAGAAATAGAGTTAATGGGGAATAGAAAGCCATCTGGCCCTACAGGACAAAAGAGAAGATGGAGACAAGAGAAGGGAGGGATGATAGAAGAGAGGGCAGATTGGTGATAGGGAAAATTATATTGCTCGGTGTATTGGGTTGGGGGAGGCGATAAAAGGGGAGAAAGTTTGGAACCCAAAATTTTGTGAAAATGAATGTAAAAAGTTAAATTAAAAAATAAATAAATAAAAGAAAAAAGAAAAAAAGCTCGAATAAGTACCATTAGCCACAAAAACAATAAAGGTAGATGCAACCTCTAGTACAAAAGAGGAGGAAGACGTGATGGAGTGTGTCACACAAAAATTTAAAATAGAGTCTCCTCCTCCCACTGCTTTTCCATTTCTCCTCCAGAACCATCTGAATCCAGTGACCAGATATTCATCAGGATGACTGGAGATGATCCATGATGGGGCGATTGGGGTTAAGTAATTTGCCCAAGGTCATGCAGCGAGTGAGTGACAAGCATCTGAAGTGAGGTTTGAACTCAAGGTATCCTGACTCCTGCACTAGTGCTCTACCCACTGCATCACCTAGCTGTCCCAGAGGAGGAGATTACTTAGTACGGAAATGTGAATTTAATGATAAACACTTAAAATAAAGAAAAAGAAATCAAGTCAAAGGTCTAATTTTGTGTAGAGGACTTTTTGCAATCTTTTCTCAGTTTTTGGATTCTTCTTTTTATTGTCTGTATATGTGTTCTGTCTCTATATATTCTTTGTGTATGTGTTCGTATATTAATATGACCAGCTTTATTGTAGCTAGAATTTCAAATGCAGTTATCTCTTTTCCTCCCCCTCTTCCCTTCTGTCTGATGGCTGCAGCATCAGGGAGGAGAATGGGAAAGAGGAAGAGAGAAACTAACCGTATATCATTTAGTTTATATGATTGCTAAAGGAAGTTTCAGGTTAGAAATACAACAAAATAACGTATTGCAGTTGTAAGGAAAGAATAAAAGTTTTGGAAATTGTTGGAAAGTTGTTGATAAAATTCTCTCTCTCTCTCTGCCTTCTAACCCTGGCCAAGTTGCGAAGGTAGGGAGACAGACTAGAAGAAATCGGGGAAACATTTCCACTCATATCAGAGAAGCAGACTGACTAGCATTTTAATTATCTCATGCCTCATCTAAAAGAGAAAAGTTTTTGTATAAAAGGAAACAACCAAAAGGTAGTTATTCTGGTCATATTTTAAGTAATACGTATCACTCCTAATAAGATGTCTAAGACAGGCCAGAATTTGTTATATTATTTGGCAATAAGGCAAATTGGGAAAATGTATAGTTATGAAAATAAAGAGACACCTCAGAGATAAAGCTTTGAACTCTCAAGTAGAGAGGAGGCATCACTGGATTTTTTTTTCCAGAGAGAAAGTACCTTTTAATCTGAATTTTGTTGAAACTAAAAGATGTTGGGAAAACTGTGTAAAACCAGTTACGTTATTTAAAATTTTATCAGTCATACTAATTTTGTCTTATAAAGTTTTGTAATTGCCATTTAGAGAACCAGGTATTTTCACCTTTGCCTGCTAAAGAAGTTACAGCTAATAATTTGGTTATCATTTATAAAAGTTATAAGATTGTTAACTAAGTTTTGGAAGTTATTGTTTGATGCTCAAACTAAAAATATTAATTGATTACTCTCTGTGTGTGGAAAGAAAGGAATGGAGAAAAAACTTTATTTAGATTGGTTCTGCCCATTCAGAACCGTCCTCCTGTATGCTTGGGGGTTGGCAGGCATGGGATCCGTGCCATTTCCATTTATTTTGTAAAACTGCTAAGGTCCCTGGAAACCATCCATGTGAGCAAGGTTATCAGCCCTAAGAAAGAAGCTTGCTTAACTTATATAATTCATAAACAATGACTGTGACTTGCTCAGAAGTTGTAATAGATAGAAAGAATTTTTAACAATTGCCTTTTACATCAGGATAAATTTTAAATTTCAGAAGTAAAGATCTTAAATGCAATCCCTTATGTATGTGAGTCCTGTTGACCTTTATTGCTTATTGAAACTCCATAGGAATAGAAATAACTGTATCTAGCTTTACGTTGTCTTTAGTGAAATTTGCTGTTTAAGGTAAAAGGCATTTGGAATCATAACTACTTTTGTTTTGAGTTTCAATTTAGGTATAGTTATTTGCATTAAATCAGTATCTGTAAGAAATACTACAAGTTACTAGGAGCTGATATGATCTCCCATCCTGTACTGTTAACAGGTGAAGTACACATCTAGAAAGGAAATACCAAGGTGATAATTCTAGATTCAACCTAGGATGGGATCCTCCTGGTCAGTTTCCCATTATGTCCTTTTATTTTTTTATTTTTATTTTTTTTTAATAAAAATTTATTTATTTAACTTCTTACATACATTTTCACAAAATTTTGGGTTATAATTTTCTCTCCTTTTATCCCCATCCCCACCCCAATACAGCGAGCAATATAATTTTCCCTATCACCAATCTGCCCTCTCTTCTATCATCCCTCCCTTCTCTTGTCCTCATCTTCTGTTTTGTCCTGTAGGGGAAAATAACTTTCTCTTCCCTATTATCTGTATTTCTTATTTCCTAGTAGCAAGAACAATACTCAACAGTTGTTCCTAAAACTTTGAGGTCCAAATGCTCCCCATACCTTCCTCCCCACCCATTCCCTTTGGGAAGCCAGGCAATTCAATATAGGCCATATCTGTGTAGTTTTGCAAATGACCTCCCTGATAGTCGTGTTGTGTAAGACTAACTGTATTTCCCTCCATCCTATCCTGCCCCCCATTGTTTCTATTCTGTCTTTTGATCCTGTCCCTCCCCAAGAGTGTTGACTTCAAATTGCTCCCTCCTCCCATTACCATACCTACCATCATCGCTCACCTTGCTTATCTCCTTCTCCCCCACTTTCCTGTATTGTAAAATAGGTTTTCATACCAAAATGAGTGTGCATTTTATTCCTTCCTTTAGTCGAATGTGATGAGGGTAAACTTCTTGTTTTTTTCTCAACTCTCCTCTTTTTCCCTCCACTAAAAAGTCTCCTGCTTGCCTCTTGAATGAAAGATAATTTACCCCATTCCATTTCACCCTCTCTCCTCCCACTACATTTCTCTCTCATCATTTACCTTAATTTCTTTTAAGATATGGTCCCATCCTATTCAATTCGCTCTGTGCTCTGTGTCTCTGTATGTACGTGCATGTGTGTATGTATGTGTGCCTGTGTGTGTGTATGTGTGTGTGTGGTCCCACCAACTACCCAGATACTGAAAAGTTTTAAGAGTTACAAATATTGTCTTTCCATGTAGGAATGTAAACAGTTCACCTTCGGTAAGTCCCTTATGACTTCTCTTTGCTGTTTACTTTTTCATGTTTCTTCTCATTCTTTCGTTTGAAAGTCACATTTTCTTTTCAGCTCTGGTCTTTTCATCAAGAATGCTTGAAAGTCCTCTATTTCGTTGAAAGATGATAATTTCCCCTGAAGTATTATACTCAGTTTTGCTGGGTAGGTGATTCTTGGTTTCAGTCCTAGTTCCTTTGACTTCTGGAATATCCTATTCCATGCCCTTCGATCCCTTAATGTAGAAGCTGCTAGATCTTGAGTTATCCTGATTTTATTTGCACAATACTGAAATTATTTCTTTCTAGCTGCTTGCAATATTTTCTCCTTGACCTGGGAATTCTGGAATTTGGCCATAATGTTCCTAGGAGTTTCTCTTTTTGGATCTCTTTCAGGTGGTGATCGATGGATTCTTTCAATACTTATTTTGCCCTCTGGTTGTAGAATGTCAGGGCGGTTTTCCTCGATAATTTCATGGGAGATGAGGTCTAGGCTCTTTTTTTTTTGATCACGGCTTGCAGGTAGACTCATAATTTTTAAATTGTCTCTCCTGGATCTATTTTTCAGGTCAGTTGTTTTTCCAATGAGATATTTCACATTCTCTTTCATTTTTCATTCTTTTGGTTTTATTTGGTGATTTCTTGGTTTCTCAGAAAGTCATTAGACTCCATCTGTTCCATTCTAATTTTGAGAGAACTACTTTCTTCAGTGAGCTTTTGAACCCCTTTTTCCATTTGACTAATTCTGCTTTAGAAAGCATTCTTCTCCTCATTGGCTTTTTGAACCTCATTTGGCAATTGAGTGAGCCTATTCTTCCAGGTGTTATTTTCTTCAGCATTTTTTCGGTCTCTTTTAGCAAGGTATTGACCCGTTTTTCATGCTTTTCTTGCATCTCTCTCTTTTCTCTTCCCAGTTTTTCCTCCACCTGTCTAACTTGATTTCCAAAATCCTTTTTGAGCTCTTCCATGGCCTGAGCCCATTGGATAACTATTTCAATTGTTTGGGATATAGAGCCCTTGACTTCTATGTCTTTCCCTGTTGGTATACATTGTTCTTCCTCATGAGAAAGAAAAGAAGGAAACATCTGTTCACCGAGAAAGTATCCTTCTATGGTCTTATTTTTCTTCCCTTTTCTGGGCATTTTCCCAGCCAGTTCCTTGACTTCTGAGATTCCTCTCCATCGTCACCTAGATCCGTCCAGCTAGTGCTTGGGGTCTGAGATTCAATTGCTTCCCCCCATCCTCAGGGCTTTCAGCAGCCGGTGGGGCTGCTATTCAATGTGAGCTTAAGTTCTGGTTTTCAGGTGGGGGCTGGGATGCCTCCCAGCTCAATATCCTCAGGGGGGTTATGCCGAGATCTTCAGTAATGGCCCTGAGCTCCCGTCTGCTCCAGGAGCCCCTGGCTGCCACCTCCCCCACTGCTTCCTTCTGAGGGGGGCTGAGTTATGGAGACACCCTGTTCCCCTCTTGGCCACGCCAGAAGTCTCTCTCACTGACCTGTAGCTCTTGTGGGTGGAGGAATCTTCCCGACTCCCAGAGATTCAGTCCCTGAAGCCTGCTCGGATCTGCTCCTCTGGGGCTGCACAGCCAGGGCAGGGGCTTCACTCCACATCTGGTGCCCGATGGACCTTTAGGGCCGGTTTTCTAGGGCTCTCTGAATGGAAATCTCCTCCACTCTGCTTCTGCTTGGCTTCCATTGCTCCAGAACCCGTTGGAAGTTCTTTCCATAGGTAATTTATGGGCTGTGGGTTCGGAGATGGCATATGTGAGCCTTTCTACTCTGCCATCTTGGCTCCTCCCCGAGAACTATCATTTTCAAAGGTTTTAACTAATGTTCTTTATAAAAATTTAGTGACTCTTAAAATCAAATAAATTTTAAGCTGTTTTAAAAGAAAACACTTTTAGAAGAAATGTTTTCAAAACAATCTCTCTTGAAAAGTCTACTAAATCTTCATTGTCAAGACAATGCATTGCTAAATTAACATGTAATTATCTAATAAAGCAGAAAAGATCTTGCTGTTTTAATCTTAATTTCTAGTCGTTCCATGGTCTAAGAAAAAGTTAAAATTAATGTGTAAACTTATTAGCAACTCAATTTCCAAAGTTTTTCTTCCAGAGTGAATGTAATCAGAAAAAGATAAACATACCTGTGAAACATCAGTAAACATCTATTCAGTTGTGAGATTCAAGTTAGAAATCTCTTTTGCTTAAGACAATACTCTATGCTACTGAAAAGTAATAACTTTTGAGGTATCTGGTTTATGGTAAAAATATAAAGGAAAGTGAGACAGTTTTGAATAATGGGTTCAAGAGCTTTTGAAAGATAAATAGAAACTTGATCAAAAAATATAAAAAGCAGATAAGAAGGTTGGGGACAATTGAGAGGCATCCAAGCCCCTCTTGTCTCTGGATAGTTACTAAGTATGTCAAGAGAGTGTGAGGAAGCTTGACAGTACTCTCACATTCACCTCACTTCTAGTCACTTTCTTTCTAATCCTTTTCATCATCGTTTGTTTAACTTCTGTGCCAGATTTGTGTGCCAGATAAGTTTCTTTGTCCAAGACCATCACCCATCACCCTCTGAACTGTCACATTCCTCGTAGTGACTAAAGACCCAACCCCTCCACTGTTGGAAACCTGTGAGGCAAGGATAGCTCTACGTCTAATCTTAGTAAGAAGCAATTTCAGAAGCTGAGACCTTCATCCCTTACCCCCCAAAATATTTTGGATCCCATCTCTTCTAAAGGGGGCATGATGAGGTACTTGGGTGCATGTACTTGGGCCCTAGTTCTAAAATTACATTTCTGTTTACAAATCATTCATGTTGCAGGAATACCTTGTAATCCAACAGGTCAAGCAATAGTGGAAAGAAAAAAAAACATAAAGATAATATTAGGGAAAAAAGGCAGGGGTGGGGGGGAATATACAACATTGGGCAAAAGGAAGGCTAGATCAAGTAATATATAGAATAAACTTTTTAACGCCAGTGGATGAGGTCTATACCCCAGCTCAAAAACATTTTTAAGAAGAGAACGAAAAATTAAGAGGAGACATGCCAGATATTGTGGTCATGTGGAAGGATCCAAAGACAGGGTTATGGTCTGGAAAAGCAAAATTATTAATCTGGGGATCAGGGTATGGTTGTGTGTTTCCCACAGGAGAGATAAAAGAGGTATGGATTCCAGAAAGGAATGTGAGATTGTTGGCAGACCCGAGGATGACATTGGAGAATTGGGTCAGCAACTTTCACGATTGACACTGGAGAAAGGAGCAAGGAGAGAGAAAAGGCATCAATGGAAATGACTTCAGTGGAAAACACCAATTGCAGATATTACCAAAGGATTTTTATTTCTGACTATTCAAATAGGATTGTGTCAAGGAACAGAGAAAATAGAACTATGGATCCATATGGACAAGCCTCCATTTCTAAGACTGATCACATGGGAAAGTAAAGTAAACGAGATTGTAATGATAAGAAATCATTGAGATTTTTGCGTATAAGGCAGTAAGCCATGGAGAAGGAGTGACGAACACAACTTATACTTACTCCAATCAGGCATTTCACCCCCCCATTTGCTTTACCACTAGTAATAATATTGAACACTGTGTTCCAGTGAAAAAAAGACAAAATTTGTCCGTATAGTAGACCAGGATGAGACCCCAGGTATATATTGGAAGGTCAGTCTTCTCTCTACAATAACACAGGAAAGCACCCTAGGAAAGAGAGTACTACCAGATATATCACCATGCTTCAAAAGTACAAAAAATTGGCCTCAGAAGAATTATCCACTGTGGGTTAAATGTCAGACACTATATCGGGGCATATACAATATGAGTGGGACACCATTGCAAACTTGGACGCTCTATGACCATGTAAGGTCATGGTATAAACCTGGGTGGGTCACTCATGTCGTTGAATCCCAGGGAGGGACACAAAATGATCATATTTGGAAAGCATTCTCCTCCCTAAACTATACTGTGGTGGTTAAAAAATGTACAGGTACAAGATGCTCTAATTACCCTGGTAAGTATACCAGAGCCAGCATGTTTGCCTGTCTAATGGGAAAACAAGCATTCTTGATTTGTAACAGTTCCATTACAAATTCCATAAAGGAAAAGGATATTTGTAATCTAATTTGTCCAAATGGTACAGTCCAACAATGCTTAAATCCCAGTTCACCAGGAGAATTGATCTTTATATTAGAACTACCCCAATATGCAATTTTCCCTGTAAAAATAAGAAAGGGATGGTTTACTTGCTGCACCATTTGACATAACATTTTATGCATTACAAAAAAGACTGAGAGAAAAGAGGTTTATAGAATGGTTTATTGCTGGAATTGTCTCACTTGTTACTATAATCTCTTCCGCAGCAACTTCTGTAACTGCTATGGAAAATTTTATTCAAACTGCTGACTTTTCTCAAGATTTAGCAAAAAATATATCTTTAGTACTTAAGGCACAAATGCGTATTGATAGTGATTTTCAACAGAAATTGGATATGTTAAAATAGATTGTTGTATATGTAGGAGATGATAGTACCCATATCCACTCGGACAAGATAAAGAATAAGCAAAATGGGATATGGGAAAATTCCATGCTTAGTGCAGATATACAGAGTCTGCTTAACAATACTAATCAAATTACTAGTAGTCAGATGCCGGAATTGATCCCAAGGATATAGCTGAGGATATTTCGAATGCATTGAAGAAGGTTAATCCATTGCAAAATATGAACTCTTTATTAATGCATTTTATACCACCATTGATAATATTGGGTACCCTTGTTCTCCGTGGTGTACCTTTGATCAAAGGCATTATATGACAACTCTCTAACATATGCATGGACTTGCACCTTTATAGTTGCAAAGAAAAAAGGGGAGATGCAGAGGGCCAGTACTAATGGAGTCCAGAATGTGAGATACTGTCCAGGTTTTACTTGAGACTTGTACTAACATAAGGGCTAACCTTATCAGGAAAATTGTCTCACCATCCCTACGCTTGATATGCAAGGATGAGAACATCCTGACCTTGCCTGTGTATGCCAAGGTTGTTTCAACAGAGGAACTAGATTAGGAAGTGTAAGAAATAAACTAAAAATGTTCCCATGGAAATAATCCTGCTTGCTTGCCTGTAAAAAACTATATAAATCTTAGTTATCAGATTAATAAATGAGAGCTGTTCTTTACACTCTTCACCTGGCCAGTGTCTACTTTTCTTTCACAATCTCTCAGCATACACAATGGGCAGCCTCTGGGTCAGATCCATGGCAGTTTATACGCACTCCCTCTATCTATGTATATCCCTTTAAATGCCGTAACAAATATGCAGTTCTCAAGATTAACTAGTATCATCTTCCCTTATGGCAATGTAATCAGTTTGCCCAAATTGAATATCAAGTTTTTCCCCTGTTTACCTTTTTATACCTGTCTTGAGACCTGTATTCAAAGGCCAAATTTTCTTTTGAGCTCTGGCCTTTTCATTAGGACGGCCTGGGAATCCCTTATTTCATTGAATGTCAGATACCCTTGACCGAAATATTATGTTCACTTTTACTAGGTAATTGATCCTTGGCTACAGTCCAAGCTCCTTTGCCTTACAAAATTTCATATTCTGATTCCTCTGATATTTTAATGTAGATGCTGTAAGGTCCTCTGTGATCCTGACTGTAGTTTCTCAATATTTGAATGGTCTTTTTCTGGCTGCTTGCAATATTTTCTTCTTAACTTGATAATTCTGGAATTTGACAACCATATTCCTTGGCGTTTCCAGTTTGGGATCTTTTGCAGGACACGATTGGTGGATTCTTTCAATCACTCTTTTGCCCTCTGGAACTAAGTCGTCATGGAAGTTTGATGATTACTTGGAAATAACCCTCCAGAGTCTTTTTTTCACAGTGATTTTCTGGTAGGGCAATAATTCTTCGATTTTCCCTGCTGGATCTATTTTTCTGGCCAGTTGTTTTTCCAATGAGATATTTTACATTTTCTTCTATTTTTTTTTATTCTTTAGATTCTGCTTGATTAATTCTTGATGTCTCATGCAATCATTACCTTCTACTTACCCAAATTTAATTTTAATAGATTGTTTCCTATTGCATCTTCTTTTCCGTTTGTCCAATTGTTTCTTTCAGAAGTCATCATTATCACCATCATCATTATCATCATCATCATCATCACCATCATCACCATCATCATCATTTTGTCACTATTCCTGAGATCAGGATTCTAATTTTCTTAAAGTTTAAGGGAGTTGTCCATGGTCATGCAGGGAGTAAGTGACAAACTTGGGTATTGTACCAAAATTTTTCTAACTCCACTCTATGTTTTGCATCAAAGTTCAGTGGTCTTGCTATTACCAAGAATGAAGGAGATTGATAAAGTTCTTTAGAGACTCCATGCTCACTTCTTTCTCCGTAGAAAATACCAGATGATCCTTAGAGGTATCCAAAGAGCTTGTATTTTACTTCCTCTCTGGCAGCACCTTATCTGCACTGATAGTGCCAGCGCAGCCTTTTTCAGCTTGCTGTTCCACAGAACTAGGATCACTGAGTGGCCAAAGGGATAGAACAGTATGATTAACATAGTCAACATGGAAACCAGCTTATTGTTTTTCCTTGAGTAGTTCCAGAAATTGACTAAGATACATATATAATAAAATAAAAAGAGAATGAGGAAGGAAGACACAGCTCTCATGGCTCGAACATGGGCTTCTGTGCTAGGGTCTCTGTAACCTGTAGCATTGAGTTGCATCTGACGGGTATGCCTCCAAAGGGAGAAAATGAGTAGGGAGAAAGAAATTGTAGATAGAATAAAAGGAATAATACTCAAAAGGCCAGAGAGAACCTGCAAAATGAGGAACATATTTTTACTCACTTGAACCTCCTGAGAAACATTTCTCTCTTTTCCTCTACTAAGGAAGTCATCATAGTAATAAAGTAGTCTCTCCATAATTATAAGGCCTAAGGAAAAATAGATAATTAAGGGCCCCACAAGAAGCATAAAGACCATCTTGTCAATTCTCCATTTCATCCAGAGGAAGAAGGAATTAGAGAAGTTGGCGATTTTCAGGAAATAGAAGATGCTGAGGATGGTGGCAAACCAAATGTTGGAACTCTGAGTCAGTCCAACGAAGATATCAACTATTCTTATTTTGGTAGACACATCAATAGAGTTTACAGTTAAATAGCTATACCATGCTAATGCACACAACAGTCCAATTTTGGAGATGGCCAAGCCGAGGAGGATGAGATCACCTGGTGGCAGTTTCTTGCTCTTAAGCCATTCAATGCAGTTCACCAGAGTTATGAATCCATTTAGCAGAATACCCAATAGAAATTCCCCAGTTGCCAGAGCCACAAAGATTTTCTCCCCATTACTTAGCATGTCAGTAGAAATGAGATCACGTTGGACAGTACCTATCTAGCTATCTTTCTATCTATCTTTCTATCTATCTATCTATCTATCTATCTATCTATCTATCTATCTATCTATCTATCTATAACACTTTTGCTGCTGATGATGTTGGATTAATTTCCAGGCAAAATGTTTACAGAATGAGTCCATTCTCAAGTGAGAAAATGTCTAGTTCTCTATTGGAAAATCTTTAGTAAGATATCCTCTGTACCTTTCCCAATAGCTCAGTTTAATTTGCCCAGCCAAGACACACTCTCTCTGTGGCATTTATATTTCTTCTTGAGAGGTACTCATGGAAAGGATTAGAGAGCTATGCTAAGATGCAAATAAGGAGAGGTCGTCTTTCAATATTTGCCTGTTTGTATCTCAGCCTATTTTCTCTTCAATCACGTGAGCTTTGTATGATGAACCTCACCAAATGATGTATAACATTGTGAAGGTAATAAATTCCCAAATATAGAGATTTTGATTCACCTCCATCATTTGCTGCCATAATGAATATTTATGTTTTCACTAATTGTTTATAAAATCAATTAGGTGTGATATTTCTGATAAGTCGCTTTTAGGTTTTAGGCTTGAAAATTATACATTATTTGCAATAAAATAGGCCACTAATCTATGTAGTCCAACCTCAAAAGAAATCCCCTTCTTCCAGTTTTCATGGTGACTCAGACAAGGCAGTATACCATGCCAATTCTGCTATAACTATATAGTCTTAGAGTCTGGCAGGAAATCAGAAATTATGTGTCCACTACCATATTTTTGATGAATTTTGTATATAATAAGAATACAGAGAAAAGATGATAATAATTCACTTTTTATATAATGTCTTATGTTTCCCAAAATACTTTCTTTGCAATGGGAAGTGTCAATTCAAGAGCTAGTTTTTCCTCTCTTTACAGATGATGTGATAGTTTTACAGGAGTGAGATGGCATGTCCAAACCCCACAGAAAGAAAATTCTGAAATAGGATTTTAACCCATGTGTCTGGGGATGAATAGACATCTAGTAGAAGTAATCACCTACTTAAAAACAATTTATTTCTTATAAACATAACATTAGGTATCTTTTCCTTAATCAACTTTTTATTTCCTAAAACACAGTTGGGTTTGAATGCTTGGCAATTCATCTCAAGAAAGGACCTCATTCCCATAAACTTTATATTGCCAGGTTTTGGATTTTTTAAAGAATTTTCCTAAGACATTTGAAAAGGAATTGATTCCATTTTTCATCTAGTAACTGGTAAACTGTCTAAGCACTGGTAAACTGCCCAAGTTTCACAGGCATATAACAATGAGGTAAACACAATGACTGTGTCTTTGTTCCTAAGCTTTTAAGCATGATATTTTCAGTGATGTTGTTAAACATCTTCAACAAGGATGAAAATGGAATCAAAGTCAGCTACTGCACTTAAGGTACAATATTTAACGTGAAAAGGCTACAAACTAAGACTGAAATGGAAAAAGCATATAACTTTCTGATTGCAAAATAAATATGTACTCAATGCACTATCTGGTGTTGAAATGCAATAAATTATGCATCAAAGCTGTGACACTTTTGCTAATTTTGTCCTGTCAATGAACAGGAAGAAAAGAGGTTCCACACCAGTCATCACACCATCCATATGCGGAACCATCACGTACAGCAAAAGAAGTGACTTTGAATGTTGTGGATAAGTTCATTTCCTTTGGGAGCATACTTTCCTGGGATCCACATAGAAATGATGAGGGTGATGCATGCATTGCCAGAACTAGCTCAGTGTTGGGGAGTCTTAAAAGCAAAATGTGAGGGGACGGAGCCAAGATGGCAGAGTAGAAGGATGCACGTTTACCAGCTCCGAAACCACAGCCCATAGAATTAATGTAAAAAGAGAGCCCCATAACTTCTGGACCACTGAAAGGTGTGCAGAAACGGAGTGGAAGAGATTTCCGTTCCAGAGAGCCCTGGAGAGCCGTCCCCAGGGTCCGTCGTGCCCCGGAAAGTGGACCCCACCCCAGCGCTGCCCTGGCCGTGGCCCCAGAGAAGCTGACCCGAGCAGGCTTCAGGGACGGAAGCTCTGGCAGCCAGGAAAGTCCCTCCGCCCACAGAAGCTACAGGTCAGTGAGAGAGATGGCTAGCTAGTTGACGGGAGCGGGGTGTCTCCGTGACTTGGGCCCCCTCGGGAGGAAGCGGCGGCGGCAGAGGCAGCAGTGGTGCAGCCGCGGGGGCCCAGGACTTCCCCAGCAGCAGGCAGGATCTTCATTACTGAAAGTCTCTGCATAAACAACCTGAGGGAGCTGAACCTAGGAGACGGCCCTGCCCCACCTGCTCCTTTTCTGAAGGTCTCTGCCTAAAACCCCTGAGGGAACAGAGCCTGGGGGGTGGCCCCGGCCCCATCCGCTCCATTCCTGAAGGTCTCTGCATAAAGCCCCTGAGGGAGCTGAGCCTGGGATGCGGCCCTGCCCCCACCACAGCAACAGAACTAAAGCTCACATTGATCAGCAGGTGGGCAGGCGGCACGGAAAGCACATTTAAATCTCAGACACCAAGCAATAGCTGGGCGGACCTAGGCAGGGGTGGACAGGAATCTCAGAAGTCAAGTAATTGGCTGGGAAAATGCCTAGAAAAGGAAAGAAAAATAAGACTATAGAGAGTTTTTTCCAACAGATGCAAATGATCCCGACCTTCAGATCTGATGAGGAGGAGGACATATTCTTGCCATCAGGGAAAGACGTGGAGGGAGAGGTCTCAGTACCCCAGACATCCCAGGAGGATGTCGGGTGGGCTCAGGCCTCGGAAGAGCTAAAAAAGGATTTTGAAAAGCAAGTTAGACAGGTGGAGGAAAAACTGGGAAGAGAAATGAGAGAGATGCAAGAAAAGTATAAAAAACGGGTCAATACCTTGGTTAAGGAGACCCAAAAAAATGCTGAAGAAAATAACACCTTGAAAAATAGGCTCACTCAATTGGCAAAAGAGGTTCAAAAAGCCAATGAGGAGAAGAATGCTTTCAAAAGCAGAATTAGCCAAATGGAAAAAGAGGTTCAAAAGCTCACTGAAGATAATAGTTCTCTCAAAATTAGAACGGAACAGATGGAGTCTAATGACTTTATGAGAAACCAAGAAATCTCCAAACAAAACCAAAAGAATGAAAAAATGGAAGAGAATGTGAAATATCTCATGGGAAAAACAACTGACCTGGAAAATAGATCCAGGAGAGAAAATTTAAAAATTATGGGACTACCTGAAAGTCATGATCAAAAAAAGAGCCTAGATATCATCTTTCATGACATTATCAGGAAAACTGCCGTGAGATTCTAGAACCAGAGGGCAAAATAAGTATTTAAAGAATGCATCGATCACCACCTGAAAGAGATCCAAAAAGAGAAACTCCTAGGAACACTGTGGCCAAATTCCAGAACTCCCAGGTCAAGGAGAAAATGTTACAAGCAGCTAGAAAGAAACAATTCCAGCAGCTTCTACATGAAGGGATCGAAGGGCATGGAATAGGATATTCCAGAAGTCAAAGGAACTAGGACTCAAACCAAGAATCACCCACCCAGAAAAACTGAGTATAATACTTCAGGAGAAAATGTGGTCTTTCAATGAAGCAGAGGACTTTCAAGCGTTCTTGAAGAAAAGACCAGAGCTGAAAAGAAAATTTGAGTTTCAAACACAAGAATGAGAAGAAGCATGAAAAAGTAAACAGCAAAGAGAAGTCTTAAGGGACTTACGAAAGGTGAACTGTTTACATTCCTACATGGAAAGACAATATTTGTAACTCTTAAAACTTTTCAGTATCTGGGTAGTTGGTGGGACCACACACACACAGGTACATGCATGCACGAACACACACATACACACATGTACACACATACAGAGACAGAGAGCGCAGAGTGAATTGAATAGGATGGGACCATAGCTTAAAAGAAATTAAGGTAAATAGTGAGAGAGAAATGTAGTGGGAGGAAAGAGGGTGAAATGGAATGGGGTAATTATATGTCATTTAAGAGGCAAGTAGGAGACTTTTTAGTGGAGGGAAAAAGAGGAAAGCTGAGAAAAAAAAAAAAACCATGAAGTTTACCCTCATCACATTTGACTAAAGGAAGCAATAAAATGCACACTCATTTTGGTATAAAAACCTATCTTACTGTATAAGAAAGTGGGGGAGAAGGAGATAAGCAAGGGGGGATGATGGAAGGGAGGGCAAACGGAGGAGGGAGCAATTTAAAGTCATCACCTGGGGAGGGACAGGATCAAAAGACAGAAGAGAAACAATGAGGGGCAGGGTAGGATGGAGGGTAATTCAGCTAGTCTTACACAACACGACTATTATGGAAGTCATTTGCAAAATTACACAGATATGGCCTATATTGAATTGCCTGCCTTCCCAAAGGGAATGGGTGAGGAGGGAGGGATGGGGAGAATTTGGAACTCAAAGTTTTAGGAACAACTGTTTAGTATTGTTGTTGCTACTAGGAAAGAAGACATACAGTTAATGAGGAATAGAAAGTCATCTGGCCCTACAGGAGAAAAGAGAAGATGGAGACAAGAGAAGGGAGGCATGACAGAAGAGAGGGCAGATTGGAGATAGGGAAAATTAGATTGCTTGGGCTATTGGGGTGTGGGGAAGGAATAAAAGGGGAGAAAATTTGGAACCCAAAATTTTGTGAAAATGAATGTAAAAAGTTAAATAAACAAACAAATAAATAAATAGATTAATTAATTAATTAATAAAAGCAAAATGTGAGAAAGAAGATATAATAGTTTGACTTTCTAAATGAAAGTGTACAGAGCCATTGTGCTGACCTCTTTGTTGTATGCTTGTGATATCTGGATGACCTACTAATACCATGTCAGGAAACTGAAACATTTCCATTTGAAATGTCTTAGGAAGATTCTGAAGATGATCTCGGAAGATAAGGCATGAAATAGTGAGATACTTTCTTGAGTTCAACTGCCAGCCATTGAAACTCTACCGTAGAGAGCACAGATCCAAATAGATGGCCTTGTTCTTCAAATGTCAAATATGTTTTCCTATTGAACATTTCATGGAGAATCAACATTAGGCAAGAGCTCATAAAAAGGTCAGAACAAGCATTAGAAGTACACTCTCAAGGTCTCTCTGAAGATTTTTGGAATCAGTTGAAAGACATGGGAGCCACTAGCACAAGACCATCGAACAGGGAGTGTCTGCATCAAAAATGGCATTGTGCTCTATGAGAAAAGCAGAAAGAATGTAATAATGAGGAAATTTAGAGACATCTCCATTCCAAATGTCCATGTGAACTGTTTGTGTTCAAACTGTAGCAGAGTCTTCTGAGCTCAAATGCAGCCACAGTTGGACACGCTACATACTGACCCCAACATAGTGATACCATTTTGGTTCTCCTTGAGAAGGAAGACAAACACCACCACCAAATTCTTTGCCTTCTCTCAGCAACACTTCTGAAAAAAAGGCACTTGTGCCCCTACGTTCTTTAATTTCTTAATATAAATTTATTTATTTAGCTTTCTAAATTCATTTTCTTTTTTTTTTTTTTTTTTTTTTTTTTTTTTTTTTTTTTTTTTTAATTTATTTATTTATTTAGCTTTTTACATTCATTTCCACAAATTTTTGGGTTCCAAATTTTCTCCCCTTTTCTCCCCTCCCCCCACCCCAATACCCCAAGCAATCTAATTTTCCCTATCTTCAATCTGTCCTCTCTTCTGTCATCCCTCCCTTCCCTTGTCTCTATCTTCTCTTTTCTCCTGTAGGGCCAGATGACTTTCTATTCCTCATTAACTGTATGTCTTCTTTCCTAGTTGCAACAACAATACTAAACAATTGTTCCTGAAACTTTGAGTTCCAAATTCTCCCCATCCCTCCCTCCCCATCCATTCCCTTTGGTACGGCAGGCAATTTATTATAGGCCATATCTGTGTAGCTTTGCAAGTGATCTTCCTGATAGTCGTGTTGTGTAAGATTAACTGAATTGCCATCCCTCTTAACCTGCCCCTCATTGTTTCTCTTCTGTCCTTTGATCCTGTCCCTCCCCAAGTGTTGACTTTCAATTTCTCCCTCCTCCCTTTGCCCTCCCTTCCATCATCCCCCCCCCAATATCTCCTTCTCCCCCGCTTTCTTATACTGTAAGATAGGTTTTCATACCAAAATGAGTGTGCATTTCACTCCTTCGTTTAGTCAAATGTGATGAGGGTAAACTTTTGTTTGTTTGTTTGTTTGTTTTTTTCCCTCAGCTCTCCTCTTTTTCCCTCCACTAAAAACATCTCCTACTTGCCTCTTAAATGACATATAGTTACCCCCTTCCATTTCCCCCTCTTTCCTCTCACTACATTTCTCTCTCACCATTTACCTTAATTTCTTTTAAGGTATGGTCCCATCCTATTCAGTTCAATCTGTGCTCTCTGTCTCTGCATGTGAATGCATGTGTGTATGTGTGTGCATGCGTGTACATGTGTATGTGTGATCCCACCAACCACCCAGATACTGAAAAGTTTTAAGAGTTAGAAATATTGTCCTTCCCTGTATGAATGCAAACAGTTCATTTCTGGTAAGTCCCTTAATACTTCTCCTTGCTGTTGACTTTTGCATGCTTCCTCTCATTCTTGTGTTTGAAAGTCAAATTTTCTTTTCAGCTCTGGTCTTTTCATTAAGAATGATTGAAAGTCCTCTGTTTCATTGAAAGACCATATTTTCCCTTGAAGTATTATACTCAGTTTTGCTGGGTAGGTGATTCTTGGTTTCAGTCCTAGTTCCTTTGCCTTCTGGAATATCCTATTCCACGCCCTTCGATCCCTTAATGTAGATGCTGCTAGATCTTGGGTTATCCTGATTATATTTCCACAGTACTGGAATTGTTTGTTTCTGGCTGCTTGCAAGATTTTTTCCTTGAGCTGGGAGTTCTGGAATTTGGCCACAATGTTCCTAGGAGTTTCTCTTTTTGGATCTCTTTCAGGTGGTGATCGATGGATTCTTTCAATACTTATTTTGCCCTCTGGTCCTAGAATGTCAGGGCAGTTTTCCTTGATAATTTCATGCAAGACGATGTCTAGGCTCTTTTTTTGATCATGGCTTTCAGGTAGTCCCATAATTTTTAAGTTGTCTCTCCTTGATCTATTTTCCAGGTCAGTTGTTTTTCCCATGAGATATTTCACATTCTCTTCCATTTTATCGTTCTTTTGGTTTTGTTTGGTGATTTCTTGGTTTCTCATAAAGTCATTAGACTCCATCTGTTCCATTCTAATTTTGAGAGAACTATTAAATTCAGTGAGCTTTTGAGCCTCTTTTTCCATTTGGCTCATTCTGCTTTTGAATGCATTCTTCTCCTCATTGGCTTTTTGAACCTCTTTTGCCAATTGAGTGAGCCTATTTTTCAAGGTGTTAATTTCCTCAGCATTTTTTTGGGACTCCTTTACCAAGATATTGACCTTTTTTTCATACTCTTCTTGCATCTTTGTCATTTCCCTTCCCAGTCTTTCCTCCACCTGTCTAACTTGCTTTTCAAAATCCTTTTTAAGCTCTTCCAAGGCCTGAGCCCACCCAACACCCCCCTGGGGTGTCTGGGGTACTGAGGCCCCGCCCTCCACATCTTTCCCTGATGGGAAAAATACGTCCTCATCCTCCCCTTCAGATCCGAAGGTCGGGATCATTTGCATTTGTTGGAAAAAACTCTCTAAAGTCTTATTTTTCTTTCCCTTTCTAGGCATTTTCCCAGCCAGTTACTTGACTTCTGAGATTCCTTTCCACCTCCGCCTGGATCCGCCCAGCTAGTCCTTGGCCTCTGAGATTCAAATGCGCTTTCCCGCGGCAAGCTTTAGTTCTGGCGCAGGGTGGGGGCAGGGCCGCTTCCTAGCTTGGGCCCTCAGGGGCTTTCTGAAGCAACTTTCAGGAACAGAGCGGGTGGGGGTGGGGTGGGGGGCCCCGCCTGCTGTGCTCAGCTCCCTTGGGGGTTTTATTCAGAGGCGTTCAGCAGTAGAGCGGTGTGGGGGCAGGGCCCTCTCCCCTGCTCGGCTCCCTCAGGTTGGAAAGACCTTCAGTATTGAAGATCCTACCTGCTGCTGGGGGATTCCTGAGTCCCGGGCCGCTGCCGCCTCAGCCGCCCGCCCACGCCTCTGCCCCCGCCGCTTCCTGCCCCCGTCTCTTCCTCCGCCGCTTCCTGCCCCCGTCTCTGCCGCCGCCGCTTCCTCCCGAGGGGGCCCGCTCCCCTCCCCTAGCGCAGGGTTCTTTTTAACTGACCTTTAGCTTCTGTGGGCAGAGGGACTTTCCCGGCTACCGGAGATTCTCCCGGAGCTTTCCTCTCAGAAGTCTGCTCAGGTCGGCTTCTCTGGGTCGCGGCCAGGGGTGGGGGTGGGGTCCGCTTTCTGGAGTGCGATGGACCCCGGGGACGGCTCTCCAGGGTTCAGTGGAACGGAAATCTCTTCCCCTATGTTTGTGCACCCCCTGCAGAGATTCAGAATTTATGGGGCTCTCCTTTTACCTCAATTCCATGGGTTGTGGGTTCGGAGCTCGTGAATGTGCGTCCTTCTACTCCGCCATCTTGGCTCCGCCCCCTCTAAATTCATTTTCACAAAATTTTGGGTTCCAAATTTTCTCCCCATTTCTCCCCTCCCTCCACCCCAATGCACCAGGCATTCTAATTTCCCCTATTACCAATCTGCCCTCTCTTCTATCATCCCTCCCTTCTCTTGTCCACATCTTCTCTTTTGTCCTGTAGGGCCACACAACTTTCTATACCGCATTAACTGCATTTCTTATTTCCTAGTCGCAAGAAGAATATGCAACAGCTGTTCCTAAAACTTTCAGTTCCAAATTCTCCCCATCTCTCCCTCCCCCCTGTTGCATTTGGGAAGGCAGACAATTCAATATAGGCCATATCTGTATAGTTTTGCAAATGACTTCCATAATAGTCGTGTTATGTAAGACTAACTATATTTCCCTCCATCCTATTCTGCCCCCCAATGTTTCTATTCTGTCTTTTGATCCTGTCCCTCCGCAAGAGTGTTGACTTCAAATTGCTCCCTCCTCCCATTGGCCTCCCTTCTATCATCCCCCCCCCCCGCTTGTTTATCTCCTTCTCCTCCACTTTCCTGTATTGTAAGATAGGTTTTCATACCAACATGACTGTGCATTTTATTCCTTCCATTAGTCGAATGTGATGACGATAAGCTTCATGGTTTTTCTCAGCTCTGCTCTTTTTCCCTCTACTAAAAAGTCTCCTGCTTGCCTCTTGAATGTGAGACAATTTACCCCATTCCATTTCACCCTCTCTCCTCACACTACATTTCTCTCTCACCATTTACCTTAATTGCTTTTGAGATATGGTCCCATACTACTCAATTCACTTTGTGCTCTCTGTCTTTGTATGTGCGTGCACGTGTGTATGTGTGTGGGCATACACACTGTACATGTGTGTGTATGTGTGCCTGTTTGTGTGTGTGTGTATGTCTGTGTGTGGTCCCGACAACTACCCAGATACTGAAAAGTTTTCAGAGTTACAAATATTGTCTTTCCATGTAGGAATGTAAACAGTTCACCTTTCCTAAGTCCCTTATGACTTCTCTTTGCTGTTTACTTTTTCATGCTTCTTCTCATTCTTGTGTTTGAAAGTCACATTTTCTTTTCAGCTCTGGTCTTTTCATCAAGAATGCTTGAAAGTCCTCTGTTGCATTAAAAGACCATATTTTCCCCTGAAGTATTATACTCAGTTTTGCTGGGTAGGTGAATCTTGGTTTTAGTCCTAGTTCCTTTGACTTCTGGAATATCATATTCCATGCCCTTTTATCCCTTAATGTAGAAGTTGCTAGATCTTGTGTTATTCTGATTGTATTTCCACAATACTGGAATTGTTTCTTTCTAGCTGCTTGCAATATTTTCTCCTTGACCTGGAAATTCTGGAATTTGGCCACAATGTTCCTAGGAGTTTCTATTTTTGGATCTCTTTCAGACGGTGATCGATGGATTCCTTCAATATTTATTTTGCCCTCTGGTTCTAGAATGTCAGGGCAGTTTTCCTTGATAATTTCGTGAAAGATGATGTCTAAGCTCTTTTTTTGATCATGGGTTTCAGGTAGTCCCATAATTTTTAAATTGTCTCTCCTGGATCTATTTTCCAGGTCAGTTGTTTTTCCCATGTGATATTTCACATTCTCTTCCATTTTTTCATTCTTTTGGTTTTGTTTGGTGATTTCTTGGTTTTTCAGAAAGTCATTAGCCTCCATCTGTTCCATTCTAATTTTGAGAGAACTATTTTCTTCAGTGAGCTTTTGAACCTCTTTTTCCATTTGGCTAATTCTGCTTTTGAAAGCCTTCTTCTCCTCATTGACTTTTTGAACCTCTTTTGCCAATTGAGTTAGCCTATTTTTCAAGCTGTTAATTTCTTCAGCATTTTTTTGGGTCTCCTTTACCAAGGTATTGACCCTTTTTTCATGCTTTTCTTGCATCTCTCTCATTTCTCTTCCCAATTTTTCCTCCACCTGTCTAGCTTAATTTTCAAAATCCTTTTTGAGCTCTTCCATGGCCTGAGCCCACAGGACATCCACCTCGGATGTCTGATAAACAGAGGTCCCGACCTCCACATCTTTCCCCAGTGGTAAGAATTGTTACTCCTCATCAGAAATGAAAGGCAGGAACATCTGTCCCCCGAGAAAGTAGTTTTCTATGGTCTTATTTTTCTTCCTTTTTCTGGGCATTTGCCCAGCTAGTTACTTGACTTTTGAGATTCCTCTCCACCTCCGCCTAGATCTGCCCAGCTAGGGCTGGGGATCTGAGATTCAAATACTGCTTCCCAGCCTCAGGGCTTTCCGTGGTGGGCGTGGCTGCTATGTAATGTGAGCTTTAGTTCTGGTGCTGGGGTGGGGGCAGGGCCGCCTCCCAGGCTCAGTTCCCTCAGGGAGTTTATGCAGAGACCTTTGGTAATGTCCCTGAGCTCCAGTGTGCTCAGGGACTCCCAGGCCGCCGCTGCCTCTGCCCTCTGCTGTTGCCTCCTGATGGGACCCGAGTCACGGAGACACCCCACTCCCCTCTCGGCCAGCCCAGAAGTCTCTCTCACTGACCTGTAGCACCTGTGGATGGAGGGACCTTCACGGCCACAGGAGATTCCGTCCCTGAAGCCTGCTCAGATCTTCTCCTCTGAGGTCGTGTGGCCAGGGCAATGCAGGGGTGGCCTCCATGTCCGGTGTGTGATGGACCCCTGGGGACAGCTTTACGGGTCTCTCTGGAATGGAAATCTCTTCCACTGTGTTTATGCACAGCTTGCAGTGCTCCAGAATTTGTGGGGAGTTCTTTTCACAGGAAATTTATGGGCTGTGGGCTTGAAGCTAGCATACGTAAGTTTTTCTACTCCACCATCTTGGCTCCTTTCATTGTCTGTTCTTTAGTTTCTTGACCAAGATTTCATAACACTGTATTTTTAAAAGTAATATAGATAAATAGATATAGATGCAATAACAACATCAAATAATAATTTTATTTATTTACTTTATTTTTGTAAAACTTTTTATTTATTTTAAACGTAAATGCAAAGGGAACAACCATTTCCTTGTATACAACTGAACATGAGAGGTTTCAATATAAAACAACAAATTTCCATTTCAAGAAAACCTATCTAATAAATACCGTAAATTGTTTTCAAAGTCACCCAGCTTTTGGTTCCTTCTAGATTTTTTCTGTTCTCTGCTATGCATTATTACTTTCTTTTTTTATTTTCTCCCTTTTTTTCTTTCTCCCTTTCCACACTAGAGAAGATTATAATTAAATTCAAATATAAACGTGTGTATGTGAGTATATACCTAGGTATATATGTGTATATACGAATAAGTCTCTATAAACACACACACACACACACACATATATATATATATATATACATATATATGTATATATATATATATACATGCATATATACTCGTACACACACACACACACACACACACACACACACACACACACACACACATATATATATATATATATATATATATACATGTAAGACTACTTTGCATATTTTCACGGCATCTCTTCCTCTTTAAATGGATACCTTCTAATTTAAGAGTCCTGCCAGTCTGACTTCGTTAAAAGATTTCCATTCTGGTCAAACAGTGTTAGCAGTCATCTTATCCATTTTAATTTAACCTTAATAAGTATGGACATCTTTGAAAATAAAACTTGTTTGATTCATGCTCTAACATAAAGAAATTTCAATTGCAAATTTACAGTTACAAGTTCCAAAAGTATGAGTTGTATATAACAAAAACCAAGAACCATGAATAGCCTGCAATAATTTACAGATAACAATGAATGATAACCAAAAATTTCATAAAGAATTATAAGCATTTTGCATATTTGCAAATTCATTCTCTTAGGCAAAGTGCATCATTGATGAGTAAATTAACAGATATACAATCAGAGCAAATTATTCCAGATAACACAAAAAGGATTTTTGCTTTTCATAAAATGTCTGATAGTATTATGAAATGCATGCTTGCAAATAAAGAGCTGGTCTACTATACCATGGGATATTGTGCATAGATACATACACAACCCAGATTTACTGAGGTTCATCTATGAGCCAAGGTTGTGAGAAAGTCATCCCAAATGTAGGCCTTCTGTGCTACGAGAGAATCTCTAAGAATCTAGTAACACATCGAATGTTAGCACCAGAGACAACCAATATACTAAAGTCACAGAAGGACATCAGCAGGTTAGCTGTAGGCATCTATAAGTCATGAAAGGGCTGTGATCTGTATTAGTGTAGCTACCATCCTTCTCTATGGAGAACAAAGGAAATCTTCTTTAAAAATATAATAATAAGTCATTCCTCAAGGATCCATTGGTTAGAGGCAGGAATCGTGAGATCTTGACATCTCCATGGGCAATATCTTATTGGAAGAGTGCCTTTAAGATTGGTTATTGATCTTTTGTTCAAAATCAAGAAGCCATAGATGTGACAGGATTTTGCATTTTCTGTATATCTCAGTCAACTGAGGGCCCATGAAGAGATGGTCAGCTATATGGAATTACCTGTGAAAGTCTTTTCTCATGTTTTCTTTTCAAAAAATAGCTAAATATGGAAATATATTTTGCATAACTGAACATGCACAGTCTTTACAATGCCTTCACAAGAGGGTGGGAGAGGAGGGAAGATAGGGAATTTGAAAGTCTAATTTTTAAAAACAAATGTTGGGGGGTAGAGTCAAGATGGCAGAGTAGAAGGACACACGTATACGAGCTCCGAACCCACAGCCCATAGATTTAATGTAAGAACAGCTCCTCAGAAGTTCTGGATTACTGCAGGGTGTGCAGAAACATAGTGGAAGAGATTTCCGTTCCAGAGAGCCCTGGAGAGCCATCCCCAGGGTCCGTCACACCCCAGAAAGTGGACCCCACCCCAGGGCTGCCCTGGCCACGGCCCCAGAGAAGCTGACCCGAGCAGGCTTCAAGGACGGAACCTCCGATGGCCGGGAAGGTCCCTCCGCTCAAAGAAGCTATAGGTCAGTGAGAGAGATGGCTGGGCTGGCCGAGAGGGGGACCGGAGTGTCTCCATGACTCGTGCCCCCTCCGGAAGAAGCGGTGGAGGCAGAGGCGGGGGCGGGAAGTGGCGGAGGCAGAGGCGGGGGTGGCGGCGGAGGCAGAAGCAGCTGCCCGGGACTCCCCCAGCAGCAGGCAAGATCTCCAGTACTGAAAGTCTCTGCATAAACCACCTGAAGGCACTGAGCCTGGGAGACAGCCCTACCCCACCTGCTCCATTTCTGAAGGTCTCTGCATAAAGCCCCTGAGGGAACTGAGCCTGGGAGGCAGCCCTGCCCCCACCCCAGCACCAAAACTAAGGCTCACAGTGAATAGCAGCGGCGCGTGCTGCGGAAAGCCCATTTGAATCTCAGACCCCAAGCACTAGCTGGGCGGATCTAGGCGGGGGTGGACAGGAATCTCAGAAGTCAAGTAACTGGCTGGGAAAATGCCTAGAAAAGGGAAGAAAAGTAAGACTATAGAGAGTTTTTTGAACAGATGCAAATGATCCAGACTTTCAGATCTGATGACAAGGACATATTCTTGCCATCAAGGAAAGATGTTGAGGGCGGGGACTCGGTACCCCAGACATCCCAGGGGGATGTCGGGTGGGCTCAGGCCTTGGAAGAGCTCAAAAAGGATTTTGAAAAACAAGTTAGACAGGTGGAGGAAAAACTGGGAAGAGAAATGAGAGAGATGCAAGAAAAGCATGAAAAACGGGTCAATACCTTGGTAAAGGAGACCCAAAAAAATGCTGGAGAAAATAACACCTTGAAAAATAGGCTCACTCAATTGGCAAAAGAGGCTCCAAAAGCTAATGAGGAGAAGAATGCTTTCAAAAGCAGAATTAGCCAAATGGAAAAAGAGGTTCAAAAGCTCACTGAAGATAATGGTTCTCTCAAAATTAGAATGGAACAGATGGAGTCTAATGACTTTACAAGAAACCAAGAAATCACCAAACAAAACCAAAAGAATGAAAAAATGGAAGAGAATGTGAAATATCTCATGGAAAAAACAACTGACCTGGAAAATAGATCCAGGAGAGACAATTTAAAAATTATGGGACTACCTGAAAGTCATGATCAAAAAAAGAGCCTAGATATCATCTTCCATGAAATTATCGAGCAAAACTGCCCTGACATTCTAGAACCAGAGGGCAAAATAAGTATTGAAGGAATCCATCGATCACCACCTGAAAGAGATCCAAAAAGGGAAACTGCTAGCGACATTGTGGTCAAATTCCAGAATTCCCAGCTCAGGGAGAAAATATTCCAAGCAGCTGGAAAGAAACAATTCCAGTATTGTGGAAATACAATCATAATAACACAATATCTAGCAGCTTCTACATTAAGGGATAAAAGGGCGTGGAATATGATATTCCAGAAGTCAAAGGAACTAGGACTCAAACCAAGAATCACCTACCCAGCAAAACTGAGTATAACACTTCAGGGGAAAATATGGTCTCTTAATGAAACAGAGGACTTTCAAGCATTCTTGATGAAAAGACCAGAGGTGAAAAGAAAATGTGACTTTCAAACACAAGAATGAGAAGAACCATGAAAAAGTAAACAGCAAAGAGAAGTCATAAGGGACTTATGAAAGGTGAACTGTTTACATTCCTACATGGAAAGACAATATTTGTAACTCTTAAAACTTTTCAGTATCTGGGTAGTTGGTGGGATCACACACACACATGCACACACACATATGTACACACGTTTGTGCACACACATACAGAGACAGAGAGCACAGAGTGAATTGAATAGGATGGGACCATATCTTAAAAGAAATTAAGGTAAACGGTGAGAGAGAAATGTATTGGCAGGAGAGAGGGTGAAATGGAATGGGGTAAATTGTCTCTCATTCAAGAGGCAAACAGGAGACTTTTTAGTGGAGGGAAAAAGAGCAGAGATGAGAAAATAACGTGAAGTTTGCCCTCATTACATACGACTAAAGGAAGGAATAAAATGCACACTCATGTTGGTATGAAAACCTATCTTACAGTACAGAAAAATGGGGAAGAAGGAGATAAGCAAGGGGGAAGGATGATGGAAGGGAGGGCAATGGGAGGAGGGAGCAATTTGAAGTCAACACTCTTGGGGAGGGACAGGATCAAAAGACAGAATAGAAACAATGGGGGGCAGGATAGGATGGAGGGAGATACAGTTAGTCTTACACAACATGACTATTATGGAAGTCATTTGCAAAACTACACAGATATGGCCTATATTGAATTGCCTGCCTTCCCAAAGGGAACGGGTGGGGAGGGAGGGATGGGGAGAATTTGGAACTCAAAATTTTAGGAACAACTGTTGAGTATTGTTCTTGTTACCAAGAAATAAGAAATACAGTTAAGGGGGAATAGAAAGTCATCTGGCCCTACAGGACAAAAGAGAAGATGGGGACAAGAGAAGGGAGGGATGATAGAAGAGTGGGCAGATTGGTGATAGGGGAAATTAGAAAGGTTGGTGTATTGGGGTGGGGGAGGGGATAAAAGGGGAGAAAATTTGGAACCCAAAACTTTGTGAAAATTAATGTAAAAAGTTCAATGAATAAATTTTAAACCAAACCTTTTTCTTTCTTTGAAGTGTATTTTTACTTATTTTCTTTAAAAAGTATTCCCCAATTAAAAAATTCTCTTTTCTTTATATATTATCTATAAATTATTTATTTTTCAATTTTCAACATTCACTTCCACAAGAATTTGAATTCAAACTTTTATCACCATTTATGCCCACTTATCCCCATTTATTACCACTGCAAGACAGTGTGCAACCCATCCACCTTTCCCCTAGTCTATCCTCCCTTCTACCACCCCTTCTGCCATCCCATTCCCCTCTACTTCTGCAAGGTAGATTTTTATAGACCATTTTCTGTACAACTCATTTTCCAGTTGCATAGAAAAACAATTTTAATATTCCTTTTTAAAGCTTTTAGTTTTATATTCTGTCCCTTCTGCTCTCCCCACCTACTCTCACTGAGAAAGTAAGCAATGTGACATATGTCATGTATGTATAACCATGGAAAACACTACCATAACAATTACTTTGTGAAAGACTAACTATATTTTCCTCTATTCTTTCAATATCTACATTATCCTCTGGTCCTACAATATCAGGGCAGCTTTCCTTGACAATTTTTGAAGATGATGTCTAGGCTCCTTTTTTGTTCATGGTTTTCAGGTAGGCCAATAATTTTTAAACTATCTCTCTGGGATCTATTTTCCAGGTCAGTTGTTTTTCCATTGAGATATTTCACGTTGTTTTCTATTTTTTCATTTTTTGGTATTGTTTTATAATTTCTTGAATTCTCATGAAGACATTAGCTTCCATTTTCTCCATTCTAATCTTTAAGGAATGAATTTCTTTCATAATGGAAGTGAAGACAGGGGAGGTGAGAGGGAATGAGTGAATCTTACTCTCATCAGATTTGGCTTAAGAAGGGAATAAAATGCACACTCCATTGGGTATGGAAATCTATCTTATCTACAGGAAAGCAAGGGAGAAGGTTATAAAAGGGGGAAGTGATAGAAGGGAGAGCATATTGGGCAAAGGGGTAGTCATAATGCACACTGTCTTTGAGTGGGATGAAGGAAGAGATGGGAAGAAAATTTGGAACTCAAAACCTAGTGGAAATGAATATTGAAAACGGCAAATCTATTCTTTAATAAATAAATGAGCTGGAGAAGGAAATGGGAAACCACTGTATGCTAAGAAAACATCAAATGAGGTCATGAAGTGTTTGAAATGATTGCAAAAGAACTGCAACATTTGGTATTCCCTTTTTTATCATCTTTATTCAAATATTTGCTGACTGTCCATTATGAAATAGGAACTCATGTGTATCTGACCTCTGTTTGGAGAATGGAATTTCTTGTTTTCTGCTCTTCCATCATGACTCTTCTACCTCTCTTGTGTTAGGACACATCCTGATGGAAGATGCTGTTGCTGCCATGAATGAATTAAAGGTTCATTTCCATGTTTCACTTTTGCCGTCTTTCCCTGCATTGTGGCTAGATTGTGGCTAGAGTCTGTGCTGCATGAATATAAATTAGTCTGAGCAAGAACAGGCGAACCATGGAATGATAATCTGTCACTCCTTTGTATCTTCTGATTGAAATGCCTTGCACTGTGCCTCTACCTTTATTTGACTGATGACCCCGGAATTTTGCAATGTTAGCAAATCCCACAAAGGATAGGTAGAAGCATTCCAAGGTCAGTCTACCTCACACATTAACACAAAAGCACACTGTTTCATAGATGGAAGGGACTTGAATAACCTTTTCATTTAACCTTTATGTCTCAAAGAATCCCAATTCAACCTGACCCTTAGGTCATCTCTCCAGGATCCATTGAGAGACAGTCCAGCATCAGCACTCATAGCTTTCCAAGTATTCCTACTGTCACTGGTAAGACCCCTTGCCCAACATTAATCCAATATTAGCTTCTTTGCACCCACCTCCCATGGCTCTGAGCAGTTCGCTTTTTCTCTGTTGATACTTATCCTTGACATTCACTCCAACTCCAAGCAAAGGTCTTATGGCTGTTTGATCCTCCTTTTTCTCCCAGTGTAGCTGACAAAAACAAACAAATATTTGTACTTAACTTCCCTCCCCAGCCTCTGCTTGTTCTGGGCTTCAGTATTCTTCACATATTTTTTGATAGGGCTGTGGTATATTCATATTCTCTGTACTATCTGGACTTGCTTCAATATCTTTTTCTTTTTTTTTTATTTTTTTATTTTATTTTTTTTAATGTTTTACAATCATTTCCTTAAAGTTAAGATTTTATTCCCCCCCACCCTTCCCCCAATACCCCCCTCCCTCCCCATGACAGCATACAATTCTGTTTAGGTTCTACATATACTTTCCTATTGAGCACATTTTCGCTATATTCATGCTATGTAGTCGAACTAAAATAAATGGAAGAAATCATATAACAAATCAACATATAATACACTGAACCCCACCCACATACAAACATGATCTGCTACATTCTGCAAGTGACTTCCACATTTCTTTCTCTGACTGTGGAAGGCATTTTGCCTTAGAAGACCGACATTAGGATTTTTTTTTTCTCAGTAAGTTCTTGTATTATTACAAAGTTCCAAGTCTACCAGAAAAAACTCTCGCACACTGTGGTCGTTGCTGTGCACAAAGTTCTCCTGGTTCTGCTCCTTTTGCTCAGCATCAGATCATATAAGTCCTTCCAGGCCTCCCTGAAGTCTTCTTGTTCATCATTTCTTATGGCACAATAGTACTCCATTACATTCATATACCATAATGTATTCAGCCATTCCCCAATTGATGGGCATCCCCTTGACTTCCAGTTTTTGGCTACCACAAAGAGTGCTGCTATAAATATTTTTGTACATGTGGGACCCTTTCCTGTTTTTATAATCTCTTGGGGATACAATCCTAGTAGCGATATTTCTGGGTTCAATATCTTTTTCTTTTAAAAAATTTCAATAAATACTTATTAAACATTAATTATGTTAATTAAAACAGGGACTGTGCAAACTACCAGGCGTGACAAAATATTGTCCCTGTCCTCAAGTAGCATACAATATAAAGGGGGGGGTGTATACAAACAACTATATACAAAGAAAGTTACATAGACGAGAAATAGAAAATTATTAAGAGAGAGAAGGCACTGGAATTAAGAAAGGTTAGGAAAGTCTCCTGTAGAAAGTGGAATTGAAGAAAGGAAGGGAGGTGAGTAGACAGAGTGGAGGAAGGAGAGTCTTCCAAGAATAGGGGTCAATCAGAGAAAATGTTCAGAGATGGGAGATGGGAAGTATTGTTCATGGAAAAGCCAGGATTCCAGTGTCATTGGATTGAAAAGTCCTTTTTGAAGAATAAGCTGTAAGACTGAAAAGGTAGTTGGGGAATAGAATTTCCTGTGCACCCACATTATTCTTTTCAAAGAAATCCCATTTTTCTTCCTTGCAGGAACCATATCTCTTTCTTTTTTGCTGAATTCAATTCTTGAGCACCACCAAACCCTCCTGGGCTAACTTCCCTTGAAGTATTTAATCCATGTAACCTATCTTTCCTCTGAATCCTTTGAACTCTGCCCTCCAAAAATCTAGGGTGCCTAACCAAATTTCATTTTCTTCTCAATTACAAATTTTATGATGGACGGGTCACTGCCCCACAAGGTTCCTATAGTTTTTAAACAGAAGTCAATTCCTCTCTATTAGTGAGGATTTGATCCAGAATACAATGTCACTTTATTGGTTCTTCTGTCTTTTAAAGGCTGAAATGAGAAGATGGAGAACTTCAGGAAATATTTGGTAATTGGAGTTTCTCCATTACTATTACCTTGTGTCTCTCTCAAGCCTGTGATTTGTATCCCTGTTGTTATTCATTCCTTTCAATGGTGCTTGACTCTTTCTGACCCCATTTAAGGTTTTCTTGGGAAAGATACTAGTGTTTTTGCCATTTCCTTCTCCAGATCATTTTACAGAGAAAGAAACTGAGGTAAACAGGGTTTACTTACTTGACCAGGAACATGAAATCATTTTCTGAGGCCCAGAATTGACCTCAGGTCTTCCCGACTCCAGGCCCATGCTCTATCTACTGCACCACCTAACTGTCCTCCAAACTGTTGTGTCACAAACTCTTCGTCTATTTCATCTTTTTATGTTTTCCCTTTCACTTCTGATTATTCTCCGACTTCCTCTAGGTCTTTTGGGTTTCTAAATTAACCTCTGCCTTCCAGGGTTAGGACCACTACCCTCTGTCAGTCTCTGAGCACCAGATTTTCTTGGCCTTCTCCAATCTCAGAACAGAACTCTAGGGACATTTGAGAATGATGATTGTCCTGATTTTACTGCTAACTGATGTCTTTGGTCAAATGAATGATCCTGTCTGAAACACTGGTAGAAGAAAAGAGAATTCCTCAAGAATTTCTCACTTTTCCAAACTCTTCTTGGCTCATGACACCCAAGTGACCTCTTACTGTCTCTTAGCCCTCTCCTTCAACCATCTTTCCCTCATGGTGCCTAACTATGAACATTGTGACAAAAATATGTGTCCATTCTAGATAGGGGAAACCACAAGTAGAAAAATAATAGTAACTTGTATGTCAATTTCACTTCCTGAAGGGGTGAAAAATGCTTGATGTCTGGTAACTTGATCAGCTTGATGAGTGCTCCAATCAGCTGCATGAGGTTGCATACTTGGAGCCCTTAGAGCCATCTGAACATCTTAGAGCCCCCCTCCCTGAAATGTGTATATTGGTGCCTTACTGACCACACCCAGGTAATACAATATGATAGCCCGAGACTCAAGGGATCAAAATCCCATACCATAGTGCTGTTATTGCTGCTTCCATATTATATGAAAGTGAGCTTTGAGAAATAACCACCCATTTTTTTCCCTCTCTCCCTTATAAAAGCCTCCTCTGCCTCATTTCTTTTCTCCAGAATATAGTATGGTTGTGAGGAAGAACACACCCACTTTGTCCCCACCTAAGTGGCAGTTGATGTTGACTTGTCACAGAACCATACGTCAAAGGCAGGCATGCATTTACATGGTTTGGGGGAGAAGTTCATGGACCATGTTCCAGAATCCAAAGTCTAGTGATAAGCATGAGGGACTTGGAATTCACTACATATAATTCCACCAGAATATCACCTTCTTTACAGGGAAGGTAGACTTCCTGAGCAGCATCAACTTCAAAGTTGCTTTAAATGTATTAATGAATGAAAGAATGCAAAAGTATTCAGAATATTTTTAATAATAGCAATATTATAAAGACAAACAATTCTGAAAGACATAGAAAGTCTGAGCAACACAATGACCAACCAGAATTCCTGGAGACACAATGAACATGCTGCCTACTATCTGATCAAGACATGAAGGACTCAGGATAAAGAATTTGACACGCTTTTTTAACCTGGATAATTTAGAAACATATTTTGCTTAACTATATATGTTTATAGTAAGAGTTTGTTTTATCTTGCTTTCTTAATTGGAGGGGCATATGACTGTGTGGGAAGGAGACAATGTAGATCTGAAAATAAAATAAAATTTCATTAAAAAATGGAAAAAGTAATATGTGTCAGAACCTCTGAGAAGCATAAGATATATAAACCTTATAATCGAGATAGTCCTTTCCCAGAAGGAGCTTACATTATCATAGGTGAAAGAATACATAGGGGAGTACCTCCAGACAAGTGTCTTTTTGTCAAAGAAGCTACAGGATTGGCATCATAGGGTAATTGATTGCTATGTCCTTCCCAGGAACATTAGAGTGCTAGTGTTGATTAGATCATGGTTCCTGGACAAGAGGCAGAAAGAGGGTAAGGACGGAGGGGAACACATATAGAAGTAGGTCATGATGATGTCTGTGCTGGGCTGAATTGTGTGTGCTGGACCTGATTTGACCTAGTTTTGATATTCATTCCTTCACCTATCAGCAGCCCAGGTCTGAAATATTGATTTTGAATTAGAACACAGAGTCTGAGGTTTAGTTTGTGTTCACCACCACCACCACCACCACCACCACCATCATCACCATCGTCGTCGTTATCATCATCATCATTTTGTCACTATTCCCAAGATGAGGATTCCTATTGTCACAGAAATTAAGGGAGCTGCCTGTGATCATACAGGCAGTAAGTGTCGAAGTTGGGTGTTTCACCAAAATCTCCCTGACTCTGAGTCTAGGTTGAATCAGAGTTCAGTGGTCTTGCTATTACCAAGAATGAAAGAGCTTGGTAAAGTTCTTTAGGGGCTCTATATTGACTTCTTTGGCCCTAGAAAATGCCAGATGATCTCCAGAGGTATCCAAAGAACATGTAGATGACTTCCTCTCTGGCAGCACCTTATCAACCCTGATACCCTCAGGGCAGCCTTTCTCAGCTTGCTGTTCCACAGAATCAGGATCACTGAGTGACCAAAGGGATAGAGCAATATGATTGACATACTCAGCATGGAAGGCAGCTTATTATTTTCCCCTGAGCTGCTGCAGAAATTGATAAAAATACAAATATAGTACAAAAAAAAGAGTATGAGGAAGAAAGACACAGCTTTCATGGCTCGAACATGGGCTTCTGTGCTTGGGTCTCTGAAACCTGTGGCATTGAGTTGCATCTGATGGGTATGCCTCCAAAGGGAGAGAATGAGTAGGGAGAAGGAGATTGTAGATAGAGCAAAAGGAATAAGACTCATAAGGCTACCGAGAACCTGGAACATGAGGACCATACTTTTATTCACTTGGACATCCTGAGACACATTTCTCTCCTTTTCTCTACCAAAAAGACTGCCATGATAATAATATGCTGTCTCCATCATTGGAAAACACATGGAAAAATAGATTATCAAGGGCCCCCAAAGAAGCATGAAGACTATCCTGTCAATCCTCCATTTCAACCAGAGGAATAAGGGATTAGAAAAGTTGGCAATCTTCAGGAAGTAGTAGATGCTGAGTACAGTGGTAGACCAAACATCTGAACTCTGAGCCAGTCCGAGGATGATATCAATTATCCTTACTTTGATGGGTTTATCAGTAGGGATTACAATTAAATAACTATTCCATATTAATGTACATAACAGTCCAATTTTGGAGATGGCCAAGCTGATGAGGATGAGTTCACTTGGTGGCAGTTTCTTGTTCTTAATCAAGTCAATGCAGTTCACCAGAACTATGAATCCATTTACCAGAATGCCCAGCAGAAATTCCCCAGCTGCCAGAGCTACAAAGATTTTCTCTCCATTACCTAGCATATCAGCAGATTGTTGCTGATGATGTCGGATTAATTTCCAGGCAAGAGGAGTACAGAATGATCTGTCTTTCTGATACTCGGTGATGCAATAATTTTCTTTTTTTGTATTTAATAAAGTTTATTTCTCTGGCAAGAAAATATCTAGTCTTCTGTTGGAAGATCTTCATTACGATTTCCTCTGTGCCTTTCCAACAGCTTAGCTAAATATGCCAAGTCAAGACACTCTCAGTGTCATTTCTCTTTTCTCTTGAGAAGTGCTCATGGGAAGGATTAGAGTCCTATGTTAAGATGCAAATAGGGAGAGATCATTTTTCAACATTTGCCTCTTTGTGTCTCAATCTATTTTGTATTCAAACAAATGACCTGTGTAAGATGAACACCAATGACGTATAACACTGGGAATACACAAAAGTCCTAAATATAGAGATTTTAATTCATCTCCATCATTTCCCACCATAATGAGCATTGATGTTGTCACTAATTATTTACAAAATCAGTCAGGCATTATATTTCTGGTAAGTCACTTTTAGTTTTGAAAATGATACATGAATTGCAATATAATAGGCCACTACTCTATGTAGCCTAACTTCAAAAGAAATACTTTGCTCCAGTTTTCATGGTTACTCAAAGCAGTATATTGTGCTGGTTATACTATAGCTATGCAGCCATGGCATCTGGCAAGGAAGAAGATATTATTTTTTCCAGCACCATCTTTTACTGAGTTCTGTATAAAATAAGGTTATTTAGAAAAGATGATAATCATTCACATATATCTATTGTCTTATGTTTCCCAAAGTACTTTCTTTGCAGTAACCTTTGGAGGCATAAATTCAAGAAATATTTTCTCCTCTCTTTACAGATGATGTGGGATAGTTTTAGAGAGTTGAGATGAAATGTCCAAATCCCCCAGAATCAAGGGTCTGAATTAGGATTTTGACTCAGGTCTTTGGGGATGAATAGCCATCTTGTAGACGTAATCATCTACTTAAAAACAAGTGATTTCTTATAAATGTAATTTTATATATAGGATATATAATATATCCCTTAATTAACTTTTCACTTCCTAAAACACAATTGGATTTGAAAGCTTGACAGTTCACCTCAAGAAAGGACCTCATTATCATATATTTTATCTTACCAAGGGACTTTTCAGAATCCTTTTAAGACAATTTAATAAGGAAATTTTCAATTTTTTGGCATGGACTTGGTAAAATGTCCAGGTTTCATAGGGACACATCAATGAGGTCAGCACGAAGACTGTGTGTGTGCTCCCAACCTTTTTAGCATAACGTTTTCAGTGATGTTGTCAAGTCACCTTCAACAAGGATGAAAATTGCATCAAGGTCAGCTACTACACTGATTTTAAATTATTTAACTTGAAAAGGTTATCAATTAAGACTAACATGGAGAGAATGGATAACTTTCTGTTTTCAGAGTAAATGTGGTGTATCCAATGTGGTCTCTGGTGCTGAAATGCAATAGATTATGCATCAATGTTCTGACACTTGTGCTTATTTACTCCTGACAATGAAAATGAAGAAAATTGCGGGTCCGTGCTAGCTGAAATCACACCATCCATATGTGAAACCATCATTTACAGCAAATAGAGACACTGAATATTGTGGACAAGTTTATTTACCTTCAACAGCATACTTTCCTGGGATCCACACGTAGATGATGAAGTTGATGCATGCATTGTGAGAGCTATCTCAGTTTTTGGGAGACTCCAAAGAAAGTCTGAGACAGAAAGGATAATAGGTTGCCTAGCCAACTGAAGGTGTATACAGGCATTGTGCTGACCTCGTGTTGTATGGCTGCACAATATGGACAGCGCCATGACAGGAAACTGAAACAATTCCGTTTGAATTTTCTTAGGAAGATTCTGAAGATGACTTGGGCAGAGAAGGTAGCAGAAAATAAGACCCTTTTCTGAGTTGAACTTCCAAGCATTCAAACTCTGCTGAAGAGAGCAGAACTCCAAATAGCTGGCCTTATTTTTCAAATGGCAAACATACATTTTTTTGAAATATTATTTCACAGAAAATCTATATTAGATAAGTGCTCATACAAAGGTCTTACAAGGCCATTCTCAAGGTATCTCAGAAGAATTTTGGAGTCAGTTGATAGACATGGGAGACACTGGCTAAGGATCATCGAACAGGTGTACCTGTATAAAGAAGGCACTGTGCTCTATGAGCAAAACACAACTGCTGTATTTCAAAAGAATTGAGTTGCAAAAATTTAGAGACCTCTCCAGTCCTAATGTTCAGGTAGACTATTTCTGTATGCCAACTGGTGGTAGAGTATTGTGAGATCCAATTCAGCCACAGTTGAATACATTGCACATTGACCCCAAAGTAGAGGTATCATTGGACTTTCCTCTGAGAAGGAAGGCAACCACCACTGCCAATTTTTTTGCCTTCTATCAGCAACATCCATGCAAAAGGCAGCTTGTGCCCCTAAGCTTTTTAGTTCCTGACCAACATTTCATAGTTCTGTATTTTAAAAAGAAAGAAACATATACTTTTATTATTGTAATAGAAACCACCACATAGTAATTTTAGTTGGAGTAATGCAAAACAGAAAAGAATTTTAGAATGTTCATGTTCATTTACTTAAAAGAACTTAATGCAAATTAGAAATAATAGCAAAATGAAAGGGAAGAAGGAGGAAGAGCTAGTCATTCAAGGGCAAAATTCCGCTTTACAATAAAAAAGAAATTAAACCTCAGTGAAAGATAGGAATGAAAACATGAAATACTGGAAACAAAAGGAGAGATTCACAAAATTGAAATTAGAAAAAATAATGAAATAATAAATAAAACTAAGATTTGGTTGCATGCAAAAAACAGTAAAATTGATAAGTCTTTGGTCAATTTGATTTCAAAGAAGAAAGAAGAAAACCAAATTATCAATATCAAAAATGCAAAGGGTGAACTAACCTCCAGAGAGGAGGAAATTAAAACAATAATTAGAAATTTATTTTCCCCAACTGTATACCCATAAATCCAACAATCTAAATGAGATGGATAATTATTTAAAAAATGTATGACGTGCCCATATTTACAGAAGAGGAAGTTGAATACTTAAATAACCCCATCTAAGAAAAAAGATCTTGAACAAGAAATCATTGAACTTCTAAGGAAAAAATCTCCAGGCCCGATGGACTTCCAAGTGAATTATACACCATATAGACTATTTGGGAAAACTGAGGAAGGAGTCCTACCAAATTCTTTTTATTATACAAATATGGTTCTGAAACCTAAACCAGAAAGAGAAAAAAAAGAAAGAAAATTATAGACCAATTTCTCTAATGAATATTGATGCAAATATATTAAATAAGATAATTAACAAGAAGAATACACAACTTATCCTTAGAGTAACACATTATGATCAGGTAGGATTTATACCAGGAGTGCAGGACTGGTTCAATATAAGGGAAACTATTGTTATTATTGATCATATCAACAACAAAACTAATAGAAGCCACACGATTGTCTCAATAGATGCAGAAAAACCTTTAACAACATACACAAACCATTCCTATTGAAGACACTGAAGAGCATAGGAATAAAAGGAACTTTTCACAAAATAATAAGTAGTGTCTACCTAAAACCATTGGCAAGAATTATTTTCAATGGGGACAAGCTAGATGCATTTCCAATAAGATTTGGGGTGATACAAGAGTGTCTATTATCACCACTGCTATTCAATATGGTACTAAAAATGCTAGCTGTAGCAATAAGAGAAGAAAAAGAAATTGGAGGAATTAGAATAGTCAAAGAAGGAACTAAGTTATCACTCTGTGCACATGATATAATGTTATACTTCGAGAATCCCATAGAATCAAGTAAAAAACTAATTGAAATAATAAGCAACTTTGGCAAAGTTGCAGGTTACAGAACAAACTCATACAAATCTTCCACTTTTCCATATATTACTAACAAAGTCTAACAGCAAGAGCTAGAGAGAGAAATCCCCTTTAAAGCTACGATAGACACTATGAAATGTCTGAGAGTCTCCCTGCCAAAACAAACCGAGGGACTATATGAATACAATTACAAAACACTTTTCCCACAAATGAAGTCAGATCTAAGTAAGTGGAAAAGCATCAGTTGCTCGGGGTAGGCTGAGCTAATATAATAAAAATGACAATTCTACCTAAAGTAACTTACTTATTTAGTGCCATGCCAATCAATGACCAGATAATTTTTTCTAGAACTAGGAAAAATAATATCAAAATACCTTTGGAGGAACAAAAGGTCCAGAATATCAAGGGAATTGATGGAAAGAAATGCTAGGGAAGGTGACCTAGCCCCACCATTCTCAAATTGTATTATAAAGCAGCAATCATCAATACCACTTGGTATTGGCTAAGAAACAGAGGGCTAGACCAGGCGAATAGGTTAGGTACTCAAGACCCAGTGGTCAATGAATATAGCAATCTACAGTTTGATAAATTCAAGGACCCCAGCTTCTGGGATAAGACCTCTCTGTTGGACAAAAATTGATGGAAAAAATGGATAACAGTGTGCCAGAAACTTGGCATAGACCAATGCCTGACACCTTACACAAGAATAAAATTCAAATGGATACATGATCCAGGTATAAAGATTGATACTATAAACAAATTAAGGGAGCAAGGAATAGTGTATTTGTCAGATTTATGGAGAATGGAGAAATTTATGATCAAACAAGAAATAGAGAACAGTATTAACTGCAAAATGGATAATTTTGATTACATTAAATTGAAAAGTTTATGCACAAACAATCCCAATGCAACCAAGATTAGCAGGGAAGCAGAAAACTGCAAAAGAGTGTTTGCAACTAGTGTGTGTGATAAAGGCTCATTTCTAATACATACATATATATATATATATATATATATATATAGAGAGAGAGAGAGAGAGAGAGAGAGAGAGAGAGATGAATCAAATGTAAAAGAATGCAGGTCATTCCCCAATTGATAAATGGTCAAAGAAAATGAACTGGAAGTTTTCAGAGGAAGAAATCAAAGTTATCTATAATCATATAAAAAAAGTGCTCTAAATCTCTATTGATTAGAGAGATGCAAATCAAAACAATTCTGAGGTACCGCCCATCAGATTAACTAACATGACAAAACAAGAAGATGATAAATGTTGGAGAAGATGTGGTAGAGTTGGTGGAGCTGTGACCTGATCCAACCATCCTGGAGAACAATTTGGAATTATACCCAAAGGCTACAAAATTGCGCATGACATTTGACGCAGCAATATCGCTTCTGGGATGCTATCCCAAAAAGATCATAGAAATTGGAAAGGATCCCACATGTCCAAAAATATTGATAGCAACTCTATTTGTGGTGGCCAAAAACTAAAATCAAGAGGATGCTCATCAATTGGGGAATGGCTGAACAAGTTGTGGTATATTAATATAATGGAATACTATTGTGCTATAAGAAACGATGAACAGGAAGACTTCAGAGAATCCTGGAAAGACTTTTTTTGAACTGATTCTGAGTGAAAGGAGCAGAACCAGGAGAACTTTGTACACAGCAACAACTGCAGTGTGTGATCATTTTTTCTGGCAGACTTAGTACTTCATTGCAATGAATGAATTTTAAAAATTTCCAATGAGGCAAAATGTGTTCCACATTCAGAGAAAGAACTATGGAATTGGATTGCAGATAGAAACAGACCATTTTCTTTTGTATTATGTTTTGTTTTATGGTTTCTCCCATTCATTTTAATTCTTCTGTGCAACATGTATTTAATAAAAGTCAGTACTTCTTTCCTGAGATCGGTTTCTTTAAATTATTTTGATACTGATTTATTTCCATTGGCTTATACTCCCTTCCCCATTCGTTTCCTGAGTTCTTTACCTAGTTCTTGGATTTAATTAAAATATCAATTGTCTTTTCTCTTTATTTAGCTATGTTTTTCAGACTCTCTTGTCTTATATATCCCTCAACTAATGGAATAATGGTAAATTTTCCTTTTTCTTTCCTTATTTGTTTTCTAGAGGTAATTCATTTTAATTTTCTCTTTTTTCTTGGAAGTTTTTCTTTCTTCTTTCTGATTTCCCTTCCAATATTTTTAACTTTATTTTCAAACTTGAAGGCTGTACCTTGATTTATTTCTTCTTTATCTTCTCTCTTCCCTTCTCGGCAATCCACACCATCTGCATTATGATGTATCCTACAGGATTCATCTTAAAGAGGTTTTCAATAAATTTCCCGAAGTTAAGCTAATATCACCATTATTTCACTCAGTTATAAAAGCAGTCATTTTGTTCACTTCTGCAAAACTTGATAGAAAATTTGGGACAAGTGAACAAAAGGAATATTATTGGTCCAGGATCACTCCTCTATAAATGCTATCGAGAAAAAATAAACATGAGAAGATAACGATAATAATGGTTGAAAGTTAAAAATTGTTTTGCATATATTTTCTCCTTTGAGGCTCATCCCAATCCTGTGAGATAGGAGTTATGATTATCTCCATTTTTTATATGAAGGCATTGAGTCTTAAAGAGGTAAAAAGTCACTGGCCTATGATCATACAGCTAGAGACAAGATGAAATTACCACTCAAGTTTCTTTTAACTCCAAATCGGTCTGGGAGCAATGGATTGGGAAATTTGCAAGAAGTGGATTTGGAGTTTTGTAGTGGGAAATGCTCATGGCCCCCTTGCAAGATGAATCTGCCTTATAAATATTTACTTTATCTTTTTTGTTTGTTTAGACAATCAAGAAAACAAAACAAAAATCATTCCTGATATCTGCAAAAATCATTTGCAGATTTTTGGGGTAGAAATGTTCCCATGGAAAGTGCAACAATTGTCTCTCCAAAGTGCATACAAGTGGATTCTTGAGCATTTTGGACTAGTAGTTTAGCTTAGGAAGCTTATGGGAAGAGAAAACCTCCCTGTTCAACATTTATAGGTTCTCACATATACTAAATGTTTTAGTTTTTGGAACTGAAGTTAGGAGTAGTTGATTTGAAGTTCTGCCTCCTCCCATATTTGACTATTGTGTGACCATGGGCCAGTCACTTAAAATCTTTGGGGTTTTTCCCAATCTATAAAATGGGTACGATCTCTAAGGGTGTTGTGTGACTTAAGTGCTATGAGTGTAAAATTATTTGAAAACTTAAATTTCTATGTAATTACAGATATGATCATTTTACTATACTATTAATGACAACAAAATATCCAGAACAAGAGTCCAAAGAATTGCATGTAATCACAGGCTCTCAGAATTTAAAGACATTTTAGTGACTTCTAATTTAGCTATTACTTGAAAAATAATTCAAGTTTTCACACCCCTAATAGGTGTTCTTCTATTCAGTCTCAATGTGAAGATCTACAATGAAGAGAAACCATTATTTTCTAAGAAGAACCATATCTAGGACTTTGCCCCAGGCTGAAGAATTCAGTTAATGTCTCCAATCCCTGAGAAGTGGTATTAGGAGCGTTCTTAGCATTCCATGTCATCCATGACAGTAGAATTTGTTACTGTACTTACCCACCAGAGTCTTTCCTTCCTTGGTTAGCAGCAAAGGAAATAGTAACTCATTCTTTCATTCCCCTCAGCAGTAGAAAGGATGGTCAGTTAGAAGCCTTGTAATACAACAGAGTTATATTTCCTTTCTCCTATCACCCAAGTGATCTCCTCTGCCCTGTTATCTACGTGCCTCAGGAAGAAATTTTGCGTTTTGCTCTTGAAATTAAATTGAACAAAACCTTGTGAGTTATACCCTCCTTTCAAGACCGGCACTTTTTTTTCTCCTCAACCCCTGATATTACCAAAAATATAAGCAATGGAATTGTTTCTCATGAGTGACATATTTTTCCTTACAGTAGAGATTCCACTTCGGCCTTCAGTAGGAGCTGACATCATGCTGTCAGTGGAAGGTCCTCTGTCGAGATGGTGCTTAGACTAATTTGCAATAAATCTCTATGGTTCTTCTAACTGAGGAAATACACTTTCACTTCCAATATCCACGTCATCATCATCACAGAATAATTGATATTGTCTCTCAAGCTAACGATTTATAAGTTATCCGCAGTCTGTTTTTCTTTTTTCTTTTTATTAATATAAATTTATTTATTTAACTATTTACATACATTTTCACAAAATTTTGGGTTCCAAATTTTCTCCCCATTTATCCCGTCCCCCCACCCCAATACTCCAAGCATTCTAATTTCCTCTATCACCAATGTGACCTCTCTTCTATCATCCCTCCCTTCTCTTGTCCCCATCTTCTCTTTTGTCCTGTAGGGCCAGATGACTTTCTGTTCCCATTAACTGTATTTCTTATTTCCTAGTAGCAAGAACAATACTCAACAGTTGTTCCTAAAACTTTGAGTTCCAAATTCTCCCCATCCCTCCCTCCCCACCCGTTCCCTTTGGGAAGGCAGGCAATTCAATATAGGCAATATTTGTGTAGTTTTGCAAATGACTTTCGTAATAGTCGTGCTGTTTAAGACTAACTGTATTTCCCTCCATCCTATCCTGCCCCCCATTGTTTCTATTCTGTCTTTTGATCCTGTCCCTCCCCGAGTGTTGACTTTACATTGTTCCCTCCTCCCATTACCCTCCCTTCCATCATCCCTCCCTCCCTGCTTATCTCCTTCTCCCCCACTTTCCTGTACTGTAAGATAGGTTTTCATACCAAAATGAGTGTGCATTTTACTCCTTGCTTTAGTCGAATGTGATGAGGGTAAACTTAATGTTTTTTTTTTCTCACCTCTCCTCTTTTTTCCTCCATTAAAAAGTCTCTGCTTGCCTCTTAAATGAGAGATAATTTACCCCATTCCATTTCACCCTCTCTCCTCCCAATACATTTCGCTCTCACCATTTACCTTAATTTCTTTTAAGATATGGTCCCATCCTATTCAATTCACTCTGTGCTGTCTGTCTATGTATGTGCGTGCATGTGTGTATGTGTGTGTGCACGCATGCACGTACATGTGTGTGTGTGTTTGTGTGTGTATGTATGTCTGTGTGTGGTTCCCCCAACTACCCAGATACTGAAAAGCTTTAATAGTTACAAATATTGTCTTTCCATGTAGGAATGTAAACAGTTCACCTTTCATAAGTCCCTTATGACTTCTCTTTGCTGTTTACTTTTTCATGCCTCTTCTCATTCTTGTGTTTGAAAGTCACATTTTCTTTTTAGCTCTGGTCTTTTCATCAAGAACGCTTGAAAGTCCTCTGTTTGATCGAAAGACCATATTTTCCTCTGAAGTATTATACTCAGTTTTGCTGGGTAGGTGATTCTTGGTTTTAGTCCTAGTTCCTTTGACTTCTGGAATGTCTTATTCCATGCCCTTCGATCCCTTAATGTAGAAGCTGCTAGATCTTGAGCTATCCTGATTGTATTTCCACAGTACTGAAATTGTTTCTTTCTAGCTGCTGGCAAGATTTTCTCCTTCATCTGGGAGTTCTGGAATTGGACTACAATGTTCCTAGGAGTTTCTCTTTTTGGATCTCTTTCAGGTGGTGATCGATGGATTCTTTCAATACTTATTTTACCCTCTGGTTCTACAATGTCAGGGCAGTTTTCCTTGATAATTTCATGGAAGATGATGTCTAGGCTCTTTTTTTGATCATGTCTTTCAGGTAGTCCCATAATTTTTAAATTGTCTCTCCTGGATCTATTTTCTAGGTCAGTTGTTTTTCCCATGAGATATTTCACATTCTCTTCCATGTTTTCATTCTTTTGGTTTTGCTTGGTGATTTCTTGGTTTCTTGTAAAGTCATTAGACTCCATCTGTTCCATTCTAATTTTGAGAGAGCTATTCTCTTCAGTGAGCTTTTGAACCTCTTTTTCCATTTGGCTAATTCTGCTTTTGAAAGCACTCTTCTCCTCATTGACTTTTTGAATCTCTTTTGCCAATTGAGTGAGCCTATTTTTCAAGGTGTCATTTTCTTCAGCATTGTTTTGGGTCTCCTTTACCAAGGTATTGACCCGTTGTTCATGCTTTTCTTGTATCTCTCTCATTTCTCTTCCCAATTTTTCCTCCACCTGTCTAACTTGCTTTTCAAAATCCTTTTTGAGCTCTTCCAAGGCCTGACCCCACCCGACATCCCCCTGGCATGTCTGGGATATAGAGGCCTCGCCCTCTACGTCTTTCCCTGATGGTAAGAATATTTCCTCGTCATCAGAATTGAAAGGCGGGAACATTTGCACCTGCTCAAAGAAGCTCTCTATAGTCTTATTTTTCTTCCCTTTTCTGGGCATTTTCCCAGCCAGTTACTTGATTTCTGAGATTCCTCTGCACCCCTGCCTAGATCCGCCCAGCTAGTGCTTGGGCTCTGAGATTCAAATGGGCTTTCCGAAGCGGCTGTGGCTGCTATTCAATGTGAGCTTAAGTTCTGGTGCTGGGGTGGGGGCAGGGCCGCCTCCCAGGCTCAGCTCCCTCAGGGGCTTTATGCAGAGACCTTCAGTAATGGAGCGGGTGGGGCACGGCCGTCTCCCAGGCTCAGTTCCTTCAGGTGGTTTATGCAGAGACCTTCAGTAATGAGGATCCTGCCTGCTGCTCTGGGAGTCCAGGGACGCACCTGCTGCCTCCACTGATTCCTGCCCCTGCCTCTGCCTCCGCCCCTTCTTCCTGAGGGGGCCCAAGCCACAGAGACATCCCGCTCCCCTCTTGGCCAGCCCAGACGTCTCTCTCACTGACCTGGAGTGTCTGTGGGCGGAGGGAACTTCTCAACTGCCGGAAGTTCCGTCCCTGAAGCCTGCATGGATCTGCTCCTCTGGGGCCACCCAGCCAGGGCAGGGCAGGGGTGGGCTCCACTTTCCGGGGTGCGATGGACCCTGGGGACGGCTCTCCAGGGATTTCTGGAACGGAAATCTCTTCCACTGTGTTTCTGCGTACCTTGCAGTGATCCAGAATTTGTGGGGAGTTTTTCTTGTAGGAAATATATGGGCTGTGGGTTCAGAACTAGCATACGTGAGTCTTTCTACTCCGCCATCTTGACTCCACCCCAACAGTTTAAGTTTAGTAAGTCCCATATGATTTCTCTGTCCTGTTTACCTTTTCATGCTTCTCTTGATTTTTGTGTCTGAAAGTCAAATTTTGTATTCAGTTCTGGTCTTTCATTAAGAATGCTTAAAAGTCCTTTATTTCATTGAATGACCATTTCTCCCCCCAAAGTATTATACTTAGTTTTGCTGGGCAGGTGATTCTTGGTTTTAATTCTAGTTCCTTTGACTTCTGCAACATCATATTCCAAGCCCTTCAATCCCTTAATGTAGAGGTTGCTAGATTTTCTGTTATCCTGATTGTATTTTCACAATACTCAAATTGCATCTTTCTAGCTGCTTGCAATATTTTCTCCTTGACTTGGGAACTTTGGAATTTGGCTACAACATTCCTAGAAGTTTCTCTTTTCAGATCTCTTTCAGGAGATGCTTTGTGGATTCTTTCAATATTTATTTTGCAATCTGGTTGTAGAATGTCAGGGTGGTTTTCTTTGATAATTTCATGGAAGATGATGTCTAGGTTCTTTTTTTATCATGACTTTCAGGTAGTTTCATAATTTTTAAGTTGTCTTTCCTGGGTGTATTTTCCAGGTCAGTTGTTTTTCCAATGAGATATTTAACATTATCTTCTGCTTTTTCTTCTTTTGTTTTGTTTTGGAATTACTTGGTTTCTCAGAAAGTCATTAGCTTTCATCTGTTGCTTTCTAATTTTTGAAGAACTATTTTATTCAGTGAGCTTTTGAACCTGCTTTTCCATTTGACTGCTTTTTAAAACATTCTTCTCCCCATTGACTTTTTGGATCTCTTTTGCCAATTGAATGAGTCTATTTTAAAGGTATTATTATCTTCAGCATTTTTGGGGGTCTCCTTTAGCAAACTGTTGATTCCCTTTTCATCATTTTCTTGCATTGCTGTCATTTCTATTCCCAATTTTTCCTCCACCTTTCTGGATTTTCCAAATCCTTTTTGAGTTCTTCCATGACCTGAGACAATTGCATATTTATTTTTGGAGGTTTTGAATACAGAAGCTACTGGGGATATGAACTGTTCTTCTTCGTCTGACAGGATGGAAGAAAATACCTGTTAACGAAGAGAGTAATCTTCTATGGTCTTATTTTATCCATTTTGAGAGCATTTTGCCAGTCAGTTACTTCACTTTTGAGTCCTTTGACAAGAGGAGGGTATACTCTGGGGACTGGTAAGTTCTCAATTCCTCCAAGGTGGCACAATTAAGGGCGAGCAGTTTACTCGTCTTCTGGCCTTTGCACTGGTTTGGGAGCAACCAAAAACTTTTCTGTCCAGAGTCTGGGAATAGAATTTTCTCTCCACAACCACCTCCAGCTTCACCATGCTAGCTCTCCTCCTCACCCCAGGGCTGTGGTCAGGGCTGAGATTCAGATCACTAGCTCAATTCCCCTAGGAGCTTTAAGCTGAGAGCTCCAAAAATTGATATTGCCACTGCAGCGGCTGTGTTGGGAAGGAATTTTCTCACTGACCTTTGAAGTTCTTTGGCATTTGTGGGTTGAGGAATCTAGGAGTCGCAGCTGCTGTCGCTGGCTCCCTGAAGCCTTTTCCCAGTCCTGTCCCTGCCATGCCATGCAGCCCACACTGGGTTGGTCTCAGCTCCATGCCCGGTGCGATAGACCTTTCTTGTAGGTCTTCCAGGATGTCTTGGGGTGGAAATCTCTTTAATTCTGTAGTTTTGTGGCTTTTGCTTCTCTAAAATTTGCTTAGAGTCATTTTTTACAGGTATTTTATGGGTTGCATAGGGGAGTTTCTACAGGTCAGTCTTTCTACTCTGCCATCTTTCTCTTCTATTTTTTCATTCTTTTAGGTTCATTTTAAAATTTCTTGATTTCTTATAACATCATTAGTTTCCATTTGCTCCATTATTTTTCTTAATTTTATTTATTTTTCATTTCTCAGCATTCACTTCAACAGGTATTTGAATGAAAAATTTTATCCCCATCTCTCCCTATCCCCCAGGGCAACAAGCACCTCATCTTCTCCTTCTTCCAGTCTCTCCTCCCTTCTATTACCCACTATTCTTCTATCCCCATTCCCCTCTATTTTCCTGTAGGTCAAAATAGATTTCTATACTCCATTGCTGGTACATATTAGTTTCCAGTTGCATGCTAAAACAATTTCAAACATTCATTATTAAAGTTCTATTCTCTCCCTTCCTCCTCACCCACACTCTTTGAAAAAATAAGAAATTCAATATAGGTCATACATGTGTAACAATGCAAAGCACTTCTATAACAGTTACGTTGTAAGAGACTAACCACACATTTCTCTCTGTCAAACCCCGCCCTCCATTTATTCCATTCTCTCCTTTGACCTGTCATCCCACAATAGTGTTTGCTTCTGATTATCCCTTTCACCAATTTCCTGACCCTTCTATTTTTTTCTATCTTCTATCCACTTTCACCTTGCTTTCCTGAAGGGTAAAATAGATTTCCATATCTAATTTAGTATATGTTATTCCTCCTTAAGCCAAATCCCATGAGAGTAAGGCTCACTTATTTCATTTCACCTCCCCCCTCTTCCCTTCCACTGTCAAAGATCTTTCTTCCCTCTTTTATGCGAGATGATTTGCTACATACTAACTCTCTCTTTCTCTTATTCCTAATACATTCCATTCAACAAAAACACGATTTTATTTTTTTTAGGTATTCTCCCTTCATATTCAGCTCACCCTCTGTCCTCTCTATATATAAATGCATATGTATATATGTATGTATATACGCATGTGAATATATATACATACACTTATGTAAACACCTATGTGTGCATATACATACATATACACACTCATATATATGTATATATACATACACACATACACCTATGTATATATACATACCCACACACATGTATAACATACACATATATGCATATTCATACACGCCTACATAAATATTCCCTCTAACTACCTACTATGGAAAAAGGTCTCATGAGTTACAAACAATATCTTGTCATATAGGAATGTAAACAGTTCAACATTAATGTGTTCCTTAAGGCTTCTCTTTCTTGTTTACCTTTTCATATTTCTCTTGATACTTGTATTTGAAAATCAAATTTTCTATTCATTTCTGGTCTTTTCCACAAGAACACTTGGAACTCCTCATTTCATTGAAATTCCATTTTTTCCCCTGAAGTATTATACTTAGTTTTGATGGGTATGTGATTCTTGGTTTTAATTATCGCTCCTTTGAGCTCTGAAATATCATATTCAAAGCTCTTTAATACCTTAGAGTAAAAGTTGCTAAATCCTGTGTTTATCTGATTATATTTCCACAGTACTTGAATTGTTTCTTTCTGACTGCTTGTAATATTTTCTTTGACTTGAGAACGCTGGAATTTGGCTACAATATTCCTAGGAGTTTTCCTTTTGGGGGTCTCTTTCAGGAAGTGATTGATGAGTTTTATCCATTTCTATTTTAAACTCTGTTTCTAGAATATCAGGGCAGTTTTCCTTGATAATTTCTTTTTATCATTATTATTATTATTACCATTATTATTTTATTTGTTTTTACTGTTCTACAATCACTTCCATATAACTAAGATTTTTTTCCCGCCTTCCCCCTCTTTCCGCCCTGCCTCCCCGCCTCCTTCTCTGAGACACTATACAATTTTATATAGGTAGTACAGATATGTTTCTATTAAATACATTTTCACCTTAGGCATGCTGCATAGAAGAAATAAAATGAACAAAGGAAATCACAAAACAAACCAAAAGGTAAAACAGAAGAACATGATCTCTGAGATTCAACTCCATTAGTTGTTGTTTTTTTAATATTTATTTATTTATTTAACTTTTTTTACATTCATTTTCACAAAATTTTGGGTTCCAAATTTTCTCCCCTTTTCTCCCCTCCCCCACCCCAATACACTAAGCAATCCAATTTTTCCTATCTCCAATCTGCCCTCTCTTCTGTAATCCCTCCCTTCTCTTCTCTCCATCTTCTCTTTTCTCCTGTAGGGCTAGATGACTTTCTATTCCTCATTAACTGTATGTCTTCTTTCCTAGTAGCAACAACAATACTAAACAGTTGTTCCTAAAACTTTGAGTTCCAAATTCTCCCCATCCCTCCCTCCCCACCCATTCCCTTTGGGAAGGCAGGCAGTTCAGTATAGGCCATATCTGTGTAGTTTTGCAAATGACTTCCCTGATAGTCGTGTTGTGTAAGACTAACTGAATTACCCTCCATCCTATCCTGCCCCCCATTGTTTCTATTCTGTCCTTGGTCCTGTCCCTCCCCAAGAGTGTTGGCTTCAAATTGCTCCCTCCTCCCTTTGCCCTCCCTTCCATCATCCCCCCTTGCTTATCTCCTTCTCCCCCACTTTCCTATACAGTAAGATAGATTTTCATATCAAAATGAGTGTGCATTTTATTCCTTCCTTTAGTCAAATGTGATGAGGGTAAACTTCTTGCTTTTTTTTTCTCAGCTCTCCTCTTTTTCCCTCCACTAAAAAGTCTCCTACTTGCCTCTTAAATGACATATACTTACCCCATTCCATTTCACCCTTTTTCTTCCCACTACATTTCTCTCTCACCATTTACCTTAATTTCTTTTAAGATATGGTCCCATCCTATTCAATTCACTCTCTTCTCTCTGTCTCTGTATGTGTGTGCATGTGTGTATGTGTGTGTGCATGCATGCGTGTACATGTGTGTGTGTGGTCCCACCAACTACCCAGATACTGAAAAGTTTTAAGAGTTACCAATACTGTCTCTCCATGTAGGAATATAAACAGTTCACTTATGGTAAGTCCCTTAATACTTCTCTTTGCTGTTTACTTTTTCATGCTTCTTCTCATTCTTGTGTTTGAAAGTCAAATTTTCTTTTCAGCTCTGGTCTTTTCATCAAGAATGTTTGAAAGTCCTCCGTTTCATTGAAAGACCATATTTTCCCCTGAAGTATTATACTCAGTTTTGCTGGGTGGGTGATTCTTGGTTTGAGTCGTAGTTCCTTTGACTTCTGGAATATCCTATTCCACGCCCTTTGATCCCTTAATGTAGAAGCTGCTAGATCTTGAGTTATCCTGATTGTATTTCCACAGTACTGGAATTGTTTCTTTCTAGCTGCTGGCAAGATTTTCTCCTTCAGCTGGGAGTTCTGGAATTTAGCCACAATGTTCCTAGGAGTTTCTCTTTTTGGATCTCTTTCAGGTGGTGATCGATGGATTCTTTCAATACTTATTTTGCCCTCTGCTTCTAGAATGTCAGGGAAGTTTTCCTTGATAATTTCATGGAAGATGATGTCTAGGCTCTTTTTTTGATCATGAGTTTCAGGCAGTCCCATAATTTTTAAATTGTCTCTCCTGGATCTATTTTCCAGGTCAGTTGTTTTTCCCATGAGATATTTCACATTCTCTTCCATTTTTTCATTCTTTTGGTTTTGCTTGGTGATTTCTTGGTTTCTTGTAAAGTCATTAGACTCCATCTGTTCCATTCTAATTTTGAGAGAGCTATTCTCTTCAGTGAGCTTTTGAACCTCTTTTTCCATTTGGCTAATTCTGCTTTTGAAAGCACTCTTCTCCTCATTGACTTTTTGAACCTCTTTTGCCAATTGAGTGAGTCTATTTTTCAAGGTGTTATTTTCTTCAGCATTTTTTTGGGTCTCCATTACCAAGGTATTGACCCGTTTGTCATACTTTTATTGCATCTCTCTCATTTATCTTCCCAATTTTTCCTACACCTGTCTAACTTGCTTTTCAAAATCCTTTTTGAGCTCTTCCAAGGCCTGAGCCCACCGACATCCTCCTGGGATGTCTGGGGTGCCAAGGCCCCGCCCTCCATGTCTTTCCCTGACGGCAAGAATATGTCCTCGTCATCATCAGATCCGAAAGTCTGGATCATTTGCATCTGTTCGAAAAAACTCTCTATAGTCTTATTTTTCTTCCCTTTTCTAGGCATTTTTCCAGCCATTTACTTGACTCCTGAGATTCCTGTCCACCCCCGCCTTGATCCGCCCAGCTAGTGCTTGGGGTCTGAGATTCAAATGGGCTTTCCATGGCAGGCGTGGCTGCTAATCAATGTGAGCTTTAATTCTGGTGCTGGGGTGGGGGCAGGGCCGCTTCCCAGGCTCAGTTCCCTCAGGGGCTTTATGCAGAGACCTTCAGAAATGGAGCGGGTGGGGCACGGCCGTCTCCCATGCTCAGCTCCTTCAGGTGGTTTATGCAGAGACTTTCAGTAATGAAGATCCTGCCTGCTGCTGGGGGAGTCCCGGGCCACCGCGGCCATGCCGCCACTGCCTCTGCCGCTGCCCCTGCCTCTGCCTCCGCTGCTTCCTCCCGAGGGGGCCCGAGCCATGGAGACACCCCGCTCCCCTCTCGGTCCACCCAAGCGTGTCTCTCACTGACCTGTGGCGTCTGTGGGTGGAGGGACCGTCCTGGCCGCCGGAGGTTCCGTCCCTGAAGCCTGCTTGGATCAGCTTCTCTGGGGCCATGGCAAGGTTAGCGCTGGGGTGGGGTCCACTTTCTTGGGCTTGACAGACCCTGGGTACAGCTCTCCAGGGCTCTCTGGAATGGAAATCTCTTCCACTATGTTTCTGCAGCCCCTGTAGTGCTCCAGAACTTCTGGGGAGCTCTTCTTACATTAAATCTATGGGCTGTGGGTTCGGAGCTTGCAAACGTGCATCTTTCTACTCCGCCATCTTGACTCCGCCCATAGTTCTTTATCTGGATGTGGAAGGCATTTTAAGAGACCATTGGGAGTTTTTTAAGTCTTTGCATTGCAATGAATTACTAAGTCTACCAGAAAAATTACTCACACACTGTGGTTGTTGCTGTGTACGAAGTTCTCCTCGGTCTGCTCCTTTTACTCAGCATCAGTTCACATGAGTATTTCCAGGCCTCTCTGAAGTCTTTTAGTTCATCATTTCTTATAGCATAATATTATTCCATTATATTCATATGCAACAATTTTTTCAGCCATTCCCCAATTGATGGATATCCCCTTGATTTCCAGTTTTGGGACACCACAAAGAGAGCTGCTATAAATTTTTTTGTACATGTGGGACTCTTTCCCAGTTTCAAGATCTCTTGGGGATACAGTCCTAGAATCTATATTGCTGGGTCAAAGGATATGCATATTTTTGTAGCCTTTTGGGCACAGTCCCAAATTGCTCTCCAGAATGGTTGTGTCAGCTCACAGCTCCACCAACAATGAATTAGTGTTCCAAATCTCCCACACGTTCTCCAACATTTATCATCATTCTGTTTTGTCATGTTAGCCAATCTGATAGGTGTAATGTGATGTTTCAGAGTTGTTTTGATTTGCATGTCTCTAATCAATAGTGACTTGAGCAATTTTTCATATGACTATAGGCAGCTTTGATTTTCTCTGAAAACTACCTGTTCATATCCTTTGATCATTTATCAATTGGAGAATGACTTGTATTCTTGTACAATTGACTCAGTTCTCTCTATATTTTAGAAATGAGGTCTTCACCATAGACACTAGTTGCAGGCATTGTTTTGCAATTTTCTGCTTCCCTTCTAATCTTGGTTGAATGGGGTTTGTGTGTGCAAAAACTTTTCAATTTAATGTAATTAAAATTATACCTTTTGCACTTCATAATGTTTTCTATCTCTTTAGTCAAAAATTCTTCCCTTCTCCATAAATCTGGTAAATACACTACTCCCTTGGTCCACATATTTGTTTATACTATCACTCTTTATACTTAGATCATGTGCCCATTTGTAGTTTATTCTTGTGTATGGTGTCAGGCATGGGTCTAGCCTAGTTTCAGCCACACTGTTATCCAGTTTTCCCAGCAACTGTTGTCAAGCAGTAAGTTCATAGCCCAGAATCTGGAATCCTTGGATTTATCAAACAGTAGATTGCTATATTCATTGACTACTATGTCTGGAGTACCTAACCTATTCTGCTGGTCTACCCTTTGATAATTGTTGCTTTATAATACAATTTGAGATTTGGTAGAGCTATCCATAGCATTTGTTTTCATTACTTCCCTTGATATTCTGGACCTCTTGTACTTGCAGAGAAATTTTGATATTATTTTTCTAGTTCTACAATATAATTAGCTGATAGTTAGATTGGTATGGCACTGAAAAAGCAAATTAATATAGGTAGAATTGTCATGTTTTTTCTATTGGCTTGGCTCACCCACGAGCAACTGATATTTTTCCACTTACTTAGATCTGATTTTATTTGTGTGTGAAAAGTGTTTTGTAATTTTGTTCATATAGTCCCTGGGATTTTTTTGCCTGATAAACACCCAAACATTTTATAGTGTCTCCCTTATCTTAAAATGAGATTTCTCTTTCTTTCTCTTTCTGTTGCACTTTGTTAGTAATATATAGAAATGCAGAAGATTTGTGTAAGTTTATTAGGTAACTTGCAACTTTGCCAAAGTTGTTTATTATTTCAAGTAGCTTTTTACTTTATTCTTTGGGATTCTTTAAGTATATCATCATATTTTCTGCAAAGAGTGATGACTTAGTTTCTTCTTTACCTATTCTAATTCCTTCAATTTCTTTTTCTTCTCATTGCTACAGCTAACATTTGTAGTACTATATTAAATAGCAGCGGTGATAATGGAGGTTTCACGCCCCATCTTATTGGAAACGCATCTAGCTTATCTCCATTGCATATACTGCTTGATGAAGATTTTACGTAAATTATTTTTATCATTTCATGGAAAGTTCCACTTATTCTTATGTTCTCCAGTGTCCCAACAGGAATGGATGTTGTAGTTTGTCGAAAGCTTTTTCTGCATCTATTGAGATCATTATGTGGTTTCTGCTAGTTTTCTTGTTGATATGATCAATAATGTTAATACTTTTCCTAATACTGAACCAGTCCTACACTCCTGGTATAAATCCTACCTGTTCATAATGTATTATTCTCGTGATAAATTGGTGTATTTTTTTTGCTAATATTTTATTTAAAATTTTTGCATCTATATTCATTGGGGAAATTGGTCTATAATTTTTTTTCTCTATTTTTTCTCTTCCTGTTTTAGGTATCAGAACCATATTTGTATCATAAAAAGAATTTGTTAGTACTCCTTCCTCGTTTTTCCCAAAGAGTCCATATAGTAGTGAAATTAACTGTTAAGTGTTTGATATAATTAGCTTAATAATTTTTTTGGAAGATGATATCTACACACTTTTTAAAATTTATTTTTAGCACAGTTTGTATCAGATAAAGCAATTCTGCAATTCCAAATTTGATCAGGTGATACTTCTTTTTAAAGTATTTAAAAACCAACTGAGACAAAAATAATATTTATGTTGCTAACTTCACAAGCTCTTGACCTAATTGTCTCCACAGTATTACTAAGAATTGAAGGACCCTAACTTATTGTTGTTGATCTAAAGTCCTATGCCTAATAGCTTAATTTTAGACAACCTTGGATGTTCCCCTACCCATAATCTATAATTGAATAGATCTGGTATTAAGCTTACAAACCTTTTGACTATAGGAAATTGCCACTAATAGCAAGGACATTGCAGGGATACAATATCACCCCAACTTCATGTCAGTTCCAGGAAGGATTAGATTATCCACTTGCAGTCACTCAGGCTTAAAGTCTGCCAGGTGTCAGTGGAGAAATTGAGTCAGGAGAATCCTATTTCAGTCCATGCTGGCTGAACAGCCACTTTCCCATCCTTCCCTTGAGATCACCTTATGCAGTTCATACTAGTATCTCATCAGCTTACTGGCATCATGTATTGGAGGCTCAGATCGCCTTTCTTGCTACCCATACCTGGAGTTAGACTCAGAAGAACAGTCACTTAATAGTCCCATAGCATCTAAAAATGACAAGGTTTCAAATATGATTATAGTTTCACTTTGGCTAAGAACCATCTTTTGAGGCAAGTCTTAAGTGGCTTACATGCCTTTCTATACATGTTCTAGTGGCTGATTAAATGGCAATCATAAAATCAAATTTATCATTAAAACCTTGACTTTTCCATCAATGCCAAATTTTACCCAAGGTTACCTTCCTCCAGGAAATTTAGACTGAAATTCTTTTCTCCAAACTACAGATGTCATTGATTTGTTCTCAGTAATTAATTCAGTCTATTTTTTTAAATTCTAATTGCTTTTACTTCACTTTGTAACATGTCCAATTTTTCTCCCCATCACTCCCCTCCCCCTTGCTTCTTAATACTTTGCATTCTGATTACTCCTTCCCTCAATGTACCCTTCCCTCCATCACATCCCACACTTCTCTTATCCCCTTCTTCTCTCTTTTCTTGCAGGGAAAGAAAAATTTCCATACCTCTAGCCCTGTGATTCTTATTTCCTGATTATATGGAATAAAAATTCTCAACATTCGTTTCTAATACTTTGAATTCCAACCTCTCTCCCTTCCTCCCACCCTCCTCAGCCCTACTGAGAAGGTAAGCAATTCAATATAGACTAAATATGTGTTTTTTTGCAAAAGGCTTCCATAGTAATCATGTTGTGTAATACTAATTATATTACCCTCTGACCTACCCTATCTTCCCTTATTTTCCCCCCCTACAATTGACCTTATCCCTTCTTCAAAGTGTTTATTTCTAGTGACTCCCTTCTCCCATTTGCCCTCCCTTCTAACACTGCCCTTGGTCCACTTGTCACCTCCTCTCCTACTTTCCTGTGGTGTATATAAATTTTCATATCAAATTTAGTGAACATTTTATTCCCTCCTTCAGCCACACATGGGGAGAGTATCTTTATTTTTCCCCCACTCCCCTTCTCGCTTATCTCCTCCATTGAATAGGATTTTTCTTATCTCTTTTATGAATTATAGCCTGCCGCATTCCATTACTCCCTTTCTCTTCCCAGAATTTTCCTCCTTCATGCCTCAATTTTTATTTTATTCTATTTTGTGTGTATATCATTTTTTCCGATATAACACACCCTTTACTATCTATCTATCTATGTGTATCTGTGTGTATGTACAATCTTTCTAACTATCCAAATATTGAGAAAAGATTGAAGAGTTAAAAATATTTTCTTTCCATGTAGTAATGTAAACAGTTCAGCTTTGGAGAATCTTTTATGATTTTTCTTTTCTGTTTACCTTTTCATGCTTCTCTTGATTCTTGTCTTGGGAAGTCAAATTTTTAAATACAGATCTGGTCTTTTCCTCAATATGAAATCTTGAAATTCGACTATATCCCTGAATGACCATTTTTTCCCTTCAAATATTATATTTAGATTTGCTGGGTAGGTGATTCTTGGCTTCAATACCAGTTCCTTTGAGTTCTGAAATATCCCACTCCAAGCCCTTCGATCCCTTAATGTTGAAGCTGCCAGATCCTGTGTTATCCTGATTGTATTTCCACACTACTCAAATTGTTTCTTTCTAGCTGCTTGCAGTATTTTCTTCTTGATCTGGGAACTCTGGAATTTGGGCAATGTACTCCTAGGAGTTTCTCTGTTTGGCTTTCTTTCAGGAGGTGATCGATGAACTCTTTCAATATCCATTTTGCCCTCTGATTCTGTAACATCAGGGAAGTTTTCTTTGATAATTTCATGGAAGATAATATCTAGGCTCTTTTTTTGATCATGGCTTCCAGATAGTCCAATAATTTTTAAATTATTTCTCCTGGGTCTATTTTCCAGGTCAGCTCTTTTTTCCAATGAGTTGATTCTCCTTATCTTCTGTTTTATCAAATTTTTGGTTTTGTTCACTAACTTCTTAGTTTAACTCATGGTCATTCGTTTCCCTGAACTCAATTCTCTCTTTCAAATAATTATTTTGTTCAGTGAGCTTTTGAACCTTCTTCTCCATTTGGCTAATTCTGCTTTTCAAAAGTTTCTTCTCCTCGTTGGCTTTTTGGACCTATTTTTCCAATTGAGTTAGCCTCTTTTTAAAGCTGTCATTTTCCTCAGCATTTTTTTGGTTCTCTTTTAGTAAGCTGCTAACTTGTTTTTTATGGTCTTCTATTACCTGAGCCCATTTTAAGTTCCCTTTGGGGGCAGAGGCCTTGACTTCCTCTGACAGTATGCCTTGTTTTTCCTCATCCAAAAGGATTGGGGGAGACCCCTCTTCCCCAAGAAAGTAACTTTCTATGGTCAAGTTTTTTTCCCCCTTTTTTGGGCATTTTCCAGCCAGTTACTTGACTTCTGAGTTTACTCTCCATAACCACCTCACTTCCAGTTCCTCCCAGCCAGAGCTTAGGGGCTGATTCAAATGGGCTTCTCCCAAGCCTCAGGGCTTTAGGTAGAGGCAGGACTGCTATTCAATGTGAGATTAAGATCAGCTGCTCAGGTAGGAGCAGGGCTGCCACACTGCGTTCAGTTCCCTCAGAGGGTTTATGAGGAGACCTTCATCAATGGATAGGGTCCACTGCCTGCTTTGGGAGGCCCTTCTGCCACCACCTCCACTGCTGTCTCCTGAGGGGGCCTGAGTTATGAGGACACTCCGCTCCCCTTTCAGCCAGTTAAAAAGACCCTCTCACTGACCTTTGATGCCTGTTGGTTAAGGGATCTGCACTACCACTAGGGATTCTGTCCCTGAAGCCTGCTCGGATGTGCTCCGCTCAGTGCCACATGGCCAGGACAGGGCTGTGCTCTGCTCCGGGTCTGCTGTGCTACAGACCTTGCCATCAGTTTTTCAGGTCTCTCTGGAACAAAAATTTCCTCCACGCCATTGTTCTGTGACATCTGCTGCTTTAGAATTTGTTGAGAATTCTTCTTTACAGGTATTTTATGGGCTGTGGGGTAAGAGCTAAGTGTATGTGTATCTGTCTACTCTGCCATCTTGGCTCCTCCCCCTCTTCACACTTTTTTGATCATGGTTTTCAGGTAGACTAATAATTTTTAAATTCTCTCTCCTGTACCTATTTTCCAAGTCCATTGTCTTTCCAATGAGTTGTTTCCCATTATCTTCTATTTTTTCATTCTTTAGGTTTTATTTTCTCACAAAGTCATGAGTTTCCAACTGCTCCATTCTAATTTTTAAAGAACTATTTTCCTCTGTGAACTTTTGAACCTCCTTTCCATTAGGCCAATTCTGCTTTTTAAAGCATTCTTCTCCTCATTGGTTTTTTGGAACTCTTTTCCCATTTCAGCTAGTCTGTTATTAAAGGTGTTATTTTGTTTAGCATCTCTTTGGTCTCCTTTAGCAAGCTGTTTAGCAAGGCACTTTTCACGATTTTCTTGCATTGATCTCATTTCTTTTCCCTATTTTTCCTCTTCCTCTCTCACTTGATTTTTCCAAATCTTTTGAGCTCTTCCATGGCCTGAGACCATTGCATATTTTTTTGGAGATTTTGGATGCAGAAGCTTTGACTTTGATGTCTTCCTCTGATGTTATACTTTGTTCTTCCTTATCTTAAAGGATGGAAGAAAATACCTTTTCAGCAAGAAAGTCACCTTCTATAGTCTTATTTTTTCCTTTTTGGGGTCATTTTGCCATCCAGTACTTGACTTTTGAATTCTTTATCTAGTGGAGGTTATACATTAGGGACCTGTAGGGTTCCTCCAAGGTGGCACAATCACGGAAGAGGAATTTACTCCTTTCCTGGCCTGCACCCTGGACTCTGAGCAACTACAAGCACTCTTGTCTGCCCTGGATCTGAGTATGGTTTCCTCTCCACAGCCATCACCAGCTCCACCACGCCAGCACCAGTACTCTTCCTCACCCCAGGACCACCACTCAGGGCTAAGATTCTGATTTGCTGCTCAATTCCCCCAGAGTCTTTTTGCCAATGGCTTCAAAAGTGGATGCTGCTGCTGCAGTTGCAGTGACTACTCCTGCCCTGGAGCTGGGGCTGAGGCCAGACCATGCTCCCCTCTCACCTAGATAAAAGAGTTTTATTACTGATTTTTGAAGCTGTCTTTGGCGTTTATGGGTAGAGAAATCTGTGAACCACCACTGCTAACCATGATTCTGTACCCTGAAACCTGTCCTTGCCATGTGGCCTTGGTTAGACTGTGCTCTGCTCTGAGTTCGATGTGATAGACCTTTCTTGTCAGCCTTGGAAAGCTGTCTTGGCCTGGAAATCTGTTTCACTCTGCCATTTTGTGGCTTTGGCTGTTTTAGAGTTAGTCTACAGTCATTTTTACAGGTATTTTATGGTTTATTGGTGGAGACCTGGAGCATGTCCATCCTTCTACTGCACCATCTTGACTCCAACTCCACTACTTGCTCCATTCTAAAATTTTTTTTTTCTTCACTGAGATTTTGGTCCATCTTTAGCATTTGTGGGTTGAGAAGTCTGGAAACCACAGCAGCAATCATCCTGTCCCTTAAAGCCTGCTCATGCTTATTCTGGCTGGTGTGACCCATGCTGAGCTGTGCTGTGCTCCCAGATTGGTGAGATACCCCCTTCCTGTCAAACTTCCAGATTGTCTTGAGCTGGAAATTTGCTTCAGTCTGTCATTTTATGACTTCTGCTGCTCTTGAATTTATTTTGAGACAGTTTTTACAGGTTTTTGAGGGGTTTGTGGTCAGTTTCATGCTTATACTCCCAGAATACACATTCTTTCCTGGTCTTTGTGGAATATTCACAAAACCTCAGTATCTGCTAGGTCATAGGGAAACTTTTTTTTAAATTCAAAAGGAAGAGATTCTATGTAGACTGTTTTCAGGTATGTATTGAACAAATGAGAGATAATACGTAGAATCAATAGAATGTAATCAATGGGAGGAAGGCACTAGAATTAAAAGAGGTTAGTTTTTGGCAGTGGGAATGGAAAGAAGGAAATTATAAGAGAAGTTCTGGTGAAACTCTTCTGCATAGTTCCAACTTTTATGAAACTTGTGAATTAAAAAAACTTCCTGGCTCCTGTCATTTGTTGTTCTCCAGTCCTTTGCAGATATATCTGACTGGTAATTTAGAATTTTTCAGGCAAAGATAGTTTGCCAGTTCCTTCTGCAGCTTATTTTACAAAAGAGGAAACTGAGGCACACAGGATGAAATGACTTGCCTGGGGTCACACACCTAGAAAGTGTCTGAGGTCAGATTTGAATTCACCTTTTCCTGACTCTAAAGGCTGCTGCTGTATCCACTGTGCTAACTAGTGCTTCCTTACTCCTCCTAATCTAGATATTAAAGTTCAAACCCTTTATCCTAGATTTCAATATTTTCCTTTTCCTGGGTTCCTCTTTTCTCTTTTCTGCCTTCCTCTTACCTTCCTCCTCTCCATAACACAAACTCTACACTAGGAAGAATGCATTCTGTACTCCCCAAATAAATATTTTAAGTCCCTTCCTCTGAGTCTTGTTCACAAGGTTCTCCCAGGTTTACCTAGTCTTCCCTTTATTTTCATCTAGCAAAATCTGACCCATCATTAATGCCCCCTGCAAAATATTATTGTCCAAAATGCAATTCAATATTTTGTCATTAAAAATAAATCATGCTTAAAATCACTTTTTATCTCTCTTGTCCATTGTCCCTATTGAAGAATAAAAGTAAAACTTGTGTAATACTTATCCATTGCCCAACTAAACAAATTTCTACATTTACTGTGCCAAAAAAAAAAATGCATGCATTTGAAATCCATCATCTTTCTAACAGGAGTTAAGTAGTTTGTTCCATCTTTGGTCCTCAGGATTTCTGAATGATTACTATCTTCACTGGGATTTTAAAGCCACCATTTGTTTTTACTTACAATTTTGTTATTATTTTAAAATTCTTCTCCTTTCTGTGCTCTCTTTATTCTCCACCAATGTATACATGTCTTCCCAGGACCTGTCACTTCCATAATTTATTATGGTTCATTTATATCCATTACATTAATATGTCATAAACTGGCAAACTATCCCCTAGCATGTTGGCCCCCCTTTAGGTGCCACTTCTTTTATAGTTAAAAATAATTGTTATAAATATTTTTACACATATGCATCCTTTACTTTCTTTCACTGATCTCTTTGGAGTATAGACCTATTAATTGTGTGGCTGGAACGAAAGGTATGAATGACTTAACAACTTTTTGATCATTCATGTAAAACTGATTTCCAGAATGACTAGAACAATTTCTATCAATGATGTGTTAATGGGCCTATTTTCCCATTAGTACTGCAATTTTCGAGCGACCAGGTACCTCAATGAATAGAACACAGGAACTGAGGTCAGAAAGACTCATCTTGATGAGTTCAAATCTGGCCTCTGACACTTACTTTGTGAACCCGGGCAAGTCACTTAACCTTGCTTGCCTCAGTTTCCTCATTTTTAAAAGGAGCTGTATAAGGAAAATGGAAAACCTCTCTTTGTTAATAAAAACCACGTGTAAGGTCACGAAAAATTTAAATGAATGAACAACAAATACAGCATTTGCGATTTTCCTATTTTGTCACCATTATTCAGATATTTGAAACTTTTCTCACCATTTGGGTAGATGGAGGGATTATGCAAACATATATAGACAGTAGGCCCAGGGTGGGTTGAATAGGAAGGAATGATATCTAAATAAATAAAATTAAGGTGTGAGAGAGAAATATATTGGGAGGAGAAAGGAAGAAATGGAACAGGGCAACTTTTCTCTCATACAAAAGACAAGAAAAAACATTTTCAATGGAAAGGAAAAGGGGAAGGTGAGAGGGAAAAAGTGAAGCTTACTCTCATCATATTTGGCTTAAGGAGGGAATAACATGCACACTCAATTTGGTATGAAAATCAATCTTACATTACAGAAAAGTGGAGGAGAAAGTTATAAGGGGGGATGATAGAAGGGAGAATAAATGAGAGGGGGAGGTAGTTAGAAGTAAGCACTTTTGGAGAAGGATAAGATCAAAAAAGAGAATAGAATAAATGGGGAGAACAGGATAGGACGGAGGGAAATATAGGTAGTCTTTCACAGCATGATTATTATGGAAGATTTTAGGAAAACTACCCGTATATAGCCTATGTTGAATTGTTTGCCTTCTCAGTGGAGATGGATGGGGAGGGAGAAAGGGACCGAAGTTGGAACTCAAAGTTTTAGGAACGAATGTTGGGAATTGGTTTTGCATGTAATTGGAAAATAAGAAATAAAGGTAATGGGATACAAAAATCTATCTTGCCCTACAAGAAATGAGAGAAGATGGGGATAAGGGGAGGAAGGGATGTGATAGAAGGAAGGGTAGATTAGGGGAAGGAGTAATCAGAATGCACAGTGTTCTGGGGTGGGGATAGTGGAGAGATGGGGAGAAAATTTGAAACTCAAAATCTTGTGTAAATAACTGTTGAAAAGAAAAATAAATAAATAAAGTGGGAAGATTCTGTTTATTGTAACAGCAAGCAGTGCTTTTATCTCTTTCCCTACACTAGAGCCCTTAGTGGACCTATCAGCTAATAGTTTGCCCTAATAAGGAAATCCCTATACTTTGTACCAGGACTGCCACGTAGCCCCTAGTTAGCAAAACATCTTGAGCCTTCTCTGTTCTCCAAATTCCAGGAAATAGCCTTGAGCAAACAGGGGTGGAACCCTTGCTCCCAGCGCCATCTTGTTCATGCCTCTCCTCAGTTTACCTGAGTCGTGACTAGTGAACGCCATCCAAGAGGCGGGAGGTTGGCAATTCCCTTACAGAGGATGGGGAATAATAGAAGGGAGGGCAAAAAGGAGGAGGAGGGTAATTAGAAGTAAACACTTTTGAGGAAGGACAGGTTGGAAAGAGAGAATAGAATAAATGGGGGCAGAATATGATGGAGGAAAAGATAATCTTTCACAGTATGACTCTTATGGAAGTGCTTTGCATAACTACACATGTATAATCTGTATTGAATTCCTTACCTTGTCAGGGGCTGGAAGGGGAGGGAGGAAGGGAGAGAAGTTGAAACTCCAAGTTTGAAAAACGAAAATTAAAAATTCCTTTTACGTACAACTGGGAAATAAGATATACAGGCAATGGGATATAGAAATGTATCTTTCCCTACAAGAAGATAGAGGGGATGGGTATAGGAGAAGGGAGGGGTATGATAGAAGACAGGGCAGTTTGGGGAAAGGGGTAAGCAGAATGTGTGCTATCTTGGGATGGGTGGAGGGGAGAGATGGGGAGAAAATTTGGAACTGATAATAAAAAGAAATTGAATGGAGGAAATAGAAGTCAATGATTTTATGCAAAATCACAAAATTATGTAACTGACCCAAAAGAATGAAAAAATAGACAATGCACAATATATCATTGGAAAAAACAAGTGACCTGGAAAATAGATGCAGGAGACATAATTTAAAAATCATTGGATTGTCTGAAAGCCAGGAAAACAAAGGAGCTCAAACATCATCTTTCAAGGCATTATAAATGACATTTTTTGGATAGTGTAGAACCAGAGGGGAAAATAGATATTGAAAGAATATACTGATCACCCTCTGAAAGAGATCCCCAAATGAAAATTCCTAGGAATATTATAGCCAAATTCAAGAGTTCCCAGGTCACAGAGAAAATATTGCAAGTAGCCAGAAATAAATAATTCCAGTATTGTGGAAACACAATCAGGGTAACACAAGATTTAGCAACTTCTGCATAAACGGATTAGAACGCTTGAAATATTATATTCCAAAGATCAAAGGATGTAGGATTAAAACCAATAATCACCTACCCAGCAAAACTGAGTGTGAGGGGAAAATAGCCATTCAATGAAATAGAGGACTTTCAAACATTCTTGATGAAAGATCAGAGCTGAATAAAAAATTTATTTTTAAATATAAATTTCAAATGAAATTCGAACTGTTTGAATTCCTGCATGGCAGGATGAGACCTTTCTCAGTATTAAGGTAATTGTAATATATATGGGAGAGTTGAATATGAAGTGATAATATCCAAAAATTAAACTAAAGGGTAAGAGAGGGATGTACTGGGAGAAGGTGAAGGGAAGAAGATGATTATCTCACATAAAAGAAGTAAGAAAAAGCTTTGACAATAGACTGGGCAAGGTGGAAGGTGAAAGGGAATGAGTGAGCCTTACTCTCTTCAGATTAGGCTTAAGGAGGGGAAAACATATATACTCAATTGGCTACAGAAATCTATTTTACCTTACTGGAAAGTAGGGGGGAAGGGTGAAAAGGAAGGGACTTATTTAAGGGAATATAAATGGGGGAAGGGATTAATCAGAAGCAAAGAATTTTCAGAGGGACAGCGTCAAAGGAAAGAATAAAATATAAGGGTGTCAGGATATGTTGGAGGGAAATATAGGTAGTCTTTCACAACATCACTGTTAGAGAAGTGTTTTGCATTACAACACACATATAATCTATATCCAATTGCTTGCCTTCTCAATGAGGATTGGTGGGGAGGGAAGATGGAAGATATTGTGGAACTCAAAATTTTAAAAGCTAATGTTAAAAGTTGTTATTACATGCAACTGAGAAATGACATGCACTCAATGGAGTATAGAAATCAATCTTGCCCTACAGGAAAATAGAAGGGGTAGGGAATAAGAAAAGCGGGGGGTGGGTGATAGAGGGGTGGATGGATTGGAGACAGCGGTAATCATAATGCACACTGTGTTTGGATGGAGGAGTGTAGAGAAGGAGAGGGAATTTGAAGCTCAAAATCATGTGGAAATGAACATTAAAAACTAAAAATTAATTAATAAAAAATGATCTGGAGAAGAAAATGGCAAAGTACTGTGTACTAAAAAATGCTAAATGAGATCATGAAGAGTTTGAAATGATTGTGCAACATCTATAAAATTTGGGATTTTCCTGTTTTTGTCATCTTTATTCGAATGCTGTTGATTGTCCACCATGAAGCAAGCACTCAAGTGTATCTGATTCCTGTTTGGAGAATGGAATTTCTTGTTCTGTGCTCTCCCATCGAGATTCCTCTACCACTCTTGTGTGAGGATCCATCCTGATGGAAGATACTGCTGCTGACAATGAATGGATTAAAGCTTCATTTCATTTTTTCCTTCATATCCTACATTGTGGCTAGAATCTGTGTTGCAGGAATACAAATTAGTCTGAGAAAGAACAGGCAAACCATGGAATGATAATCTATCACTCCTTTGCATCTTCTGTTAGAAATGCCTTGAATTGTGAGTCTGAAGTTTCTGCTTTTACTTTTTTATTGATAACCCCAGAATTCTGCAAAGTTAGCAAATCCCACAAAGGATATGTAGAGGCATTGCATTGTCTCCCACGTTAACACAGAACCACAGAATTTCAGAGATGGAAGGGACTTGAATAGCCTTTTCATTTAATATATATCTTCCACAGAATCCCAGTTCAACCTACCTGACCCTTAGGTCATCTATTCAGTATTTATTATGAGACAACCAAACATAATCAGTGACATCCTCTCCAAGTAACCCCACTCTCATTGAATCCTTTCCCCAATATTAATGCAATATTGGCTTCTTTCCTCCCTCCCACTATGATGTGGAATAGCTTTGCCTTCCTTCTGTTGTTGATTATCTTAGACATTCACCCAAAACACTAGCAAAGGTCTTATGCCTTCTTTGATCTTCCTGTTTCTCCCAACTCTGGTTTACAAAAACAAACAAACAGACCTTTTGTTGTATTTACCTTCCCTCACCAGACTCTGCTTGTTCTGGAATTCAATATTCTTCACATAGTTTTTTGATAAAACTGTGTCACATTCATATTGTTCCTGCTATCTGGTCTTGCTTCCATATCCTCCTCATGTCTTTTAAAAAAATTTTAATAAATAAATGAATACTTATTGGATACCTGTTTTGTACCAGGGACTGTGGCTAAGCACTGAAGATGGCAAACAGTAGTCCTTGCCCTCAAGGAGCATACCATCTAAAGGGGAGGTTGATATACAATATATGCAAAGTAAGCTATATACTGGAGAAATAGAAAGTTATTAAGAGAGAGAAGGCACTGAAATTAAGAAAGGTTTGAAAGGTTTTCTGTAGAAGTTTGGATTTTAGAAGGTGGGATTAAAGAATGCAAAGGAGGTGAGTAGTCAGATTGGAGGAGGAGGAGGCTTCCAGGCACAAGGGACAGTCAGAGAAAATGCCCAGATGTGAGAAATGGAAGGTCTTTTTCATGGAAAAGCCAGGAGGCAGTGTTATTGGATTGAAAATTCTTTTTTGAAGATTAAGTTGTAACATTAGAAAGTTAGGAGAGGGCTTTGAAATAGGAGATTTTCCTGTGCATCCACATCCACATCCACATCAATCTTTCCTCTTTTTTTCATGGGTCGGCATTTATTATTTAAGATCAAGAACAGGTTATGAAAAGGGTGGGGGCTGAGGGAAGAGAGAAGAAGGAAGGAGACAGGGAGACGAGAGCCTCTCATCTGTGTCTGCTCTAGACGAGTTGATCCTGATTTCTGAGCCTTGGTCCAGGGCATATAATGAAGCACACGATCAAATGGGGTTCCCAGGGGTTCAAGTTTAGGAAAACATCGGGGGTGGCCAGAGTTACACATCCAACCAGAGGTGGGGCCTGGGGTTCTCCTTGGATCGGTAGCAAAACTTCCTTTTAGGAACTGAAGCATCGTGATAAGTTTCATCCCCTTATTTCAGGTCTTAGAAAACATTCTTGCAAAGTCTTTGCACTAAAGAAGTCTTTCATAGTCTTCCTTACTTCTTGTACTTTACTTCTAGTTTCTTTGAATAGGTGTCCAACTTGTAAGCCTCCAGCAAGAGCTGCTACTTGTTCCTCAATTAAAGTTATCTGATACAGATAGGACTGAAGTCCTACATATTTCTGGTTTAAATCCTTTAAGTTTCTATTTATGTTTACTGCAATGTGTTTCATTTCTAGATACTTCAAGTTAGTCAGTTTGTTCATATTTTCCAGAAGTTTATAGTCTTCGCTGGTGGTTGTTAGCTCTCCTATCAGGTACGTGGTCAATTTGGAGAACAAGTCCTGCCACAACCCTGTGATGTTCGCCTCGGCAGGCTTCTTGGCCTTCTCGACTGTCTCCACCATAGCACCGTGTAGGTTGAAGAAGGGAGGAAAGGGAAGGGATGAAGAGAAGGGTGGGGATGGGGGAGGACAGGGGAGGATCCACATCATTCTCTTCAAAGACACTCCATCTTTCCTATTTCCTGGAATTGTTTCCATTTCTTTCTTCAGATTTTCATTCTTGAGCATCACCCATTCCTGCTGGACTAATTTTTCTTGAAGTATTTTAGAACATGTGACCTATCTATCTTTCCTTTGAAGCCTTTGAAATTTGCCCTCCAAAGATCTATGGTGTTTATCCCAATTTCATATTCTGCTCAATCCCAAATTCTGTCATGGAAGGAGCACTTCCTCACAAGGCTCCCTTCAAATCTACCACGGAGTCAATTCCTCTCTGTTAGTGAGAATTAGATTCAGAATGGAACGTCAATTTTTGGGTTCCTCTGTCTTTTAAAGGATGAAATGAGTAGAAGGAGAGCTCCAGGTAACGTTTGGTAATAGAAGTTTATCCATTACTACGACCTTGTGCCTCTCTAAAACCTGTGATTTGTATGCCAGTTCTTGTTCATTCCTTTCAATGGTGCCTGACTCTTTCTGACCCCATTTACGGTTTTCTTGGCAAAATTACCAGAGTGTTTCGCCATATTATTCTCAAGCTCATTTTACAGATAAGGAAACTGAAGTAAATAAGGCTCAGTTACTTGCCCAGCATCATGAAGCCATTTTCTGAGGCCCAGATTTGACCTCAAGTCTTCCTGACTTGGGTGCTCTATATACTGCACCACCTAACTGTCCCCCAAACAATTGCATCCCAGACTTTTCATTTATTCATCTTTCTATATTGTCCCTTTCACTTTCAACTGATTATTCTCTGACTTTGTCTAGTCCTTCTAGGTTTCTGAATTGGTCTCCACCTTCCAGGGTTAGGATCATCACCCAGTTTCAGTCTCTGAGCATTGGATTTTCTTCGCCTTTTCTGGAATCTCAGGACAGAATTCTAGGAACATTATAGCACCGTGATTCTGCTGGTCTTAGTGCTACCTGGTTTCTCTGGCCAAGGTCAAATGAATGCTGCTTTCTCAAACACTGAAAGAATACAAGAGAATTCCTCAGGAGACAGAATCCTCTCACTTTAAAAAAGCTCTGCTTGGTCCATGCCACCAAGTGGACCTCTTGCTGTCTCTTAGCCTTTACTTTCTACCTTCTTTTCACTCTGGTAACTAAATATAAAGAAGAGCAGTGGTGGAAAAAAGCATCTCCCTTCTAGATAAAAGAAGTCACAAGTAGAACAATATTAGTAACTTGCATGCCAATTTTGCTTCCTGAAGAAGTGAAAAATGCTTGACATTTGGGAGCCTCTGGCCAGCTTGATGAGTGCTCCAATCAACTGGACAATGTTGGACAGTTAGGGCCTTAAGGGCCCTCCAAGGCGCCCTTGTCCCATGAAATGTGTATATGAGCACTGGTGCCTTGCTGACCATACCTCGGGAAATCAAGATGACAGACTGAGACTCAAAGGGTCAAAACTTCCCATTCAGGAGCACTGATATTTCTGCTTCCATATTATATGAAAGTGCTCTTAAGAACTCCCCATTTATTTTTTGTCCTCTTTCCCTCGTTAGAGCTTTTTTCTAGAGTGTAGCATGGATGTGAGGGAAAAAGACAAACTTTACGCCACATAAAGGGCAATTGACCGTGACTTGCAACAGAGGCACATATCAAAGATTGATAAGCCTTCACATGGCCTGAGAGGGAAGTTCATAGGCCATGCTCCAGAACACAAAATTTTGTGATCATCAGGAGGGATTTGGAATTCACTATGTATGATGTCACTGAAATACAACTTTCTTTCTAGGAAAGGGAGACTTCCTGAGTGGCATCAATTTCAAAGTTACTTTTAATGTATTAACAAATGGAAGAAAGAATGAAAAAACATTTATTCAGAACATTTTTTTTTTTAAATAATAGCAGTCTGAGCAACATAATAACCAATCACAATTCCTGAGGACTCAATGAATATGCTGCCATTACCTAATAAAGAGGTGAGGACTCAGGGTAAAGAATCAGACTTATTTCTTTTAATTCCTGGATAATGTAGGCCTTTATTTTGCTTATAGAAGAGGAGTTTAGTTTTCTTGCATATTTGAGAGGCATATGGTGAGGCTGGAGGGAGACAATGTAGATCTGAAAATAAAATAAAATTTCATTTAAAAATGGAAAAAGTGGGGGCGGAGTCAAGATGGCAGAGTAGAAAGATGCACGTTTACGAGCTCCGAACCCACAGCCCATAGAATTAATGTAAAAAGAGATCCCCATAAGTTCTGGATCACTGTAAGGTGTGCAGAAACAGAGTGGAAGAGATTTCCATTCCAGAGAGCCCTGGAGAGCCATCCCCAGGGTCCATCATGCCCCGGAAAGCAGACCCCACCCCAGCGCTGCACTGGCCACGGCCCCAGAGAAGCTGAGCTGAGCAGGCTTCAGGGACGGAACCTCCAGCGGCCTGGAAGGGCCCTCCACCCACAGACTCTACAGGTCAGTGAGAGAGACAGCTGGGCTGGAAGAGGGGAGCAGGGTGTCTCCGTGGCTCGGGCCCCCTCGAGAGGAAGCAGCTGAGGCAGAGGCAGGGGAGGCGGCAGCCCAGGACTCCCCCAGCAGCAGGCAGGATCTTCATTACTGAGAGTCTCTGCATAAACCTCCTGAGGGAGCTCAGCCTGGGAGACGGCCCTGCCCCACCCCGCTCCATTACTGAATGTCTCTGCATAAAGCCCCTGAGGGAACTGAGCCTGGGAGGCGGCTCCACCCCCACCCCAGCACCAGAACTAAAGCTCACATTGATTAGCAGCCGCTTGCCGCAGAAAGCCCATTTGAATCTCAGACCCCAAGCACTAGCTGGGCGGATCTAGGCGGGGGTGGACAGGAATCTCAGAAGTCAAGTAACTGGCTGGGAAAATGCCTAGAGAAGGGAAGAAAAATAAGACTATAGAGAGTTTTTTCAAACAAATGCAAATGATCTCGACTTTCGGATCTGATGATGATGAGGACATATTCTTGCCATCAGGGAAAGACGTAGAGGGTGGGGCCTCAGTACCCCAGACATCCCAGGGGGATGTCGGGTGGGCTCAGGCCTTCGAAGAGCTCAAAAAGGATTTTGAAAATCAAGTTGGACAGGTGGAGTAAAAACTGGGAAGAGAAATGACAGAGATGCAAGAAAAGTATGAAAAACGGGTCAATACCTTGGTTAAGGAGACCCCAAAAAATGCGGAAGAAAATAACACCTTGAAAAATAGGCTAACTCAATTGGCAAAACAGGTTCAAAAAGGCAATGAAGAGAAGAATGCTTTCAAAAGCAGAATTAGCCAAATGGAAAAAGAGATTCAAAAGCTCACTGAAGAAAATAGTGCTCTCAAGATTAGAATGGAACAGATGGAGTCTAATGACTTTCTGAGAAACCAAGAAATCACCAAACAAAACCAAAAGAATGAAAAACTGGAAGAGAATGTGAAATATCACATAGGAAAAACAACTGACCTGGAAAATAGATCCAGGAGAGACAATTTAAAAATTATGGGACTACCTGAAAGTCATGATTAAAAAAAGAGCCTAGATATCATCTTCCATGAAATTATCAAGGAAAACTGCCATGACATTCTAGAACCAGAGGGCAAAATAAGTATTGAAAGAATCCATTGATCACCACCTGAAAGAGATCCAAAAGAGAAACTCCTAAGAACATTGTGGCCAAATTCCAGAACTCCCAGCTCAAGGAGAAAATATTGCAAGCAGCTAGAAAGAAACAATTCCAGTACTGTGGAAATACAATCAGGATAACTCAAGATCTAGCAGCTTCTACATTAAAGGATCGAAGGGAGTGGAATAGGATATTCCAGAAGTCAAAGGAACTAGGACTCAAACCAAGCATCACCTACCCAGCAAAACTGAGTATAATACTTCAGGGGAAAATATGGTCTTTCAATGAAACAGAGGACTTTCAAACATTCTTGATGAAAAGACCAGAGCTGAAAAGAAAATTTGACTTTCAAACACAAGAATGAGAAGAAGCATGAAAAAGGAAACAGCAAAGAGAAGTCTTAAGGGACTAACCAGAAGTGAACTGTTTACATTCCTACATGGAAAGACAATATTTGTAACTCTTAAAACTTTTCAGTATCTGGGTAGTTGGTGGGTCCATACACATACATGTACATGCATGCACGCAGACACACATACACACATGCACACACATACAGAGACAGAGAGCACAGAGTGAATTGAATAGGATGGGACCATATCTTAAAAGAAATTAAGGTAAATGGTGAGAGAGAAAGGTAGAGGGAGGAAAGAGGGTGAAATGGAAGGGGGTAAATTATATGTCATTTAAGAGGCAAGCAGGAGACTTTTTAGTGAAGGGAAAAAGAGGAGAGCTGAGAAAAAAAACAAGAAGTTTACCCTCATCACATTTGACTAAAGGAAGGAATAAAATGCACACTCATTTTGGTATGAAAACCTATCTTACAATACAGGAAAGTGGGGGAGAAGGAGATAAGCAAAGGGGGGGATGATGGAAGGGAGGGCAATGTGAGGAGGGAGCAATTTGAAGTCAACACTCAGGGAGGGACAGGATCAAAAGACAGAAGACAAACAATGAGGGGCAGGATAGAATGGAGGGTAATTCAGTTAGTCTTACACAACACGACTATTATGGAAGTTATTTGCAAAACTACACAGATAGGGCCTACATTGAATTGCCTGCCTTCCCAAAGGGAATGGGTGGGGAGGGAGGGATAGGGAGAATTTGGAACTCAAAGTTTTAGAAACAACTGTTTAGTATTGTTGTTGCTACTAGAAAAGAAGACATACAGTTAATGAGGAATAGAAAGTCATCTGGCCCTACAGGAGAAAAGAGAAAATGGAGATGAGAGAAGGGAGGGATGATAGAAGAGAGGACAGATTGGAGATAGGGAAAATTATATTGCTTGGTGTATTGGGGTGGGGGGAGGGGATAAAAGGGGAGAAAATTTGGAACCCAAAATTTTGTGAAAATGAATGTAAAAAGTTAAATAAATTAAAAAAAAGAAAATGACAGATGAAAAAAAATGGAAAAAGTGTAGGAGCTCTGCAAAGCATCAATATATAATCAAGACAGTCCTTATCTTCAAGGAGTTTACATTATGATCGGTGAGAGAGTACATATAGAGAAATGCCACCAAGAAAGTGTGCTTTTCTCAATGAATCTACAGTGTTGGCAAATGGCATCAAAAGGTAATTGATTGATATGTCATTTCTAGAAATGCTTTAGTGTTAATTTTGATTTTATCGCTGTTCCCAAATAAGACACAGAGATAGTAGGGGAAGAAGGTTACACACAAAGGTGTATATCACGATAATTATGTCTGGGATGGGCTGGGCTGGGCTGAGTTGCGTGTGCTGCAGTTGATTTGAGTTACTCTTGATAATGATTTCTTCACCTCTCATCAGCCCACGTCCCAAAGTTTGAGTTTAAGATGGAACACAATGTCTGTGGTTTAGGTTGGATTCCTCTTCTCCTTCTCCTTCTTCTTCTTCTTCTCCTTCTTCTTCTTCCTGTTCTTCTTCTTCTTCTTCTTCTTCTTCTTCTTCTTCTTCTTCTTCTTCTTCTTCTTCTTCTTCATCTTCTTCATCATCATCTTGTGACTATTTCTCAGATGAGGGTTCCAAGAATCACAGAGCTTAAGGGTGCTGTCCGTGGTCAAACATTCTTGCTACTACCAAGAATGAAAGATCATGAAAATGTTCTTCAAGGACTCTATGCTGACTTCTTTCCCCCTAGAAAATGCCGCATGCTCCTGAGAGGTACCCAAGGGGCTAGTGGATGACTTCTTCTCTAGCAGTTCTTATCAGTTCTAACACCCTCATGGCAGCCTTCCTCAGCTTGCTGTTCCACAGAATCAGGATCACTGAATGGCCAAAGGATAGAGCAACATGATTAACATACTCAACATGGAAGCTAGCTTATTATTTTCCCCTAAGCTACACCAGGAACTGACAAAGACACGTATATAGTACAATACAAAAATGATGAGGAAGGAAGACAGTGCTTTCATGGCTCGAACATGGACTTCTGTGCTTGGGTCTCTGGAACCTATGGCACTGAGTTGCATCTGGTGGGTATGCCTCCACAGGGAGAGAATGAGTAGGATGAAGGAGATTGTAGACAGAGTAAAAGGAATAAGACTCATAATGCCAAAGAGAACCTGGAGCATGAGAATCATACTTTTACTCGCTTGGACTTCCTGAGCAACATTTCTCTCCTTTCCTCTAGTAACTAAGCCATCATAGTAATAATACAATCTCTCCATCATTGAAACGGTAATGAGCAAAAGGATAATTAGGGGCCCCATAAGAAGCATGAAGACCATCCTGTCAATTCTTCGTTTCAACCAGAGAAAGAAAGAATTAGAGAAGTTGGTGATCTTCAGGAAGTAGAAGATGCGGAGTGTAGTGGCGAACCAAACATTTGAACTATGAGTTAGTCCCAAAAAGATATAAATTATTCTTACCTGAGTGGGTAAAACACTAGAGACTGTGATTATATAGCTATTCCATACTATTGTACACAACAGTGCAATTTTCGAGATGGCCGAGCTGACCAGAATTAGTTCACTTGGTGGCAGTTTCTTGCTCTTAACCTATTCAGTACAATTCACCAGAACTATGAATCCATTTACCAGAATGCCCCAAAGAAATTCCCCAGTTGCCAGAGCCATAAAGATTTTCTCCCCACTGTTTAGCATGTCAGCAGAAAGGAGATCACTTAGGAAGTGACGTATATATAATACTTTTGCTGCTACTGCTGTTCAATTAATTTCCAAGCTCAATGAATATGGAACAATATGTCTTTCTGGTATTTGATGGTGCAGTAATTTTCATCTCTGTCCGTAATAAAGTTTCTTAGGCTAGAAAGTGTCTAGTCTTCTGCTGGACTATCTTTATTAGAATATCCTCTGTGCCTTCTCAATAACTCAGTTAAATCAGCCCAACCAAGGCTCTCTCTCTCTTTCTGTGGCATTTCTAGTTCCTCTTGAGAGGGGATCAGGGAAAGGGGTAGAGTTCTATTTTAAGATATAAATAGGGAGAGGTCATCTTTCAATATTTGCCTCTTTGTATCTCAGCATATTTTATATCTAAACACGTGAGCCTTGTATGATGAACCTCACCCAATGACATATACCATGAGCAATGTAAGAAAGCCCTAAATGTAGAGATTATGCTTCATCTGCATCTTTTCCCACCATACTGAATATTGATGTTATCACCAATTGTTTTTAAAGTAAGTCATGCAAGGTATTTCTGCTAAGTGATTTTTAGGTTTGAAAATTATACATGAATTGCAATAAAATGGGCCACTAATCTGAGTAGTTCACCCTCAAAAGAAATACCTTTATTTGAGTTTTCATGTTACCTCAGACAAAATAGTATTCCATGTCAACTCTGGTGTAACTATATAGCCTTAGCATCTGGCAGGAAAGAAGGAATTATTTGTCAACCACTACTGTTTTGTTGAGTTCTGCATAAAGTAAGCTTACAGAGAAAAGATGATAAAATTCACATTTATGCAGTGTCTTATGCTTTCCAAAGTACTTTCTTTAGAGTAACATTAGGAGGTGTAAATTCAAGGGCTATTTTTCCTCTCTTTTCAAATAATGGGATAGTTTCAGAGATGTGCAAACAACATAGAATTAATAGTCTAAACAAAGATTGTGATGCAGGTGTATGGGTATGAATAGCCCAGAATAAGTAGAAGCAATCACCTACTTAACAAACAAGTATTTTTTAAATATTTATTTTATTTTTTTAATGTTCTACATTCATTTCCTTAAAATTAAGATTTTATCCCCCCCCCACACCTTCCCCCCACTGCCCCCCTCCCTCCCCATGACAGCATACAATTCTGTATAGGTTCTACATATACTTTCCTATTGAGCACATTTTCACTATGGTTATGCTATGTAGTCGAACTAAAATAAATGGAAGAAATCACATAACAAATCAAAACATAATACACTGAAACCCACACACACACAAACATGATCTGCTACATTCTGCGAATGACTTCCATATTTCTTTCTCTGAGTGTGGAAGGCATTTTGCCTTAGAAGACCAACGTTGGGATTTTTTTTTCTCAGTATGTTCTTGTGTTATTACCAAGTTCCAAGTTTACCAGAAAAAACTCTTGCACACTGTGGTCGTTGCTGTGCACAAAGTTCTCCTGGTTCTGCTCCTTTTGCTCAGCATCAGATCATATAAGTCCTTCCAGGCCTCCCTGAAGTCTTCTAAGACAAGTGTTTTCTTATGAACATAACATAAGGCCCTTTTCCCTTAATGAACTTTCCACTTCCTTAACCACAGTTGGATGTGAATGCTTGCTAGTTCAGCTCAAGAAAGGCCCTCACTGTCAAGTACTTTATCTTGCAAGGAGAATTTTCAGAATCCTCCTAAGACGATTGAAAAAGGGAACAGTTCAATTTTCTGGCATGGCCCTAGTAAACTGTCCAAGTTTCATAGACATGCAGAAATGAAGCAATCAAAATGGCTGTGTGCCTACTCCTAAGTATTATAGCATGATTTCAGTGATGTTGTCAGACATCTTCAACTAAGATGAAAATTGCCTCAACATCAGCTACTACACTGATGGCAAGTTGCTTAACTTGAAAAGGCTACAAGGCAAGGCAGAAGTTGAGAGAGAATTGGTGGTTTAACTTCTGCTTGTGAAAAAATTGTGCACTCAATGCACTCTTTGATGTGGAAATGCAATAGAGCATGGATTGATTTTCTGACACGAGTGCTAATTTTGCCTGACAATTAACACCAAGAAAACAGAGGCTCCCCATGAGCCAACATCACACTATCTGTATGTGGAACCATCAGTTACAGCAAATGGAGAGACTTTGAATGTTGTGAATAAGTTTAATTACCTTGGCAGCACATTTTCCTAGGATTTACACATAGATGATGAGGTTGATGTATACATTGCCAGAAGTAACTCAGGTTTTTGGAGGCTCCATAGAAAATATGAGAGAGAAGAGGAAATAGGTTGCCTAGCCAACTGAACGTGCACAGAATCATTGTGTTGACCTCCTTGTTGTATGCCTGTAAATTCGAGACGATCTACCACTGCCATGACAGAAACCTGAAACACTCCCTTTGAATTGTCTTAGGAAGATTCTGAAGATGACCTGGCAAGATAAGATAACAGATAATGAGATTTTTTCCTGAACTGAACTGTCAAACATTCAAACTCTACTGCAGAGAGCAAAACTCCAAATAGCGGGCCTTTTTGAAATGCCAAACATACGTTTGTCTGAAGATTATTTCACAGAGAATTTGCATTAGTCAAGAACTCATTCGAAGGTCAGAAGAAGCATTACAAGGACACTCTCAAGATCTCTCTCAATTCTCTCTGAGGAATTTTGGAAACAATTTGGTAGACATGGGAGAAACTGGCACAGGACCATCCAACAGGGAGTGCCTGCATCAAAGAGAAAATTTATGAGAAAAACACAATTACAGTACTTCAAAAGAATATGTGATGTACAAATTTAGAGATATCTCAATTCAGCCACAGTTGGACCTGATATCATTATGGTCCTCTTTAAGAGGGAAGACAAGCACCACCACCAAATTCTTTGCCTTTTATAAGCAACACTGATGGAAAAAAAATCACGTGTTTCCCTAAGCCCTTTAGTTCCTTGACCAAGATTTCATAATTCTGTATTTTAAAAAGAAAAAAATATATAATAAAACATAATAGTTATCACGCAATAATTATTTTAGGTAGACTAGTACAAAAAAAGTTTTAGAATGTTCATGTTATTTACTTAAATGCACTCAATATAAATCAGAAAGAATAGCAAAATAAAAAGGAGGAAGGAGTAAGAGTTAGTTATCTAAGGGCAAAATTCCACTTTACAATAAAAAGGGGATTAAATCTCAGGGAAAGATAGGAATGAATACACTGAAGAAAAAAAATAGTTTCTCTTTATGTATTCTAACTTTTCAGATAATTTCTTGTAAACAACAGATTTGGGAGTCTTATTTTCTTATCCATGGTGCAATTCTCTCTCATTTGTGTTAGTGCTTCTTACATAGATATTCAAAGTCCTGAATACTGGCTGTATTTTTGTTCCATTAGTACTTATTTTAAAAAGACATCCTTTCTTAAAGTGAGTGCTTCGTTCTTGATATTAGTTTCTGTTAAGTTTTTTTGATGGTAATTTACTTCCATTGGCTTGTATTCCCTTCTCCATTCCTTTCTTGTGTCCTTTCCCTAGTTCTTGAATTTTAATTAAATCATTCATTTTTCCCTGTAGTTTAGCTATGTTTTTCACACTCTCTTGTCTTCTTTAGCCCTCAATTAAATGAATAATAGGAAATCTTCCTTTCCTTCTAACAGTTATTCATTTTAACTTTCTGCATCTTTTTTTGTAGGAATTTTTTCCATCTCTCTGATTTCCCTTCCAGTATTTTTAATTTTATTTTCAAACTTGAGGGCTATATACCTTGAAGGCTATACCTCCAAACTTTAGGCTATACCTAACCTAAAGATAGGATTCTTTATCCCATCTATGCTCTTCTTGGGATGTAAGTCTTCTCTAGTAATAGATTGGAGTTTGCTTGTGTTCCTGCTACCGATATGTGGTGACTGGTAGATGAGAGTCTCTGATGGAGAACTCTAACACATTCCTTCAATATTAATTTATGGAAGCTATACATACTCAAGGGTTCTGACTTTGTAGATGTATCTATAACTTCTCTACATCTAGTGAATATTTTTTTTGGTGGTAAGATTGGAGAGTTGAAAAATTTGAGGAAAGTGATTAAACTACCAACTTTTGATTCATATCTATTCATAAGAATTCAGGAGCTATTTTTAAAAATACCTATCTCCATTAAAATTGCTCATAATCAAAGGACCATCTGAAAAGAAAAATCTTCTAAAATATACAAATTCAGTGGAAGAACTCAAAATCATGGTGGCAAGGAGATGTAGCCCATGCCATTACATCAAGCTGTCTCCTATTGGATACTTCTTAAACGAGTTTTCAATGAGTCTCCAGAAGATGAGATATCACCATCATTTTGCTCAGTTATAAAAGTAGTCATTGTCTTTGCCTCATCAAACCTTCATAAAACATTTAAGACAAGTGAACAAAAGCAGAGTCATTGGTCCAGGATGTCTTCCCTTTGAACAACAACAAAAAAAAAAACTGGAAAAAAACTAGATAAGAATAATAATTGTTGAAGTTTAGAAAGAACTTTGAATATATTTTCTCATTTAAGTCTCATGTCAACCTTGTGAAATAGGGGTTATAATTATTTCCATTTTACATATGAATATACTGAATCTCAAAGAGGTATTAAGCCACTGGTCTATGATCATGTAGCTAGTGTCAAGATGAAATTCGAATTCAAGTTTCCATTTATTTCAAATCCAGTTTGGAGCAATGTGCTCAGAAATTTTCAAGAAGTGGTTTTGGGTATGGATATGGGTAGATACTCATTACCCCACTGCATATTGCATTTGCCTTATGAATATTTTATTCATCACTTTCTTGTCTAGATAATCAATGAAACAAAACAAAAATCATTCCCTTATATATGCATTTGCAGATTTCTGAGGCAGAAATGCTCACACAGAAAGTGTAACAATTGTCTCTCCAAAGTGCTTACAAGCTGATTCCTGACCACTTCAGCCTAGTAATTTAGACTAGGTAGCTAGTGTGAAAAGTAAACCCTCCTGTGGGCAGAGCCAAGATGGTGGCATAGAAAGATGCACATATGCAGGCTTTCCGCACACAGACCATAAAATAACTGGAGAGAGGGACTCTCAGCAAATTTTGGAGCAGTAGAAGTGGAGAACAACAGAGTGGAGGAGATTTCCAGCCCAGGGTGACCTGAAAGGCCTACAGGAAATATCTGTTGCACCAGAAGCAGAGCAGAGCCCAGCCCAGCCTTGGCCGTGCAATGCAGCTCTGGGAGGAGGACATCCCAGGGGCAGAATCTCCAGTCACAGCAGCAGCAGGTTCACAGATCCCTCAACCCACAGGTGCCAAAAGTCAGTGACAGGTTTTTTTAAGCTGGCTGGGAAGGGAGAAGGGCCTTCCCATAGCTCCAACCTTCAGCAGTGGCTACAGAAGTCATGGCAGGCAGCAACAGTTCTCACAGCAGCTCCTACAGCAGCCCACATACATTGTTGGATCATAAAACCCCTGGGGGCACTGAGGAGCTAATTATTACCTTAGCCCTGTGTGGAGGCGCTGAGGGAGCTCTTTTTTATTTCACACTGAATGGCAGCTCTGCCCATGCAGCTTATCTGAAAATCATCGCCCAGTGGTGTCTTGGCAGAACTGGAAGCCAGGTGGTTGTGGAGAGGAAACTGCTAACACTCTGGGCACAAAAATCTCTGTCTGTTCCCAGGCCAGGGTACAGGCTTGATGGTGCCACCTTGGAGGAACTGAGACCTTACAGATTCCCAGAGTATACTCTCCTCTTGACAAAGGACTCAAAAGCCGAGTAACTGTTTGGGAAAATGCCAAAAAATGGGAACAAAATAAGACCATAGAAGGTTACTTTCTTGGTGAACAGATATCTTCTCCAATCCTGTCAGATGAGGAAGAACAATGCTTACCATCAGGGAAAGACATAAAAGTCAAGGCTTCTGTATCCCAAATATCCAACATAAATATTCAATCATCTCAGGCAATGGAAGAGCTCAAAAAGGATTTTGAAAATCAAGGAAGAGAGGTGGATAAAAATTGAGAAGATAAATGAGAAAGAGGCAAGAAAAGCATGAAAAGTGGATCAACACCTTGCTAAAGGAGACCAAAAAAATGGTGAAGAAAATAACACCTTGAAAAATAGGCTAACTCAATTGGCAAAAAGAGGTTCAAAAAGCCAATGAGGAGAAGAATACTTTAAAAAGCAGAATTAACCAAATGGAAAAGGAGGTTCAAAAGCTCACTAAAGAAAATAGCTCTTTCAAAATTAGAATGGAACATATGGAGGCTAACGACTTTCTGAGAAATCAAGAAATCACACAAAAAACCCAAAAGAATGAAAAAATGGAAGAGAAGGTGAAATACCTCATGGGAAAAACAACTGACCTGGAAAATACATCTGCATTTTCAGGACTACCTGAAAGCCATGAACAAAAAAAGAGCCTAGACATCATCTTTCATGAAATTATCAAGGAAAATTGCCCTGATATTCTAGAACCATGGGGCAAAATAAATATTGAAAGAATTCACTGATCACCTCCTGAAAAAGATACAAAAAAGGAACTCCTAGGAACATTGTGGCCAAATTCCAGAGTTCCCAGGTCAAGGAGAAAATACTGCAAGCAGCTAGAAAGAAACAATTCCAGTATTGTGGAAATACAATCAGGATAACTCAAGATCTAGCAACTTCTACATGAAGGGATCGAAGGGTATGGAATAGGATATTCCAGAAGTCAAAGGAACTAGCACCAAAACCAACAATCACCTACCCAGCAAAACTGAGTATAATATTTCAAGTGAAAAAATGGTCTTTCAATGAAATAGAGGACTTCCAAGTATTCTTGATGAAAAGACAAGCACTTAAAAGAAAATTTGACTTTCAAACACAAGAATCAAGAGAAGCATGGAAAGGTAAACAGCAAAGAGAAATCATAAGGGACTTAGTAAAGTTGAACTGTTTACATTCCTATATGGAAAGACAATATTTGTAACTCTTGAAACTTTTTTCAGTATCTGGGTAGTTGGTGGGATTACACACACACACACACACACACACACAGAGAGAGAGAGAGAGACAGAGACAGAGACAGAGACATAGAGACAGAGAGAGAGATCACAGGGTGAATTGACTAAGATGGGATCATATCTTAAAAAAGTGAAATTATGTATTGAGAGAGAAATATATTGGGAGGAGAAAGGGAGTAATAGAATGGGGCAAATTGTCTCATAAAAGAGGCAAATAAGAGACTTTTCAGTGGAGGGGAAAACGGGGGAGATGAGGGAAAAAACATGAATTTTACTCTTATCACATTCGACTAAAGGAAGGAATAAAATGCACACTCATTTTGATATAAAAACCTATCTTACAATACTGGAAAGTAGGGAGAAAAGAGATAAGTAGGGTGTGGGGATGATGGAAGGGAGGGCAGTGGGAGGAGGGATCAATTTGAAGTCAACACTATTGTGGTGGGACAGAATCAAAAGAGAGAATAGAAGAAATGGGGGCAGGATAGGACGGAGGGAAATATAGTTAGTCTTAAATAACACTACTATTATGGAAGTCATTTGCAAAACTACACAGATATGGCCTATATTGAATTGCTTGTCTTCCCCGTGTGGATGGGTGGGGAGGGAGGTAAGAAGAGAAGTTGGAACTCAAAGTTTTAGGAACAACTGTTGAGTATTGTTCTTGCATACAACTAGGAAATAAGAAATACAGGTAATGGGGTAGAGAAAGTTATCTTGCCCTACAGCACAAAAGAGAAGATGGGGATAAGGGAAGGGAGGAATATTAGAAGGGAGGGCAGATTGGTGATAGGGGTAATTAGAATACTCGGCGCTATAGGGTGGGGGGAGGAAAGAAATGGGGATAAAATATGGAACCCAAAATTTTGTGGAAATGCGTGTTGAAAACTTAAACAAACAAATTTAAAAAAAAAAAGGAATTGTGGAATTAGAACACAGAATGAAAAAAAAGAAAAGTAAACCTTCCTGTTGAACATTTTCAGGTACTCACATTTCTTTTTTTTTCTTTTTTGGAACTGTAATTAGGAGGAGTTGATTTCAAATTCTGCCTCCTACTGTATTTGGTCACCGTGTGACCATGGACCAGGCATGCAAAATCTTTGGGTTTTTTCCAAATCCATAAAATGGATACCATAGGATCGGCGGTATCTTTCTCTTAGAACTGTTTTGAAGTTTAAATTAGATAATGTTATTTAAAAAGTTAAATTAGTAAAGTTATTGGAAACGTTTAATTTCTATGTAATAACGGATATGATCACCTTATCTATACTAGTAATAATAACAAAGTATCTAAAAACAATAACTCAAAGAATTGTATGTAATCATAGCTTCTTGTAGTTTAAATGCATTTTTAGTGACTTCTACTTTAGCTCTTACTTGAGGAATAGTTCTATCTTCCATATCCCTAGTAGGTGTTCATCCATTCAGACTCAAAGTGAAGAAGTACAATGAACAGAAACCAATTACTTCTGAGCAGAACGATACCCAGGACTTTACCACAAGGTGAAGGACTTAGAGGCTGTTGATGTCTCCATCCACTGGGGAGAGGGAGTCCTTCCCTTTCCATTTTGTCCACGAGGGTGGCATCTATCACTGTGCTTACCCTCCAGAGTCTTTCCTTCCCTGATTAGGGATAAAAGCAATAGTGACTCACTCTTTTTCCTAGGCAATAGAAATGATGGCCAGGAAGAAACCTTGAAATATATCAGAATAGTGTTTCTTTTCTCCTAAAGTACAACCCAAGTGATCAATTTTGCCTTGACACCTGCTTTCCTCAGGTAGAAACTTTGCTATTTAAAGCTTTGTTCTTGAAATTAAATTGAACAACATTTTGTGAGTTATACCATCCTTTCAAGACTGGCACATTTTTTCCCCTCAGCCTCTGACATTGTCAGGAACATGAGCAACGCAATTTTTTTCTTCAGTGCCATTTTCTTGCTCACAGTAGCGATTCTGCTCCAGGCCTTCATTAGCAGATGACATCATGTAGTCAGTGGAGGATCCTCTGTCCAGGTGGTGGTTAGACTTGTTAGCAATAAAACTCTATGAATCTTTTAATTTCAGAAATGAAACTTCACCTTCAATATCCAAATCATCATCCCACCACAACTGACGTTGCCTCTAAAGCCAATTGTCTATAAACAGCCACAGTTTGTTTCTTTCTATCAAGTCACTTTTAGTTGAGAACATTATTAGTGAGTTGTGGTAGAGGCAGCACATAATCTTAGTAGTTTACATCTAAAAGAAGCATTTTTCTTTTTTTACCCCCCATAGCTCATCAATAAAATTTCTATACTAAATGAAACACAAAAAGATTGTTCCATACTCAGTGAATCATTTAGGTAACAATTATTCATCACATATCTTCTTGTTGCTGAGCTCTATGTACGAAAAATATTCAAGACAAGATAACAATATAATTCATATTTATATAATTTTTTTAACTTCTATAAATCACTTTCATCATAACATCTTTGGAGGGTGAATAGGATGAGTATTTTTGTTCCCATTTTACAGATGAGGAATCTGAGGCTTGAAGTAGGAATGTGTATGCAAGACCAGAATCAAGACGTGTTAGGGTCATGAATCAATACCAATTATTTTCTGACTAAGAGTCTACTGTCAATTGAAAAGAGATATTATCTCTTAAGCACTCAGCACCAGATCTGGTATACAGCAGGAGTTTAATTAACACAAATTCTCTTTTCTTTAACCAGCAGTAACTGACTAAAATAATAATAGATGTAGGTGATTTGTTAGAAACTTATTATCAAACATCTCTGAAAGTATAAATTGAACCAGACCTTCTTTTCTTTTATTCAAATTCTCTGACTGTTTATTTACATATTTTTAGTCTTCAACATTCATTTCCACAAAATTTTGAGTGCCAAATTTTCTCCCCATCTCTCCCCTCCCCCTGCCCAAAACACCGTGCAATCTGATCCCCAATCTGCCCTCCCTTCTATCACACCCCTCCCTTACCTTATCCCTATCTTCTCTCTTTTCTTTCAGGGTAAGATAGATTTCTTTACCCCATTACCTGTATTTCTTATTTGTATGCAAAAACAATTCTCAACATTCATTTCTAAGATTTTCAGTTCCAACTTCTCTCCCTTCCTCTCTCCCCACACATCTCTACTGAGAAGGCAAGCAATTCAAATATATATACATACATATATACACACACACACCCATATATACAGACATATATATGTGTATATATGTATATGTATGTAGATATATGTACATGTATGTATATGCATATATGTAGTTTTGCAAAAGACTTCCATAATAGTTATGTTGTAAAAGACTAACCATATTTTCCTCCACCCTATCCTGGTTTTCATTTATTCTAATCTCTCTTTTGACCTTCTCCCTCCTCAAAAGTATTAACTGTTAATTAATGCCTCCTCCCATTTGCCCACCCTTCTATCATTGCCCTCACCCCACTTATCCCCTTCTCCCCTACTTTCTAGTATTGTAAGATAGATTTTCATACCAAATAGAATGAGCATGTTATTCCCTCCTTAAGTCCCTTTTCTCCTCCATTGAAAAACCTTTTCCTTGCCTCTTTTATGAGATAATTTGCTCCATTCCATTTCTCCCCTTCTTCTTCCAATATATTCTTCTATCACCCTTAAGAATATATTTTAGATATCACCCCTTCCTATTCAATGCATCCTGTGCTCTGTGTGTGTGTGTGTGTGTGTGTGTGTGTGTGTGTGTGTGTAATCCCTCCAACTACTTAAATACTGAGAAAAGTTTCAGGAGCTACAAATATTGTCTTTCCATGAAGGAATGTAAGCAGTTCAACTTTAGCAAGTCTCTTATGATTTTTCTTTCCTGTTTACCTTTTCCTGTTTCCCTTGGATTTTGTGTTTCAAAGTCAAATTTTCTATTCAGCTCTGCTGTTTTCGTGAAGTATATTTGAAAATTCTCTATTTAATTGAATGATCAGTTTTTCCCTTGAAATATGCACTTTTGGGAGAGGAGCCAAGATGGTCGAGTAGAAAGACTCACGTATGCTAGCTCTGAACCCACAGTCCACAAATTTTCTGTAAAAAGAACTCCCCACAAATTCTGGAGCAGTGTAAGCTGTGCAGAAACACAGTGGAAGAGATTTCCGTTCCAGAGAGCCCTGGAAAGCTATCCCCAGGGGTCCGTCACGAACGGGACATGGAGCCCACCCCTGCACTGCCCTGGCCGCACGGCCTCAGAGGAGAAGATCTGAGCAGGCTTCAGGGACGGAATCTCCTGTGGCCGTGAAGGTCCCTCCATCCACAGGTGCTACAGGTCAGTGAGAGAGACTTCTGGGCTGGCCGAGAGGGGAGTGGGGTGTCTCTGTGACTCGGGCCCCATCGGGAGGCAGCAGCAGAGGGCAGAGGCAGCGGCGGCCTGGGACTCCCTGAGCACACAGGAGCTCAGGGTCATTACCAAAGGTCTCTGCATAAACTCCCTGAGGGAACTGAGCCTGGGAGGTGGCCTTGCCCCCACCTGAGCACCAGAACTTAAACTCACATTGCATAGCAGCCGTGCCTGCTGCTGAAAGCCTTGAGGCTGAGGAGCAGCATTTGAATCTCAGGCCCCAAGCACTAGCTGGGAGGATCTAAGCGGGGGTAGATAGGAAACTCAGAAGTCAAGTAACTGGCTGGGAAAATGCCCAGAAAAGGGAAGAAAAATAAGACCATAGAAAGCTACTTTCTTGGGGAACAGATGAGGTTTCCTCTTTTCATTTCCAATGGGGAGGAACAATGCTTGCCATCAGGGAAAGACGTGGAGGTCGGGGCCTCTGTATCCCGGACATCCAAGGTGGATGTCCGGCGGGCTCAGGCCATGGAAGAGCTCAAAAAGGATTTTGAAAATCAAGTTAGGCAGGGGGAGGAAAAACTGGGAAGAGAAATGAGAGAGATGCAAGAAAAGCATGAAAAACGGGGCAATACCTTGGTGAAGGAGAGCCAAAAAAATGCTGAAGAAAATAACACCTTGAAAAATAGGCTCGGCGGTGGAGCCAAGATGGCGGAGTAGAAAGACTCACAGTATGCTAGTTCCAAAACCACAGACCATATATTTCCTGCAAGAAGAATTCCTCACAAATTCTGGATCACTGCAAGGTACGCAGAAACACGGTGGAAAAGATTTCCATTCCAGAGAGCCCTGGAGAGCCGTCCCCAGGGTCTGGCATGCTCTGGAAAGCAGAGTCCAACCCTGTGCTGCCCTGGCCACGGTCCCAGAGGAGCAGATTCGAGCAGGCTTCAGGGACGGAACCTCCAGAGGCCGGGAAGGTCGCTCTGCCCACAGACGCTACAGGTCAGTGAGAGAGACGTCTGGGCTGGTCAAGAGGGGAGTGGGGTATCTCCGTGACTCGGCCCCCTCATGAGGGAGCAGCAGAGGGAGTGGCACAGGCAGTGGCAGTGGCGGCCCAGGATTCCCCAAGGAGGCAGGCAGAAGTTCAGGTCTCTGCACAAACCCCCTGAGGGAGCTGAGCCTGGGAGGTGGCCCTGCCTCAACTTGACCACCATAACTTAAGCTCACATTGAATAGCAGCCCCGCCTGCTGCGGAAAGCCCATTTGAATCTCAGACCCCAAGCACGAGCTGGGCAGATCTAGGCAGGGGTGGAGAGGAATCTCAGAAGTCAATAACTGGCTCAGAAAATGCCCAGAAAAAGGCAACAAAATAAGACCATAGAGAGCTGTATTCTTGGGGATGGGATGTTCCTTCCTCCTATCATTTCTGATGACGAAGTACAATGCTTGACATCTGAGAAAGACGTGGAGGTCGGGGCCTCTGTATCCCAGACATACCAGGTGGATGTCCGGTGGGATCAGGACATGGAGGAGCTCAAAAAGGATTTTGAAAATCAAGTTAGACAGGTGGAGGAAAAACTGGGAAGAGAAATGAGAGAGATGCAAGAAAAGCATGAAAAATGGGGCAATACCTTGGTAAAAGATGCCCAAAAAACGCTGAAGAAAATAACACCTTGAAAATAGGCTACCTGAAAGCCATGATCAAAAAAAGGGTCTAGACATCATCTTTCATGAAATTATTAAGGAAAATTGCCCTGATATTCTAGAACCGGAGGGCAAAATAAGTATTGAAAGAATCCATCAATCACCACCTGAAAGCAATACAAAAAGAGAAACTCCTGGGAACATTGTGGCCAAATTCCAGAATTCCCAGGTCAAGGAGAAAATCTTGCAAGCAGCTAGAAAGAAACAATTCCAATATTGTGGAAATAAAATCAGGATAACACAAAATCTAGCAGCTGCTACATTAAGGGATCAAAGGGCATAGAATAGGATATTCCAGAAGTCAAAGGAACAAGGACTCAAACCAAGAATCACCTACCCAGCAAAACTGAGTATAATACTTCAGGGGAAAATATGGTCTTTCAATGAAACAGAGGACTTTCAAGCATTCTTGATGAAAAGACCAGAGTTGAAAAGAAAATATGACTTTCAAACACAAGAATGAGAAGAAGCATGAAAAAGTAAACAGCAAAGAGAAGTCATAAGGGACTTACCAAAGGTGAACTGTTTACATTCCTACATGGAAAGACAATATTTGTAACTCTTAAAACTTTTCAGTATCTGGGTAGTTGGTGGGACCACACACACACATACACATACACACACACACACGTACATGCATGCATGCAAACACACATACACACAAGCACTCACATACAGAGACAGAGAGCACAGAGTGAATTGAATAGGATGGGACCGTATTTTAAAAGAAATTAAGGTAAATGGTGAGAGATAAATGCAGTGGGAGGAAAGAGGGTGAAATGGAATGGGGTAAATCATATCTCATTCAAGAGGCAAGCAGGAGAATTTTTAGTGGAGGGAAAAAGAGGAGAGCTGAGAAAAAAACAAGAAGTTTACCCTCATCACATTCGACTAAAGGAAGGAGTAAAATGCACACTCATTTTGGTATGAAACCTATCTTACAATAGAGGAAAGTGGGGGAGAAGGAGATAACGAAGGAGGGGCATAATGGAAGGGAGGGCAGTAGGAGGAGGGAGCAATTTGAAGTTAACATTTGGGGAGGAACAGGATCAAAAGACAGAATAGAAACAATGGGGACAGGATAGGATGGAGGGAAATAACAGTTAGTCTTACACAACACGACTATTATCGAAGTCATTTGCAAAACTACACAGATATGGCCTATATTGAATTGCTTGCCTTCCCAAAGAGAATGGGTGGGGAAGGAGAGATGGGGAGAATTTGCAACTCAAAGTATTAGGAACAACAGCTGAGTATTGTTCTTGCTAGTAGGAAATAAGAAATACAGTTAATGGGGAATAGAAAGTCTTCTGTCCCTACAGGACAAAAGAGAAGATGGGGACAAGAGGAGGGAGGGATGATAGAAGACAGGGCAGATTGGTGATAGGGAAAATGAGATTGCTCGGTGTATTGAGGTGGGGGGGATAAAAGGGGAGAAAATTTGGAACCCAAAATTTTGTGAAAATGAATGTAAAAACTTAAGTAAATAAATTTTTATTAAAAAAAAAGAAAGAAAAATAGGCTCACTCAATTGGCAAAAGAGGTTCAAAAAGCCAATGAGGAGAAAAATGCTTTCAAAAGCAGAATTAGCCAAATGGAAAAAGAGGTTCAAAAGCTCACTAAAGAAAATAGTTCTCTCAAGATTAGAATGGAACAGATGGAGTATAATGACTTTCTGAGAAATCAAGAAATCACAAAACAAAAGCAAAAGAATGAAAAAATGGAAGAGAATGTGAAATATCTCATTGGAAAAAAAACTGACCTGGAAAATAGATCCAGGAGAGACAATTTAAAAATTTGTGGGACTACCCGAAAGCCATGATGAAAAAAAGAGCCTAGAAATCATCTTTCATGAAATTATTAAGGAAAATTGCCCTGATATTCTAGAACCGGAGGGCAAAATAAGTATTGAAAGAATCCATCGATCACCACCTGAAAGAAATACAAAAAGAGAAACTCCTGGGAACATTGTGGCCAAGTTCCAGAATTCCCAGGTCAAGGAAAAAATATTGCAAACAGCTAAAAAGAAACAACTCCAGTATCGTGGAAATAAAATTAGGATAACACAAGATCTAGCAGCTTCTACATGAAGGGATCGAAGGGTGTGGAATAAGATATTCCACAAGTCAAAGGAACTAGGACTGAAACCAAGAATCACCTACCCAGCAAAACTGAGTATAACACTTCAGGGGAAAATATGGTCTTTCAATGAAACAGAGGACTTTCAAGCATTCTTGATGAAAAGACTAGAGCTGAAAAGAAAATCTGACTTTGAAACACAAGAATGAGAAGAAACATGAAAAAGTAAACAGCAAAAGAAAGTCATAAGGGACTTACCAGAGATGAACTGTTTACATTCCTACATGGAAAGACAATATTTGTAACTCTGAAACTTTTTTTTGGTTTTTTTAAAATTAATTTATTTATTTAACTTTTTACATTCATTTTCACAAAATTTTGGCTTCCAAATTTTCTCCCCATTTATCCCCTCCCCCCACCCCAATACACCAAGCATTCTAATTTTCCCTATCACAAGTCTGCCCTCTCTTCTATCATCCCTCCCTTCTTTTGTCTCCATCTTCTCTTTTGTCCTGTAGGGCCAGATGACTTTCTATTCCCCATTAAATGTGTTTCTTATTTCCTAGTACCAAGAACAATACTCAACAGTTGTTCCCAAAACTTTGAGTTCCAAATTCTCCCCATCCCTCCCTCCCCACCCATTCCCTTTGGAAAGGCAGGCAATTCAATATAGGCCATATCTGTGTAGTTTTGCAAATGACTTCGATAACAGTCGTGTTTTATAAGACTAACTGTATTTCCCTCCATCCTATTCTGCCCCCACCCCATTGTTTCTATTCTCTCTTTTGATCCTGTCCCTCCCGAGGAGTGTTGACCTCAAATTGCTCCGTCCTCCCACTGCCCTCCCTTCCATCATCCCCTCCACCCTGCTTATCTCCTTCTCCTACACTTTCCTGTATTGTAAAATAGATTTTAATACCAACTTGAGTGTGCATTTTATTCCTTCCTTTAGTCGAATGTGATGAGGGTAAACTTCATGATTTTTTCTCAGCTCTGCTGTTTTTCCCTCCGCTAAAAAGTCTCCTGCTTGCCTCTTGAATGAGATGTAATTAACCCCATTCCATTTCACCCTCTTTCCTCCCACTGCATTTATCTCTCACCATTTACCTTAATATCTTTTAAGATACGGTCCCATCCTATTCAATTCACTCTATGCTCTCTGTCTCTGTGTGTGAGTGCTTGTGTGTATGTGTGTGTGCACGCATGCATGTACATGTGTGTGTGTGTTTGTGTGTGTGTCTGTATGTGTGTGTGTGGTCCCACCAACTGCCCAGATACTGAAACTTTTTAAGAGTTACAAATATTGTCTTTCCATGTAGGAATGTTAACAGTTCACCTTTGGCAAGTCCCTTATGACTTCCCTTTGCTGTTTACTATTTCATGCTTCTTCTCATTGTGTTGAACGTCAAATTTTCTTTTCAACTCTGGTCTTTTCGTCAAGAATGCTTGAAAGTCCTCTGTTTCATTGAAAGACCATAATTTCCCCTGAAGTATTATACTCAGTTTTGCTGGGTAGGTGATTCTTGGTTTGAGTCCTAGTTCCTTTGACTTCTGGAATATCCTATTCCATGCCCTTCGTTCCCTTAATATAGAAGCTGCTAGATCTTGTGTTATCCTAATTTTATTTCCACAATATTGGAATTGTTTCTTTCTAGGTGCTTGCAATATTTTCTCCTTCACCTGGAATTTTGGAATTTGGCCACAATGTTCCTAGGAGTTTCTCTTTTTGGATCTCTTTCAGGTGGTGATCGATGGATTCCTTCAATACTTATTTTGCCCTCTGGTTATAGAATATCAGGGCAGTTTTCCTTGATGATTTCATGAAAGATGATGTCAGGGCTCTTTTTTGATCATGGCTTTCATGTAGTGCCAGAATTTTTAAATTGTCTCTCCTTGATCTATTTTCCAGGTCAGTTGTTTTTCCCATGAGATATTTCACATTCTCTTCTATTTTTTCTTTCTTTTGCTTTTGTTTTGTGATTTCTTGATTTCTGAGAAAGTCATTAGCCTCCATCTGTTCCATTCTAATTCTCGGATCTGCTCCTCTCCACCATACAGCCAGGGCAGCTCAGGGATGGACTCTGCTTTCTGGGGCATGACAGACCCCTGGGGACCGCTGTCCAGGGCTCTCTGAAATGGAAATCTCTTCCACTGTGTTTCTCTGCGCCTTGCAGTGATCCAGATGGATTCGGAGCTAGCATACGTGAGTCTTTCTACTCCGCAATCTTGGCTCCTCCTCCTAACTCTAAAACTTTTGAGTATCTGGGTAGTTGGTGGGACCACACACAGACGTACACACACACGCACACACACATACACACAAGCATGTACACACAGAGACAGGGAGGATGGGACCATATCTTAAAAGAAATTAAGGTAAATGGTGAGAGAGAAATGTAGTGGGAGGAGAGAGGGTGAAATGGAATGGGGTAAATTATATCTCATTCAAGAGGCAAGTGGGAGACCTTTTCATGGAGGGAAAAACAGCAGAGCTGAGAAAAAAACATGAAGTTTACCCTCATCACATTCGACTAAAGGAAGGAATAAAATGCATACTCAAGTTGGTATTAAAACCTATCTTACAATACAGGAAAGTGGGGGAGAAGGAGATAAGCAGGGAGGGAGGGATGATGGAAGGGAGGGCAATGGGAGAAGGGAGCAATTTGAAGTCAACACTCGGGGAGGGACAGGATCAAAAGACAGAAGAGAAACAATGGGGCGCAGAGTAGGATGGAGGGAAATACAATTAGTCTTACACAACACGACTGTTATCGAAGTCATTTGCAAAACTACACAGATATGGCCTATATTGAATTGCCTGCCTTCCCAAAGGGAATGGGTGGGAGGGAGCGATGGGGAGAATTTGGAACTCAAAGTTTTGGGAACAACTGTTGAGTATTGTTCTTGCTACTAGGAAATAAGAAACACATTTAATGGGGAATAGAAAGTCATCTGGCCCTACAGGACAAAAGAGAAGATGGAGACAAGAGAAGGGAGGGATGATAGAAGAGAGGGCAGATTGGTGATAGGGAAAATTAGAATGCTTGGTGTATTGGGGTGGGGGGAGGGGATAAATGGGGAGAAAATTTGAAACCCAAAATTTTGTGAAAATTTATGTAAAAAATTAAATAAATAAATTTATTTTTTAAAAAAAGAAATATTCAGTTTTGCTGGGTAGGTGATTCTTGGTTTTGATCCTGGCACCTTTGGCTTCTGGAATGTCATGTTCCAAGACCTTTGATCCCTTAATGTAGAAGCTGCTAGAACTAGTGTTATTGTGATTCCATTTTCATAATAATAGAATTTTTTCTTTCTAGCTACTTATAATATTTTCTCCTTGACCTGGGAATTCTGGAATTTGACCACAGTGTTCCTAAGAGTTTCTCTTTTTGGATCTCTTTGAGGAGGTGATTGGTGGATTCTTTCAATATTTTTTTTACCCTCTACTTCTAGAATATCTGGGCAGTTTTCCATGATCTTTTCATGAAAGATGATGTCTAGGCTCTTTTTTGTGATCATAACTTTCAGGTAGTCCAATAGTTTTTAAATTTTAAATTGTCTCTCCTGACTCTGTTTCCCAGGTCAGTTGTTTTTCCAATGACATATTTCACTACACCTATTTTTTCTTTCTTTTGGTTTTATTTTTAATTTTTTGGTTTCTCATAAAGTCATTAGCTTCAATCTGCTTTGTTCTAATTTTTAAAGAACTATTTTCTTCAGTGAGTTTTTGAACCTTCTTTTCTATTTGGCTAATTCTGCTTTTTACAGTATTCTTCTTCTCACCAGCTTTTTGGAACTCTTTTGCCAATTAAGCTAGCCTATTTTTAAAAGTGTTATTTTCTTCAGCATTTTTGGGTCTCCTTAGCAAGCTTTTCATTATTTTCTTGCATCACTCTCATTTCTCTTCCCAAGTTTTGCCCCACCTCTCTCTTTGATTTTCAAAATCCTTTTTGAACTTTTCCATGGCCTGAGACCGCTACATATTTATTTTGGATGTTTTGGATGCAGAAGCCTTGACTATTAGGTCTTTCTATGATTGTGTGCATTGTTCTTCCTCATCTGAAAGAATGGAAGAAAATACCTGTTCACCAAGAAATTAGCCTTCTTTAGTCTTATTTTTTCCTCTTTTTGCGGCATTTTTTTCCAGCCTGTTACTTAACTTTTGAGTCCTCTGTCAAGATGGGAGTATACTCTGGGGACCTGTAAGATCCAGTTTCTTCAAGGTGGTATAATCAAGGGAGAGGAGTTTACTCCTCTTCTGACCTGTGCTCTTGTCTGTAAGCATCCATAGGCATTCTGTTCTACCCAGTATCTGGGAGTATAATTCCCTCTCCACAGGTGCCTCCAGCTCCATCACATCAGCACTCTTCCTTACTCCAGGACAGCCACTCAGGGCTGAGACTCACATCACCCTTTCAATTCCCCCAAGGGATTTAGGTGGAGGACTCCAAAAATGGATGCTGTGGCTGCAGTTTCTCCTGACAGCAGGGTCAGGCCCCAATTCCTTCTCCCATAGGGCAAAGAGCTTTCTCACTGACCTCTAAAACTGTCTTTGGTGTTTGTGGGTTGAACAATCTGGGAACTGCAGCTGCTGCTGGGGATTTCGACCCCTGAAACCTGTTCTGGTCCTGTTTTTGCTGCATTTCATGGCCAGACTGCGCTCCACTATACTCCTAGTGAAGTAGACCTTTCCTGTTATCATTCCAGGCTGCCTTGGCGGGAAATCTCTTTCACTCTGTCGTTTTGTAACTTCTGCTACTCTAGAATTTGTTTAAAGTCATTTTTACAGGTTTTTATGGGCTATGGGATGGAAGCTTCTACAAGTCCTTCTTTCTACTCTACCATCTTGGCTCTTCCCTCCCAGACATTCTTTCCCCAAATCTGTATATCTGTTCTAAAATCCTTACTGTTTATGAACAACAAAGATGAAATATTCCCCTTATGTCTCTATGGTCTTGAATTTGCTGCTTTAACACTTGCTATCCTTAGATGACATGATACGAAGAAAAAACGCCCATCATTTAAAAAAATTGTAATAGAAACTGTAAAATGAGAATTTCAGCTAAGAGGTGTTTTTGATCAATGTGAAAGCATCATGAAGACCAAAATATACTAATCTGTACTAATTATAAAAAGTTTGACATTGATGACAAAACTGTAACAGCAGGTTATATTAATACTTCATTCTCAGAAAGATAAGTCAAATAAAATATTAATAATAAAGCAATTATAACTGAACTGCTCATTTAGTCAGTTGTATTGAAAACGTATGGAGAGAACTAAATTAAAGACACCTGAAAGACACATTCTTTCCGGGTTATTGTGGAAGAGTCAAAAAAAATTTCAACATATGCTAGGCCATAGGGAAGTCTTTTATAAATTCAAATGAAAGAGATTTTATGTAGATTATTTTCAGGTATATATTGAATAAATGTCAGATATATGCAGGATAATGAATGTAATCAATGAAAGGAAGTCACTAGAACTAAAAGAGATTTGGGTAGTGAGAATAGAAATGAGGAAATTATAAGAGAAGTTGTGGTAGGATTGTTTCTCCTAGTTCCTCTCCATAGCTCTCCAAGTGTCTTTTTTTCTGTGCTACAATCTTAACTCAAGTTATCTTGCTTTTTACTCACCTTTATAGTTACATTGCCTCTTTAATTGATCTTTATCCCTGCATTTCTTCTCTTTCCGCTTCACCCAAATGATTATGTTACTTAAGTTTTAGTTTTTATCCACAGCTTTTATGGAACTTTTTGATTAAAAAAAAAACTTCCTGGCTCCATGACATCTTTTGTTGTCCAGTCTGACTTGAAATTTAGGACTTTCCTGGCAAAGATAGTGGAGTGGTTTGCCATCTCCTTCTCCAGCTCATTTTATAGATCAGGAAACTGAGGCAAATAGGGAGGAAATAACTAGACCAGTGTCACACACCTCGGAAGTGTTCATGGCCAGATTTTAATTCAGGTCTTCCTGACTCCAAGGCCTGGTTCTCTATCCAGTGTGCCACTTCGCAACTTTTTACTCCTCCCAACGTAGACATTATATTTCAAAACCTTCATCCTACCATTCAATATTTTCCATTTCCTGGGTTCCTCCTTCCTCTTTTCATCATTTCTCTTACCTTACTTCACTCTATAACACAAACTCTACACTAGATACAAGAATATATTCTGAACTCCTTAAATAAACCTTCTAATTCTCTGCCTCTGAGTCTTTGTTCACAAGGTTCTCCCAACTTTATGTAGCCTTCTCTTTATTTCCATCTGTCAAAATATGACCCATTGTTCAAGGCCCCTCCAAAATACTATTGCTCAAACTACAATAAAGTATTTCATCATTAAAAATAAACTATTTTTACAATAATTTTATCTCTCCTGTCCACTGACCTAATTGAAAAATGAAAGTTAAAGCTGTGTAATAATTATTCATTGTCGAGCTAAACATATTATGCTATTTACTGTTTCCGAAAATGCATGTATTTGAGTATCATCATCTCTCTAACAGGAGGTAAGTAGCTTGTTTCATCTTTGATCCTCAGGATTTCTGAATGATTATTGTCTTCACTGAAGTTCTAAAGCCCTCATTTGTTTATATTTGCAATTTTGTTAATATTTTAAACTCTTCCTCTTGATATGCTCACTTCATTCTCAATCAATTCATGCAAGACTTCCCAGGGCTGAAAATGTCCCTTTCATAATTTTTTATGGCACACTAATATACATTGCATTCATATGCCATAATTTGTTAAGCCATTCCCTGGCATGTAGGCACTCCTTTAGCTGTTAGTTCTTTTCTGGTTCAAAAAATAGTTGTTATAAAATATTTTTATACATCTGCATCCTTTGTTTTTCTTTCTTTGACGTTTTCGAAGTATAGACCTATTAATTTTATGACGGACAAAAAGTATGCATGACTCAGCAACTTTTTGGTCATACATGCAAATTATTTTCTAGAATGGCTTGATTAATTTCTATTGACGATGAATTAATGTGCCTATTTTCCCACAAATACAACAACTTTCAAGCAGCAAGGTGGCACAATGGATAGAATACAGGGTCTGGAGTCAAGAAGATTCAACTTTATGAGTTCAAACCTGGCCTCAGTCACTTGCTAGCTGTGTGACCATAGGTAAGTTACTTAATCTTGTTCACCTCAGTTTCTTCAACTTTAAAATAAGCTGAAGAAGGAAATGACGAACCACTCTCTGCTAAGAAAACCCCAAATGTGGTCATGAAGAGTCTCAAATGACTAAGCAACAGTTGCAACATTTATGATTTTCATTTTTTGTTCATCTTTATTCAGATATTCGTTTACTGTTCACTATGAATGAGACATTCATGTGTATCCAATTCTTTTTTTGGAGAATAAAATTTCTTTCTCTGTTGTCCCATCATGATTCCTTTACCTCACTCATGTTGGGACACATTCTGGTGAAGATGCTGCTGCTGGAAATGAAGGAATTAAAGCTTCACTTCTGTATTTCATTTTTTCCCCTCATTCCTTGCATTGTGGCTGTAGATGACTAGAATCTGTGTTGTGTGATTACAAATTAGTCTGAGAAAGAGCACAGAAACCAGAGAAGATAATGTCTCACTCTTTTGCATTTTTTTATTCAAATGTCTTGAGTTGTGAGCCTCCAGGATCTACTCTTGTTTGCTTGGTGACCTTGGAATTTTGCAAAGTTAGCAAATACCACAACAAAATCATTCCTTGGCCAGATTAACTACCATATCACTATAGAATCACAGATTTTCATACTTGGAAGGGAACTCAGTGGACTTTTTATTTGTTCATACCCTCAAAAGAATCCCAGTTCAACCTACATGAGAGGACATATATTCAGTACCTTTTGGGAGACAGCAAACCATCAGCACCTACCTACTCTCCCAGCACACTTCACTCATTGTTTTGGCCCTTCCCCCAACACTAATCCAATATTGAATTCTTTGCACCTGCCTCATGGCTGTGATCAGTTTTGCCTTTTCTCTGTGGTTAGTTCTCCTTGACATTCACCCCAATTCCAAGGAAAGATCTCATGCCTTCTTTGATCCTCCTTTTTCTCCTAATGGAGTTGACAAAAGCAAACACATCTTTTGTCATTAACTCTTCCTTGCTTATCCTGGGCTTCAATAATCCCCACATGTTTTTGATAGGACTCTTTCACATTTTTATTGTCACTGTTATCTGGACTTACTTCTATATACTGTATATTTCTTTTTTGGCTTTTAATAAATAGATAGACACTTACAAGATTTTAATAAATAAACACTTATAAACCTCTTATGCACCAGGGACTGTGCTAAGCACTGAATGGAGATGGAAAAACTAGTTCCTGCCCTCAGATTGCTTAAAATCTAATTTGAGGAGACAATGTGCAAAGAAATGTACACAGATTAAGCTATATATGAAAGAAACAAAAGGATATTAAGAGAGGGGAGGTACTGTAATTAAGAAATGTTAGGAAAACTTCCTGTAGAAGGGGAGATTTTAGGAGACAAGATTAAAAGATAAAACAAAGGAGGTGAGTAGTCAGAGTGGAGGAGGGAGAGTATTGCAGGCATGAGGGACAGCCAGAGAATATGCCCAGAGGTGAAAGATGGAAGGTCTTGTTCATGGAAAAGCCAGGAGGCCAGTGTCATTGGATTGAAAAGTCTTTTGTGAGGAATAAATTGTAAGATTGGAAAAGTAGGAAAAGGCTTTGAAATAGGAGACTCCCCTGTGCATCCACATGATTCTATTCAAATAAATCCCATCTTTCCTCCTCCTGAAACTATTTTCATTCATTTCTTTAAAATTTGAGTCTTGAGCATCACCAATCCCTCTTAGGCTAATTTCACTTGAAATATTTTAGTTCATGGGACTATCTACCTTTCCTCTGACCCTTTGAAACCTGTCCCCCCAAATTTTTTAAAAATGATAAATCAAGAGTGAAATTGAGAAATTGGACTATAATTCCTTGTACAGCGGCAAGTTCAGAAAAAATAAAGTAAGAGTAGCAGCCATTAGTTCTGATAAAGTGTAATTTTTGAAAATAATCACATTATTATAGCAAAAATAAAAATGAATAAAAGTTCTCAATTTATAGACACCAAAAAGTACACCAAAAGACTTTAATAATACTTTGACAGTATGTGACCAATTACCCAAAAACATTATTGAAACCAATAACAGATCCAAATAGTTTATTTAATAAATTAGCATTAGATGTATGGAAACAATTAAATGGAAAAACAGGGAATTTACATTCTTTTTCAACTCTTTCTGGAATGTTTAAAGAAAAACCAGCAGGTATGCTGCAATGCTAGGTAATAAAAAAAATCTTGCATGATTTTAAGGAGGTTAAAATTATATAAGGTGTGTTTCCAAAACACAGTATTTAGAATTAAATAACAGCATCTTTATGAAATCACAGATATACTGTAAATAAAAATCAACAAGAAAAAGATATTTGTATAATAATAAGAGAATATTTAAGTGACAAGTCCAGTATTTTCAATCATATCATACTATTTCTCTACATATTAAAGGAGAAAATCATTGGCTTTCAATTGTATTAGAAGTTTGAATATTTTTCTTATAGCATAAAAACTGTCTTTTGGAATAAGATGAAGTGTAGAGTTGCTAGCTTTTTCACAAAAGGAAAAGTCGGTTTGGACTCCTGGAGACATAGCCGGTGAGCAGCTGGAGTAAATGCTAGAGGGAGAGGTAAACCAAGAAGTTGAGAGGGCAATCACAGTCTTATATGGCATTGATCTAAACAAAACCACAGTCTTCAGCCTTGAGAAGATTTCATTCAAATGGGATTTATGCTTTATGTAATTCGAGTTCATTAACAAAGTGTTAAAGGAATTCTAAGGATAGACATACCACTAAGAACTTGGGGATAGGGCTTTCAGGGAAAAATTTAAAGAAGTAGTGCCTTAGATGAATCCTAAGGTAAATCAGGAATCTGAGAGGTAGAAATTAAGATGAAGTTCATTCGAGGCATGGGGCCAGGGAGTGAGGAATTAAAGAGATAGTATTCCCGAGTCAGAAATCAACTAGACATCAAGAGTGATTGTCGTGGATTCTTTGAAAGGGAGTAATGTGAACTTAGCCCCCAAAAGCAAGTTGTCACATTCCTTCAATATTAAGCTAAAAACTTGATATTTTATTCTATTGACAGTAGTGAACTACTAAGAATTTTGAAGGTAAAAAATGGTAGTTATACAGATAAGCACATAAACATAGAAATAGGGAGCCATTGAGGGTTTAGAAGGTCCAGTGACATAATCAGGTTAGACCAGAATAGATCTTAGGAATATTTCCTTGTGAATAAATTAAAGGAGTATTGGAAACGGAAAGAGACTGGAAACAGGGAGACTAGCTAGTAACATAGTCCCATATCCCAGTGTGAGGGGGAGGTGTTGAGAAGGATCTGAACCCGGCTTCTGGCACAGAGAAAGGAGAGAAAGAACGATGAGAAGGAATTCTGTAAGCCTAAGCATAGTGGGATTTTTTTTTGTTGTTTTTTTCTGGAATTCAGTTTCACATGCTCCTTGAAAACATCTAGAGAATTGATCTCCATTAAACCCTGATAATTTGCAGTTGTGCTGGTTCATGTAAGTTTCGTACTTGCTGTCTCTGAGACAGTCAAAGGTGGAGTCTTTGTTATATATACTGGAAGGTTGGTATTTTTCTTTGGGGATTCATTTATGAGAAGGACCTTTTGATTCTCTGGACCAAATTCTGGGTAGCTGTTTGTTGAGCCCCCCGAACCAGATGTTGGTTCTCCCTCAACTGGTAGTGTATATAGGTGGTTGCATCACTTTGTTCAGAGAGTTGGAGCCCTGTCTGTTGATCTCCATGCTAATTTCTCTGCTTGTATTTTCTCTGCATTTTCCTCATGTTTGGGGATATTTCCCCAGTTGACTCCTTTAAAATTTGTCTTTCCTTTAACAAAGCAAATCAAAGAACCTGCTAGCAGGCCATCCTGTGTGTGCACTGCTATTGCCCTAGCTCATATTTCTCTTACTTTTAGCATCACAAGTACCTCTGAATTTGGCACCACTCCCACTAGTCTCTCCTCCTTCCATCACCAGTCATCCCAACCTGTGTCTTACTATTTAACTTTGATGACTCTGGAAGAGAAAGTGAGACTGTTGACTTTGCACAGCTCTGCCTCAATCAAATCCAATTCACTTGCAAGCCAAGATTTCATCCTCCTGATGTTATTGGTCCTCTTTGAAAATGAATGTTGAATAACAACAACACAGCTATGCTTCTCAACTCACATTCCTTATCCACAGTCTTTATGGCACTAATTGGGTCAAAAGTTTTCTCTGACTCTTAACTGTGTAGAGATTAAAATATGAACCCTAGAACCTGACATTCAAGACTCTCCATACCTTAGTTTCAACTTTCTTTTCTAGTCTTATTTTCTCCTCCTCCACACAATTCCCCCTCCTATCAACTACAACCAAATAGAACTACTCCCAGATTCACAAATATATCCTTTGATGTCCTTTCTGGGAGCCTTTGCTCACAGAGTTCTCTCACCATTTATTAGATGCCTCATTTTTTGTCCGTCAAAATTTCACCAGTCATTCTAGTAGCAGGTAAAATGTCACTCCCCCAATGACATTCAAATGTTTTTCTGAGCTCCCGCTATGAGCCAGGCATTCAGCTTTATCTGATTTCTCTCCAAATCATTTCTTCCTCTTCCTTGCTCCTCTGTCTTTCCTCATTGTTATTAATAATAATAACATATAATATTCATGTAGCATTTAATTGTTTGTGAAGCACTTTACATATTTCATCTAATTTGATCTTCACAACATCTTATAAAATGGGTACTTTTAGCATTCTGCAGATGAGGAGGTTGAGGCTAAGCGAGGTAAGCTAATAAGAGATGGAAAAAAAAATATGAAATCAAGACATCCTGACTCAAAGCCCAACAATGTGGAAGCAGCTGTAAAGAAAGGATTAAAGCTTCATTTCTACATTTTATTATTTTCTTCCTCCTCCACATTGTAGATTGTGGCTACAGCCTATGTTTCATGAATACAAATCATTCTGAGGAAAAGTAGGCAAACCATGGAAAGATAATTTGCTCCCTATTTGCATCTCCTGGTTCAAATATCTTGACTTGTGAGGTTCTGATTTTACCTTTGTTAGACTGGAGGCTCTTGAAATATTAGAACATGTAAATCCAGTAAAAGACAGGCAGAAAACCTCTAAAGCTTGTTGAACTTTCCAGTTAACTAGATTTCTATAGAATCGGAGAGATGGAAGCTTCTAGCTCATTACCACATGCTCAAAGGAGAAAGAGTCAGCATTTCATATTTAGGAGCAATTCTCTTTAAAAGACTTTGTGCTAATATATTCTTAGAGATGGACACTCCCTCTTCTCCCCCTCCTCCCAACTCCTGTTTGTCTAATCTTTCCATAATTCTTAGATTGTATTTGTATCACAAGTACTTCATCATCACTAACCTTGTTATGGCTGGGCCTGGAGTCAAGAACACTCGATTTAAAATTGAACCCCCCAAAATTATTGTGTGCCTTTTGCCTAGCCTCTGTTTGCCTCGCTTTCCTCCTTCATAAAAACAGGGATTATAACAGCACCCACCCACCTACCAGAGCGGTTTTGAGCATCAAATGAAATAACAATTGTAAAGCTTTTAGCACAGTGACTAAGGAATAGTAGGTGCTATGTGAACGTTGTTTATAGCTATTGTTATTATCCTGCAATATTGAATCAGATTTGATACTCAGAGCTCATCAGGACCCTCTCTATCTTTCTAATTAGGCAGTGGAGAGATGAGCTCCTCCCTAAACCTCTCTTTGTATGTTGTCTTCCTGAATTCCATTGTAATCTCCTTGTGGGTTATTGTTGTAGGGCTATTTCAGTCATGTCTTCCTTCATGACCCCATCTGGACTTTTCTTGGCAAAGATGCTGAAATGGTTTCACATTTACTTCTCTAGCTCATTTTACAGGTGAGGAAACAGGCAGGATCAAGTGACTTTGACTGGGATCACACAACTAATGTCTGAGGATGGATTTGAACTCAGCAAGATGAAACTTGCTGACTTCAGATGTGGCCCGCGTCATCTAGCTGCCCCACATTGAAGGTAATGACAGTCTTTCTTTTTTTTTGCATTTATATACCTAGGGCTTAGAGTGGTACTTGTGTGACTAACATTATTAATTTATTTCTTCTTTTTATTTAATTACAGATTCCCCTCCACACACTTTTGTTCTCTTTTTGCTCTCCAGTTAAGTGGTTAGTACAAAATTATTATCTCTCTTGATCTTCTGCTTTTTATTAATTTTCTTTTTACTGCATCTTTTTATTGAAAGTATTTCTTTACTTTCTTCTTTCCCTTATTCACCTTCCCTTTCGATCTATTTTTAATTTAATTTATTTTTTTTCAATTTCCTACCATCACTTCCATAAGTCTTAGATTTTCTCCCCCTCCCTCCACCAGATGGCATGCCATCTAATACAGGTTCTACGCACAAATTCTTATTAAACCCACTTTCACATTAGTCATGTTGCATAGAAAAATTAAAGCGAATTGGAGAAACCATGAGAAAAAGCAAAACAAAACATAACACAAGAGTAAATAGTCTGCTTCATTCTGCATTCCAGTTCCACAGTTCTTCCTCTGGATGTGTATGGCATTTTTCCTCAAGAGTCCTTTGGGAATGTTTTAAGTTCTTGTATTGCTGTGAAGGGTTAAGTCTACCAGAAAAATTCCTTGCACACTGTGACTGCTACTGTGTACAAAGTTCTTTTGGTTCTGTTCTTTTCAGTTGATTTAAGCCTTTCCAGGCCTTTCTGAAATCTTCCTGTTCAATATTTCCTATAGATTACATTCATATGCCACAATTTGTTCAGCCATTCCCCAACTGATAGGTATCTCCTAGATTTCCAATTCTTGACCACCACAAAGTTTTCAAGCTATTTTGAGTTTACAGATTTATGGGCTATGACTTTATTCCTTCTTCATTCTTTTTGTTTCCCTTATTGGGTTAAAATCACCAGGTACAAGGTTTGTTGTCATTCCTCTAACCAAATTTTCATGTCTTTACATATTTTGCTCCATCCTTCCTTTTTATATTTTGATTCACTCTTAGAAATAGTAATTTCAGAAAGAAACAATTTTGCACAAAAGCAAAGTTGTGCGCGAGAAATTATTCCATGCCCCATATCATATGGTCTAACCCTTCCCTTTGTTCATGTCCTGATCATTTTTTTCTTCCAAGTGCAGTTCCATCATATCCCATGCCCTGTATCCCCTCTTACATGACAATTCTGGGTTCCACTTGCCTCCAGCAACTTACAGGTTTTTCTTCCTGCTCTTGGAGTCACAGTACTCTCTCAGAATGAGACTTACCAATATCTAGACTCCCCTCATCCCAAACTCAACCCACCACGAGTTTCAATCTCTGATCAGAGGTTCATACATCTTTCTTCATCTGAGGGATCTTCAGTAGAATTTTATTCAGCACCTGTTCCCCCTATCATGAAACCCTTAGGAATGTTCTGGTAAATGTTTAACAACCAACTTTGCAGGATTCACCACAAAGATATGTATATATGTACACAACACATTTTTAAGTTTAATTTGATTTAACAATTTCTCCATCACTTTAAATCTAGACAATAAACAAAACTGTAAATCAAGCTCTGATTTGTAAAGTTTGCCCATTTCCAAAGTATAAAGGCTCATATTGAAAATTTAACAATTAGCTCTCACAAGCAGGTAAGAGCTGAGTCCAACATATTCGTTGATGAGACCTCAAATCCCCCAGACCCTTGCTACCTTTTCATTTCTCCTCCAGACTTCCCATCTACTCCGACTAAAACTTAGAAATTTTAGAAATAAGAATTCCTTAACTGGTTCTACAGGAAGTTATTTGAGGTGCGTTACCATTTCTACTCTATACCCCCTTCATCTCTCCCTAGGTATGCTGCATCCCATGTTGCAACTGCATCTCACAAGAGATGTTCATTTATTTATAGATGTATTAGGAAATTTAGTTTATAGTCTTTCAACTCATCCACTTGTCCTAATTGTTGCTTCTCCTAATTCTTGAAGTTGTGATGAAATTAAGTTTCTTTCTGTTCCTTTTTCATTACTAGATGATCTCTCTCTCTCTCTCTCTCTCTCTCTCTCTCTCTCTCTCTCTCTCTCTCTCTCCCTCTCCCTCTCTCTCTCCCTGTCTCCCTCTCTCTGTCTCTCTCTTTCTCTGTCTGTCTCTCTCTGTGTCTCTTTCTCTCTGTCCCTGTACCCCTCCTTCACTTCCTCCTATCCTCCTTTCTTTCTTGCATTTATCCCCTTTCCTTCCTTCACTCCTTCTCATCTCCCTTTCTCTCTTCTTTCACTCCTTCATTTCTTCTCTCCCTTACCTCCTACTTTTTCTTTCTTTCATTTCTTTCCTTCCTTGCTTGCTTCTTTCTTTCCTTCCTTTCTTCCTTCTTTCCACCCTCTCTAACTCTTCTCTCAATTTTAAACTAAGTTTATTGACTTTTGTTTCAGATTTCATTATCTTTTTTAGTGACCAGAATTTTCTTAGGTACCCATCTCCCTGTCTCTCCTAGAGAGCAATATCAAATAACAAAGGATGATTTTAAAGAAAAAAGACTGAAGCAGAAAATGGGACAATCAGAAAACCCAATAAAATATGTCAGAAAAGTCTGAATTATTGACAACATATCACATCCATGGACTTCTTTCCTGTACAAAGGAGTGGGTTGAGGTGTCTTCTTTCACCATGCTTGTTCTATATAATTTTGCAACATCTGCCCTTGATTATTTTGTCGTTGTTCTTTCCATTTATATTATTGTAGTTATGGTGTGGGGGGCAGCTAGGTGGTACAGTGAATAGAGCACCAGGCCTGAAGTCAGGGAGAACTGAGTTCATATCTAGACTCATCAACTTACTCTCTATGTTACCCTAACTGTTATTTCCTCATCTATAAAATAAGGACACACTGGAGAAGAAATGGAAAACTATTCCAGTATGTTTGCCAAGAAAATCCCACAGACAAGTCCATGGGGTCATAAAGACCTGGATACAACTGAACCACAAAGCGTGTTGATTGTTTTGTTGGCTCTGCTTATTTTACTTTCGTCAGATCAATAAAGTCCTTTGTTTCCTTATGTTCATCATATTCATTATTTCTTATAGCACAGTAATTTCCAGTTATGTCCCACAGTTTGTTTAACCATTGATCACTTAATGGGAATCTACTTTGTTTCCAATTCTTTGCTATCACAAAAGTGGTTGCTATAAGTATTTTGGTGTTTATGGGGACTGTAGGGCCCCTGTTGGTCAAGCCCAAACAAGAAATCAATGATCAGTACATGACCCTGTGTGTCTGGACACCTATCCAACAGCATTGACCTTGATGTCCCAGTTTCTAGGAATCAAGCCCAATACTAAGCGGTATACCACAACATTAGCTAAACTTCAATGACATATGTAATAATGCTCTATTCACCTTCCCACTTCATGTGATTTCTATAACTACCATGTTTTATTTTTGGTGGGATCCACTGAATCATCTGATCACTACCCCAGATGGCCCCTTATGTAAGTAACCCATATGATTATTAAGTTACTTATATAATTATCATGGTGCTCCCAACCTCTTTTTTGGTATCACACTTGGCCCATTGTTTGGGGATGGGAGGACTGTGAATATCCGAATCTTACAATTGGTATAGTCAGTAGGTTATCAAAGAAATGCCAAGAGGAGTTGGGCATTGGCAGGAGATAGTCCCTGGATGACATATGACCACCATGTGGTCTGGTGAGATCTTGTGTGCTGTACACAGGTAGGCTGTAAGTAAGAGGACACCTTGAAAATGCTGAAAGGCCTGGAAATTCTTCTCATAGAACTTTGATCCATAAGGCTCAGTAAAGATGGGAAAAAGGTGCTGGTTCATGTGTGAGCCCCTTCTCATAGCACTGAGGGAAATTAGGTCCATTGACCTGAAAGGGAAAAGGCTGAGAAAATGGAGGAGATGCAGTTAGAATGACGCATATGAAAAGCCATAACACCAGTAATTAGGGACTTGGTGGACAAGGTAGACAGGAGAAACAAGAAGAAACACTGACTTGCTAGTTAGTTAGGTTGAAGTGAGTAAAGCATGTTGACAAGAAGGCAATAATGCAATAATAACCCTTGGGAAGACAGTCACCCAGGGAAGATTTAGAGCATAGTATAGAGGATAGAGGGAGTTTCTTTCTCTCCCTTTCTCCCTCCCTCCCTGATTGCAGCAGCCTCAGGGGAGAGAGGGGAGGGGAGGGAGGGAGGGAGGGAGAGATTCAGTAAAGGAAAGATTATTTGAGATATGTTTGGTAAAAGCAAGTAGAAGAAAGTTAAAGAAGTGCCAGATCAGAATAGGAAAGACCTAAAGTTTGTATGATCTTAATGGGACTTTAATCAAAATCCATTGGGGTGATGCGTATATAGAAGGAAAAGTGAAAACGTTTAAACATGAAGGACTGAGAGGAGTACGGACAGAGAGAAATCAATAATCTGTTTACACAGCTAGTGTGGGCAAAGGATTTGAAAGCAAATGGTTTGGAAACTTTTGAAAGGAAAAGTTGTTGGTCTGCTTGTGTTTATTTTATCTGTGCTTATATGTCTCTCTGTGTCTTGTTAATTAATTCACATTTTTAGAAAGATTTTGTTCCCTTCCTTTGCATTTCTGAACTGTGGTCAGGTTTCCATCACCCTCCACCCCAGAATGACTGATTCAATATTTTAAAGCTATGGATGAAAGTCATTTCACTGATGGTAGACACACAAGTTTGGGGATTGTTTCAGTGAAAATTTCAAGGCTTGAAATTTGGAATTGGACTAGCACTTTCCTGGCTCATGAAAAAGGGGAAAGCTCTTGTGTAGCTGGACACAATCAAAAGCTAATTTAGTTTGACTGGAATATCTAGTTTAGCATTCAAGTAATTATACAAGTTAAAATTAAGCACTGATCAAAGTAGATATAACTTTTTGAATTGGTGCATGCATCTCAAAATTGAAAATTTTGCTATAGCCTATAATAATTCTACTTAATTTTATCATACATTATATATCTGAATTTTAAGAATTGTCTTGATCTTTACTTACACAAGATAAGCTTATTTAAAAACTAGCTTGGAAATGGTTTATGTTATTTGTGTGAAAAATATACCAGGATTCATTGCTGTTAGTACAGACCAATCTGTTGATTTTTTAAATAATTACTAAGAACCTTTTAATGGATTTTTGGTGCCTATATCATTTAAAGAATTCCTGAATTGTGAAAAGTAGACAGAAAGTATTATAGTGTAATAGGTAAATTAGTAAAAAGAGTCACTTGAGTTTAAATTAACTATACAGCTGGAAAAAAGGTATCAATAAGCTATTTGTTCTTATTTAAAGACAATATACTAAATTTTTTAAAGATAATTTAAAGAGTGAACAAATAAAGGAAGATTATAAGAAAAAATTGGAAGATAATAAGGAAGGTGTGAGTCTTTTTGTGAAAGATGGTTTAAGCATGTTGAGAAAGTAGTAGCAAGTTTGATTTCGTTTGAGTAGGAAGATGGATCATGACAATTTTGGAGCATGATTTGAAAGTCAAGATAGAAAAGAATTATAAAAATCTAGGAGTAAATGGATGAGTAATGATTATTTATGAAATTGTAGCACCTAGATTTGGCTTGTCATCCAATAACTTGAATGTTCTTAGAGTACAAACTAAACAAATAAAACATAGTAGAAAAAAAGTTTTGGAACCAGTTATATTATTTTATCAATCTCACTGAACCCTCTTTTAGAGTGTTTTGTAATTGCCATTTAGGGAACTGAATATTTCCCTCTTTCTCTGTAATTAAAAGGAAGGACATTTTGTTTAAGGGAGCCCTTTTGTGATTTATTTAAGAGATCTAGTTTGTGGGAAGCCTAACAGAAGGAAGGCTTGGGGATGATGTTGCCCTCTGCATTGTTAAAGTTTACAGATTTCTTTGTTACCATGATGAATTTGTCTTTTTGGTGTCTGAATAAATGTTTTGGTTCTGTCTTCCAAAAAAAAAATTGCCATATGAAAAATTATGTGAAAGAATGCTGCAAGTCAGTCAAGAATTGGAAATTGGGGCGATAACTATCAGTTGGGAGATGGTTGAACAAATTGTGATATAACAATGGAATGGAATCCTATTATGCTATTATGATGAACAGGTAGACTTCAGGAAAAGCTCAAAAGACTTATAAGAACTGATACTGAGTGAAGTGGGCAGAACAAGGAGAACATTGTACAGTAAAAGTCACAGTGTGTGATGACTGACTTTGATAGACTTAGCCCTTCTCAGCAATGCAAGGACTTAAAACAATTCCAAAGTACTCAAGATATGAAATGCCATCCATAGCCAGAAAAGAACTATGGAGTCTGAATGGAGAGCAAAGCAGAAAATTTTCTTTTTGGTTTTGTTTTGTTTTTCTTTCTCATGATTCCTCCCATTTATTCTAATTCTTGTATGCCATATGACTGATGTAGAAATATGCTTAATATGAATATATATGTAGAGCCTATATTAGATTGCACGCCCTCTTGGGGAGGAGGGAAGAAAGGGAGGAGAGGGAAAAAATGTAAAATTCATGGAAGTGAATGTTGAAAACTAAAAATAAGCAAATTAACTTCCAAACCCTCTTTCATATGACAGTCCTTCAATTTTTTTGAAGAAAATTAATATGTCCCTCAGTCTTTGCCTCTCCAGACTAAATGTCTGCAGTTCTGCACCATTTCCATTTCCTCTAAGCAATCCTCAGAGGGAGTGCTCTTGATTCCCTTCATCATCTTGATTGTTCTTCTTTGGCCACCCTCTGCCTTATCAATATTCTTTTCAAAAGATAGTGCCTAGAATGGCATCCACTCTTCCAAATGTATTCTCCTCAAAGTCAGGCACACTGAGGCTGATACTTCCCTATTTTTGTGGAGTAGTTGCATTAGATTAAATTCCTTCCTTAAAAATCAAGAAATCTGGGTAAAGAGAAATTGCTTATTTAAAAGGCAATTGTAGTTGGAAAGCAGGCATCTTGGCATGATGGGATACTGACATACAAAGGGTGCCATTAGGAGGATTCAAGCTCCATTTGGGACTAGGCATAGACATTTCTTGTATGAAGGAGCATGCCTTGCCTCCATGTTCTCCTGAAAACTTGAAATTAGAGAACAGAGTTTTCCAGTGATAACCTTGTACCTCCTATGGCATCTGTATCAGCCTTATAGATTCTTTTCTAGAGCCTTAACATCTGAAGAGTTTCCCATTTTTCCAGTAGAAATATGACTGATTCTGATTTAGATGATAATTAGTGGCACATGCTCTTTCTTCCTACTAGAATATAAGTTTCCTGAGAGCAGGAACTCTTTCCATTTTACAATGCAATCTACTGACACCCACTCAGGGACACTGATTTTTATTTTCTTTTCCCCAGACCAGAGTAAACGTGTCACTTGAGAAGCAGAGTCTGTCTGGGTTGACACTCAACATTGACATGAACAATATCTTTGGCAAAATAGCTTGTCCAAAATACTCAGATAGGTCCAAATTCACTAGGTTGAAAAAATTTGCTTTTGGGGTAAGGTCCAGTGGGTTACTAAAGAGGTATAACACAAAGCATCTGGGAACAGAGGATAGATCTGAGGACTAAAAGGGGATGTGACAAGAGAGAGGAACAAGAAGGGTGGTCCAGTGTGGTGCAATATGAAGTGCACAAGAATTGGACTCATAGGGCCATAGTCATATATTAACTATGTATATGACTTTCGACAAGTCACGCAACTTTTCTGGTACTCCAATTTCCTTTTTGTAAAATGAGAGTTAGGGAATAGACACCATCACACTTCCATATCTTTGATGCTGTGACATCTTCAGATCCCCAGTTTCCTCATCAATAAAATGATCAGATTGAAATAGACAGCATCTGATTTCCCTAATGACTCTAGTCCTATGATGTGTTGAGGTCCCTTCCAGCTTTAGATCTATGATACTAAGCTTTCTCTGGGCCTCAGTGTCCTCATCCATAAAATGAGAGGTTTGGACAAATGACCTCAGATATCCCTTATGATTCTATTCCTATGATGCTATGTGTCCCAATGGGATCAAATAATAACAAGCATTTTACATTTTGTCCAAAGAGACACAGATCTCCAAGTGTTAAGAATGAACTCTACATTAGATAGTTCTTGCAATGAGTGAAGCTCTGTTGAATGGAGGAGCAGAGAAGTGAGAAAAACCTTTCGTGTTGACTTTAGGGTCCATAGAAGGTATCAACTTTCCAAAGATGTTCAAGCTAAGATTTTCCTCCTCTGAGGCAGAACAGGGCTTTCTGCCACACCTAGAGGGAGGCCTGTGACAGCTTGCTATTCCACAGAATCAGGATCACTGAGTGGCCAACGGGATAGAGTAACATGATTGACATACCCAACTTGGAATTCAGCTTACTTTTTGCCTCTGAGTAACAAAGAAACCCAAACAGTACAATAAAAAGAGGATAAGGAAGGAAGAAACAGCTTTCATGGCTCAAACATGGCCTTCTCTACTAGGGTCTCTGGAATCTGTGGCACTGAGTTGCATCTGTCTTGTATGCCTCCAAAAGGAGAGGATAAGTAGGGAGAAGGAAATTGTAGACAGAGTAAAAGGAATAAGACTCAGAATGCCAAAGGTGACCTGGAGCTTAGTTTTACTGACTTGGACATCTTGGAACACATTTCTCTCTTTTTTTCTACTAAAGAGGTTACCATAGTAATACATTCTCTCCATCACTGGAATGACTATGGACAAAGCAATAATCAAGGGCCCCCAAAGAAGAGTGAGGACTGTTCTGTCCATTCTCCATTTCATCCAGAGGAAGAGAGAATTAGAGATGTTGGTGATCTCCAGGAAGTAGAAGATGCTGAGGATAGTGGCAAGCCAAATATTTGACTCAGTACCAAGAAGATATCAATGATTCTTAAGTTTTTGGGGACATAAAAAGACATTAAAATTAAATGGCTATTCCATATTATTGCACATGACAGTTCAATTCTGGAGATGACCAAGCTGACCAGGATGACGTCACTTGGTGGCAGTTTCTTCCTCTTGACAAAGTCAATGCCATTCACCAGAACTATGAATCCATTTACCAGAATGCCCAATAGGAATTCACCAGTTAGTAGAGTCATAATGATTTTCTCCCCACTGCTTAGCATGTCATCAATAAGATCACTTAGAAAGTTACACATATTTATACTACTTTTGCCTCTATTGCTGTTGGATTAATTTCTAGGCAAAATGCATATGGAATAGTATTTTCTTCTGATACTTGATGATGCAGTGATTTTTTTTTCTCTCTCTTCAATTAGGTTTCTACCTAGATGTGAAAATGTGTCTTCCCAACAGTTCAGTTAAATCTCCCCATCCAAGAAACCAATAAACTCTCTCTCTCTCCTTTCTCTCTCCCTCCACCCTCCTTCCCTCTCTCTCTCTCTCTCTCTCTCTCTCTCTCTCTCTCTCTCTCTCTCTCTCTCTCTCTCTCTCTCTTTCTCTCTCTCTGTCTCTCTCTCTCTCTCTCCTATTTTCTCTTGAGAGGTGATCATAGAAAGGATTAGAGTCCTATGTTAAGATGCAAATTAGGAGAGGTCATCTTTCAATCTTTCCCTCTTTGTATCTCCACCACTTTTTTATCCAAACGCATGACCTGTGTATGATGAAACTCTCCCAGTGAAGTATAACCTGGGAAATATAACAAAGCTCTAAATATAGAGATTATGCTACATCTCAATCATTTCTTACCATACTGAATATTGATATTTTCCTGAATTGTTTATAAAAATCAAAAAAATGCCAGCTATTTCTGGTAAGTCATTTTTGGATTTGAAAACTAAAAATGAATTGTAATATAATTGGCCACGAATCAGAGGGGTTCACACTCAAAGGAAACACCTTTCTTTCAGTTTTCATGTTAAGTCAGACAAACAGCACATTATGCCAATGCTACTATAAAGACATAGCCTTAGCATAAAGAAGAAAATCAGAAACTGTCAATGACTATCTCTCTGTTGAGTTCTTGTTAGGTGAGTGTGTGTATGTGTGTGTGTGTGTATTCATCCTTCGCTGCCGAAGAAGACTATGCCATCAGAGAAATAATGACATGACTTGCACTTGACTTTATTTTCAGTGAGGGAGGGCTGTGCAGGTCACCAGTCTCACTTCTCCTCCAGAGCCATCTGAATCCAGTGACCAGATATTCATCAGGAAGATTGGAGATGACCAAGGATGAGACAATTGGGTTTAAGTGACTTGCCCAAGGTCACAAAGCTAGTGAGTGTCAAGTATCTGAGGTGAGATTTGAACTCAGGTCCTCCTGATTCCTGCACTGGTGCTCTATCCACTGCACCACCTAGCTTCCCCTTGTTAGGTGTACAATAAGCTTACAGAAAAAGATAATAATAATAATTCACATTTACTTAGTATCTTATGTTTTCCAGCATAATTTATTTCCAATAACCTTTGAAGATGTGAATTCAAGGGCTATTTTCTCTCTCTTTATAGATGATGAGGCCATTTTGGAGAGGTGAGATTATATGTCCAAGCATCACAAAATCAAGAGTTTGAACTAAGAGTTTAACCCAGGTGTATACTGATGGACAATCAACTAGTAGAAGTAATTGCCTACTTAAAACCAATAGATTTATTTTAATTTATTTTTACTTTCACTTTTTCTTTTTATTAATTAATTAATTTTTAGTTTTCAACATTCATTTCCACCAGATTTTGAGTTCCAAATTTTCTCCTCATCTCTCCCCTTCTCCTACCCCAAGATGGCATGCATTCTGATTACCCCTTCCCCCAGTCTGCCTTCCCTGCTATCACCACCCATCCCTTCTCGTATCCCTTCCCTTCTATTTTCCTGTAGGGCAAGATAGATTTATATACCACATTGCCAATATATCTTATTTTCCACTTGCACGTAAAAACAATTTTTAATTTTACTTTCTAAAGCTTTAAGTTCCACATTGTCTCCCTTCCTCCCTCCACACCCACCTGCATTTAGAAATAGGCAATTCTATACAGGTTATACATGTGCAGTCATGTAAAACATTTCTACAGTGGCCATGTTGTGAAAGAATAATTATATTTCCCTCTATCCCATTCTGCCACCCATTTTTTCCTATTCTCTCCTTTGACCCTATCCCTCCTCCAAAGTATTTGCTTCTTATTTCCTCTTCCCCAGTTTGTCCTCCCTTCTATCATCCACCCCTCTCTTTTCCCCTTCCTCTCTATTTTCCTGTAGGATAAGATAGATTTCCATACCCAAGTCAGTGTGTATGTTATTTGCTTCTCAAGCCAAATGCAATGAGAGTAAGGTCCATGATTTATTATAAATATATTAGTGGACACCATCCCCTTAATCGACTTTTTACTGCCTAAACCCACAGATGGTTTTGAATATTTGGCAGTACAGCTCAAGAAAAGACTTCATTGTCCAATACCTAACCTTTCCAGGTGATTTTCAGAATCTTCCTGAGACAATTTAAATAGAAAGTGTTTAATTTTATGACCTGGCATTGCTACATTGTTAATATTTCACATGCATACATCAATGAAGTAAGCACAATGGCTGTGTTCCTGTGCACAAGCTTTCCATCACGATGTTTTCAGTAATATTTTCAGAAACTTTCAAGAAGAATGAAAATGACATCAAAGTCAGTTACTGCATTGATGATAAATTATTTATATTGAAAAAGTTACAAGCCAAACTGAAGTGGATAGAGAATTGTTGGGTGACTTTCTGTTCACAAATAAATGTGCACTCAATACAGCCTTGGAGGCTGAAATGAAATAGATTATGGACAAATTCTCTGATGATTGTGCTAATTTTGTGCTGATAATTAACACCAAGAAACAGAGGTTCACCACCACCCAAGACCACAACAGTCACTTGTAGAACCATCAGTTACACCAAATGGAGACTTTGAATGTTGTGGATAAGTTCACTTACCTTGGTAGCATACTTTCAAAGGATCTACATATAAATGATGAGGGTGATGCATGCATTGCCAGAGCTAGCTCAGTGTTTGGAAGGCTCTAGAGGAAAGTGTGAGAAAAAGAGAGATAATAGATAATCTACCAAGCTAAAAGTATACAGAGCCATAGATGTTGGTTGTATACCTATGAAACCTGAGCAATCTAATAGAGCCTTGCCAGGAAACTGAAATATGTCTATTTGAACTGTCTTAGGAAGATTCTGAAAATCATCTGGCATGATATGATATTAGACACTGAGGTCTTTGCTAGAGGTGAACTGCCAAGCATTCAAACTCTACTGCAGAGAATTGAACTCCAATGGGCTAACCACATTGTTCAAATGCCAAAGACACATTTGCCTAAAACATTATTTTATGGAGAATTTACACCAAACAAGTGCTCGTGAAAAAATCAAATGAAGGATAACACGGACACTTTCAAAGTATCTCTGAAGAACTTTGTGATCAATTTTGAGACACGGGAAACACTGATGTAGGAATATCCAACATGGAGTGCCTACACCAAGAAGCCATTACACTCTGTGATCAAAGCAGATTTGCTGTTTCAAAAGATTTTGAGATGTATAAATTTAGAAACATCTCCATTCCAAATTCTTTAGTGACTATTTATGCCCAACACATAGTAGAACCTGATGAGCTCAGAATCAGCCACAATTGTATACACTACTCGTTGACCCCCACATAGTACATTAATTAGGTTCTCTTAGAGAAGGAAGGCAACCATCAAGACCAAATTTTTTACCCTCTATCAGCAGCATGATGAAAAGAAAAGTCATTTTTGCCCCTAAAATTTTTAGTTCCTCTACCAAGATTTTATAATTCTGTACTTTCAAAAGAAAGCATTTAATCTTTTATTGCTGTAAGAAAAAACAAAGTAGAGTTTTAGTTATATTAATACAAAAGAGAAAGGAATTTTAGTATGTTCATGTTTATTTACATGAAAGCACTTAAATATATTAGAAATAATAGCAAAATAAAATGGAGGGCAGGGATAACAATAAATAAATTAGTCATATATAATAAAAATGTAAATGTAAAACTCAAAAAGCTTTAGAATAAATATAACACTCACTAATGTGTTGATCAAAGTAAACATATTTAATGCAAAATAAAGTTATGTCTAAGTTGAAACTAAGAGGTTACTTTAAAATATATAATGCATCTACAAGCTCAAAAGTCAGGAGAGGCAACAATGGTACTCACAAAGAGGAATTCAAACCCTGAAATATTCAAAAGAGACAAGTGATAACATCACACAACAATGAAAAGAAGACTGAACAATAAATTTATTACAATTTTGAATTTACAAGCATCACACTTTGAGATATTTGAATTCATTAAAGCAAGCTGAACAGAAGATGGTTAAATAAGGAGGCACTCACCTGAACTCTTCACCAAATACCTCTAAATATCTTTTTTAAAGTGACTCTAAACACATTCTAGAGTAGCAAGACTCACAAAAAGATAGAGTGAAACAAATTTCCAACCCAAAACTGCCTGGAAAGTCAACAAGAAAGGTCTCTTGCATAAGAGTGAGAGAGGCCACAGTCCATCTTGGACTCAGTATACGCTGGTCCCCAGAAAACTTGGGGCAAGCCTCAGGGTGACTGAATCACTGGCAGCAGAGGTGGTTTCAGGCTTCTGAAGCCAGAGAATCCAAAAAAAATTTAGTAGGTCATCAGGAATGGGTGAGAGAGAAGCAGAGTCTAGCAAAGGTCACTCCAGCATAAACTTAGCCCCCCCAAACCAGGAACAGATCTTAGCAGTAACTAAATTAGCAGTGGTAGTGGAGGCTTTCAGAGCTCCCAGACCATAGATGGTAAGAGAGTCAAACAACTGTTCAGAAGGAGATTACAGGGGCTTCTTTGCTGGGACTGAGGCAGGACTCTATTGCTTTGCCCATACTTAGATCTGAGTTGCAGTCCTGGGTAACATGTCAGAGTGAGGAGAACTAACATAGCAGAAATTGTGGCAACAGTGGCGCGGGGGAACCATCTTCACAGTTCTGGGGCAGAAAATAGTGCTTATAGTCACTCACAGATCTGAGTACCGAATAGGAAAGGAGTAAACATGTCTTCTTGGATCATATTACCCTGGAAGAACTGAAAACTTAACAAGTTCTTAGAAATATCTTTGAAAAAAGTTGCACAAAACCCCTGAACTTTGGAACAGTTTGCCCTCCACTCTGGAGGTAGAGCCTTACCTTAACAAAGAATTAAAAAATGAAGTAATAGGCTAGGAAAATGAACAAACAATGGAAAAATAAAACTCTGATTATGTAAACTTACTGTAGTGACAATGGAGATCAAAACACACACTTAGAAGAAGACAATAAAGTCGAAGCTTCTCCATCCAAAGCCTCCCAGAAAAATATGAATTTGTCTCAGGTCCCCAAAGACCTCAAAAAGGATCTTAATTATCAAGTAAGAGAAGTAGAGGGGAAAAATGGGAAGAGAAAGGAGACTGATGCAAGAAATTCATGAAGAATGAATCAACAGCTTGATAAAGGAGACGAAAAATGCTGAAGAAAGCAACATCTTATAAACAAGACTAGGCCAAATGGGAAAAGAGGTCCAAAAAAAAAAAAACCAAAAATGAAGAGCAGAATGCTTTAAAAAGCAGAATTGGATAGTTGGGAAAGCAGATGCAAAAACTCACTGAGGAAAATAATTCCTTAAATATTAGAATGGAGTAAATGAGAAATCAAGCCATGAGAAATCAAGCAATCATTAAACAAAACCAAAAGAATAAGAGAATAGAAGACGATGTGAAATATCTCCTTCGAAAAACAACTTACCTGAAAAATAGATCTAAGGTAGATAGTTTAAAAATTATTAGACTATCTAAAAGTCACAATAAAGAAAATGATCCTAGGCAAAATCTTTCAAGAAACTATCAAGGAAAATTGCCCTGATATTCTAGAACCAGAGGGTAAAATAGAAATTAAAATAATCTACTGTGCAAGTCCTAAAAAAGGTCCCCAAATGAAATTTGCCTAGAATATTATAGCCAATTCCAGGATTCCTAGACTAAGGTGAAAATATCCCAAGCAGCCAGAAAGAAACAAATCAAATATGGTGGAGCCACAATCAGTATTACAGAAGATTTAGCTGCCTTTCTCTTAAAGTATCAGAGGGCTTGGAATATGATGGACAAAGGAGCTAGGATTAAAACCAAGACTCACATACCCCGCAAAGCTAAGTATAATCCATGAGGGGGAAAATGGACACCCAATGAGATAGAGAAATTTCAAGCATTCTTGAGAAAAGATCAGATTTAAACAGAAATTTCAGACTTTCAAATACAATATGCAAGAGAAGCATAAAAAAGTAAACAGGAAAAGAAAATCATAAGAGTCTCAATAAGATTAAACTGTTTACATGCTTACATGGAAAGATGATATTTGTAATTCATAAGACCTTTCTCAGTATTAGGGTAGTTAGAAGGAGTATATATAGACAGAGGCACAAGGGTGAGTTATATATGAAGGGATGATATCTAAAAGATAAAATTAAGTGAGAGATGAATGTACTGGGAGAAAGAGAAAGGGAGAAGTAGAATTGGGTAAATTATCTCACATAAAAGAGGTAAGAAAAAACTTTTACATGAGAGGGAAAGAGAGGAAAGATGCTAGGAGAGAGGGAGTGAACCTTACTCTCATCAGTATTGGCTCAGATGGAGAATAACACCCAAACTCAATTTGGTATAGAAGTCTGTTTTACCCCTCAGTAAAGTAGGAAGGGAAAAGGATAAGAGAAGGGGAAGGGGTGATAGAAAGAAGGACAGATTGGGGGAGGTGGTAGTCAGAAGCAAGGGACAGGGTGAGAGGAGAGAGAGAATAGAATAAATAGGAAAGGGAATAGGATGGAGGAAAATACAGTGAGCCTTTCACAATATGACTATTATGGAAGTGTTTTGCAGGACAACACCTATATAAATTGCTTGCCTTCACAATTAAGGGGGAAGGAAGGGAGAAAATTTGGAACACAATACTTTAAAAATGAATGTTAAAATTGTTTTTACATGTAGTTGGGGAAAAAATGCTAAATAAAAATTTCAAAGCTGGATGAAAGATGAAAAAGAGAAAGATTAACAGAAGTCCAAGTAGAAAGGCAATATAATAGCAGAACACTTCAACATTTTCTTCTCAGAATATGATAAGCAAATAAATGCAAGAATTAATACATAATCAGATATGAACTTTTTATTAAACATTTGAGAAGCAGAGTGCTGAATCTGGAATGAGGGGACCTGGATTTGATGCTCACTACCCATGAAAATTTTGTAAATTTACTTCCACTTTATCTGATTCTATTTTCCCATTTGTAAAATGAGGAAATGTGATTAGATTACTTACCACAAAGTTCCCCATTAGTCTTCAGTCTACTGTCACATATTTTAATACCTGGAACATGTTAAATTTCAGAAACAAATAAAACAAAGTCTTTTCACATATACTTAGAATATTCACACACACACACACACACACACACACACACACACACACACACACAAATTTATTACATACTTGGTCACAGAGAAATCTTGCCTAGATTCCAAAAGGTTGTAATTATATATGGAAAGTATGAAAATCATAACATTTATAATTAAACAAAAATAACACTAATGCAAGTTACAAATGTACATGGAAGCAAGAAAATTCACTAAACAATGATTATGGCAGAGAAAAATCTAAAAATAATAAACTAAAATACACTAATATTTAGTCCTTCAGACTAGCTCTCTATGATTTTTTTAAATTTATTTATTTATTTAACTTTTGACATTCATTTTCACAAAATTTTGGGTACCAAATTTTCTCCCAATTTATCCCCTCCCCCACCCCAATACACCAAGCATTCTAATTTTCCCTATCACCAATCTGCCCTCTCTTCTATCATTCCTCCCTTCTCTTGTCCCCATCTTCTCTTTTGTCCTGTAGGGTCAGATGACTTTCTATTCCCCATTAACTGTATTTCTTATTTCCTAGTAGCAAGAACAATACTCAACAGTTGTTCCTAAAACTTTGAATTCCAAATTCTCCCCATCCCTCCCTCCCCACCCATTCCCTTTGGGAAGGCAGGCAATTCAATATAGGCCATATCTGTGTAGTTTTGCAAATGACTTCCATAACAGTCGTGTTGTGTAAGACTAACTGTATTTCCCTCCACCCTATTCTGTCCCCCATTGTTTCTATTCCGTCTTTTGATCCTGTCCCTCCCCGAAAGTGTTGACCTCAAATTGCTCCATCCTCCCACTGCCCTCCCTTCCATCATCCCCTCCACCCTGCTTATCTCCTTCTCCCCCACTTTCCTATATTGTAAGATATGTTTTCATACCAAAATGAGTATGCATTTTACTCCTTCCTTTAGTCGAATGTGATGAGGGTAAACTTCACGTTTTTTTCTCAGCTCTTCTCTTTTTCCTCCACTAAAAAGTTTCCTGCTTGCCTCTTGAATGAGATATAATTAACCCCATTCCATTTCACCCTTTCTCCTCCCAATACATTTCGCTCTCGCCATTTATCTTAATTTCTTTTAAGATACGGTCCCATCCTATTCAATTCACTCTGTGCTCTCTGTCTCTGTGTGTGCATGCTTGTGTGTATGTGTATGTGCGTGCACACATGTACATGTGTGTGTGCATGTGTGTGTGTACATCTGTGTGTGGTCCCACCAACTACCCAGATACTGAAACGTTTTAAGAGTTAGAAATATTGTCTTTCCATGTTGGAATGTAAACAGTTCACCTTTGGTAAGTCCCTTATGACTTCCCTTTGCTATTTACTATTTCATGGTTCTTCTCATTCTTGTGTTTGAAAGTCAAATTTTCTTTTCAGCTCTGGTCTTTTCATCAAGAATGCTTGGAAGTCCTCTGTTTCATTGAAAGACCATATTTTCCCCTGAAGTATTATACTCAGTTTAGCTGGGTAGGTGATTCTTGGTTTGAGTCTTAGTTCCTTTGACTTCTGGAATATCCTATTCCACACCCTTCAACCCCTTAATGTAGAAGCTGCCAGATCTTGTGTTATCCTGATTTTATTTCCACAATACTGGAATTGTTTCTTTCTAGCTGCTTGCAATATTTTCCCTTTGACCTGGGAACTCTGGAATTTGGCCACAATGTTCCTAGGAGTTTCTCTTTTTGGATCTCTTTCAGGCGGTGATCGGTGGATTCCTTCAATACTTATTTTGCCCTCTGGTTCTAGAATGTCAGGGCAGTTTTCCTTGATAATTTCATGAAAGATGATGTCTAGGCTCTTTTTTGAGCTTGGATTTCAGGTAGTCCCATAATTTTTAAATTGTCTCTCCTGGATCTATTTTTCAGGTCAGTTGTTTTTCCCATGAGATATTTCACATTCTCTTCCATTTTTTCTTTCTTTTGGTTTTGTTTTATGATTTCTTGGTTTCTCAGAAAGTCATTATACTCCATCTGTTCCATTCTAATCTTGAGAGAACTATTTTCTTTAGTGAGCTTTTGAACCTCTTTTTCCATTTGGCTAATTCTGCTTTTGAAAGCATTCTTCTCCTCATTGGCTTTTTGAATCTCTTTTGCCAATTGAGTTAGCCTATTTTTCAAGGTGTTATTTTCTTCAGCATTTTTTTGGGTCTCCTTTACCAAGGTATTGACCCGTTTTTCATGCTTTTCTTGCATCTTTCTCATTTCTCTTCCCAGTTTTTCCTCCACCTGTCTAACTTGATTTTCAAAAACCTTTTTGAGCTCTTCCATGGCCTGAGCCCACCGGACATCCACCTTGGATGTCTGGGATAGAGAGGCCCCAACCTCCACGTCCTTATCCGATGGCAGGCATTGTACTTTTTCATCAGAAATGAAGGAGGGAAATAACATCTCTTCCCCATTAAAGTAGCTCTGTATGGTCTTATTTTGCTTCCTTTTTCTGGGCATTTTCCCAGCCAGTTACCTGACTTCTGAGATTCCTCTCCACCCCTGCCTAGTTCTGCCCAGCTAGTGCTTGAGGTCTGAGATTCAAATGCTGCTTCCCAGTCTCAGGGCTATCCGTGGCGGGAGCAGCTGCTATTCAATGTGAGCTTAAGTTCTGGTGCTCGGGTGGGGGCAGGGCCGCCTCCCAGGCTCAGTTCCCTCAGGGGGTTTATGCAGAGACCTGAACTTCTGCCTGCTGCTTTGGGAGTTCCGGGCCACCGCAGCTGCCTCTGCCATTCCCTCTGCCGCTGCCTCACGAGCAGGCCCAAGTCATGGAGACACCCCACTCCCCTCTCGGCCAGCCCCGACATGTCTCTCACTGACCTGGAGCACTTGTGGGTGGTGGAATCTTCGCGGCCGCCGGAAATTCCATCCCTGAAGCCTGCTCGGATCCGCTCCTCTGGGCCCGCAGTCAGGGCAGCGCTGGGGTTGGCTCCGCTTTCCGGGGCACGATGGATTCCTGGGGACCACTCTCCAGGGCTCTCTGGAACAGAAATCTCTTCCACTGTGTTTCTTTGCACCTTGCAGTGATCCAGAATTTGTCGGGAGTTCTTCTTACAGGAAATTTATGGGCTGTGGATTCGGAGGTAGCATACATGAGTCTTTCTACTCCTCCATCTTCCTAGCTCTCTATGATAAAGTAACAAGAATTGTTATGTAACTTGGGCCTTGTACTTTCCCTCCCAATTCACACTTTGCACTGGTTTACTAGTTCCCCAAAACTCAATTGCTGCAACTGCCTTCAGGGATCTGCAGCTAACCTTGAGGAAATTAGAGTGGCTTTTTAATAAGCCCTAATGCTTCTAATTAATCAATCAGACTTACTTAGTTTTTAGGAAGAGATATTTTCTAAGGTGTTAGAGTAAGAATAGTTGGTACAAAATATGTCACCTCATTGACTGTGGCACTGTCTCCCCCAGTACATATAGATTATGGGAAATTGCTAAGTGTAAAATCAAGGGAAACTGAACTCAAAGTCAGAGTACATGCGGTCAAGTGTAGTCACAGCTCCTGATTATTGGAAAGATTTTTCACTCCTTTGTGGGGCACTTATGAAGTATTCTGAATGCACAGAGCAGCATTTTGTATAGTCTTATTGCTGACCTTTGAAATTACCTTCCTGCAGTGTGCTTAATTTGTTCTTGTCTGTTAATGCAAACACTGCTTCTGGTCACTGATGTTCTGGGATATTTTTTGGATATTTTTAGGGAAATACTAAAACAATCCCATTCTTTTTCTAGCCAAGGAGAAGACAAGAAGATGGGAGGCCTGGGACAAGACTGAAGCTTAAGTTGGGCCTGAAGTTCTTCTCTTCTTCCTTCCCAAAGTGATTCCTTAATTTTGACCATGAAGCTGGTCAACATTTGTGTTGGCTTTAAAGAATAGAAAGAAGGAAAAGCTGAGAGATATGTGGAAGTAAAAAGACTGAATTCTTCTGCAAATTCTTCTCCTTCCCAACCATTAATTACCTTCCTACTGTTACAATTTTACATAAAGTTGTTCATACTAATTATTTTTGTATTATATTTACTCTTTAACTGCGGTCCCTCCCTTGGGTTTTATCTCTATATAACCCACGTAGGTATCTAAATCACTGAAGTTTTCTTCTTCCTCCAGTCTTCACATAGCTCTTTAGCTCAAATACCTTCCTTATTGCCAACAGATTGAAGTTCATACCCTTAAATCTGGCCGTAAAACTCCCGATGACTTGGATAAAGCTGTACATATGTTCCATAAGCTTAATATCATCGTGGAATGAAGTATTGCTTACTTAAATATAAATAACTGGAAAGATTGGATGACAGAATAATGACATGTGAGTATTGAATACTGGAGGAGCAGTCAAATCCTGACTCATATTGCTGATTAAAAACACCCTAATATGTGAAACTCAAATGTGCATGTGGGCACACACACATATAATGAAAAGAACAAGTGAATATTAACTATGAAGTGCAGTAGGCATAGTATTATGTTCCTTCAGTTCCTTTAATGTTTTTTAAAGATGGTCTTGTTTCCCACTACTTCTCTTCCCCTCACCAATGATCCCTTCTTCTCATTGGATTTTCCCCTTCTTCTTCTTCCTTTTAGCTAGTCTTGTTTCTTAGTTTTTTGAATTTCATAGTTTGTGCCCCTTCCCAAAAAGGATTACTCTCACTCTGTTCATTATCCACCTTCCCCTTCAGTTTAATATAGACCTTCATTCTCTCATTCGTGATCCCATAATTATCTGGTCTCTCTCTTTTCTCCATATTCTTCATACAGTGAGAGCTTGCAAAGCACCCATTCTAGAATCTCCCCTCTAGGTGTTCTCTTCCTTTGCTTCGTTGGGATTGTCCATGAGTTTCCCTTTTCCACTGTACCTCACTTCTTGAACAATGCCAATTATTGCATGCTCCAAAGAGGACATTGCCCCATGAGAGGACCCTTCCTCCATCACATCCCTGATTGTGCAGTCAAACACTCATCTATATTCTCTCTTGTTGACTTTTTTTTTTGCCACATTTACCTGGAAATCTTCTTGTGTTGATGTTCTCTCACTCCTCCAAGTCCCAGTTTTCCTCAAGGGTTCTGATTCTCCTCGTCTTAGTGGAAGTAGACTTTTGAAGCACCAAATGGCCCAGGCCACACTCGGTTTAAGGTCCTCATCTCCCTTTATTCATAGGATCATTCATCAGTGGAAACTATCCCCCATGCTTTCCAATTAAGGCTTACTCCCCACACACACATAAGTTTCAGTCTTTTCCTCCTTTTCCTCAACACTCCCCAGTAGACTTTTCTCTTTCTAAGAACAAAGATCTCCTTTCCTTCATTGCTAACCCCTGATTTGACCCCAGTATATGAGTCTATCCCCTTGTTCCTCACTCCTTCCTGTACTTTCTCATGTTGTAATGTGGTCCCAGAAAAGAAGTCTTCTTCTGTAGGCAGTATTTCTACAGGTTCTGTCCTTAATGTCCCTGCCCATCTCTTCATTATTACATGAATAAGATTTCTGCCTTCACCCCATCTACTTGTGGACATTTAGAAAAAAAATTCTCACTAGTCTCTTTCTGTAGTCACTCTGTTGTTGTTGCTGTCTACATTTATCAATTCCTGCTGCCTTTCTGTTGTTTGGGGCATTCAAGAGACAAAACCTCTTTAGTTCAAGTTTCTTTCCAAAAATCTCTTAACCTTTTCTTTGTTATTGTTTAAGCTCATATTTGCAGTGAAATTCAGCTCGAGCTACATCCTAAGTTCCCCTGATTTTTCGCAAACATTGTTCCATTCCCTCCTCCTTTCTCTGGTTACTGTAGAATAGTTTGGTCTTATTTGAATGTCCTTTTCTTCCCTTTTTTCTTTTTTGATATTTTTACTGATAGCCTGCAGAGATTGTTTCTGAATTGCATTGCTAAATTTAACCACCATGAGTGTTGGAGTCTGTAGCATTAGGGTTTCTTCAGAAGGCTCTCTGGGAATTCTGTCAATTGCAATTTTATTTTATATGTTTAGAAATTCTGAGCAGTTTTTTTTTTCCATTATTCCTTTCATTATGATGTTAAGGATTTTTGTCTTCTCAGGTTCTTCGGTGAGGCCTCTAATCCTTAGATTGTCTCTATGCCACCTGTTTTTGAGTTCAATACATTTTATTTGCTCAATGATCACATTTTATTTTTAATTTTTTTTAAGTTTACTTTTGTTCTTGTGTATTTACATTCTCAATCCATTGTTCGCTCTTTTGTTTCTTTGGATTCTTGACATTGCATATTTAAGTTTTTCTATATTGTTTATCATTTTTTGTCCTTTGTAACATAGATTCTGCTCTCAAAATTCTCATGTATATTTTAAATCTCTCAGGTTTAGCTGAGTTCTCTGTCTCATCAAGTATTAGATTATTTTTGATTTATAATACAGTTTTTATTCACAGATATATGAACCCATTTACTAGACTTGGAAATCATATTTCTTCCTGTTACTATTTTTCCTATTGATTTTTTTTGTTTATTTTTAAGGTCTTTGAATTTTCTACTTCCTGAAATCTTTGGTGCTTTCAGTCTCCTTGACCTCCTTATTTTCCTTAACACTCAATTCCTGACTCCCTCCCCTCTAACTCTTGTTTTCTTGGGGGCTGAATCTCAAAGCATACCTGCATTTTCCTACACTGAACTCAGCCTAGGTCTGCTCCTCAAATGACCTTTGAGTGGTAAGAACTGGCCCCAGTTGGATGCTGTGCTCTTTCCCTCATGCTTAGTAAAGTTCTGTAAAGCACCCCTAACATGCACAGCATCCTGTCCTAGTGTCCTTTCACATTCCTTATTCCTCAGCTCTCTAATCTGGGAACAGCAGTTCAGAACCTGTTTTCCCAACTATTGACAGTTCAGAGATTTGCACCTCTAATGCTTCTGGGTTTTGATCACTGAGTAGGTTTTAACTTTTGAAAGGCTCTGCCCAATCTAACTCTTGAAGCCCAGAAAAATTTCTGCAGGCTGGAGCAGGGTTCTTCATGGAACTAGAAGTGAGGAGGGGGGATTATAGTGTAAGTGTGATTTTAATTTAAACCTTTGCTTTGCCATGCATCGTGCTAGTCAAACTTTGCTTCTGGTAGCATGAGAGATAGACTAGGGGTCTTGAGTGAACTCAGTCAGTGAATGTAAGTTCCTATATTTTTGCTTTGATATTTTTAACATTCTTTTGGATTCTGGATTGCTAAACTTTCTGTATCTTTTATACATAATTTTGATTTTGAAAGGGTTTGGGAGGCCTTAAGGATCAGAGAAAATGCCTAGTCCTCTAGTCTTAAACTCCCAATATATTTTTCCTATTCAGTTTGACTATAGTAAGAATTCACTCAATTAATATGCCAATTGCATTGTATTTGGGTGAATTCAAAAGCAAAAAAGTACCATTTTCAAAAGTGAAGCTGAAGACATAGAGCTAGACTGATCTTTATTAAGGGAAGAATTGCCCAAAGTTTTTAATTCTACCTCAGCATTATATTATAGATCTTTTCCCTTCCCCCACCACATATTTACAAGTGTATCTAGAAGCTTATTTTGGTAAGCATTGTTTGATCCAGATATAATGTTGAGAAGTGAAACCAACAAGGTATCTCAATATCTTGATGCTCCTATGGAAGTTTCCATTCTGAACTTCTACCTGATTGCCTGTCTAGCTCAAGACCAGTATTTACTCAGTGAATTTCTGGTACTAGTGTGTGTGTGTGTGTGTGTGTGTGTGTGTGTGTGTGTGTGTGAGAGAGAGAGAGAGAGAGAGAGAGAGAGAGAGAGAGAGAGAGAGAGAGAGAGTCCAGCAAATGCAGGCTAGCTAGAATACAAGATGAGAGAAGTTCCCCAGTATGAAGATGGTATAAAGTACTATACCCTTTGAAAATCATGCTGGACCATTATGTCAACATGGCTTATTGCCATTCTAAGTCCGCCAATTTATTAATTAAATCTATGCGTTCAGTGGTTTCATGACTCTAGTGAGGAGGTGACTCTAAATAATGTCCTTAAAAAACTACATGCTGACTTCTTTCTCCTTGAAATATAAGATAATGCTCAAGTACATCTACAGGACCAACAATGCATTTCATTAGCTTCCTCTAAAGTAGCCCTTGACCTGCCTGAACATCCTCAGGATGGCTTATCTCAGTTTGTTATTTGCCAGAAACACAATCAATGAGTGGCCTGAGGGATATAGGTATGCCATAATGAGACTGAGCAGTAAAGTGACATTTTTTCTGGCATTGAAATGTTCAATTAGCTAATGAAGAAGTACAGGAGAATGGGGTGGGGGAAAAGGATGAAGAAGGAGGACATGACTTTCAAGGTTTGTCAGACCTTTCAAGGTCTCTAGATCCTGTGGCATCGAATTCTATCTGTTGAGTGTGCCAACAAAGGGATAGAATGAGGAAGGAGAATACGACCATACATAGGGTAAAGAGGAGAAGACTCATCAGGTTAAAAGAAATCAGGAAGGTAAATGACAGACTTTTAATCCCCGAGTTTTCCTGGGATATATTTTTCTTAATTCCAGTAATTATCTGACTGTTACAGATAGCATTAAATTTTTGCAGCAATAGAAATAAAGTAGGCAAGTTGGTGAGTAAATGTCTCTCTTGCAAAATAAAGACCACCCAGCTGATTTTTCACTTTAGTCATAAGAATATAGAGTGGGAGAAGTTGGCAATTTTGAGGAAGTAGAAGATGTTGAGGTAAAAAGCAATCCAAACATTTGAGAAATAGACCGACATCAAGAAGAAATCAGTTATGTTCATTTTACATGTCTTTAAATTATGTGAAAATGATACTTGTTGAGAAATCATCTAATGTTGTTAGATACAACAGAAAGAATCTGGAGATCACCAAGGTGTACAGGATGAGGTCCCCTTGTTGACAGTTCCTTATGCTTCACCCAGTCATTAAAGTTCACTGCTGCCAAGAAACCATTCCCAAGAAGCCCCATTAGGAACTCACTAGCTATCAGTATTAACAAGATTTTCTCAGTGACACCTACAATGTTGGTAAAGAATCTCTCTCTCTCCCTCTCTCTCTCTCTCTCTCTCTCTCTCTCTCTCTCTCTCTCTCTCTCTCTCTCTCTCTCTCTCTCTCTCTCTCCCTCTCTCTTTCTCTCTCTCTCTCTCTCTCTCTCTCTCTCTCTCTCTCTCTCTCTCTCTCTCTCTCTCTCTCTCTCTCTCATTAACAATGAAATAACTTTATGGTGGTTTCTGTGTTGGAACAAAAATAACATCCAGCTCTATTTGGACATCATCATTAGAATCACACTAATTACTTCCCCATCTGTTAAATCCTGTTCAATTTCATTCAACTCTGGCACTATTTGTCTTTAGCATTGGTATTTCCTTTTATGTGATGATCTGGAAAAGGTGGAAGGAACATTTGCTGAGATGCAAATGACAGATGGCTTGTCCTTTTCTCTTTCTGCTAAGGTAAATTTGTATCCAAACACGGTGTGTGTGTGTGTGTGTGTGTGTGTGTGTGTGTGTGTGTGTGATGAACCTCATCTACCAATCTAAAGCATGAGGAAAGATTTAATCATGGAATCACTTTCGTCATTGTCATCGTCATCTCTAACATTATTGACAGTGCCACTAAGCCTGATTTACTACAGACCAGGCCCAAGTTTTTTTCTTCTTCATAAATTACTTTGAGGTTTGCATGTTAACAGCAATGTCCTTCTGTAAACAACTAATAAATTAGGTAATTGAATGTTAAAAAATACCTTTATTTTTTTATTAACTAGGTTTATTATTTAAAATAGATACAGAACACTAAAGTACAATTCACTGCATCCAAGGAATATTAATAATAAGAAGAAAATATCAGAAGATGAATTAAATGTATTACCTTTTGTTAACAAATGTGAATGATCTGAATTCTTCCATTAAAAGAAAAAGATATTATTCCAATTTTCCCATGTCTTCTCCAAAATTTATCATTTCGCTTTTTTTTTGTCATAGTAGGCAATCTGATAGGTGTGGTGTATTATCTCAGAGTTGTTTTAATTTGCATTTTTCTAATCAATAAAAATTTGGGACATTTTTTCATACGACTATAGAGAGCTCTAATTTCTTCATCTGAAAATTGTCTGTTTATATCCTTTGACCATTTATCAATTGAGGAGTGACTTGTATGCTTATAAATTTGACAGTTAATTTTAGAAATTTTGACTGTCTATTTTAGAAATGATGCCTTTATCAGATAAATGATTCCCAGTAAAAAGGATTCCCAGATTTCTGCTTCCTTTCTGATCAGGGTTGTATTGGCTTTGTTTGTGCAAAAAAGAAAGATTTTAATATAATTAAAATTGTCCATTTTTCACTTCATAAAGTTCTCTATCTCATGTTTCTTCACAAATTCTTCCCTTCTGCACAGATCTAAGAGGTAAAACTATTCCCTGTTCTAATTTAATTATGGTTTTACCTTTATGTCTAAATCGTGTATTCATTTTTACCTTATCTTGGTATATGGTTTAAAATGTTTGTCTATGCCTATTTCCTGCCAAACTGCTTTCCAGTTTTCCCCGAGTTTTTGTTTTTGTTTTTTTTTTTTTTTGGTTTTTTGGTCAAATATTGAGTTCTAATTCCAGAAGCTGGAATCTCTGAGTTTATCAAACAGTAGATTACTATCGTCATTGACTACTGTGCACCGTGTACCCAACTTCTTCAACCAATGAAAACTCTATTTTTTTTAAGCCAGTACCAGATAGTTTTGGTGATCACTGTTTTATAATGCAGCATGAGACCTGGTATGACAAGGTGACGTTCCCTTGCATTTCTTTTCATTAATTGCCTTAATTCTCTGAACTTTTCTTTTCAAGATGAATTGTGTTACTATTTTCTCTAGCTCTGTAAAATAATATTTTGGTAGTGTGATTGATATAGCACTGAATAAGTAAATTAATTTAGGTAGAATTGTCTTTTTATTCATTAGTTTGACCTACCCATGAGCAATTGACGTTTTCCAGTTATTTAGATCTGGCTTTGCTTGTGTGAATATTGTTTTGCAATTGTGTTTATATAGTTTCTGGGTTTGTCTTGGCAGGTAGACTCTCAAATACTTTATATTGTCTACAGTAACTTGAAATGGAATTTCTCTTTCTATCTCTTGCTGTTGGAATTTGTTAGTAATATATAGAAATGCCAGTGATTTATGTGGATTTATTTAATATCCTGTAACTTTGCAAAAGGTATAAATTATTTCAAGTAGTTTTTTAGTTGATTCTCTAGGATTCTATAAGTATAGCATTCGGAATTGACCAGCTATCAGAACCAACAAGATTTTATCACTAACTCTTATCATGTTGGTAGAGAAGAGAAGTACATACATACACACACACACATACACATAAGCATGTGGATGCGTACATGTATGAATGTTTACATATGAAAACTTAGTGAAATCACGTTCCCCCTTCTCTTCATTGTGATTTCACTCTTGGAACAAAAAAAGTGCCCAGCCTTGCTTGGGGAATCTTCTTTACAATCACACTAATTCCTTCCTAGTAATCCAGTTAAACACTATTCAAGTCTGTTCAACCCTAGCAGTATTTGTCTTTGGCATTTGTATTTTCTTTTTTTTTTTTTTTGCAATGATCTAGAAAAGGTGGAAAGAACATTTGCTAAGATGCAAATGCAAAATGGTTTGTCTTTCAATGCATTTCTCTTTCTGCTCAGAAAAATTTGTATCCAAATACCTTATCTGTGTCTGGTGAACCTCACCAACAATCTAAGACATGAGGAAAGACTTAATTGTGGAAATAAAGTTTCATCACTTTCATCGTTGTTGATATCATCACCGAAATCCTTGGCAATGCCACTAACCCTCATTTACTATAAAATAGGCCCAAGTTGGCTCATTTTAGCAAATCAATTTTAGCTTTCCATATTAACAGTGAGTTGACTTTCTGTAGACAGCCAATAATTTGGGCAATTTAATTTTTAAAAAAGAAGTACCTTTCTTCTCTTTAACAAACCAGGTTTAATATTTAAAGCAGATATGGAATACTAAATAAGAGTTCATTCCATCCAGGCAATATTAATATTAAGAAGAAAATATCAGAAGAGAAGTTAAATGTATTGCCCTTTATAATAGATGTAAATGGTTTGGATTCTTCCATTAAAAGAAAAGAACTTATAGAATAAATCAAGGATTAAACCTAACCAGTATGTTATTTAAAGAAAACACTTTTAATTACAAAAAAAGATTAATCAAGAATGAACTTAAGAAATTGGACTAAAATTTATCATGCAACAGCAAATTTAAAAAAAAAAACGAAAAGAGTAGGAGTTGTTACTTCTCATAAAGTGGAATTTAAAATAATAAATTTTGAAAAAGACTTATGAGGAAGATGGCGGAGTAGAAGGACGCACGTTTATGAGCTCCGAAACCACAGCCCATGGAATTAATGTAAAAAGAGACCCCCATAAATTCTGGACCACTGAAAGGTGTACAGAAACGGAGTGGATGAGATTTCCATTCCAGAGAGCCCTGGAGAGCCATCCCCAGGGTCCGTTGCGCCCCAGAAAGCAGACCTCATGCCAGCGCTGCCTTGGCGGCGGCCCCAGAGAAGCTGACCTGAGCAGGCTTCAGGGACAGAAGCTCCGGCAGCCGGGAAAGTCCCTCTGCCCACAGAAGCTACAGGTCAGTGAGAGAGACGGCTGGCTGGCTGAGGGGAGTGGGGTGTCTCCGTGACTCGGGCCCCCGAGGGAGGAAGCAGAGGTGGCAGAGACGGGGGCAGGAAGCGGCAGAGGCGGAAGCAGAGGCATGGGCGGCAGCAGAGGCCTCAGCGGCATGGCCGCGGCCCGGACTGCCCAAGCAGCAGGCAGGATCTTTATTACTGAAAGTCTCTGCATAAACAACCTGAGGAAGCTGAGCCTGGGAGACAGCCCTACCCCACCCCACTCTATTACTGAAGGCCTCTGCATAAAAACCCTGAGGGAACTGAGCCTGGGAGGCGGCACCCCCACCCACTCTGTTCCTGAAAGTCTCTGCATAAAGCCCCTGAGGGAGCTGAGCCTGGGAGGCGGCCCTGCCCCCACCCCAGCACCACAACTAAAGCTCACATTGATTAGTGGGCGGCGCAGAAAGCACATTTGAATCTCAGACCCCAAGCACTAGCTGGGCGGATCTAGGTGGGGTTGGACAAGAATCTCAGAAGTCAAGTAACTGACTGGGAAAATGCCTAGAAAAGGGAAGAAAAATAAGACTATAGAGAGTTTTTTCCAACAAATGCAGATGATCCCAACATTCGGGATCTGATGACGAGGAGGTATTCTTGCCATCAGGGAAAGATGTGGAGGGCGAGGCCTCAGTACCCCAGACACCCCAGGGGGATGTCAGGTGGGCTCAGGCCTTGGAAGAGCTCAAAAAGGATTTTGAAAAGCAAGTTAGACAGGTAGAGGAAAAACTGGGAAGAGAAATGAGAGAGATGCAAGAAAAGTATGAAAACCGGGTCAATAACTTGGTTAAGGAGACCCAAAAAAATGCTGAAGAAAATAACACCTTGAAGAATAGGCTCACTAAGTTGGCAAAAGAGGTTCAAAAAGCCAATGACGAGAAGAATGCTTTCAAAAGCACAATTAGCCAAATGGAAAAAGAGGTTCAAAAGCTCACTGAATTTAATAGTTCTCTCAAAATTAGAATGGAATAGATGGAGTCTAATGACTTTACGAGAAACCAAGAAATCACCAAACAAAACCAAAAGAATGAAAAAATGGAAGAGAATGTGAAATATCTCATGGGAAAAACAACTGACCTGGAAAATAGATCCAGGAGAGACAATTTAAAAATTATGGGTCTACCTGAAACTCATGATCAAAAAAAGAGCCTAGACATCATCTTCCATGAAATTATCAAGGAAAACTGCCCTGACATTCTACAACCAGAGGGCAAAATAAGTATTGAAAGAATCCATCGATCACCACCTGAAAGAGATCCAAAAAGAGAAACTCCTAGGAACATTGTGGCCAAATTCCAGAACTCCCAGCTCAAGGAGAAAATCTTGCAAGCAGCTAGAAAGAAACAATTCCAGTACTGTGGAAATACAATCAGGATAACTCAAGATCTAGCAGCTTCTACATTAAGGGATTGAAGGGCGTGGAATAGGATATTCCAGAAGTCAAAGGAACTAGGACTCAAACCAAGAATCACCTACCCAGCTAAACTAAGTATAATACTTCAGGGGAAAATATGGTCTTTCAATGAAACAGAGGACTTTCAATCATTCTTGATGAAAAGACTAGAGCTGAAAAGAAAATTTGACTTTCAAACACAAGAATGAGAAGAAGCATGAAAAAGTAAACAGCAAAGAGAAGTCTTAAGGGACTTACCAGAAGTGAACTGTTTACATTCCTACATGGAAAGACAATATTTGTAACTCTTAAAACTTTTCAGTATCTGGGTAGTTGGTGGGACCATACAAATACATGTACACGCATGCATGCAAACACACATACACACATGCACACACAGAGAGAGACAGAGAGCACAGAGTGAATTGAATAGGATGGGATCATATCTTAAAAGAAATTAAGGTAAATGGTGAGAGAGAAATGTAATGGAAGGAAAGAGGGTGAAAAGGAATGGGGTAATTATATGTCATTTAAGAGGCAAGTAGGAGACTTTTTAGTGGAGGGGAAAAGAGGAGAGCTGAGAAAAAAAAAACAATTAGTGTACCCTCATCACATTTGACTAAAGGATGGAATAAAATGCACACTCATTTTGGTATGAAAACCTATCTTACAGTATAGGAAAGTGGGGGAGAAGGAGATAAGGAAGGGGGGATGATGAAAGGGAGGGCAAAGGGAGGAGGGAGCAATTTGAAGTCAACACTTGGGGAGGGACAGGATCAAAAGACAGAAGAGAAACAATGAGGGGCAGGGTAGGATGGAGGGTAATTCAGTTAGTCTTACACAACACGACTATCAGGGAAGTCATTTGCAAAATTACACAGATATGGCCTATATTGAATTGCCTGCTTTCCCAAAGGGAATGGGTGGGGAGGGAAGGATGGGGAGAATTTGGAACTTAAAGTTTTAGGAACAACTGTTTAGTATTGCTGTTGCTACTAGGAAAGAAGACATACAGTTAATGAGGAATAGAAAGTCATCTGGCCCTACAGGAGAAAAGAGAAGATGGAGACAAGAGAAGGGAGGGAGGACAGAAGAGAGGGCAGATTGGAGCTAGGGAAAATTAGATTGCTTGGGGTATTGGGGTGGGGAGAGGGGAGAGAAGGGGAGAAAATTTGGAACCCAAAATTTTGTGAAAATGAATATAAAAAGTTAAATAAATAAATAAAAGAAAAAGACTTATGAGAACATCACATTATTGGAAAAAGAATGAATAAAAATGTGCAATAATTCTCAACTTATGGACAGCAAAAATACCTGAAAGACTTCAACAATTCAGTAGCAGAATGCAATGCATTAAATTAAATGTTATTAGTAATCAATAAAAGATCAAATTGATTTGAGTTGGCATTAGATGCATGAAAATAACTAAATCGGAGAAATAGGGTATGTATATTCTTTTCCAAATCCTTCTCGAATGTTTTTTTTAATCAACTTGACATCTATTCTGTTGTACTAGGTAATAAAAATGTCTTTCAATATTTTAAAGAGACAAAATTATATATGGTGTATTTGTAAAACACGATATTTAGAATTAAATGACAATATCTTGATGAAACTACAGAGATATGGAAAAACTAAATCAACAACGATTATGTGAAAGTTATCTCTTTAATAATAACAAAATATTTTAATGACAAGTCTATTATTTTCATCCAAATCATCCTACTTCTCTGTAAAATCAGGGAGAAAATCAGTGACTTTCAATTCCATGAAAACTTTGAAGATTTTCTTCCCTTTAATATGGAAACAGTACTTTAGGCTAAAGATGAGGTGTGGAGTTGTTAGCTTTTTCATAAAAGGAAAAAAAAATTATTTGAATTTTGTCCATAGAGAAGTGAAGACATGACTGGTGAGCAGCTGGGGTAGATGCCAGATGGACAAGTAAATCAAGAACTTGGGAGGACAGTTGCATTAGTATATGGCACTGACCTAGGTGCTAGGGATTGAGACTGAAACAAAACCACAGTCTGTGACCCTGAGAAGATTCCACTCTACTATGTTTTATGCCATCTATACAAGTCTATATAATTCAAGGTTAGTAGCAAAGTGTTCTAGCAGTTTTGAAGAGAAGCATAACACTGCTAGCTTGGGGTATAGGGATATCAGGGAAGGCTCTAAAGAAATGGAACATGAGATGAATCTTACAGGGCAATAGGGACTCAGAGAGAAATTAAGATAGAGTTCATTCCAGGCATGCTGGAGGCAATGCGGAAATCAAGAGATGGGATGCCAGACTGAGAAATCAGTTAGGAGTTAATACTGGATGTTATATAGCTTTTGTGAACAGGAGTAATATGAAGTTGGTCTAAAAAAAGTAAGACAAAGACAATTGGGATATCTTTTAAATATTAAGCTAAGGGCTTGATGCTTTTTTTTTTCTGTTGACAGTAGGGAGCTACCAAGAGATTTGAAGGTAAGAACAGTAACTATACACAGAAGCAAATGAGAGAGAGAGAGAGAGAGAGAGAGAGAGAGAGAGAGAGAGAGAGAGAGAGAGAGAGAGAGGAGGGAGAGAGAGAGAGATGAGAGAGAGAGGAAGGGAGAGAGAGGAAGGGAGAGAGGGAGAGCGAGAGAGAAACTGAAGGTTTGAGAGGTTAAGTGAGAAATAGTGAATAATCAGGTCAGATCAGAAGAGATCCTAGAAATGTTATCTTGGCAACTAAATTAAAGAAATATTGGAGAGGGAAAGAGACTAGAAATATGAAAACCAATTAGGATACTATTACCATATCCCAAGGGGGTGTTGTTAAGTACCTGAACTAGGCTACTGATATTGGGAAAGGAGAGAAAGAAGGATGAGAAGGAAGTTATTAGAGAAAGAACATATAAGGACCCCGTTCAAGTTGCTTGTTGTCTCTTCTCCTTTCCCACTGCTATAGCCCTAGCGCACATTTCTTTTATCTTTAGCATCAAAAGTTCGTGTTCAGTTTGTGCCCCTCCCTCTTGTCTCTCCTTCCTTCACAAATTGTCCTGACCTATGTCTTGCCACTGGACTTTGAGAACTCTAGAGGAGAGAGTGAGGCTGATGATTTTGCACAGCCCTAACTCATTTAAATCCAATTCACTTGAAGTCAGGACATCTCCCTCCTGATGTCATTGGTCCTCTTTCTGAAGAAAGATGAAGAACAACAACACAACCATGATAGCCAAGTTATATTCCTCTTACATAGTTTTTATGGCGCTACATGGGGTTGTGTCTTCTCCAACTCTGAAATGTCCAGAGGTTGAAATTTGATCAATAGAACTTAACATTAAAGACTCCCCATATACTGGTTCCAACTTTCTTTTTTCCCCTAATCTTCTATTATTCCTCCACACAACCCTCTTCCCATCAACTACAGTCAAAAAGAGATACTTTCAGATCCATAAATACGTCATTTGATGTCCTTTCTTGGAGTCTTTGCCCACATAGTTTTTCCAGTATTGTTTAGATGCCTCATTTTTTATCTGTCAATATTTCAAGGAGTAGGTCAAATGACACTCCCCCAATTACATTCAAACGATCGCTGAGTTCCCACTATGAACCAGGCACTCAGCTTTATCCGACCTCTCCACAAATCATTTCTTCCTCTTCTTTTCTCCTCTATCTTTCTTCATTATTATTAATTTTACTACAAATAATATTTAACATTCATGTAGCATTTTATGGTTTGTAAAGAATTTTGCATATTTTATCTAATTTAATCCACAGAATTTTATAAAATAGTTCTGTTAGCATTCTTCAGATGAGGGGACTAAAGCTAAGAAACATAAGTGATCCATAGTCATACAACTAATAAGATATTGAAACAGGATTTGAATTCAAGACACCCTGACTTAAAGTCCAGCACTCTCTCCTCTATGACACCTAACCACCTTTTCTTCCACAACTCCCTTAACAAGGGTTATCAAGAAGAAACTGATGCTCAGGCAGTTGTAATGAAGGAATTCAAGCTTCATTTTCACATTTGATTATTTTTTTTTCCTTCTACACATTGTAGGTTGTGACTGGAGTCTATGCTTCATGAATTCAAATTATTCTGAGGAAGAACAGGCAAACCATGGAAAGAAAATCTGCTCCTTATTTGCATCTCCTGATCAAACGTCTTGACTCATCAGACTCTGGTTTCTATCTTTGTTAGATTGGAAGCCCTGGTAATATTTGGATATATAAATCCCATAAAAGACAGGCAGAGAGTCTCTAAACCTGGCTGAACTTTCCAGTTAACTAGAATTCCATGGAATTGTTGAGATGGAAGTAGCTAGCTCATTACCACATACTCAAAGGAGAAAGAATCAGTATTTCGTATTTCATACCTAGAAGTAATTCTCCTTGAACCACTTTGATACTCAGGTATTATTAGAGACTGACACTCCCTCCTTTCCTCACTCCCCAACTCCTGTTTATCTACTCTTTTGTAATTGTGAGATTGTATTTACAAGTACTTCATTATCAGGAACCTTATCACTGCTGGGTCTGGAGTCTGGAAGACATGAGTTAAAATCTTCAGATATTTACTAGCTTTGTGACCTGGGGCAAGTTTTCCTTGACTAAATTTTTTCATCTGTAAAAATGAGAATAGTAAAAGCACCCACCTTACAACGCGGTTGTACAGATCAAATGAGATAATACATGTAAAGCTTTCAGCCCAGTGTCTAATTGTAGGGGCTATATAAATGTTATTTGTATCTGTTATTATTATCCTGAAAGAATGAATCGGGCTTATAACTTAGAGCTCCTCAGTACCCTCTCCCTTTCTGATTAGAAGGTGGAAAGATGAGCTCCTCCCTAAAATTCCCTTTAAAAGGATGTGTGGGCCAGTAATCTCTTCATTTCTCACCAGGTTTTACCCCTTTGGACTTTTCCATAATGATGCTACCACTTCTCTCTTCCCACCAATACCAGTCTCCCTCTGTTACCTTCCCTCAAACGTTGAAAGCTTCTTGAGGGTGCTTATGGTTCAATTGTTTCTGTCATGTCTGACTCTTTATGAACCCGTCTGAGGTTTAATTATCAAAGATCCTGGAGTAGTTTGCCATTTCATTCTCCATCTTATTTTAGAGATGAGGAAATGGAGAGACTTTCCCAGGGTCACACAGCTAGAAGGTGTCTGAGGATGGATCTGAAATTAGGAAGATGAGTCTTCCTGACTCAGATCTGACACTTTATCCACAGCACCCCCTAACTGTCACGCCGTGAGCTAGGAATTGTCTTTCTTTTTTTGTGGGGCAGCTAGATGACACTGTGAATAAAGCACCAGTGCAGGAGTCAGGAGGACCTGAGTTCAAATCTCACCTCAGATACTTGACACTCACTAGCTGCGTGACCTTGGGCAAGTCACTTAACCCCAATTGCCTCAGTCATCCTGATGAATATCTGGTTACTGAATTCACATGGCTCTGGAGGAGAAGTGAGGCTGGTAACCTGCACAACCCTCCCTCACTCAAAACAAAGTCAAGTGCAAGTCATGCCATTATTTCTCTGATGACATGGCCTTCTTCAGCAATGAAAGATGAACACACACAGTCTTTCTTTTTTTGTATTTATTTGCTTAGTACGGTACTTAGCACATAGTAGGCAATTACAAATACAAGTTTATGAGTGACTAAAATTATTTGTTTCTTCCTTTTTTAGTTGTATATTTATTCTGTGTGTGTGTGTGTGCGTGTGTGCGTGTGTGTATGTGTATATGTGTGTGTGTATGGATCAGCTACTCAGTTAAGTGGTTAGCTCATAATTTTCCTCCCTTTTGATCGTCTTGTTTTTATTAGCTTTCTTTTATTCTAAGGAGTATTTCTTAACTTTATTCTTTTCGTTATTCACCTTCCCTTTCAATCTATTTTGAATTTAATGATTTGTGAGTTATGACTTCATTCCTTCTTCATTCTTTTTGGATCTGAGTCTGCCTTTGTATCCTAGGCCATCTCCAGTCATCTTGATGAATATCAGGTAACTGGACCGAGATGGGTCAGGAGCAGAAAGTGAGACTGGTGACCTTGCTCAGCCCTCCCTCACTCAAATCAGAGTCAACTGAAAGTCATGTCATCATCTAGATATCATGGTCCTCTTCGAAAATGAAGGACAAATACAACATCAATCAAGTAAAAGTTTTGTTGTCATTCGTCTAACCAAATTTTCCATGTCTTCATATATTTTGCTCCATGCTTCCTTTTTCTGCTTTGCTTCACTTTTAGAAATAGTAATTTGAGAGAGAAACAATTTTCCACAAAAATAATGTTGTGTGGGAGAAATTATTCTATGTCTCATATCATTGACCTACTACCTCCTTTTATCCACATCCTGATCAGTTTCCCTTCCAAGTGCAGTTCCAACTCATCCTTATCTCTTTGTCTCTTCTTGCATGATGAGCTGGGTTCCATTTGCCTCCAGGAACTTACAGATTTTCCTTCCTGTGACAGCATATTGCTCTTTGAGGCACAGTGTTCTCTCAGAGAAAGTGACTTGCCAATGTGCAACCTTCCCTCATCCCAGACTTAACCTATCATGAGTTTTCAATCGTTGATCAGAAGTTCATACATCTTCTTTCATTTGAGATATATTCAGTAGGATTTTATTCAGCAACTGCTCGTCCTATGTTAAGACCCCCGGAGATGTTCTGGTAAATATTTAACAAAATGTTTTCTGGGATACACACACACACACACACACACACACACACACACACATTATATATGTGCATAACATATTTTAAAGTTTAATTTGCACTAACATGTCTCCATCATTTTAAGTCCAGATAATAAACAAAACATTTAATTAAGCACTGTTTGTAAAGTTTGCCAATTTCCAAAGTGTAAAACCTGTGTTGAAAATTTAACAATTCCTTTCACAAAGTGGTAATAGCCGACTCCAGCATATACCTTGATGAGACCTCAAATTCCTCCCATTGGTCACCTTTTCATTTCCCCCATAAACTTCCCAACCCCTCACCCCAAACATAGAAATTTCAGTAATTGGTATTCCTTAACTATTCCCAGAGGAAATTGGTTGCAGTACATTACCCATTCTACTCTGTATACACCACTACCCAATTCCCTAGGCATGCTGCATCCCAGTCTGCAACTCCATCCCAGAGAAGATATTGATTCATTTATAGATGTATCCCGGAGTTTAGATTATGCTCTTTCAAGTAAGTTTTTCCCCTTTTACTTCTCCTGATTCTTGAAGTTGGGATGAAATTTAAGTTTCTTTTTAGCCTTTTTCCATTACAATATGTATCCAAACACATGAAGTGGGCATGTTGAAGCTCATCCAATTAGGTGTAATGTGGGGATGTAACAAACCCATAAATGTAGCAATCATTCTTCATCTGCATCATTTTCCAACACACAGAATATTGATGTTATCACCAATTGTCCATAAAATCAAAGTCATGCTGACTATTTCTGGTCAGTTACTTTTAGGTTTAAAAAATACAAATGAGTAGCAACATAATATGCCACTAATCTGGGTGTTTTATACACCAAAGAAATATCTTTCTTTCAGTTTTCATGGCAACTCAGACAAAGCAGCATGCCATGACAATTCTGCTATAAAGACATAGCCTTAACATTAGGAAGAAAAGCAGAAACTGTCAACTGCTATCTTTTTGATGAGTTCTCCCTACAATAAACTTGTAGAGAAAAATGGTAATAATTCACATTTAAGTCGTGTCTTATGTTCTCCAAAGTACCTTTTTTTCAGTAATCTTTGAAGATATGAATTCAAGGGCTACTTTCCTCTTTTCAGTAGTATGGAAGAGTTTTAGAGAGGGGATATGATATGTCCAATCATCATATGCTGATAGATAGTCAACTAGTAGAAGTAATCATCTACTTAAAAACTAACTGATTTATTACAAATGTAATATTAGGTACCATTCTCTTAATCATATTTTCGCTTCCTAAACTCCCAGTTGATTTTGAATGCTTGTCAGTTCAGCAAAAGGAAGGATCACATTGTCTAGTTCCTTATCTTGCCAGGTGATTTTTTGAGAATGCTGCTAAGGAAATTGAAAAGGGAACAGTTCAATATTTTGATTTGGAACTAATAAATTATCCAAGATTTATAGGCATGCTACAGTGAGGTCAGTATAATTGCTCTCTGCCTGCTGCAAAGGTTTTTACTTACTATTTTCAGCACTCTTGTCTGAAACCTTCAACAAGATGAAAATGGCATCAAGGTCAACTTCTGTATTGATCATAAATTATGTATCTTGAAAAAGCTACAAGTTGTTTGGGAGCTAAGGTGGCAGAGTGATTTGTAATTGTTAACTCCCTCCCCTTATTGACCTTGATGAGTCCAGACAATATCTCCACAGGAAAAACCCTGAAACAGTGGGAGCTGGAGAAGGGGTAAACAGTCACTTAACCCATGAGACTAGGTGGGTCCCTCTTCCTGTGACTGAAGGGGACCAATGAAGGACCAGAGCTGTACCAGACAGACCACTCTCAGCAAATCTGAACAAGATCGTGAGTCCCAGGGAGGAGAAACCCACAACTGCCAACAACAGGACCCCAGGCATGCCTCAGCACCCCTGGGGAATCAGGAAGACACTAGTGTAGATGGGACCACAAATACTTGACCTTGTCTATGCTCTAGCTCAGCAGAGGAGACCTCCTGTGACCATATCACCCCTCCCCCACAGTTAACGAGGAAGCTCCAGGGTAACTGTAGGGAAACCCAAAAAGACCTCACCTGGTCTCTGCTTTTCAACACCAACCAGCTCAGCACCAGGTAAACTGCAGCATTTTAGCTTCTAGCTGAAAGAACCAGAGGCTACAATGTACAAACTCTCAAGTTTTAGGCACAAGAACTGTGGGACAGAGTCCCCTGTTCCCCAGGAAAAGGGTGATTATCATGAATGAGAAGCAAAGCAGAAAAGAAAAGACCATAGAATCATTCCATGGTTTCAAAGACCAAAACACAAATACCAAAGAGTTAAACATTGAAACTACTCCTATCTAAAACTTCAGAAGGGAATAAGAAATGGTCTGAAGCACAAAGAGTCATCTTGGAAGAGCTCAGGAAGGGTTTTAAAAGTCAAATTAGAGAAATAGAAGAAAAACTGATGAATGACTTTAAAAATATGAAAAGAGAAATCACAGAAGAATTTAAAAGGACCATTGGACAAATGGAAAAGGAAGCACAAAACCTAACTGGAGAAAATAACTTCTTAAAAGGAACAATTGGACAGATGGAAAAGGAGGTACAGAAGTTAGCTAAAGAAAGTAATTTGATAAAAGTTATAATTGGGCAAATGGAAGCTAATGACTATATGAGACATCAAGAATCAGTCAAACAGAATCTAAATAATGAAAAGACAAATGTAAAATATCTAATTGGAAAAACAGCTGACCTGGGAAGTAGATCCAGAAGAGAAAATCTAACAATTAGGGTCTACCAGAAAGCCATGATGAGAAAAAGAGCCTGGAAAATATCATATAATAAATCACCAAGTAAAATTGCCCAGAAGTCCTAGATCCAGAGTGCAAAATAGTCATCTAAAGAATGTCCTGTTCACCTCCTGAATGGTATCCCAAACTAAAAGCACCAAGGGGTATCGTTGTCAAATTCAAGAACTATCAAGTGAAAGAGAAATTACTACAGGGAGACAGAAAGAAACAATTCAAATATCAAGGAGTGACAGTCAGGATAACACAGGACCTTGTATCTTCTGCATTAAAAGATTAAAGGAATTGGAATATGATATTCTGTAAGGCAAAGGAGCTGGGACTACTACCAACGACTACTTACTCAGCAAAGTTGAAAATAATATTTCAGGCAAGGAGATGGACTTTCAGTGAAATAAAAGATTTCTATACCTTTCTGATGAAAAGGTCAAAACTCAATAAAAAATTCGATCTTCAAACACAGGTCTCAAGAGAGGCATAAAAAGGTAAACAGGGAAAAAAACTTGTTACACAATACAGGCAAACTGATTACTTTCCTATAAGGGAAGATGATGCTTGTTCATCTTAAAAATTGTTCATTTATTATGATATATAAAAGGGATAAACATAGATACAGGGAGTGGGTATCAATTATAAATGTGATGATAACAAATTTAATTTAAGGGTGTGAAAGTATTGTAATGGGTGATGTGAAAAGGAGGAGGGAGAAAAAAATAAATTCCATTACAGGGAGAGGCACAAAAATATATTATAGTAGAGGGAAATAGTGAAGGGAGATGAGCATTGTTTGAGAGATACTCTCATCTGATTGGATTCAAGGGGGGTACAACAAACTTAATTAAGCATATACATCTAACTAACTTTATAGGCAGTAGGAGGGAAAGTGAGAAAGAAAAGGGACGGGAGGCTGAAAAGGAGGGAAGGTGTAGTAATGGAAAAGGGGACTAGAAGGGAGGGGACTGAAAGAAGGGAGGGAAGACTGAAGGAGGCAGTGGTCAAAACTTAAAACTCTATTGTGGAGGGCAAGGGAGAAGGGAGAACTAAAAGCATAAACAAGAGGAAAAGGAATGGAGGGAAAGACACAGATAGTAATCATAACTATGAATGTGAATGGAATGAACTCTCCTAAAAAACAGATGGATGGCAGAATGGATTAAAAACTATAATCCAACAAAATGTTGTTTACAAGAAACACATTTGAAACAGGTCCAACGGCACAGGGTAAAGGTAAAAGATTGGAGCAGAATATTTTGTGCTCCAGCTAATGTAAAAAAAGCTGTTAGCAATCTCCATCTCAGACAAAGCAAAAGCAGAAACAGATCTAATCAAAAGAGATAAAGAAGGACTATATCCTGCTAAAAGGCACCATAGACAATGAAGCAATTTCATTACTAAACATATACGCTCCAAGTGGTATAGTATCCAAATTCTTAGAGGAGAAGTTAAGTGAGTTACAGGAAGAAATAGATAGAAAAAATATATTAGTGGGGGACCTCAAACCCCACCTCCGAACTTGATAAATCTACCTCAGAATTAACAAGAAAGAAATGAAGGAAGTGAATAAAAGTCTGGATAATGTGGATATGATAGATCTTTGGAGAAAATTGAATGAGGATAGAAAGGAATATACCTTTTTCTCAGTGGTACATGACACATGTGCAAAAATTGACCATGTAATAGGACATAATAACCTCATAATATAGTGCAGAAAGGCAGAGATAGTCAATGCATCCTTCTTAGGTTATAATGCAATAAAAATTATATGCAATCAAAAGTCATGGAAATATAAAACTAATTGGAAAGCAAACAATGGAATCCTAAAGAATGAATAGGTTAAACAAAAAATCATAGAAACAGTCAACAACTTCATTCAAAACAATGACAGTAATGAATCAACCTACTAAATCTTATGGGATATTGCAAAAACAGTTCTTAGGGGAAGTTTTATATATTTGAATGCCTACATGAATAAAATAAAGAAAGAAGAGATCAATGAATTGGGCATGAAGCTGAAAAAGCTCAAGAAAGAGCAAATTGAAAATCTCCAAGTAAATGCCAAATTAGGAATACTGAAAACCAAAGGAGAGATGAATAAAATAGAAATTAAGAAAATTATTGAATTAATAAATAAAGCTGAGTTGGCTTTATGAAAAAAAACAATAAAATTGATAAACCTTTGGTCAGTTTGATTTTTTTAAAAAAGAAAGAAAATCAAATTGCAAAAATCAAAAATGACATTGAGGATGAACTAACCTCCAATGAGGGAGAAATTAAAACAATAATTAAATATTACTTTGCCCAACTGTATGCCCATAAATTCGACAATCTAAATGAAATACATGATTATTTAAAAAAAATGTGCATGCCCTTTGACACAGCAATATTGCTTCTGGGACTTCATCTCAAATAGATCACAGAAATGGGAAAGGGTGCTACATGTACAAAAATATTTATAGCAGCTCTCTTTGTGGTGGTCAAAAACTGGAAATCAAGGGGATATCTATCAATTGGGGAATGACTGAACAAGTTGTGGTATATTAAGGCAATGGAATACTATTGTAGTATTCCAAAGATGAACAGGAAGACTTCAGAGAAGCCTGGAAAGACTTCTATGAACTGATGCTAAGTGAAAAAAGCAGAACCAGGAGAATTTTGTATACAGCAACAACCATAGTGTGCAAGGAATTTTTCTGGTAGACTTAGTATTTCATTGAAATGCATGGACTTCAAACATTTCCAATGGACTCTTGAGACAAAATGCCTTCCAATCCAGAGAAAAAAACTATAGAATTGGATTGCAGATAGAAACAGACCATTTTCTTTTCTATTATGTTTTGTTTTGTTTTGTTTCATGGTTTCCCCCATTCATTTTAATTCTTGTATTCAGTATGTATTGAATATGAAAGTCGTGTAGAACCTATATAAGATTGCATGCCGTCTCAGGGAGGGAGTGGGAAGGGAGGGAGAAATGAAAGGGACGGGAGGGTAAAAAATCTAAGATATATGAAAGTGATTGTCGAACACTGAAAACAAATAAAATAATTTAATTTAAAAAAAGAAAAGAAAAACCTACAAGCCAAAACTAAAGTGGAGAGAGAATTGGGGAGTGACTGTTTGCACATAATTGTGCAATCAATGGGTTCTCTGAGACTGAAATGCAATAGATTGTGGATCAATACTCTAACACTTTTAGTAATTTTGGACTCATATTTAACACCAAGAAAACAGAGGTTCCCCACCAGTCAACATCACAGCATCCATATGTGTAACCATCAGTTACAGTAAACAGAATGTTGTGGATAAGTTTACTTACCTTATTAGCATACTTTCCAAGGGACTACACATAAATGATGAGATTTATGCATGCATTGCCAGAACTAGCTCATTGTTTAGGAGGCTCTGAAGTAAGGTATGAGAGAGAACTTTTCTATCAAAACTGAAGTTGTACAGAGCCACAGTGCAGACCTCATGGTTGTATGTTTGTGAAACCTGGATGGTGTATCAGAATCTTGCCAGAAAATTGAAACACATTTATTTGAATAGTCTTAGGAAGATTCAGAAAATCACTTGGCAAGGTAAGTTACTAGACAACTAAGTCCTTTCTTGGGCTCAACTGTCAGACCTTCAAACCCTACAGCCAGAGAGATCACCTCCAATGAACCCGTCATGTTGTTCAAAGGGCAAGCTTTTCTAAAAGATTATTTCACTGAGAACTCACAGAAGAGAAGTGTTCATACAAAGCTCAGAAGAAGCATTACATGGACACTCTCACGGTCTCTCTGAAGAAATTTGGAATCAATTTGGCAACATGTGAGACACTGGTACAGGATTATTCAGTATGGAGTACCTGCATCAAAGAAGGCACTATATTTTATGATCAAAGCAGAATTGTAGCACTTCAAAAAGAACATGAGAAGCAAAAATTTAGAGTCATCTCCACTTCAAATGTTCAAGTGAACTGTTTATGCCCAAACTATGGTACAGTCATCTGAGCTCAGATTCAGCCACAGTTGGACACACTAGGCCCAACATAGTGATATCATTTGGTCCTCTTTGAGGAAGGAAGACAATCAACGTCAACGAATTTTTTGCCTTCTGTCAGCAGCACTGATAAAAAAAAAAAAATGCTTGTTCACCTAAGCTTTTTCATTCTTTGACCAAGATTTCATAATTCGGTATTTTAGAAATAAAGGAAGCTTATAATCTTTAATTTCTATAATTGAAAAAATCAAATTAGAGTCTTAGATTACTACAAAGGAGAAAGGAATTTTAGAATGTTCATATTTACTTAGTGAAAAATACTTATATATATCAGAAATACTAGCAAAATAAAAAAGGTTGTGGTGGAGAGAATGAATGCTAGTCATCACATGGGCAAAATTCCTATGTATAATAGAAAGGGCATCAAACTTCAGGAGGGATAGGAATGAATATATTAAAGAACAGAAATATAACTTGTTTCATTAATTTATTTTAATAATTAAAATAGATTTTTAAGGTTTAGAGTCCACTCCCTCCTGGTTGCAGAAAGAATGATAAAATGAAAGTATAAGAAAAAATTAATTATATATAATAAGAAATGTGAATGGTCTGAATACTCAAAAAGCTTCAAAATGAATCAAGAAAGAGATCACCAACATGTTGATCAAAGTAAACACATTTCATGCAAAAAAAAAAACCACATAGGTCTAATGTGAAGTGAAGAAGTTAATTTAAAATACATAATGAAGCTACCAATTCGAAAGTCAGGAGAGACAATAATGGTATTCACAAAGTTGAATTCCAGCCATAAAATATTCAAAGGAGACAAGTGATGACATTACACAACAGTGAAAAGAAAACTTAATAATAAATTATAAATTTTGAATTTACAAGCATCACACTATGAGGCCCTTGAATTCATTAAAGAAACATTCACAAAAGTACAAGAAGAAATTGACAATATAGTAGCAGAACACTTAGACATTTTATTACCATAATAAGACAAATTAAATATAAAATTGAAAAAGAAATCGATCTGAACTTATTTAGTAACTGTGAAGCAGAATTATATCCTGAAAAAAAAATTCTGAATTTGGAACGAGGGAATGTGGATTTGATGCTTACTATCTGTGAAAATTTGGTAATGTCATTTCAACTCCCTCAGATTCCATTTTATCATTTCTGAAATGAGTTTGGAACTACCACTAAGGTTCCTTTTAACCTTCAGGTCTCTTTTCTTATGTTACCAATACCTGGAACAAACTAAATGTCAGAAACAAGGAATACAAGATCTTTTCATGTACCTTTGGAACAATCACCAACAAAAATTGATTACATACTAGGTCATGGAGAAATTTTGTCTAGATTCAAAAAAGTAGCAATTTATTAAGAGAATTTGAAAACCACAGCATTTAGAATTAAATAAAAATAAATACTAGTAAAAGTTTTGGAAGTACATGGAAATGAGAAAATTCATTAAACAATGATTGTGACAGAGAAGGAATCTAAAAAAATAAAATAAATGAACCAAAACCACACTAATGTTCAACCCCCAAGACTAGCTCTCATTATGATAAAGAGGCAATTATTATTATGTAATGTGGTCCTCGACTTCCCCTTCCAATCCCACACTTGCAATGACTCACTAAGTCCCCAGAATTCAATGGCTGCAACCCCTATCAGAGAATTGTAGCCAACCTTGAGGAGAGTAGAAGGGCTTTCTAATAAGCCCTAGTACTATTGATTAATCAACCAGACTTACTTAGTTTTTAGGAAAGGGTATTTACTAAGAGGTTATTATAAGAACAATTGGTAGAAAACCTCTCTGTTCTCTCTCCCACAAGTCCATACAGACTAAGTGTGCACAACGGGGGTAACTGGTCTCAAAGTCAAAGTTTATGTTGTTAAAATGTCGTCACAGCTCCTAGCTATCGGAAATGATTTTTTGCTGCTTTATGGGGCACTTCCAAAGTATTCTGTAGGCACAGAGTCACCTTTTGGCTAGTCTTCTCATAAGTGTCTTGAATTGCCCTCTCTCAGTGTCCTTAATTTTTCCTTCACTACCAATGCAGACATTGCCTCCAGTTACTGTTATTCTGGGGATATTGTTAGGGTATTAATCAAAATCTAAATCTTGAGGGAAGACTAGTACCTGTGGTGCAAGGGCTGCCAAGCCCTTTCCAGGCTGCTTTCCACTTGTGCCCACGTGATCCACCTAACTCTCGCCTGTGGCTCCAAGAAACTATAACATGCTCAGCTGCCATACCCCAACAAGTCATATTAGCAGATGGGTTAAACCAGGTTGAGGGTAACTGACGGTTCCCAAACTGACTGGTGAATTGGGAGGGGAAGAGATGGCTACCCCAAGCATATGAAGACTTCCCCTAGTGGAATGGACAGGTGTTCCAATGGCCATGAAGCAGCTGAAGCAGGTGTTTTGGAGTGCTTAGAGCTTGGTTAGACATCTAAGATGCCAAGATCGTCAACTGCATTTTGAACTACGAACAATCATCTAGATTCTGTCCTAACACTGGACTGTCATGACTCTGGAAGAGATATTGAGATTGAGATTTCATGCAACTCTGAAAAAGTCTGATGAGAACATCACATTAACAGAAAAAGAAGGAATAAAAATGGGTAATAAATTCCAATTGATAGATATGAAACGTTATAACAAAGACTCCTACAATCCATTAGCAGAATGTGAGAAATTAAATTAAAATATTGTTAATAATCAGCAAGAGATTCAAATGACTTATTTAGTATGTTAGCATTAGATCTATGGAAACAACTAAGTGTAATAAATAGGAAATGTACATTGTTCTTCAAATTCTTCTACAATATTAAAAAAACAAAAGTAGGCATTTATTCTGTTATACAGGTAATAAAAATGTCTTGAATAATTTTATAGAGACAAAATTATATGTGATGTATTTCCAAAACTCAGTGTTTAAAATTAAATAACATCTTTAAGTAACAATAGAGGTATGGAAAAGCAAAATCATCAATGGTTATGAGAAAGATATATATATATATATATATATGTATATATATATATATAATTAGAGAATATTTAAGTGAAAAGTCTAATACTTTCACCCACATCATTCTACTTTTCTGTAAAATAAGGGAGAAAATCAGTGACTTTCAATTGTATTAGAAGTTTGAATATTTTTCCTATAACATAGGAACAGTTCATTGGGCTAAAGAAAAGGTATGGAGTTATTAGCTTTTTCATAAAAGGAAAAGATAATTTGGACAAGGGCAGAGAGCAGTAGGATATGTAGAGAAATGGATGGTGAGCAGCTGGGGTAGATGGCAGATGGAACAATAAGCCAAAAATCCAGGAGGACAGTCACATTCTTATATGGCACTGTGCTAGGTGCTAGGGATAGAGACATTCAACAAAATCATGGTCTGCAGTGTTGAGATTTCATTCTACTGGGCTTTATGCCATGTACACAAATTAGTGCTGTTACATAGACTCTGTGAAAGGAAGTGGTGTGAAGCCAGTTCCAAAAAGTAAATCAAAGACAATTCTGGCATCTCTTGAATATTAAGTAAGGACTTAGTATTTTATTCTGTTCACCGTAGGGAGTTAGGCATTTAGTTTTGAAGGTAAGAAATGGTAGCTTTATATACAAGCACATACACATGGAAATAGGGAGCCACTGAAAGTTTTAGGAGTTTGAGTGACATAATCAATACAGTCAGAATAGAACTTAGAAATTTTACTGTGAAAGAGACTAGAAAAAGGAGAGTAGTTAGCAAGTAATTAACATATTCTGAGGGGGTGTTGTTAATTTGAACTAGGCTGATGGTATTCATAAATGAGAAAATGAATCATGAGAAGGAAGTTATAGACCAAGAACATAAGGACCCAGTTCTCCAAGGTCTCTGCTCTCTCCATTCCATTCTTGCTACTATAGCGCTAGCTCACATTTATCTTTAGCAGCACAAATATCTCTGCAGTTGATGTCCCTTTCTCTAGTCTTTCTTCCTTCCATCACCAGCCATCCTAACCTATGTTTGCCATAGGACTTCAACGACCCTGGAGGAGAGAATGAAGCTGTTGACTTTGCACAATTCTGCCTCATTCAAATCCAATCACGTGCAAGTCAAGACATCACCTTTTTGATGTCATTGGTCCATCTGGAGAACAAAGGATGAGAAACAACAACACACTGTTTCTCAACTCATGTTACTGAACACTTTATGGCACTATGTATGTCAAAATTTTCTCTGACTCTAAACTGTCTAGAGATTGAAATTTGAACCCATGAATCTGACGTTTAAGACTCCACATATCTTGGTTCTAACTTTATTTTCTAGCCTTATCTTCTGTTGCTTCACCATACAACCCTCTCCTATCAACTACAGCCAAACCTGGCTACTCTCACTTCCATAAATCCATCCTTTGATGTCCTTTCTTGGAGTCTTTGCCCACATACTTCTTCCAGCATTGATTAGGTGCCTCATTTTTTGTCTGTCAAAATTCCACCAGTCATTCCAGAAGAAGGTCAAATGACACTCCCCTAATGACATTCAAATACTTGTTGAATTCCCACTATGAGTCAGACACTCAGATTTATATGATGTCCCTACACATCATGTCTCCTTCTTCCTTGCTTCTCTATCCTCATGATATAACAATAATGCTTAACATCCATGTAGCATTTAAATATTTGTGAAGCATTTCACTTATTTTATCTAATTTGATCGTTAAGAAATCTTATAAAATAGATGCTACTAGAATTCTTCAGATGAGGTCACTGAGACTGAGAGGTAAGTGATCTATAGTCATATAGCTAATAAGAGATTGAAACAGGATTTTAACTCAGGACATCCTGTATCAAAGTTCAACACTTTCTCCTTTATGACACCTAGCCACCTTCTCTTCCACACCACCCATGACAGTGGTTAACATGAAGAACTTGGTACTGAGGTAGCCATAGTGAAGAAATTAAAGCTTTATTTCCAGATTTTATTACTTCCTTCCTTCTCCACATTGTAGTTTGTGGCTAGAGCCCATGCTTCATGAATATAGATTATTCTGAGGAACAACAGGCAAACCATGGAAAGATAATCTGCCCCTATTTGAATCTCCTGGTTCAAATGTCTTGACTTGTGATGCTCTGGTCCCTACCTTTGTTAGATTGGAGGTAAAGTACTGAAAGTACTGGAATATGTAAATCCCATGAAAGATAGGCAGAAAGCCCCTAAGCCTGGGTGAACTTTTCAATTAACTAGAGTTTCATGGAATTGTAGAGATGTAAGCAGCTAATTCATTATCACATACTCAAAGAAGAGTGAGTATTTCATACCTGGGAGCAAATTTTCTTGGAAGTTCTTTGATACTAAGGTATTCTTAGAGACTGACGCTCCCTTCTCTTCCCACTCCCCAACTCCTTTTTGTCTACTTTTTTCATTATTCTTAGATTGTACTTATAAGTACTTCAACATCAGGAACATCACCATTGCTGGGTCTGGAGTCAGAAAGACCAGGATTAAAATATGACTGCAGATATGTACTAGCTTTGTGACTGTGAACAAGTCTCTGTTTACCTTAGTTTGTTCATCTGTAAAAATAAGGATAATAATAGCATTCACATTCCAGAGTGGTTATAAGGATCACATGAGATAATAATTTCAAAGCTTTTAGCCCAGTGCTTAATCAGTAGCATATGCTATATGAATATTATTTATATCTATCATTATCCTGCAAGGTTAAATCTGTCTTGAAATTGTATCAGTAAGCAGCCCACCATACATGGGGTCCTGCTATCACAGGTTCTTAGATATGCATTCATAAAAGGGAAGGAAACTTTTGAGGGGTTAACAATCACTTTAATAAAGCACATGTATCATTCCTCTAACCAAGTACATATGTCATTCAACTGATTCAAGGTAGTCAGCACCATGAACTTCAAATAAAATACAGAGAAATTACAAGTCAACAGACATGGCTTCCTCTGACTGAACTCAACAGACAGTTCCAACTCTCTGACCATAGTTACCAGAGAAAGAAGTACTGACATCTAGGTTCATCAGGGGATTCCTTTACTGGCTTCCCAGGGTCCTCGTCTGGCCAAACACACACTTCCAGTCAGTGAGTCCCCAAATAAAACTGCACCTCAGAGTTTTTATACACTTTTAGAGCCAGAGGGCATCACATCCCTTGAGAAGCAGTGCCTCATTAACAAAAGTCAAAGACCTTCCTACAAATCTTCCTAGACAAAGGGTGGGAAAGATCCTGCTTAGTCACATTCAAATAGCGACTCTATACTTCTTGTTTATACTAAAACAAAAACATCAAAAGATCCTATTTTACTTGCCATTACAAGAACTCAAAGTTCATCAGTACCCTCTCCATTTCTGATAAGAAAGTGAAGATGTGAGCTCCTCCCCAAATCTCCCCTTTTAAGGAGGCCATCTGGGTCAGTAATCTTTTCATTTCTCACTAGGCTTTTGCACTTTTCCATAGTGGCACTGCCATTTCTCCCCTCTTTCCAACACCACTTTTCAGCCTCCCTCTGTCTGTTACCTTCCCCAAAACAGTGGAAGTTACTTAAGGGTGGCTGTTACTGTTGAATTGTTTCAGTCATATCTGACTCTTTGTGACCCTATTTGGGCTTTCTTGGTAAAGATTCTAGAGTGATCTGCCATTTCCTTCTAAAGTTCATTTTAGAGATGAGGGAATCGAGGCAGACAGGATCAAGTGACTTTCCCAGGGACACACAGAACATATCTGAGGATGGATTTGAACTCGGGAAGATGCATCTTCCTGACTCTGACCCAGAATTTTATCCACAGCACCCCCTGGCTGCCCCTCCTTGAGGTAGGGACTATTTTTTTATGTATTTATTTGCTCAGAGCTTAGCACATAGTAAGCAATTAATAACTACATGTTAACTGAGTGACTGACATTGCTAAATTTTTATTTTTTTACCTATAAATTGATTCCTCTCTTTTGTTCTCTTTTGCTACTCAATTAAGTGGTTAGTTCAAAATTTTTCTTCCTCTCAATCTTCTTGTTTTTATTAGTTTTTTACTGCACCATTTTTATTAGGAGTATCTCTTTACTTTCTTGTTTCTCTTATTTACCTTGATTTTCTATCTATTTTGAATTAACTGATTTGCAGGCTATGGCTTTATTGCTTTTTCATTCTTTTTGGATCTCTCATTGGATAAAAACGATCAGATATGACTTTTATTGTCAGTTTTATTAAATAAATATTTATTTAACTTTTTACATTCATTTTCACAAAATTTGGGGTTCCAAATTTTCTCCCTTTCTATCCCCTCCCCCCACCCCAATACACCGAGCATTCTAATTTTCCCTATCTCCAATCTGCCCTCTCTTCTATCATCCCTCCCTTCTCTTGTCCTCATCTTCTCTTTTGTCCTGTAGGGCCAGATGATTTTCTATTCCTCATTAACTGTATGTCTTATTTCCTAGTAGCAACAACAATACTAAACAGTTGTTCCTAAAATTTTGAGTTCCAAATTCTCCCCATCTCTCCCTCCCCACCCATTCCCTTTGGGAAGGCAGGCAGTTCAACATAGGCCCTATCTGTGTAGTTTTGCAAATGACTTTCATAATAGTCGTGCTGTGTAAGACTAACTGAATTACCCTCCATCCTATCCTGCCCCTCATTGTTTCTCTTCTGTCTTTTGATCCTGTCCCTCCCTGAGTGTTGACTTCAAATTGCTCCCTCCTCCCATTGCCCTCCCTTCCATCATCCCTCCCTTTCTTACCTCCTTCTCCCCCACTTTCCTGTATTGTAAGATAGGTTTTCATACCAAAATGAGGGTGCATTTTATTCCTTCCTTTAGTCAAATGTGATCAGGGTAAACTTCTTGTTTTTTTTCTCAGCTCTCCTCTTTTTCCCTCCACTAAAAAGTCTCCTGCTTGCCTCTTAAATGAGAGATAATTTACCCCATTCCATTTCACCCTCTTTCCTCCCCCTACCTTTCTCTCTCACCATTTACCTTAATTTCTTTTAAGATATGGTCCCATCCTATTCAATTCACTCTGTGCTCTCTGTCTCTGTATGTGCATGCATGTGGGTATGTGTGTGTGCGTGCATGCATGTACATGTGTGTGTGTGTTTGTGTGTGTGTGATCCCACCAACTACCCAGATACTGAAAAGTTTTAAGAGTTACAAATATTGTCTTTCCATGTAGGAATGTAAACAGTTCACTTTTGGTAAGTCTCTTATGACTTCTCTTTGCTGTTTACTTCTTCATGCTTCTTCTCATTGTTGTGTTTGAAAGTCAAATTTTCTTTTCAGCTCTGGTCTTTTCATCAAGAATGCTTGAAAGTCCTCTGTTTCGTTGAAATACCATATTTCCCCCTGAAGTATTATACTCAATTTTGCTGGGTAGGTGATTCTTGGTTTGAGTCCTAGTTTCTTTGACTTCTGGAATATCCTATTCCATGCCCTTCGATCCCTTAATGTAGAAGCTGCTAGATCTTGAGTTATCCTGATTTTATTTCCACAATACTGGAATTGTTTCTTTCTAGCTACTTGTAAGATTTTCTCCTTGACCTGGGAGTTCTGGAGTTTGGCCACAATGTTCCTAGGAGTTTCTCTTTCTGGATCTCTTTCAGGTGGTGATTGATGGATTCTTTCAATATTTATTTTGCCCTCTGGTTGTAGAATGTCAGGGCAGTTTTCCTCGATAATTTCATGGAAGATGATGCCTAGGCTCTTTCTTTTGATCAAGACTTTCAGGTAGTCCCATAATTTTTAAATTGTCTCTCCTGGATCTATTTTCCAGGTCAGTTGTTTTTCCCAAGAGATATTTCACATTCTCTTCCATTTTTTCATTCTTTTGTTTTTGTTTTGTGATTTCTTGTTTTCTCAGAAAGTCATTAGACGCCATCTGTTCCATTCTGATTTTGAGAGAATAATTCTCCTCAGTGAGCCCCCGAACACCCCCGCTTCCACCCAGCCAACTCCACCCTTGAAAGCATTCCTCTCCTCACTGCTTCCCGAACCCCCCCCCCCCACCAACTGAGTGAGCTCACCTTCCAAGGTGCCATCTTCTTCAGCATCTCCCCGGGTCTCCCCTACCAAGGTATTAACCCATTTTTCATACTTTTCTTGCATCTCTCCCACCCCTCCTCCCAGCCCTTCCTCCACCTGTTCAATTTGCTTTACAAAATCCTCCTTGAGCTCCTCCAAGGCCCAAGCCCACCCGACATCCCCCTGGGATGTCTGGGATACAGAGGCCCCACCCTCCACATCCTTCCCTGATGGTAAGAATATTTCCTCATCATCAGAATTGAAAGGCGGTTACATTTGCACCTGCTCAAAGAAGCTCTCTATAGTCTTATTTTTCTTCCCCCTTCTGGGCATCCTTCCATCCAGCTACCCGACTTCTGAGATTCCTGTCCACCCCCGCCTAGATCCGCTTAGCTAGTGCTTGGGGTCTGAGATTCAAATGGGCTTTCCGCGGCAGGCGCGGCTGCTATTCAATGTGAGCTTAAGTTCTGGTGCTAGGGTGGGGGCAGGGCCGCCTCCCAGGCTCAGCTTCCTCAGGCGCTTTATGCAGAGACCTTCAGTGATGGAGTGGGTGGGGGCAGGGCCGCCTCCTAGGCTCAGCTCCCTCAGGGGGTTTATGCAGAGACCTGAAGTTCTGCCTGCTGCTCGGGGAGTCCTGGGCCACGGCTGCAGCCTCTGCCTCTGCCCCTGCCTCTGCCTCCGCCGCTTCCTCCTGAGGGGGCCCATGTCACTGAGACATCCCGCTTCCCTCTCAGCTAGCCCAGACATCTCTCTCACTGACCTGTAGTGTCTGTGGGCAGAGGGACCTTCCCGGCCGCTGGAGGTTCCATCCCTGAAGCCGGCTCGGATCTGCTTTACTGGGACCGCGCAGCCAGGGCAGCGCTGGGGTGCGCTCCACTTTCCCGGGCGCCATGGACCCTGGGGACGGCTCTCCAGGGCTCTCTGGAATGGAAATCTCTTCCACTGTGTTTCTGCACACCCTACAGTGATCCAGAACCTGTGTGGAGCTCTTCTTACATTAAATCCATGGGCTGTGGGTTCGGAGCTAGCATACGTGAGTCTTTCTACTCCGCCATCTTGACTCCCTATTGTCAGTTTTATTGACAATTTTTCCATGTCGTTATAAATTTCTTGCCATCCTTCTTTTGCTTTGTTTCACTCTTAGAGTTAGTAATTTGAGATGAAAGCAATTTTGGATAAAAGCGCTGTTGACTGGGAGAAATTATTCCATGTCTCATATAATTTGGTCTAATTCTTTCCTTTGACCACATTCTGATCAGTTTCTCTTCCAAATGCAGCTCCATCTCACCCCTGTCTCTATGTCCCATCTCTCATGACAATTCTGACTCCACTTGCCTTCTGGAACTTTCTCTTTCCAAGATAGCGTTTTGTTCTTGGAGGCAAACTACCCTCTCAGAGAAAGTGACTTGCCAATGTGCAGACTCTGCTTATCCCAGATTCAACCTATCGTGAGTTTTCAATCTCTGATCAGAGGTTCAAATACCTTCCTTTATTTGAGAGATCTTTTATAAGATTTTATTCAGCAACTGCTCCCCTTAGAATGAGACCCTCAGAGATATTCTGCAAATGTTTAACAAGCAGTTGTTCAAGATATACATGCACATACATATAAGTATACATGTACAGAACACATTTTAAAATTTAATTTGCATTAACACTTTCTCCATCACTTGAATTCTAGAAAATAAACAAAACACTTTCTCCATCACTTGAATTCTAGAAAATAAACAAAACAATCCAACCATGATTAGTAAAGTTTGCTTGTTTCCAAACTGCAATGGCTCATGTTGAAAAATTACTAATTATTTTCACAAACTGTTAAGAGGTGACTTCAGCATATCCCTTGAGGAGGCCTCAAAACCCTCCCTTGTGTCACCTTTTCATTTCTCCCAGAAACTTCCCATCCACTTTACCCGAAGCTTACAAATTTTAGAAATAAACCATTCCTTAACTATTTCCACAGGAAGTTTGTTGCAATGTGTTACTCATTCAGCTCTATACCTCACCATTTCTCTCTACAGGTATGCCGAATCATAACACAAAGGATATTGATTGATTTATAGATGTATTTGGGAGTGTAGCTTATGGTCTTTCAATTAATTTCTTCCACCTTTGTTTTTCTTAATTCTTGAAGTTACGATGGAATTCAAGTTTTTTTTATGTCCATTTTCCATTATTGGAAGATGTCTCTCGGTCTCTCTCTGCTTCTGTCTCTCTGTTTGTCTCTGTTTTTCTCTCTTTCTTCCCCTTTTTCTCTTTCTTCCTCCTGTCCTTTGTCCCTTTCATCCCTCCCTTCCTCTCTTTTTTCCTTCTTCCATTTCTTCCTTCCCTTCCTTCCTATCTTTATTTATTCTTCTTTCTTTTCTTTCCTTTCTTGCTTCTTCCTTCCTTTCTCCTTTTCTTTCTTCCTTTCTCTCTTATTCTTTCTTCCTTCCATTTCTTCCTTCTTTCAACCTTCTCTCTCTCTTTCCTTGTATCAATTTTAAATTAAGTTTATCGTCCTTTAAGTTGTAAAATTTCAAAATCTTTTTTAATGACAAGAATTTCCTTCAGTATCCATCTTTCTGCCCCTCCTAGACACCAATCCCAAGTAACAAAGGAGATTTTAAAGAAAAAAAACAGAGGATGGAAAATCAGAAAATCTCAATAAAATATGTCAAAAAAATTTTGAAATTACTGGCAATATGCCATCCCCATGGACTTTGCACCTGTGCAAAGGAATGGGTTTGGGAGTCTTCTTCTTTCACCATACTTATGAATTATAATTTTGCAAAATTCACATTTGATTACTTTGTGGTTGTTCTTTCTATTTATATTTTTGTAGTCATGGTGTGGGTCAGCTAGGCAGCACAGTGAATAGAGCACCGGATTTGAAGTCAGGAAGATTTCAGTTTAAACTAGACTCAACATCTTACTAGTCATGTGACCATAAGCAAATCACTACTGTTTGCCTCAGTTCCTCATCTATAAAATAGGGACACACTGGACAAGGAAATTTGAAACTACTCTGGGATTTTACCAAAAAAAATCAATGGAAGAATCCATGGGATCACAAAGATTTAGACACAGCTGATCAATAAAGTCATTGTGTAAACTGTTTTGTCAGCTCTACTTATTTCACTTTTATCGGATTACTAAAGTCTTTCTCTGTTTCTCTGTATTCATCTTATTCATTATTTCTTGTGGCATGGTGATTTTCATTTACATTCATATATCACAATTTGTTTAACCATTCCCCAATTAATCCAAATCTGTTTCCAATTCCTTAATATCACAAAATGTGGTGCCATAAGCATTTTGGTACATATAGGGATTTTTTTTTCTTGTTAATGACCTCCTGAAACAGGTAGAAGCCAAGTAGTCGGACTTCGGTGTCAAGATTTTAGATGTTTTAACAGTTTTGTTTCCAGAATTCCAAATTGCTTTCCAAAATAGTTGCACTGATCTACAGCTCCACCAAAAATTCACTAGGGTGTCAATCTTTCCACAATCCCTCCAACATTGACTATTCTTATCTTTTGTCACCTTTGCCGATTTATCAGATTTGAAATGAAGCTTCAGAATTTTTTTTTTCGGTTGTCTTACTATTAGTGATTTGAAGCATTCTTTCTAATACTTACGTATTGTTTGCAATTCTTTGAAAACTCTTTGTTCTAATCCTTTGACTACTTATCTATTGGGAAATAACGAGGAAAACAAACTTTGTTTAAACTATGCTACATAAAGGACTGACATCAATGTATTATCATTAGCAATTAACTAAATCATATACATCAAATTAAAATCTATTTTAATATGTAAGTACTCAAAAGATATGAACAAACAGCTCTTAGAAGGATTTTTTTTCCTATTAAAAATCAGGTAAAAGAATGTCACAAATGATTAATAGCAAAAGAAAGGCAAATCAAAATACCTCTGGAGTTTTTCTCAGACAATAAAATCTGTAAAGACCGCAATAGGTACTGAAAGCCCATGCGATCAGAGTTATGGAAGACTGGTATACATATGCATTGTTGATGGAGCTATGAGTGAATTAGTCTAAAAATTCAGGAAAACAGTTTGGAATTATATAAAACGATGAAAATTTTGACCCATTTTCTCATCTTTAAACATTTACCCCAAAGAGGTTAATGTAGAAAAGTCCTGAATATTGAAACATTTATAGCAGCAATTTTTATCTTGGAAAAGTAGTAGAGACTTAGTAGGTTTCCATGGACTAGAAAGTGGCTGATAAATTTTGACAATTAAATACAATGAAACTTGATGGTCCTATGAGTAATAATGACTTCAATAAATACAGAGGCACATGGGGAGATTTATATGAACCAGTGAAATGTGAAGTAAATAGAATCAAGCAAGCTATATACATAATGACAATAACAGCAGATATGGGGGGGGGAGAAATTACTAATATCAAGTATCACAAAGTTCTAATGGCTAAGTTTCGATACAAAGAAGAAGAATGAAGACTGTTCACCTTCATTTTGAAAATAGTAGAGGACTATTTAGTAGTAGAGGACTAACTAGTCTGAAAGACAGCATGTGATATCAGATGCTCCTTATATGTTAGCTTTTATGAAAATTTACCCTCCTTTTTTCTTTTATTAATTTACTTTTAGTTGTCAACATCTAGTCCCACATTTTGAATTCCAAATTTTTTCCTCATTTCTCCACTCCCCCTACTCCAAGATGGAACACATTCCTATTACTCCTTCCCCAAATCTGCCCTCCCTTCTATCTCCATCCCCTTCTCTTATCCCCTTCCTTTCTATTTTCCTGTAGGAAAAGACATAATAATAACATATATAATAAGACATAATGACATATTGTCTTTCTATCCTATTTCCCACGTGCATGTAAAAACATTTTTAATATTCGTTTTTAAAACTTTGAGTTCCAAATTATCTCCCTTCTTCCTTCTCCACCCACTTTCATTGAGAAAGCAAGCAAATTGACATAGGTTATAAATGTAGAACACTTCCAACCTAGTCGTGTTGTGAAAGACAAACAATATTTTCCTCCATCCTATCCTGCTCCCTATTTTTTCCTTTGACCCTGACCCTCCTCAAAAGTTGTTGCTTCTGATTACCCCCTCTCCCCATTTATTATCCCTTCAATCATACTCCCCTCTTTTATATTCCCTCTCCCCTACTTTCCCATAGGGTAAAATAGATTTTCATACCCTATTGAGTATGTATCTTATTCACTCTTTTTAAAATTAATTTTATTTACTTTCAGTGTTCTATGATCACTATCATATAACTTAAAATTTTCTCCTTCCCTTCCCCCTATTTTGCCCCTCCATCCCTGAGACAGCATACAATTTTATATAGGTTCTACACATACATTTCTATTAAATACATTTTCACTATAGTCATGCTGTGTAGAAGAATCAAAAGGAATGGGAGAAATCATATAATAAACCAAAACATGATACAAAAGAAAATGATCTGTTACATTCTGAGATTGAACTCCATAGTTCTTTATCTGGATGTGAAAGGCATTTGGCCTTAAAAGACCATTAGGGATTTTTTTAAGTCCTTACGTTGCAATGATCTTCCAAGGCTACCAGAAAAACTCTCGCACACTGTGGTCATTGCTGTGCACAAGATTCTTCTGCTGATACTTTTGCTCAGCATTGGATTATATAAGTCTTCCCAGGCCTCTCTAAAGTCTTCCCGTTCATCGTTTCTTATAGTACAATAGTATTCCATTGCATTCATTTACCACAATTCATTCAGCCATTCACCAATTGATGGGCATCCCCTTGATTTTCAGTTTTTGGCCTCCAAAAAGAGTGCTGCTATAAATACTTACGTACATGTGGGACCCTTTCTCATTTTTATGATCTCTTGAGGATACAGTCCTAGAAGCAGTGTTGCTGGGTCAAAAGGTATGCACATTTTTGTAGCCCTTTGGGCATAGTTTCAAATTACTCTCCAGAACGGTTGTGTCAGCTCACAGCTCCCCCAAAAAAGAATTAGTGTTCCAACTCTCCCACATCCTCTCCAGCATTTACCATCTTCCTGTCCTGTCATGTTTGCGAATCTGATAGGTGTGATGAGGTATCTCAGAGTTGTTTTGATTTGCATCTCTCTAATCAATGGTGATTTAGAGCATTTTTTCATATGACTATAGATAGTTTTAATTTCTTCCTCTGAAAACTGCCTGTTCATATCCTTTGACCATTTATCAAATGAGGAATGACTTGTATTTTTGTACATTTGACTCAGTTCTCTATATATTTTAGAAATGAGACCTTTAATACAGACAATAACTGTAAAACTTCTTTCCCAGTTTTCTATAACACTATGAATCTTGGTTGCATTGGGTTTGGTTGTGCAAAAACTTTTCAGTTTAATATAATCAAAATTATGCATCTTGCACTTCATAACTCTTTCTAATTCTTCTTTAGTCAGAAATTCTTCCCTTTTCCATAAATCTGATAAATAAGTGTATTCCTTGCACCACAAATATGTCCGTAGTATCAATCTTTATACCTAGATCATATACCGATTTGGACTTTATTCTTGGGTATGGTGTCAGGCATTGGTCTATGCCTAGTTTCCACCACATGTTTATCCAATTTTCCCAGCAATTTTTCTCGAACGGTGATTTCTTATCCCAGAAGCTGGAGTCCTTGGATTTATCAAACAGTAGATTGCTATATTCATTGCATACTGTGTCCTGAGGACCTAGCTTATTTCACTTGTCTAGCCTTCTGTTTAAGTGGTTTTGATTATTGCTCCTTTATAATACAATTTGAGCTCTGGTAGTGGTTGGCCACCTTCCCTAGCCTTTCTTTTCATTAGTCCCCTTGATATTCTGGACCTTTTGTTCTTCCAGATGATTTTTGATATTATTTTTTCTAGCTCTACAAAATAGTTATCTGATAGTCTGATTGATATGGCACTGAATAAGTAAATTAATTTAGGTAGAATTATCGTTTTTATTATATGGACTCGGTCTACCCACAAGCAATTGAAGTTTTTCCACTTACTTAGATCTGATTTTATTTGTGTGAAAAGTGTCTTGTAATTATGTTCATATAGTCCCTGGGCTTGTTTTGGCAAGTAAACTCCCAAATGTTTTATAGTGTCTAACCTAACTTTAAGTGGGATTTCTCTTTCTACCTCTTGCTGTTGTGCTTTGTTACTAACATATAGGAATGCAGAAGATTTGTGCGGGTTTATTCTGAAACCTGCAACTTTGCCAAAGTTGTTTATTATCTCAAGTAGTTTTTTTACTTGAATCTCTGGGAATCTCTAAGTATATCATCATATCATCTACAAAGAGTGATGACTTAGTTTCATCTTCCCCTATTCTAATTTCTTTATCTTCTCTAATTGCTACAGCCATATTGAATAAGAGTGGTGATAATGGAAATACTTGTTTCACCCCTGATCTTTTTGGAAATGCATCTATCATATCTCCATTGTATATAAAGCTTGTTGAAGGTTTTAGGTAGATGCTGCTTATTATTTTATGGAAAGTTCCCTTTACTCCTATGCTCTCCAGTGTTTTTAGTAGGAGTGGGTGTTGTATTTTGCCAAAAACTTTTTCTGCATCTATTGAGGTAATCATGTAGTTTCTCTTAGTTTTGTTGTTGATATAATCAGTAATGCTAATGGTTTTCCTAATATTGAACCTTCCCTGCATTCCTGGTATGAATCCTACCTGATCATAATGTATCATTCTCATAATAAGCTGCTGTATTCTTTTTGCTAAAATCTTATTTAAAATTTTTGCATCTATATTCATTAGAGAAACTGGTCTATAATCCTGTTCTCTGTTTTAGGTCTTCCTGGCTTAGGTGTCAGAAACATATGTCCATCATAAAAAGAATTTGGTAGGACTCCTTCTTTGGCAATTTTCCCACATAGTCTATATACTATTGGAATTAAATGTTCTTTAAGTGTTTGATAGAATTTACTTGTACATCTCTCTGGCCCTGGAGATGTTTTCTTAGGGAGTTAATTTATGGCTTGTTCAATTACCTTCTCTGAGATGAAGTTATTTAAGTACTCAACTTCTTCTTCTGTTGATGAGAGCAAATAAATTTTTTAAAATAATCATATATCTCATTTAGATTGCCGAATTTATTAGCATACAATTGGTCAAATAATTTCTAATTGTTCTTTTAACTTCTTCCTCATTGGGGGTTAGTTCATCCTTATCATTTCTGATACTGGTTATTTGATTTTCTTCTTTCTCTTTTTTAAATTAAATTGTCCAAAGGTTTATGAATTTTATTAATTTTTTCATAAAACCAACTCTTAGTTTTATTTATTAGTTCAATAGTTTTCTTAATTTCAATTTTTTTAATCTTTTCTTTGGTTTTCAGTGATTCTAATTTGATATTTACTTTGGGATTTTCAATTCGTTCTTTTTTGAACTTTTTTAGCTTCATACCCAATTTATTGATCTCTTCTTTCTCTATTTTATTCATGTAGGCACTCAAAGGCATAAAACTTCCCCTAATGATTTGCTTTGCAGTATCCCAAAAGATTTGATAGGTTGTCTCATTAATCTCATTGTCTTGAATGAAAATGTTGTTTGTTTCTATAATTTTTTGTTTAACTCACTCATTCTTTAGGATTAGATTGTTTAGTGTCCAAATTGTTTTTGGTTTATATTTTCATGACTTTTGATTATACATAAGTTTTATTGAACTATGATCTGAGAAGGATGCATTGACTATCTCTGCATTTCTGCACTGGATTGTGAGGTTTTTATGGCCTATTACATGGACAATATTTGAATATGTGCCATGTACCACTGAGAAAAAGGTATATTCCTTTCTATTCCCATTCAATTTTCTCCACAGACCTATCATATCTATCTTATTCAGAGTCCTATTCACCTCTTTTTCTTGCTTATTTTGAGGTTAGAATTATGAGGTTCAAAGAGGGGGAGGTTGAGGTCCCCTACTAGTATAGTTTTGCTGTCTATTTCTTACTGTAACTCCCTTAACTTCTCCTTTAAGAATTTGGATGTTATGTCACTTGGAGCATATATGTTTAGTGATGAAATTACTTAATTGTCTGTAGTACCTTTAAGCAGGACACAGTTTCCTTCCTTATCTCTTTTGATTAGATTTGTTTCTGCCTTTGCTTTGTCTGAGAGTAGGATTGCTACCCTGCTTTTTTCACATCAGCTGAAACACAAAATATTCTGCTCCCACCTTTTACCTTTACCCCATGTGTATGCCCCCATTTCAATGTGTTTCTTGCAAACAACATATTGTTGTATTATGTTTTTTAATCCATTCTGCTATCCATCTCTGTTGTATGGGAGAGTTCATCCCATTCACATTCACACTTATAATTACTATCTCTGTCTTTTCCTTCATCCCTTTTCCCCTTGTTTATGCTTTTAGTTCTCCCTTCCCCTCCACAATAGAGTTTTCATTTTTTACCACCGTCTCCTTCTTTCATCCCCCCTTTTCAATCTCCTTTTCCCTTACTGCTTCTTCCCTCCCTTTTAGTCTCCCTTCCCTTTTCTTTCCCCTTCCCCTCCTAGTGCCTATAGAGCTAATTGCATTTCTATACTTAACTGAGTTTGGTGTACCCTCCTTGAATCCAGAAGACAACACCTCTCAAACAATGCTTATCTCCCTCCCCTCTTTCTCTGTACTGTAATATACTTTTGTACCTTTTCCTCTCATAGAATTTATTTTTTTGTACCTCCTCCTTTTCACATCTCCCATTACAATCCTTTGCCTCCTTAAAGCACATTTGTTATCATCAGATCATTTAATTTGTACCCACTTCCTCTACCTATGTATATCCCTTTTACATTCCATAATTTATATACAATAAATAATATACAATAAAATATTCTCAAGATTTAACAAGTATCATCTTCCCTTACAGGGAGGTAAACAGTTTGCAATATTTTGTAACAAGTATTTTCCCAAGTTTACCTTTTAATGCCTCCCTTGAGATTTATGTTTGAAGATTAGATTTTCTATTGAGTTCTGGCCTTTTCATCAGGAAATTCTGGAAATCCCTTATTTCATTGAATGTTCATCTCCTTGCCTGAAGTATTATTCTCAACTCTCCTGGGCAATTAATTCTTGCATGTAGTCTCAGCTCCTTTGCCTTACAGAATATCGTATTCCAATTCCTTCAATTTTTTGATGTAGGAGCTGCAAGGTCCTGTGTGATCCTGACTGTCACTCCTTGATATTTGAATCATTTCTTTCTGTCTCCCTGTAGTAATTTCCCCTTCACTTGATAGTTCTCGAATTTGGCAAAGATATTCCTTGGTGTTTTTCATTTGGGGTCCCTTTCAGGAGGTGAACGGTGGATTCTTTGGTTGACTATTTTGCCCTCTGGTTCTAGGACTTCTGGGCAATTTTCATTGATGATTTCTTGGAAGACATTGTCCAGACTCTTTATTTCATCACGGTTTTCTAGTAGACCAATAATCCTTAGATTTTCTCTCCTGGATCTATTTTCCAGGTCAGTTGCTTTTCCAATTAGATATTTTACATTTTCTTCTATCTTTTCATTCTTTAGGTTCTGTTTGACGGATTCTTGATGTTTAGTAGATTCAGTAGTTTCTACTTACCCGATTCTATTTTTTTTATCAAATTGTTTTCTTCAGTTAACTTTTACATTTCCTTTTCCGTCTGTCTAATTGTTCCTTTTAAGCAATTATTTTCTCCCGTTAAGTTTCGTACTTCCTTTTCCATTTGTCCAATCGTCTTTTTTAAATTCTTCTATAAATGTGTTTAAATTCTTCTGTGATTTCCACTTACTTAGATCTGATTTTATGTTGCAAAAAGTGTTTTGTAATTATGTTCATATTGTCCCTGAGTTTGTTTTGGCAGGTAGATTCCCAAACATTTTATAGTGTCTGCCTTATCTTATACTGGGACTTATTTTTTCTATCTCTTGCTGTTGGGTTTTGTTCATAATGTATAATAATGCAGAAAGATTTGTGTGGCTTTATTTTGTAACTTTCAACTTTCCCAAAGTTGTTTATTATTTCAAGTATTTTTTCCTTGATTCTCTGGGATTCTCTAAGTATATTATCATATCTGCAAAGACTGATAACTTAGTTTTTTCTTTGCCTATTCTAATTCCTTCAATGTCTTTCTCTTCTCTTATTGCTACAGCTAGCATTTCTAGTACCGTACAGCATAAGAGTGGTGATAATGGAAATCCTTGTTTTCACCCCTGATCTCATTGTAAATGCATGTAGCTTATCCCCATTGCATATAATGCTTGCTGGAGATTTTAGGTAAATACTGCTCATTATTTTATGGAAAGTTCCATTTATTCCTATGTTCTCTAGTGTTTCAATAGGAATGGGTGTTGTATTTTGTCAATAGCTTTTTCTGCATCTCCTGAGAAAATCATGTGGTTTTGTTAGTTTTGTTCTTCATATGATCAATAATGGTAATAGTTTTCTTAATATTAACCAGCCCTTAATTCCTGGTATGAATCCTACCAGATCATAATGTATTATTCTCATGATAAGTTACTTTATTCTTCTTGCTAAAACCTTATTTAAAACTTTTGCATCTATATTCATTAGAGAAATTGGTCTGTAATTTTCTTTCTGTATTTTGCTCTTCCTGGTTTAGGTATCAGAATCATATTTGTATCATAAAAAAGAATTTTGTAGGACTCCTTCCTCAGTTTTCCCAAATAGTCTATATAACTCTTCTGCAAATGTTTGGTATAATTCACTTGATAATTTCTTGGAAGATGATGTCTAGGACCTTTTTTGATCATGGTTTCCAGGCAGACCAATAATTTTTAAATTATCTCTCTGGATCTGTTTTCCAGATCAATTGCCTTTCCAATGAGATATTTAACATTGTCTTCTATTTTTTCATTTTTTAGGTTTTATTTTATAATTTTTTTGGTTTCTCATAAAGCCATTAGCTTCTATCACATCCATTCTAATTTTTAAAGACCTATTTTGCTCACTGAGCTTTTTAACCTCCTTTTTCATTTGGCTGATTCTGCTTTTTGAAGCATTCTTCTCCTCATTGGTTCTCTGAACCTATTTTGCCAATTGAGTGGGCTTATTTTTAAAGGTGCTATTTTGTTCAGCATCTTTGGGGTCTCCTTTAGCATGCTGTTGACTCCCTTTTCATGATTTTCTTGGATCACTCTCATTTCTCTTCCCAATTTTTCCTCCATCATTCTTTCTTGATTTTCAAACTCTCTTTTGAGCTCTTCCATGATCTGAGACCATTGCGTATTTATTTTGGAGGTTTTGGATGCAGAAGCCTTGACTTTTAGGTCTTTCTTTGATGCTATGCATTGCTCACCAAGAAAGTAGCTTTCTGTAGTCAAATATATATATATATATATATATATATGTATATATACACACACATATATACATATATATGCATGTGTGTGCATATGTATGTGTATATACACATACATACAGAGGGAAGAGATTGAATATATGGATATACACACACAGAGGGCAGAGGCTTAGCTGCCTTTTGAAAAGCTATGAAAATATGATAATATGAAAACAAATAATATGATAATATGAAGAAAATAAAAAAATATGAAAAGATGATATCTAAAGAAATAAAATTACATTTTAAGAGAATGTACTGGGAGAAGGTGAAAGGGAGAGGTAAAATATATTAAATCATCTCAAATAAAAGAGTCAAGAAAGAACTTTAACAATGAAGGGGAAGGGGAAAGTTGAGAGGGTATAAGTGAACTTTACTCTCATCAGATTTGCATTAAGGAAGAAATAATATATACACCCACTTGAGTATGACAATCTATTTTACTTTACAAAAAAGCAGGGGGGGAGGAGATAAGAGGGGGCATAACAGAAGGGACAGCAGATTGGGGGAAGCATAATGGGAAACAAACACTTTTGTGGAGGGACAGGTCAAAGGAGAGAATAGACTAAATGGAGCACTGGACAGGATAGTGGGAAATATATTTAGTCTTCCAGAAAATGACTGTTATACATACATATATGTATGTATCCTATATCCTATATGTATATATGTGTCCTATATCCAATACATATATATATGTATATGTATGTATCCAATATTCAAACACATATATATATATATATATGTACATATATATATAGTATATATATATATATGTATTCTATGTCCAACTGCTTGTCTTCTCAATTAGGTTGGGTGGGAAGGGAGGCAGAGAGAGAATAGAAAATTCAAAGCTTTAAAAATGAATGTTCAAATTGTTTTGCAACTGGGAAATAATACGTGTAGACAATAGGGTATAGAAATCTATCTTCCCCTACAGTAAAACAGAAGGAAAGGGGATAAGAGAAGGGGGTGGTGATAGAATAGAAGGCATATCAGAGAATGGGGTGACCAGAAAGCACATTGTCTTGGGGTGGATGTTAGGGAGAGTTGGGGAAAAAATTTGAAATTCAAAGTCTTATGGAAGTGAAAGCTGAAAAGTGAAAATAAATCAATTTAAAGGTGGAGAAAAGGGAATAGTTCAGTTTTCTGACATGGCACTATTAAACTGTCCCTGTTTCACAGGTATATAACAAAGAGGTTGACACAATGGTTGTGTCCTTGCTCCTAAGTTTTTACATGAAATTTTCAGTGATCTTGTCCAACATCTTCATCAATGATGAAAATGGTGTCAAGGTCACCTACTGTATTGATGGTAAATTATTTATCTTGATCCAAAGGAAGACTAAATTGAAGAGAGAATTGGTGAGTGACTTTCTGTTCACAGATAATTGTTCACTTAGTGCAGCCACTGAGGATGAAATGCAATAGAGTATGACTCAATGTTCTGACAATTGTGCTAATTTTGCACTGATACTTAGTACCAAGAAAATAGAGGTTCCCCACCAGCCAACATCGCATCATCCATGTGTGAAACAATCAGTTATAGCAAATAGAGAGACATTGAATGTTGTGGATAAGTTCACTTACCTCGGCATCATACTTTCCAGCGATTTACACATAGATTGTGAGGTTGATGTATGCATTGCCAAAACTAGCTCAGTGTTTGGGAGGCTCCAAAGGAAAGTATAAGAGAGAAGAGCTATTAGACTGCCTACCTAACTGAAGGTGTACAGAGCCATAGTCTTGATCTCATGGTTGAATGCCTCTGAAACCTGGAGAGGTTACCAACATCATGGACAGAAATTGAACCACCTCCATTTTAATTGTCTTGGGAAGATCCTGAAAAACGCCTGACAAGGTAAAGTACTAGAACAATGACGTCCTTTCTTGAGCTGAACTGCTGGGCTTTCACAGTATACTGCAGAGAACTCAACTCTAATGAGCTGGTGGTGTTCTTCAAATGCCAAGCATATATTTTCTTGTTTTTTCTTTCTTTTTTAATTAATTTGTTTGTTTTCAGTTTTCAACAGTCTCTTCATATGTTTTAAATTGTCTTACCCTCCTTTCCCTCTCCCTCTCCAAAATGTCATGCAGTCTTATATGGATTCTACAAATATATTCTTGTTAAACACATTTTCACATTAGTCATGTTGTGTAGAAGAATTAAAACAAAGGGGAAAAACCATGAGAAAAAAACAAAGCATAACCAAAAGGAAAATAGTCTGCTTCATTCTGCAATCTGTTTTCATAGTTCTTTATAATTCTTTCTCTGGATGTGGATGGCATTTTGCATCAAGAGTCCCTTGGAAGAGTTTTAAGTCTTTGCCTTGCTGTAAAGGGCTAAGTCTAACAGAAACAGTCCTTGCACACTGTGCCTGTTACTGTGTAGAATGTTCTCTTGATTCGACTCATTTCACTCAGCATCAGCTCATATAAGTCTTTCAAAATTTTTCTGAAGGCCATCTACTCATCATTTCTTATAGCACAACAGTATTTCATTATATTCATGTACCACAACTTATTCAGCTATTCCCCAGTTGATGGGCATCCCCTCGATTTCCAGTTCTTGGCCAGCATAAAAAGAGGTGCTATTAATATTTTTCTACATGTTCCTCCTTTTCCCATTTTTATGCTCTCTTTGGGATACAACCTAGAAGTTGTATTGCTGAATCAAAGAGTAAAACATATTTTCTTAAAAGATTACTTCATTGAGAACTCACAGAAGGCAAGTGCTCACACAAAGGTCAGAAGAAGTATTACATGGACACTCTCAAGGTATCTCTGTAGAAATCTGGAAAAAATTGGGAGATATGAGAGACATTGACACAGGACCATTCAGCATGGAGTGTTTGTAGCAAAGAAGGTACTATATGATCAAAGTAGAATTAGAGCACTTCAAAAAGAACATGAGAAACACAAATTTAGAGACATCTCCACTTTAAATGTTCATTCATGTGGACTATTTATGCCCAACCATGGTAGAATCATCTGAGCTCAGATTCAGCCGCAGTTGGTTATACTACACATTTAGCCCAACATAGTGCTATCATTTCTGTCTTCTGTGAGAAGGGAGACAATCAATACTACTAAATTCTTTACCTCCTATCAGCAGCACACATGAAAAAAGACACTTGTGCCCCTAAGCTTTTTATTTCCTTGACCAAGTTTTCATAACTCTGTATTTTAAAAAGAAAGTACATGATCTTTTGTTACAGTAATAGAAGCATTCAAATTGGACTTTTAAATAGATTACTATAAAAGTGAAAGGAATTTCAGAATGTTCATGTTTACTTAGTGAAAAGCAAAATAAGAAGATTTTGGGCAGGGGGGAGAAGAATAAATGCTAGTCATCCCAGGGGAAAATTTCCTATTTAAAATAAAAAGAGTATTGAAGTTCAGGAGAGATAGGAATGAATATACTAAAGAAAGAAATATAATTTGTTTCATTAATTTATTTTAATATTTAAAATTGATTTTTAAGGTTTTGTGTCCACTCCCTCCTGGTTGCAGAAAGAATTCTGAGATGAAAATATCAGAAAAAAGTTAATTAAATATAATAAGAAATGTGAATAGCCTGAATGCTCAAAAGCTCCAGAATGAATCAAGAAAAGATCCAAGTAAACACATTTAATGGAAAAAAATATAAATGCCTACGTTGAAGTTAGGAGGCTAATTTAAAATATATAATGTGGCTACTGATACTATAAACAAATTAGGACAGCAAGGGACAGTGTATTTCTCAGATTTATGGAGAATGGGGAAATTTGTGACCAAACAAGAGACAGAGAACTTTATGAAGTGCAAAATGGATAATTTTGATTACATTAAATTGAAAAGTTTTTGCACAGACAAACCCAATGCAACCAAGATAAGGAGGAAAGCACATAACTGGGACAGATTTTTTACAACTAGTATCCATGATAAATGCCTCATTTTTAAAATACATAAAGAACTGAGTCAAATTTACAAGAACACAAGTCATTCCCCAAATGAAAAATGTTCTAAGGATATGAACAAGCAGTTTTTAGAAGACGAAATTAAAGCTATCTATAGTCACATGAAAAAATGCTTTAAATCACTAGTGGTTACAGAGATGAAAATCAAAACAACTCTGATCGAGCACAACACACCCATCAGATTGACTAACATGACAAAACAGGATGATGATAAATGTTGGATAAGATGTGGGAGAGGTGGAACATTAATTTATTGTTGGTAAAGATTTGAGCTGATCCAACCGTTCTGGAGAGCAATTTGGAAGTATACCCAAAGGGTTAAAAAAATCTTCATACCTTTTGACCCAGTAAAATAGTTACTAGGGATGTATCTCAAAGAGATCATAAAAATGGGAAAAGGTCCCATATGTACAAAATTATTTATAGCAGCTCTCCTTGTTGTGGCCAAGAAATGAAAATCAAGGGGATGTCCATTAGTTGGGGAATGGTTGAACAAGTTGTGGTATATGAATGTAATGGAATACAATTGTGCTGTAAGAAATGATGAGCAGGAAGACTTCAGAGAGGCCTGGAAGCACTTATACGAACTGATACTGAGTGAAAGGAGCAGAACCAGGAGAACTTTGTACATGGCAACAATCACAGTGTGTGAGGAATTTTTCTGGTAAACTTAGTCCTTCGCAGCAATGCAAAGATCCAAAAAATTCCCAACGGACTCTTGCGGCAAAATGCCATCCACATCCAGAGGAAGAATTATGGAATTGGATTGCAGAATGAAGCAGATGATTTTCTCTTGTGTTTGGCTTTGTTTCGATTTGTTTTTTCTCATGCTTTCTCCCACTCATTTGAATTTTTCCATGCAACATGCCTAAAGTGAAAATGTATTTAGTAAGAAAGTATGTCTAGAACGCATATACGATTTCACGCCATCTCAAGGTTTTGTGGAGAAAAGACAGGGAAGAGGAGGGAGGGAGAGGAGAAAAGCTAAGATTTATGGAAGTGATTGCAGAAAACTGAAAACAAATAAATAAATTTGTTAATTAAAAAAATAAATGATGAACAGTTGGACTTCAGAAATATCTGGAAAGATTTATATGAACTGAGACAGTGTGAAATGAGCATAAGTAGGAGAACATTATACATAGTAACAACTACAGTGTGTGAGGACTGTTTCTGAAAGACTTAGTCCCTCACAGCAATACGAGGACCTGAAATATTCCTAATTCAGCTACCAGCTCAAAAGTCAACAGAACCAACAATGGTATTGGCAAAGTGAAACTCAAACCACAAAATATTCAAAAAAGGCAAGTAATGACATTACACAACAGTGAAAAGAAAGCTGAATAATAAATTATAACAATTTTGCTAACACCACACTATGAGGCACTTGAATACATTAAAGAAACATTAAAAAAAAGTACATGAAGAAACTGACAATATAGTGACAGAACACTTCAATAGTTTATTATCAGAATATGACAAGTCAAATACAAAAATTAAAAATAAATCAGATATAAATTTCTTATTTAGTAAATATGAAACAGAATTATATTATGAACAGAAGCTGGATTTGCAGTGAGGGGATATGAATTTGAAGCTTGCTATCTGTGAAAATTTGGCAGTCATTTCAACTCTGTCAGATTTCATTTTCCCATTTCTAAAACGAGGACATTTTAGACTAGGCGCCCTATCACTAATATTCCTTTTAATGTTCAATCTGTTGTCTCCCATGCTATCAATACTTGGTACAAGCTAACTGTCAGAAACAAGTAATACAAGATCTTTTCAAGAATATTTGGAACATTGACCAAAAATGTTACAAGGTCATAGAGAATTTTTTCCTAGATTCAAAAAGGTAGCAATTATATTGAAAACCATAACATTTAGAATTAAATAAAAAATAGCATTAGTAGAAGTTGTAAACATACATGGAGATGACAAAAACGGTTAAACAATGATTGTGGCAGAGAAGAAATTTTAAAAATGAACCAAAAACACAATTATGTTTAGTCACCAAGATTGGTTCTCTTTATGATAAAGAAGCAGTTATTATTATGTGACTTTGGCACTCGACTTCCCTTCCTGATCCCCACTTGCACTGACGCTGGCTCACTAGGTCCCCAGAACTCAATTGCTAAAACTCTCTTCAGAGATCTGCAGCTAACCTTGAGGATAGTAGAGGAGCTCTCTAGGAAGCCCTAGCTATATTAACTAACCAACCAGACTTAGTTTTTAGGAAGGAGTATTTACAAAGGTGTATAGTAAGAACGGTTAGTGGAAAATATCTCTTCTCACTGTGACACTTTCTGCCACAAGTACATACAGATTAAGGGAAAGTACTAAGTGTGTATAATCAAGGGAAAGTGGGCTCAAAGCCAGAGGACATGTAGCAAAAGTGTAGTCACCACTTCTTATTATTGGAAATTATTTTTTACTGTTTCATGGGACATTTATGAACTACTCTAGGCACAGAGCAACATTTTGACTAGTCAGATGGAATTAAATGATTTTTCCAGGGTCACACAGCTAGAAAGTGTTTGAGGATGGATTTGAACTCAGGACAATGAGTCAAGACTTCCCATATTGTGGTCCCAATTTTCTTTTCAAGCCCTATCTTCTACTGCTCCTTCATACAACCCTCCCCTCCATCAGTTAGAGTCAAACAAAGATACTCCCAGATGTACAAATACATCCTTTGATATCTTTTCTTGGAGCCTTTGCCCACATAGTTCTCTCAGTAATGGTTAGATGCCTCATGTTTTGTCAATATTTCACCAGTCATTCAAGGAGTAGGTCAGATGATACACTCCCAATGACATTCAAATGCTTGCTAGGTTCCCACTATAAGCCAGGCACTCAGCTTTACCTGACCTCTCTACAGATCATGTCTTTCTCTTGCTTATTTCTCTTTCTTCATTATTATTGCTAATAATGATATCTAACATACATGTAGCATTTAATGATTTGCAAAGCACTTTACAAATTTCACGTAATTTGATCTTAATGAAACCTTATAAAATAGGTGCTGCTAGCATTCTCCAGATGAGGAACTGAGGCTGTGAGGTAAGTGATCCATAGTCATACAACAAATAAGAGATGGAAATAGGATATAAATTCAGGACATCCTGACTCAATGTCCAACATTCTCCACCATGACACCTAACCACCTTCTCTTTCACATCTCCCATGAGAGGGGTCTTCATGAAGAACCTGGTACTGAGGCAGGAATTATGTAGGAATTAAATGTGGTAATGTAATGTAGGAATTAAAACTTCATATCCACATTTTATTATTTTCTTCTTTTTCCACATTGTAGATTGTGGCTGGAGCCTATGCTTCATAAATTCAAATTATTCTAAAGAATAACAGGCAAACCATGGAAAGACAATCTGCTCCCTATTTGCATCTGCTAGTTCAAATGTCTTGATTTGTGAGATTTTGGTCTCTACCGTTGTTAGATTGGAGGCCCTGGAAATATTAGGACATATAAATCACATAAAAGACAGGCAGAAAACCCATAAACCTGACTGAACTTTCCAGTTAACTAGAGTTCCATGGAACTGTAGAGATGGAAGGAGCTAGCTTATTACCACAAACTCCAAGAGTCAGTATTTCATACATTGCTCTTAAGAGAAATTCTCCTTGAACTACTTTGCTACTAAGGTATTCTTAGAGATTCACACTCCCTCCTCTCCCCACTCCCCAACTCCTATTTGTCTACTCTTTCCATCATTCTGAGATTGTACTTACAAGTGCTCCATCATCAGGAACCTCATCACTCCTGGGTGTGGAGTCATGAAGACTGAAGTTAAAAAAAATTTAACTGCAGATATTTACTAGCTGTGTGACCCTGGGCAAGTATCTGTTTGCCTCCCTTTCCTCATCTGTACAAATAGGAATAGCACCCACCTCCCAGGGTGGTTGTGAAGATGAAATGAGATAATAACTGTAATGCATTTAGCCCAGTACCTACTGATAGGGTATTTATAAATGTTATTTATATCTATTATTATTATCCTGAAAGTTTGAGTCAGAATTGGAACTTAGAGCTCCTCAGTATGCTCTCCCTTCCTGATTAGAAGGTGAGAGATGAGGTCCTCCCTAAACCTTCCTTTAAAGAGGGCGTCTGAGCCACTGATCTCTTCATTTATCACCAGGCTTTTGGACTTTTCCATAATGGCGCTACCACTTCTCCCGTCTCCATTCTCAATATCACTTTTCAGCCTCCCTCTGCGTGTTGCCTTCCCCCATGCATTGTAATCTCCTCAAGGGTTGTTCAATTCTTTCAGTCGTATCTGATTCTTTATGAACCTACTGTTCTTTGTCAAAGATGCTGGAATGATTTCCTATTTCTTTCTCCAGCTCATTTTACAGATGAGGAAATGAAAGCAGACAAGATTAAGTGACTTTCCCCAGAATCACGCAACTAGAAAGTGTCTGAGGATTGATTTTGAACTAGGAAGATGAGTTTTCCTGACTCAGATCTGGCATTTTATCCACAGCACCACCTAGCTGTCCCTCTTTGAGGTAGGGGCTGTCTTTTTTTTGTTTGTTTTTATTTGCTCAGGGCTTAGCACAGTACTTAGCACATAGCAGGCAATTAATAAATAAATGTTTATTGAGCGAGTAATATTATTTATTTCTTCTTTTTATTAGTTATATAGTTATTCCTTCCTGCTCTCCTTTGCTACTCAGTTAAGTGGATAGTTCAAAATTTTCCTCCCTCTTAATTTTCTTGTTTTTATTAGTTTTTTTACTTCACCTTTTTAATAGAAGTATTTCTTTCCCTTCTTGTTTCCCTTATTTATCTTCCTTTTCTAAATCTTTTGAATTTATTGATTTATGGGCTGTGACTTTATTCCTTCTTCATTCTTTTTGGGTCCCTCATTGGCTTAAAACTATCAGGTATAAGGTTTGTTGTCAGTCTTCTAGCCAATTTTTCCATGCCTTTATCGATTTTGCTAGATCATTCCTTTGTCGGCTTTGCTTCACTCTTAGAAATAACAATTTAAGAGGGTAGAAATTCTGGACAAAAGTAGTATTGCATGGGAGAAATTATTCCTTATCTCATGTCATATGGTCTAATCCTTCCCTTTGTCCATATCCTAATCAGTTTCCCTTCAAGTTCAGTTCCATCTCATTTCTAGCTTTTTGTCACCTCTAGCATGACTTTTCTAGGTCCACTTGACTCCAGGAGCTTACGGATTTTTATTCCTTGGATAGAATATTGCTTTTGGAGACATGGTACCCTCTCTGAGAAAGTGACTTGCCAATGCACAGACTCCCTTCATCCCCAACTCAACCTAACATGAGTTTTTAACCTCTGATTAGAGTTTTTTTTACCTCTTCCTTCATTTGAGAGATCTTCAGTAGGATTTTATGCAACAGCTCTCCTTAGGATGACATACCCAGGATGTATGGGAAAAGTTTAACAAATAGCTTTCCAAGACACACACACATATACACATACACGACATTTTAAAGTTTAATATGCATTATTCTTTCTCCATCACTGTAAATATAGACAATAGGCAAAGCAATTAATCAAGCCCTGTTTTTTAAAGTTTGTCAATTTCCAAAGTATAAAGACATGCTGAAAATTTAACCATTATTTCTCACAAGGTGGTAAGAGCTCACTCCAGCATATCATTTTGAGGAGGTCTCGAATCCCTCCCCTCTGTCACCTTTTCATTTCTCCCACAAATTTCCCATCTACTCCAACCCAAGTTAGAAATTTTAGAAATAAGCATTCCTTAATTATTTCCATAGGAAATTGATTGTGGTGCATTATCCATTCCACTTTGTATCCCACTACCCCTCTCCCCAAGTATGCTGCATCCCACTCTGTAACTCCATCCTCCAGAAGATAATGATTCATTTATAAATGTAACAAGGAGTTTAATTTATTATCTTTGAATTAACTTCTTCTACCTTTGCTTCTCATGATTCTTGAAGTTCTGATAAAATTAAAGTTTCTTTCTTTCCATTTTCCATTTCTGGATAATCTCTCTCTCTCTCTCTCTCTCTCTCTCTCTCTCTCTCTCTCTCTCTCTCTCTCTCTCTCTCTCTCTCTCTCTCTCTCTCTCTCTCTCTCTCTCTCCCCCTCTTCCTTCCTCCCATCTTTTGTTCCTTCCTGCCCTCCTTCATTTTCTCTTCTCTTCCTTCTTATCTTTCTTTTTTCTCTTCTTTCATTTCTTTCTTCCCTTCCTTGCTTCTTTCTGTCCTCTTTCCTTTCCTTCAACATTTTCTCTCTTCCCTTCTATCAATTTTTAAAATAAATTTATTATCTTTTAGGTTTTAAATATTTATTATCTTCTTTTAATGACAAGAATTTCCTTAAGTATCCATCTCTATATCCCAGCTAGAGACCAATCCCAAGTAACAAATGGTACTTTTAAAGAAAAAAAAAGAATAAAGTAGAAAAGGGGAGGAACTCAATAAAATAAAATTAAAAAGTTGGAATTTATTGGCAATATTCCACACCCATGGACTTTCCACCTCTGCAAAAGAGTGGGTTTTGGAGTCTTCTCTCATTATGCTTATTCTTTGTAATTTTATAGCATTCACCTTTGATTATTTTGTGGTTTTTCTTTCCATTTACATTGGTGTACTCAGAGTGTGTGTGTGTGTTTGTCTTTCATTGTGGAAGAAGACCATGCCATCAGAGAAATGATGACACGACTTGCACTTGACTTTGTTTTGAGTGAGGGAGGCCTGTGCAGGTCACCAGCTTCTCTTCTCCTCTATAGCTATCTGAATCCAGTGACCAGATATTCATCAGGATGACTGGAGATGACCAAGGATGAGACAATTGGGGTTAAGTGACTTTCTCAAGGTCACACAGTTAGTGAGTGTCAAATGTCTGAGGGGAGATTTGAACTCAGATCCTCCTGACTCCTGCACTGGTGTTCTATCCATTGCAAAACCTAGCTGCCTTAAGTGTACTCATAGTGTGGGTCAGACAGTTGCTACACTGAAGAGAGCACTATTGAAGTCAGGTTGATTTGAGTTCAAATTTAGATTCAACAATTTACCAGATATTTGACCCTGGGCAAGTCACTTAACTGCTATTTGCCTCAGTTCCTCATCTATAAAACAGGGACATACTGGATAAAGAAATGCAAACTAGAATTTTTGAGAAGAAAACCCCAAAGATAAATCCATAAGGTCATAAAGACTTGGAGGCAACTGAACAGCATCAAAGTCATTGTGTAGACTGTTTTGTTGACTCTGTTTGTTACATTTTTATCATATCAATAAAGCTTTCCCCTACTTCTCTGTATTCATCATATTCATTACTTCTTATGGTGTAGTGCTATTTGGATACACTCATGTACCACTATTTGTTTAGCCAAGTTAATGGAAATCTATTTTGTTTCCAATTCTTTATGCCAAAAAAAATGGTGCTGTATTTTCGGTGTGTATGGGCACTTTTCTTTTCAATGACTTCCTGGGACAGTTTGAGTCAGGTACAGGTATTTCTAGGTCAAGGTAGTAGATATTTTAGTAATTTTATTTGTAAAATTCCAAATTGCTTTCCAAAAGAGTTGAACTGATTCACAGCTCCACCAACAATGCACTAGTGTGCCTATCTTTCCATAATCCCTCCAGTGTTGACTATTATTATTTTTGGTCATGTTTGACAATTTGTCAGGTTTGAGATGAAACTTTAGAGTTATTTCTATTTTTGCTTGTCATACTATTAGTGATTTGGAATATGCTTTCTTCTACTTATGTGTTGTTTGCAATTCTTTCAGAATTATTTATTCTAACCCTTTTACTACTTTCTATTAGTGAATGATGAGAAAAATAATGTTTGCCTCAAATATGCCAATTAAGGGACTGATATCAGTGATAACATAGTAATTAACTAAATTATATTACCCAAACTAAAATCTGTATTCGAATATATAAAAAGTTAAAAGTTATGAACAAACAGCTCTCAAAGGAATTTTAGCCCTGTTAAAAATCATGCCAGTGAATGCCGCAAATCATTAATAATGAAATAAAGGTGAATCCTTTGGATTCTCCTATTCCAGAGGTGAAATACCTCTGGAATTTGTCTCAGAATAGAAAATCTGTAAAGATCATTATAGGTACTGATGGCTCATGCTATCAGAGTTGTGGAAGACTGGCATGCATATGCACTGTTGGTGGAGTTATGATCAAATTAGTATAAGAAATCTGGAAAACAGTTGAAAATTGATGTAAAGTGACTGAAGTGTCTTACCCTTTGACCCATTTTTCTACCTTTAGACATTTATCCTAAAGGGATTAACGATAAAGAGAAAGGTCTCAAATATTAAAACACTTAAAGCAGCAATTTTCATAATGGCAAGGAAATAGAATTTGTAGATGTTCACGAATTGGGAAAAGGCTGAAAAAATTGTGGCAACTGAACATAATGAAATTTGATTGTCCTATAAGAAATGATGACCATATAAATATAGAGGAGCATGGCAAGATTTATATGAAGCAGTGCAACATAAACTAAATATAATCAAGCAAACTATATACATAATAAATAAACAATGGAAATGGGGGAAATTATTAAGATCAAGCACCACAAAATTCTAAAGACTGAATTTGCATCCAAAGAAGAGAACACAACCCCCTTCACTTTACAGATGGTGGGGGCGACTGAGTCTGAAACACAACATGTAATATCAGATTTTTCTTATCTGTAAGTTTTTAGGAAAATTTTCCCTCTTTTATTTTTTTTTTATTTTGAAGCAATAGCTCTCTGTGAGGAGAGGGTAGAGAGTGATATTTTAGGGTAATGAAGACAAAATAAAAGCAATAAAAAATAAGGATTTTAAGAAAAAAGCTGTCTCTTTGCTGCTTCTACCTATTGCTCCTGATTTTATCTTCTAGGGAAATTTTAAACAAGTCTAATTCCTCTTTGATATGACAATCCCCGAATTTTTTAAAGAATGTAATTGAGTCCCTTCTTTAGTCTTTGCCTTTCCAGACCATGTCTACACCATTTCCTATAAGTAATCCTCAGAGGGCATGATTTTGAGTCCTTTCATCATCTTGAGCGTCCTCCTTTAGCCATTCTCTATAGTATTGATATTCTTCTCAAAAAGTAGTGTCCAAAAGTGTACATACTCTTTTAAATGTATTCTTGTCAAGGTCAGGCATAGTTAGACTAACACTTTCTTTGCCTACTGAGTAACTGCAATAGCTTAAAATCCTTTCTTAACAATCAAGAGATCTGGGTGAAGAGGTATTGTTAATTTAAAATGTAATTGCAGTTGGAAAGATAGCATTTTGTCATGATGTTATGAAGGCACATGAATGAGCAGTTTGGAAGATTCAATCCCTATTTGGGATTAGTCATAGACATTTCTTCTAAAAAGCAGAATGCATTATCTCCTTGTTCTCCTGGAAACTAGAAATCAGAGAACAGGGCTTTCTAGTGATATGTTTGTATCTCTTATGGCATCTACATCATCCTTGTAGATTGTTTTCTAGAGTCATTTTATCTAATGAGTTTCTCATCTTTCTAATAAAAACCTAACACTCTAATTAGCTGATATTTACTGATATGTGTATCTTCTTCCTACTAGAATATGTCTCCTGAGAGCAAGAACTCTTTCCACTTTGTAGTGTTGTCAGCTACCACAGAGACACTTATTTTTGTTAGTTCTTTCCAAAATCAGATTAAAAGTGTTACCTGAGGAATACGATTTTTCCTGGTTGACACTCAGCTTTGATATGAGTTTTTTTCTTTTACAAAATACCTTGTCTGGTATCTCAGCTAGGTTCAAAATTACTAGGTTGGAAAACTTTGACTTTGGAACAGAGGGCCACAGTCAGCTGGGCTACCAAATAAGTTTGACACCAAAGGTCTTGGAGCAGAAGATAGATCTGAAGAGTTAAAAGGAAAGTGACAAAAGAGATCATCAAGAAGCATGGGCAGTGTGATACAATTATAAAGGGCACTGGATTTGGACACATACGACCTGGGTTGAATCCTGTCCCTACTACTAACTTCATACATTACTCTGGACAAGTGATCCAGTCTTTTTTAGTCCTCCAATTTCTTTTCTGTAATATGAGACATAGGGACTAGATATCCATTGTGCATCTATATATCTGATCCTGTGACCTTTCTAGGCCTCAGTGTCCTCATCCATAGAATGAAGGGTTTGGCCTAATGTCCTGAGATATCCCTTATGATTCTATTCCAATGAGTCTATGTCTCACAATGTGTTCATGTAACACGTAAAATCATTTTTACCTTTCCCCAAAGAGTAAGAGGACTTCTCAAGGTCCTCAGAACAAACTTTACATTAGATAGTTCCTTCAATCATTGATGCTCCATTGAATGGAGAAACTGAGAAGTGAGAAAAAACTTCACGTTGACTTGTTGCTTCATAGAAGAAGTTCACACTAAGGTTTTCCTCCTCTGAGACAGAACAGGGCTTGCTGCCACACCCAGAGGGAGGCCTGTCTCAGCTTGCTATTCCACAGAATCGGGATCACTGAGTGGCCAAATGGATAGAGCAACATGATTGGTACCCTCAACATGGAAATCAGCTTACTCCTTGCCTGTGAGTGGTTCCCATAGTTGACAAAGAAACCCGTATGGTACAATAAGATGAAGATGAGAAAGGAAGACACAGCTTTCGTGGCTCCAACATGGGCTTCTGTTCTTGGGTCTCTGGGACTTGTGGCATTGTTTCATCTGTCGGGTATGCCTCCACAGTGAGAAGACAAGTAGATACAATGAGATTGTAGACAGGGTAAAAGGAATAAGATTCAGAAGGCCAAAGAGAACCTGGAGCATGTTGAACTTACTTTTACTCACTTTCACCTCCTGAGACATATTTCTCTCCCTTTCCCTACTAAAGATGCTGCCATAATAATAACGCATCCTCTCCAACATTGGAAAGATAATGAACAAAGAGATAATAAAGAGTCCCCAAAGAAGCATAAAGACCATCCTGTCAAATCTCCTTTTCATCCAGAGGAAGAAGGGATTAGAGAAGTTTGTGATCTTTAGGAAGTAAAAGATGCTGAGGATAGTGGCAAACCAAATATTTGAATTGTGACTCAGTACCAAGAAGATATCAATTATTCTTATATGGGCAGGTAGATCCAAAGAGATTAAAATTAAATAGCTATTCCATAGTATTCCACATGACAGTCCAATTCTGGAAATGGCCAAGTTCATCAGAATGAGTTCACTTGATGGCAGTTTCTTTGTCTTGACCCAATAAATGAAATTCACCAGAACTATGAATCCATTTACCAGAATGCCCAATAGAAATAAACCAATTACTAGAGCCATAAAGATTTTCTCCTCAATACTTAACATATCAGAAGTAAGGAGATCACTTAGGAAGTTACCAATGTTTATAATACTTTGGAGCTATGGCTATTCAATCAATTTCCAGGCAAAATGAACATATGTGCTTCTGATACTTGATAACGCTGTAATTTTCTTCTCTGTATTTAATGAAGTTTCTATCTTAAGGAAGAAAATGTCTACTCCTTTGTTATAACATCTTCATTAGATATCCTCTGTGCCTTTCCAACAGTTCAGTTAAATTTCCCCAGACAAAACACACAACTCTCTCTCTCTCTCTCTTTCTCTCTCTCTCTCTCTCTCTCTCTCTCTCTCTCTCTCTCTCTCTCTCTCTCTCTCTCTCTCTCTCTCTCTCTCTCTCTCCCCTATCCTATCTCCTTTTAAGAGATGATCATGGAAAGGATTAGAGTACTATGCTAAGATGCAAATAGGGAGAGGACATATTTCAATATTTTCCTCTTTGTTTCTGATCCTATTTTGTATCCAAACACGTGAGCTGTGTATGATCAAATTGTATATGGTATACAATATGACGAATGTAACAAATTCCAAAAGCAGATATTAGGCTTCATCTGCATCATTTCTTACCATACTGAATATGGATGTTATCACCAAGTATTTATAAAATCAAACTCATGCTGGGTATTTCTGTTAAGTCACATTTAGGTTTGAAAATTATAAATGAATTGTGATATAATGTCTTCTAATCTGAGAAGTTCACACTCAAAAGAATGATCTTTTTTTTCAATTTTCATGGTTACTCAGACAAAGAAGTATACCATACCAATTCTACTCTAAAGACATAGACTTTCCTACTCTGCAACATATAGCTGCAGAGAGTTGCTGGGAACTTTGTGATGTTAAGTGATTTGTCCAAAGTCACATAACCAGCAGGTGTCAGAATCTGGACTTGGGCCAATGGCCATTGCTATCTACTATTAGCTCTGTCTATTGAACTTGCTAAAGTCTTACAAATCTTTCTAAGATCAAGATTGTTGTCACTCATATAGTAAACTCTTAATAGATGTTTGTTGACAAGAAAAAAAAGACTTAGCCTTAGCATCAGGAAGGAAAGCAGAAATTGTCAGTTGCTATCTTTTTGTTGAGTTGTGTATAAAATAAGCTTATAGAGAAAAGAGTATAATAATTCACCTTTATGTAGTATCTTATGTTTCTCAAAGTGCTTTCTATGAGGGAACCTTTGGAGGTATGAATTCAAGAACTATTTTTCCCACTCTTTAAAGATTATGGAACAGTTTTAGAGAGATGAGATGACATGTCCAAGCATCACAGAATCAAAAGTCTCAACTAGAATTTTGACCCAGGTGTATGCTGATGGACATTCAACTAGTAGAAATGATTACCTATTTAAAAACAATTGACTTATTATAAATATATTGTTAGACACCATTCCCTAAATCAACTTTTCATTTACTAAACCCACACCTGGGTCTGAATGCTTGGCAATTCATCTCAAGAAAGGACCTCAGTGTCCCATACATTGTCTTGCCAGGTGATTTTTAAGAATCTCCCTAAGGTAATTTAAATGGAAACAGTTCAATTTTCTGGCATGGCACTGGTAAACTATCCAAATTTCTCATGCAAAGAACAATAAGGTCAACACAATGGCTTTGTACTTGCTCCCACATTTTTTACATGATGTTTTCAATGTTCTTGTTAGGCACCTTCAACAAGGATGAAAATGGCATCAAGACAGCTATGGCATTGATGCTACCTTATTTACCTGGAAAAGGCTACAAGACGAGATCCAAGTGAAGAAAGAATTGGTGGATGACTTTCTGTTTTCAGATAATTGTGAACTCAGTGGAGCCTTTGAAGCTAAAATGCAATAGGGTATGGATCAATTCACTGACACTCATACAATTTTACCCAGAAAAACAGATTGGCCACCAGCCATATGTGAAATCGTCAGTTACAGCAAATAGAGAGGATTTAAATATTGTGAATAAGTTCATTTAATTTAGTAGCTTAAAATACATTGTAAATAATAGCAAAAGAAAATGGTAGGGGGAAGGAATAAATGCTAGTCGTCTCAAGGGGGAAATAATTCTCTTTGTAGTAAAGAGGGGATTAAACCTCAGCAAAAGACAGGAAAGAATACAATAAGCAACAAAAAAACCTGACTTGTTTCACCAATTTACTTTAATAGTTAAATAAATTTTTAAATTTTAGAGGTCATTCCATGCAGGTTGCAGAAAGAATGGTGAGAAGAAAATATTAGAAAACAAATCAATTACCTATAATAAGGAATGTGAATGGCCTGAATGTTCAAAAAGCTTTAGAATGAATTAACAAAAAGTTCATTAACATGTTATTCAAAATATATGATGCAGTTGCAAGCTCAAAATTCAAGAGAGGCAATAATGGCATTAAAAAGTGGAATTCAAACACAAAATATTGAAATGAGACCAATGATGACATTATGCAACAGTAAAAAGATAACTGAATAATATGTTATAACAATTTTGAAATTACAAGCACCACACAGTGAGATGTTTGAATTCATTAAAGAAAGATTAACAAAAGATGGCAGAGTAAAGGCAGTTACTTGCCTAGGTTCTCCCCCAATCCCTTCAAATACCTTTTGAAAATTACTCTAAACATATTCTAAAACAGCATACCCCATAAAAAAACCAGCATGAAACAAATTTCCCACCCAAGGCCACCTGGAAAATCAACAGTAAAAGTCTATTGCATCTGAGTGAGACAGGTGCAGGCCAGGCCAGTGCACATAGGGCCCCAGAAAACCTAGATAAGGCCTTGGGAGCGACTAAATCAGCTGCAACAGTGACTGTTTCCAGACCTTTCAGCCCACAGAGAGTAAGGGGATTGAGTAACAGGTCAGAAGGAGTTTTAAAGGGTTTCTTTGTTGATACTGAAGCAGAACTCTGCTGATTTGCCCATACTTGAATCTGAGTTGTGCTCCTGGGTACCATGTCAGGGCAAGGGAAACCAGCATAGCAGAGCTTGTAGTAGCAGTGGAGAGGGGACCCTCCTCACAGTTCCAGGGAAGAAAAGAGAGGTTGTGGTCACTCACAGACCAGAGCACAGTACAGGAAAGAAGTAAACTCCTCTCCTTAGATCGTACTATTTTGGAAGAACTTAAAACTTAACAGGTCCCTATATGTATCTTTAAAAACAGCTGCACAAAACCCAGGAAGCTTAGACAGTTGGCCCTCCATCCTGGAAGCAAAGCCCTACCTTAACAAAGAGTTAAAAAGTCAAATAATAGGCGAGGAAAAGGAGCAAACAATGGAAAAAATAACTCTTGCTTATAGAAACTTGCTTTGGTGATGAGGAAGATCAAAGCACACATTCAGGAGAAGACAGCAAAGTCAAAGACCTTTTATCCAAATTCTCCAAGAAAAATATGAGTTGGTCTCGGGCCATGGAAAAGGTCAAGAAGATCTTGAAAATTAAGTGAGAGAAGTAGAGAAAAATTAGGAAGAGAAATGAAACTGATGAAAAAAATCAGGAAAAGTGAATCAAAAGGTTGGTAAAGGAGACATCAAATTAAAAAAAGACTTAAAAAAACAGGCTAGGTCAAATGACAAAAGAGTTCCAAAAAGCCAATGAGGAGAATAATGCTTTAAAATGCAAAATTGGCCAAATGGGAAAGGAGGTCCAAAAGCTCACTGATGAAAATAATTTCTTAAATATTAGAATGGATCAAATGGAAGCTGATGACTTTATAAGAAATCGATAAATCATAAAACAAAATCAAAAGAATGGAAAAAATAGAAGAGAACATGAACTATTTCCTTGGAAAAAGGACTGATATGGAAAATAGATCTAAGAGATAATTTTAAAATTATTGAACTACCTAAGAGCCATGATAAAAAAAAATAGAACCTAAACATCATCTTTCAAGAAGTCATCAAGGGAAACTTTCCTGATATTCTAGAACCAGAAGGTAAAATAGATATTGAGAGAATCCAGGAGCCTGTTCGTGAAAAAGATCATAAAAGGAAAACTGCTAGTTATATGAGCCAAAATCCAGAGATTTGGGGAGATGTATATGAAATAAAAGCAATAAAAATTAGGCATTTTAAGACTAAATTTGTCTCTTTGCTGTGTCTATCTATTTTTCCTGATTTTCTCTTCTAGGGAAACTTGAAACAACTTCAGTCCTCCTTCCATATGACAATTCTGAAATTCTTTGAAGAAAGTTATTATGTTCCTCAGTCTTTGACTTTCCATACCAAAAATCTACACCATTTCCTATAAGCAGTCTTCCAAGGTCATGGTCTTAATTTCCTTCTTTATTTTTTCTCCTTTGATTTGTCTCTGACATTCATATTCATTTCAAAAGGTAGTGCCCAGAAATGAACACACTCTTCTAAATTTAGTCCCGTCAAGATCAGGCACAAAGGGGCCACCATTTCCCTATTCTTGTTGAGATGTTCTATTAGCTTAAAATTCTTTTTTAGCAATCAAGAAATTTGGATGAAGAGGAAGTTCTTACTTAAAACGTACTTTAATTGGAAAAATGGTATCTTGGTATGATGGCATGATGGCAATGAATGGAACAGTTAGGATCATTTAAGCCCTATTGGGGATTACGCAGAGATTTTTTTTTTTTTTTTATAAAGGAACTAGCATTATCTCTTTGCTCTCCTGGAAATTTGAAATCAGAGAAAAGAGTTTCTCAGCCATAACCTTTTGTCTCCTGTGGTATCCACATCACTTTTGAAGATTCTTTTCTAGACCCCTTATATCTAATGAGTTTCCCAACTTTCCAATACGAATGTAACACTCATTCTGATTAGGTGATAATTACTGGCCTTTGTGCTTTCTTCCTACTAGAATGTAAGTCTTCTGAGAGCAAGAACTCTTTCCAGTTTGCAATGTCATCTGCCACGACCCACTCAAGGACACTGATTTTTGTTTGCCCTTCTCTAAAGCAGACTAAAAGTGTCACCTGAGGATCAGGGTTTTTCTGGATTGACACTCAGCATCGACATGAGCTTTCTCTTTTACAAAATACCTCATTCAAAACTCTCAGCTAGGTCCAAAAATACTAGTTTGGAAAATTTTGCTTTTGGACCAGAAGGCAGTCAGGTGGGCTACTAAATAAGTCTAAGAGCAAGCATCTGTGAACAGAAAGCACATCTAAGGAATAAGAAAAGAAGTGATAAGAGAGAATACAAAAAAGGGAGGGCAGTGTGCTGCAATATAAAATGCACTTTATTTTATCTCATAGGACTTAGGTTCAATTCCAGTACCCATTCTTTATTATGTATATGACTCTGGACAAGTCACCAAATCTTCCTAGTCCTTCAATTTCTTTTCTGTAAAATGAATATTAGAAATTAGAAATATTAGATGTCCACTGTACTTCTATGTCATTGATCCTGTGACGCCTCTCTGTGCTCATTTTCCTCATCTGGAAAATAAGCAGATTGAACTGGACAGCATCTGAGATACCTAATGATACTTGTCCTATGATCCTATGATATGTTGAGGTCCCTTCCTCCTTTAGATCTATGATACTGAGCCTTCTCTAGGACTCATTGTCCTCATCTATAAAATGAGTGGTTTGGGCTAATGACCTCTGTTATCCCTTATGACTCAGTTCCTATGATCCTGTGTCCCCCAACGTGATTATGTAACAACAAGTATTTCAAACTTTGTCCAAGGAGTCACAGAGCTACTCGTGTTGCCCAGAATGAACTCTACATTACATGGTTCCTGCAATCAGAGATGCTCCATTGAATGGAGAAGCAGAGAAGTTAGAAAAATCTTTCGTACTGATTTCTTGGTGTGCAGAAGGTTTCAAGTTTCCTAAGCTGTTCAAGCTAGGGTTTTCCTCTTTTGAGGCAAAACAGGGTTCGCTGCCACACCCAAAGGGAGGCCTGCCTCAGCTTGCTATTTCCCAGAATCAGGATGAAGGAGTGTCCTGAAGGATAGAAACCTGCTATGGCAATTCCCAGCATTTTTTTCAGCCTTTGCTCCAGCCCAGAGGTATAGATGGTTAAGGAAATGCCAAAGTAGTAGAATGCAGTGAAGAAGAGGAGAGATACCATCCATCTTATAACTCTTATATGAGCCTCTGTGCTGGGATCCCGGGAGCCTGTGGCATTGAGATGCATCTGTGAGGTGTGTCTCCACAGGGACAAGATCAGCAGGAAGCAGGAGATCAGAGATATAATCGAGAGGATCAAAGGCCCAAAGTAGAGGAAAATGTGGACAATTATGATTTGACTCATCCTCATTTGCAAAGGCCCTGTGTGATTTCTTTCCTCCTTTATTTCTGTGCTCCTGATGAAGTCATCATTGAATTCCTCCATCAGGGGAAGACTCAGGAACAAGAACAATACCAAGGACCCTAGCAAGATAATAAGAACCACCATAGTAATTCTCCACTTGAGCCAGAGGAAGAGGGGGTGGGAGAAGTGGGCAATTTTCAGGAAGTAGAAGACATTGAGGCATGTGACAAAAGAAGCACTGAAGTAGCTGGCAGTGATCCACAAGTGCCCAAGAATCTGTGTGTTTTCAATGGTATCATAGCTGTCCCTGTAGAGGGCCCTTACTATTCCATCAATTAGCATGATCCATAACTGTAAGATTCTTGAGAAAGCCAGACCCAAGAGGATGAAATCCACCAAAGATAGCTTCCTGTTCTTTGCCCAATATATGCAGTTCACCAGGCCAATGAATCCATTGATCCCAGTTCCTATTATAGTTTCCCCAGCTACCATGGTCAAACATATTTTCTCTGGGACACCTCTCATTCCTGCAGAGTCAGCTGGGCACAGTGGACAAATAAACGGACTCTAGAATTAGAGAACCTGTGTTCAAATCCCAGCTCTGATACCTAGTAACTCTGAGACCTTGAACAAATCACTTCTGTGTCTCAATCTCAATTTTTTCATCTGCAAAATGAGAGTGTTGGCATGTATGGTTTTTGAGATCCTTTCCACTCCAGATTTATGATGAATATAGGCCCATTTTAGAATATCTCATCTGGTCTCCATTTTTTTGTTACCTTTGATCCTAACTGATCCCCCACATCAGGTTCAAGTATTCTTGGTCCAGGCTTCTAGATGTGACTCACTCTAGTTTCTTCCAAACTTTCTGGATTATAGTTTTCAGATTGGACACTCTCAACTTTAGTCTGAGACCATTGCCAAAGAGTGTGATTTCCCTGTTGCAGTGATGGCTCAGAGGCTGTGCTACTATTTGCTGAAATGCAAATTAGGCAGATTATCTTTCAGTGGTTGGCACCATTTTCCTAAAGCTAACTTGACCATGTTCTAGTTTGGTGTGGCCTTTCTGCAATGGACAATCCCTTCAGGAGGTTTAGTTTCTTTATAAAATCCCTGATACTTCCACTTTATTGGGTGGTTAAGAAGAATTAAGAGGTAGAGCCAAGATGAGGGAGGAACAGTGACTAATCACCTAAGCTCTTAGACAAATCCCCTCAGATACCTCTAAAAAGAGAATCTGACCAAATTTTGAAGATGCAGAATTCAATAGGAGACAGACTGTGACAGATTCACAGCCCAGCACAGACTGGAAGATGGTGGGAAGTATCTGTTCCACGGGGGTGGAGGAGCATGCAGCGCACAGTGCAGCATCCCTGCCATGGCAGAGCTGAGCAGGAAAGTCCCAGAGTGGTCTGAGGCATCGGCAGCAGGGCCAATAGTAGCTCAGGGCGAGAGTCCAGCAGAACTGAGCAAGTGTGAACAGCGAGAAGGAGTCCCTGATAGCTGCAGCAGCTCCTCCTGAGACTTTCAGCCCGCAGATTAAATGTCTGTAAGTCATCTACTTGAACTTCCAGGAGCCAAAATGGTGGAGTGATCAGTAAATGCTCTTTCATCTTCCCCTTGCTGACCTTGAAAGAACCATAAAATATTTCCCCAGAAAAATCCTGGATTAGTGGGATCAGTAGAAGGTGAAAACAGTCTTGTATCATCTGAGGCTAGGAAAATAGTTAAGGAGGATTCCTCTTACTGTGGTGGAGGACCAGAGATCCAGGAGAGTAGAGTCTCACAACCATCACCAGGATCCAGGTGACTCAGTGCTCCAGGGAAAATGAGAAAGACACTAGAGCAGTCCAGGATCACCAAGCCCTGAGCTTGCCTTTGCTCTAGCTCAGTTGAGGAGATCTCCTATGACCAGACCACCCCTCCCCCGCACTCAACAAGCTAGTTTCTCCTTCCAGGGCTAATCCAGGGAAACACAAACAGAATTCACTTTAGCTTTCTCACACCAGCAAATTCAGCACCAGATACTTTAGCTTCTAGTTGAAAGACCCAGAGGCCATAACACACAAAGCCTCACCATAATGAGCAAGAAGCAAAGGAAGAAGGAAAAGACCAGAGACTCTTTCTATAGGAACAAGCACAAAAAGAGGATTACCAAAGAGGGCAGTATTGAGACTATATTCCCATCTGAAACTTCAGAAGGGACTATGAACTGCTCAAATGCACAAAGAGCATTCCTGGAGCAACTGAAGAAGGCAATAGGAAAAAACATGGCCAATGATTTTAAAATTGTGAAAAAGAATTCTATGAAGAGAAAAGCTCTTTAAGAAGGAAAATTGGACAAATGGAAAAGGAAGTACAAAAACTAACTAGAGAAAATAATTCCTTAAAAGTAATAACTGGATAGATGGAAAAGGACATGCAAAAATTAACTGAAGAAAACAATTTGTTAAAAATTAGAATTGGACAAGTAGAAGGTAATGATTCTATGAGATATCAAGAATCAGTCAAACAAAATTTTAAGAATTAAAAGATAGAATAAAATATGAAATATCTAATTGGAGAAACAACTGACCAGGAAAATAGATCCAGGAGACAAAATTTAAGAATTATTGGCTTACCTGAAAGCCATGAAGAAAAAAAAGAGTATGGACAATGTCTTCCAGGAAATCATCAAGCAAAATTGCCCAGAAGTCCTAGATCCAGAGGGCAAAATAATCATCTAAAGAATGTCCTGTTCACCTCCCAAAAGGGACCCCAAACTAAAAACACCAAGAAATATTGTTGCCAAATTCGAGAACTATCAAGTGGAGGAGAAAATGCTACAGGCAGCCAGAAAGAAACCATTCAAATATCGAGGAGTTACAGTTGGAATCACACAGGACCTTGCAGCTTCTACATTAGAAGATCGAAGGAATTGAAATGTGATACTCTGCAAGGCAAAGGAGCTGGGACTACAACCAAGGATCAATTACCCAGCAACACTCAAAATAACATTTCAGGAAAGGAGATGGACATTCCAGGAAATAAGGGATTTCCAGACTTCCTTGATAAAAAGATCAGAACTCAATAGAAAATTCGATCATCAAATGCACATCTCAAGAGAGGCATGTAAAGGTAAACAGGGAAAAAGAAAGCTTGTTACTCCGTTGGGGCAAACTGTTTACCTCCCTATATGACATGTTAATCTTGAGAATTGTATACCTATTATGAAATATAAAAGGGATATACAGAGATAGATGGAACAAGTATAAAGTAAATTATGTGAGGATAGAAATAAGATTTAAGCATGTGAAGGGATTGTAGCAGGAGATGTGAAAAAGAGGAAGCAGAAAATAGTAAATTACATCACAGGAAGAAATACAAAATTAGTTTACACTACAGGGAAAGAGGGGAGGGAGATGAACATTGTTTGAGAGGTACTTTCATCTGATTTGGTTCAAGGAGGGAACAACAATTTAATTAAGTATATAATTCTAATTAGCTCTATAGGCAGTAGGAGGGGAAGGGGGAAAGAAAGGAGAGTGGAGGCTAGAAGGGAGGGAAGAAGTAGTAAGGGTAAAGAGCAGTAAATGGAAGGGGGACTGAAAGAAGGAAGGGAAAATTGTGGGAGGTGGTGGCAAAAATTAAAACTCTTGTGGAGGAGAAGGGAGAACTAAAAGCACAAACGGTGGGAAAGAGGATAAATGGATAGACACACACAGTAATCATAACTGTTAATGTAAATGGGATGAAGTCTCCCATAAAACAGAGAGGGATAGCAGAATGGATTCAAAGCCATAATCCAATAATATATGTTTATAAGAAACACATTTGAAATGGGAGGATACACACAAATGTAAAGGTAAAAGGTTTGAGTAGAATATGTTGCGCTTCAGCTAATGTAAGAAAAGCAAAGGTGGCAATCTTAATCTCAGATAAAGCAAAAGCAGAAATAGATCTAATGAAAAGAGATAAGGAAGGAAACTATATCCTACTAAAAGGCACCATGGACAATGAAGCAATATCATTACTGAACATGTATGCTCCAAGTCGTATAGCATCCAAATTCTTAGAAGAAATGTTGGGGGAATTGTAGGAAGAAAAAGACAGCAAAACTATACTAGTGGGAGAACTCAACCTCCCCTCTCTGAACTTGATAAATCTAACCTTAAAATAAAAGACAGAAGTTAAGAAGGTGAACAAAACTCTGAATAAAGCAGACATGATAGATCTCTGGAGAAAACTGAATGGGGATATAAAGGAATATATCTTTTTCTCAGCAGTACATAGCAAATATACAAAAACTGACCATCTACTAGGCCATAAAAACCTCACAATCCAGTGTAGAAAGGCAGAGATAGTCAACGTATCCTTCTCAGAACATAGTACAGTAAAAATCATATGTAATAAAAAGCCATGGAAAGATAGACCAAAAATTAATTGGAAACTAAATAAATAAAGTAAAGAAGGAATGGGTTAAACAACAAATTATAGAAACAATCAACAACTTTATTAAAGAGAATGACAATAAAGAGACAACATACCAAATCTTAAGGGATACTGCAAAATCAGTTCTAAGGGGAAGTTTTATATCTTTGAATGCCTACATGAATAAAATGGAGAAAGAGGAGATCAATAATTGGGCATGCAGCTGAAAAAAGCTAGAAAAAGAACAAATTAAAAATCCCCAAGTAAATATCATATTAGAAATACTAAAAACCAAAAGAGAGATTAATAAAAATGAAATTAAGAAAATTATTGAACTAATATGTAAAACAAAGAGTCGGTTTTATGAGAAAACTAATAAAATTGATAAACCTTTGGTCAATTTGATTAAAAAAGAAAGAATAAAACTAAACTACCAAAATCAAAAACGAAAGAGGTGAACTCCATTGACAAGGAAATTAAAACAATTAATTAGAAATTACTTCGCCCAACTTTATGCCCATAAATTCAACAATCTAAATAAGACAGATGATTATTTTAAGAATATAAATTTCCCAGATTAACAGAAGAGTTGAATACTTAAACAATCCCATTTTAGGAAAAGAAACTGAACAATCCATCAATGAGCTCCCTAGGAAAAAAAATCTCCAGAGCCGGGTGGATTTACAAGTGAATTGTTTCAAACATTTAAAGAACAGTTAATTCCAATACTATATTCACTAGTTGGTAAAATTGGGGAAGAAGGAGTCCTCTCCAATTCTTTTTATGATACAAATGTGGTTTTGATACCTGATTCGAGAAGAGACAAAACAGTGAAAGAAAATTATAGACCAATTGCTCTAATGAACGTAGACTGAAAAATTTTAAATAAGATTTTAGCAAAAAGAATACAGCAACTTGTCACGAGAATGATACATTATAATTAGGTAGAATTCATACCAGGAATGCAGGGCTGGTTCAATATTAGGAAAACTATTAGCATTATTGATCATATCAACATCAAACCTAACAAAAACCACATGATTATCTTAATAGATGCAGAAAAAGCATTTCACAAAATACAACACCCATTCCTATTAAAAACACTGGATAGCATAGAAATAAAGGGAACTTTCCATAAAAATAATTAGCAGTATCTACCTAAAACCTTCAGCAAGCATTATATGTAATGGAGATAAGCTAGATGCATTTCCAATGTGATCAGTAGTGAAACAAGGATGTCCATTATCACTACTATTATTGAATATGGTACTAAAAATGTTAGCTGTAGCAATTAGTGAAGATGAAGGAATTGAAGGAATTAGAATAGGCGAAGAAGAAACTAAGTTATCACTCTTTGCAGATGACATGATGATATACTTACAGCATCCCAGAGATTCAAATAAAAAAGTACTTGAAATAATAAACAACTTCGGCAAAGTCGTAAGTTACAAAATAAACCGTCATGAATCTTCTGCATTTCTATATATTGCTAACAAAACCAAACAGCAAGAGATAGAAAGAGAGATCCCATTTAAAACTAGGGTAGACACTATAAAATATTTGGGAGTCTACTTGCCAAAACAAATCCAAGGACTATATGAACACAATGACAAGACACTTTTCACACAAATAAAGTTATATCTAAGTAAATGGAAAAGCATTAGTTGCTCGTGGGCCAATAAAATAAAAATGACTATTCTACTTAAATTAATTTACTTATTTAGTGCCATACCAATCAATCTTTCAGATAATTATTTTCTAGAGCTGAAAAAAGTATATCTGAAAGAACCAAAGGTCCAGAATAGCAAGGGAACTAATGAAAAGAAATGTTGGGGGAGGTGGTCCATGTCTATTAGATCTCAAGTTGTATTTTCAAGCAGTAATTATCAAAACCACTTGGTACTGGCTAAGAAACAAAAGGGTAGAGCAACAGAATATGCTTGGTACTCAAGACACAGTAGACAATGAGTATGGCAATCTACTGTTTGATAAGCCCAAGGACCCCAGCTTCTAGGATAAACACTCATTGACAAAAATTGCTGGGAAAATTGGATAAACGTGTGGTGGAAACTAGGCATAGACCAATGCCTAACACGGTACACAAGAATAAAATCCAAATGGGTACATGATTTAGGTATAAAGAGTGATAGAGCAAAGAACAGTGTATCAGATTTATGGAGAAGGGAAATATTTTTGACTAAAGAAGAGATAGAAAGCATTATGAAGTGCAAAATGGATAATTTTGATTATATTATACTGAAAATTTTTTGCACAACCAAATCTAATGCAATGAAAATTAGGAGGGAAGAAGAAAACTGGGGAAGAATTTTTGCAACTAGTGTCTCTGATAAACACCTCATTTCTAAAATATATAGAGAACTGAGTCGAATGCACAAGAATACAAGTTATTCCCCATTTCATAAATGGTCAAAATATATGAACAAGCAGTTTTCAGAGGAAGAAATTAAAGCTATCTAGAGTCATGAAAAATACTGTAAATCACTATTGCTTAGAGAGATGCAAATCAAAACAACTCTAAGATACCACATCACTCCCATCAGATTGACTAACATGACAGAACAAGATGATGATAAATGTTGGAGAAGATGTGGGAGAGTTGGAGCATTAATTTATTGTTGATGTATCTGCGAGCTCATCCAACCATTCTGGAGAGGATTTTGGAACTATGCCCAAAGAGCTACAAAAGTGTGCATACCCTTTGACCCAGCAATACTACTTCTAGGACTGCATCCCCAAGAAATCATGAAAATGAGGAAGGGTCCCACAGGTACAAAAATATTTATAGCATCACTCTTTGTGGTGGCCAAAAGCTGGAAATCAAGGGGATACTCATCAACTCAAGAATGGCTGAATAAATTATGGTATATGAATGTAATGGAGTACTATTGCGGTATAAGAAGTGGTGAACAGGAAGACTTAAGAGAGGCCTGGAAAGACTTATATGAACTGATGTTGAGCGAGAGGAGCAGAACCAGGAGAACTTTGTACACAGTAACAACCAGTGTGCGAAGACTTTTTCTGGTAGACTTAGAACTTCATTGCAATGCAAGGGCCTAAAACTTCCCAGTGGTCTTTTTAGGCAAAATGTCTTCCATATCCAGAGAAAGAACTATGGAATTCAATCACATATTGTAGCAGATCATTTTCTTTTGTATTACTTTTTGGTTTGTTATATGATTTCTCCCATTCATTTTAATTCTTCTATACAACATGACTATGGTGAAAATGTATTTCATAGGAATATATGTGTAGAACCTATATAAATTTGTGTGCCCTCTCAGGGAGGAAGCGGGGAGGTGGGGATGAGGGAGGGGGAGGAAGGGAAAGAAAAAATCTAGGTTGTATGGTAGTAACTTTGGAACACTGAATATAAATAAATAAATAAAAAGAAGAATTAGCACCTTCATTTAAGTACAGTGCTTATAACAAGTAATAAATGCCATCCCTAATGCATTTACATCATGTATATACATATATATGTGTATATACATATATATATATATATATATATATATATATATATATATATATATATGTAAGAAAGTGCCTTTCTTTTGCAGATTTCTGTCTATCATTTGCAAGAGGGTAAGCCTGGACCTTCCTCTAAGTCACAGAGAGAAATATGGAAAAAGCAGGCCACAGAGCAAGTTCCATACCAAAGTTTAGTACTTCTTTTACTAGCGATAATCATTCATTAAATAAAATCTGTTGCGTTAAATTGTGTCACTGAATTCTTTCCCCACCCTACTCCATCCTCCACTTAGCTGCCAAAGTGATCACCCTAAAATGCAGATATGACCATGTCACTTCTATAATTAATAAACTCCAGTGGTCCCCTATTACCTCTAAGATCAAATCTAAAACGCTCTGTTTGTCCTTTAAAACCCTTCACGCCTAGATCCTTCCTACATTTTCAGTGTACTTATACTTTAGTCCTCTCCAGTTCTCTACAATTCAGCAATGCAGATCTCCTTGTTGTTCCTTGCACAAGGCCCTGTTCCTTTGCATTTTCTCTCATTCTCTCCCTCCATTCTTCTTTCTCTCAGTTACCCTATCCATCTTCAAGAATAGGATCAAATCTCACCTTCTGCAGCAGGTCATTCCTGATTCTCCATTTCCCCTCCCCATGCTCCTAATTCCTACACACACACTGCTGGCGTCTTCCCTTGGATATTATTTCCAATTTTTCCTGTGTATATCTCATCTACACATTGTTGATGGCATATTGTTTCCCCATTAGCATGTAAACCCCTTGAGGGAAGACACTATTTTTGTCTTTCTTTGGATTTCCAATACTTAGCACACTGCCTAGAACTTAGTAGGTGGTTAATAAAACCTTGCTGATTATTATGACTAGTTCACTTTTACCTTTGTCAATTTTGTATGGAAATCCATTAACATTATTTCTGGTATTTTAGTAATTTTATGGGAAGCAAAGATAATCTAGAATAAGTTGTGCTCAATCCAACTCCTAACGATTACAAGTGCCCTAGGGAGTTATGCACTGAGGTGAATTAAGAGCTCCTATATGTAGATTCTGACATATACATTTTATCTTTAAAAAAATCCTGATTAAGTTTCTCTTTCTTCATAAGTTCTTCTCTTATTTTATAAGATATTCCCAAGGTTCCCTAAAAGGCTCCAAAAGATTTACAAGATTTTTAATTATGCTCAGGCTTTAAGTCGTTCAAACAATGAATCCTGTTAAACAGTTGCATTATTTGAAGTAACACTGCATATTGCTATTGGCTTGTGACAAATTACCATATTTTACTTAATCAAAACTTTCAATAGTGCATGTTTGAACACATACTGACCCCTCCAGAGGAGTCATTACTGGATCCTAAGCAGGACTTTGTTGTATCTGGGATGAAATTTATTTGAACTTAGAATCTTCCTGATGAGGTGAAAGAGGAGAGTATAAATGCTGGCTTAAAGCTTAACATAAAACAAAATTTTGGTAACTGGTCCCCTCACTTGCTGGGAAATAGAGGGAGAAGATATGGAAGCAGTCTAAGATTTTACATCCTTGGACTCAAAGATCACTACAGATGACAACTGACATGAAATAAAAAGATACTAGTTTCTTGGAAGAAAATCTATGGCTAATCTTGACAGCATACTAAAAAAGCAGAGATGTCACCTTGCCAAAAAAAGATCTGCATAACCGAACCTATGTTTTGTCTAGTGGTAATGTGTGGCTATGAGAATTGGACTATAAGAAAAGTTGAGTGCTGTGGAATTGATGCTTTCAAATTATGGTGCTGAAGAAGACTTTTGAGAGTCCCTTAGATAGGAAGGAGGTCAAATCAGTTAATACTTAAAGAAATTAATTCAGACTATTCACTGGAAGGTGAAATACTGAAGTAGAAACTTAAATACTTAGCCAACAAAATGAAAAGATGGAGTTCATTGGAAAAGAACTTGATGTTGGGAAAGATTGAAAAGAAAATGAGATGGATAGATAGTGTCATGGAAACAATAAACATGAACTTCAACAGACAATTAGGAGATAGTGGAGGAAAGAAGAACCTGGCATGTTATGGTCCATTGGGTCATGAAGAGTTGGGCATGACTGAACAAATGAACAACAACAAAATGTTAATCACTTAAAATAGCTATGAGTCTGTTCCTAATCTAAGTGCATCATCAGCAGAGGACATCAATCGATCATTTAGCAAGCTACTCATAGGAAGTGTAAACTTAATAAATGCTAAGCATATAATACAAACATAAAAAAAATCCCTGGTTTGCATTCTAATGGGGGAAAACAATATGTACACATGTAAAAAGAAAAAGTGAGAGGAAAATAGGACATAGCATCTTAACACAGACTTGGGAAGATTCAGTAACCCGAAAGACCAGTACAAGGAAACGTGGAGTTCACATGAAGACAGTAGAGTAAGCTAGTTTTGTGAGGGAAGATACTCACAAAATGAAACTCCCAGGGAGAATGATGCACATAGGTATGCTGAGTAGAAGTGTGCTCCCTGCCGGGGCATTAGAAGAAATGGGCTCCCACTTCCTCCCAACCTGTAAAAAGTAGAGGAGTTCTATTGCATTCTTATCTCAGTCTAGCAAGACCAAGCAGCAAGGAACCAAGACCTGGAGACTTGTGGGGAGAAAAAACTCCTTGACAAAAGGGGACTTTGGAAAGTTCTTGCTGTTCTTATTCTGAAAAGGTGATTCAAAACCCAAGAAAATGAGTCCAGCGCCTTTGCACAGCCCTCCCTCGCTCAAAACAAAGACAAATGCAAATCATGCTATCATTTCTCTGTCATATTCCTCTTCAAAAACGGATAAATACAGCCTGTGAGTAGACTGAGTTTCTTGAATGTGAACTCAGCCCATCCTCTCCCACCTGTCTCCCCCTTCAATCCTTCTCCTCTTCAAAGGAAGGTAAATTTGTATGGTCCGACATGCCCAGTTAACTTGAGGCTTACTGTCCTGCTTTGCTTTGCTCTCCTGACCTCTCCTATCATCTCCTGTCCTGCCCCTCCTGCCTTGCCCTCTCCTCTCCTGCCCTCTCTTGTTCTCCCCTCTCCTGATCTTAGACCTTAGCCTATTGCACTCTGAAACCCATAGACTGTGTCCCTGCCCAAACTCCATGTAAGGGCTGTTTCCTGGAACCCTCCTGGCTAAAGACTGATTGTGAATTGTTAATGTTTCCTTTCCCTTCCAGTTTGATTTAGTTATTTTTCTTCTGCTCATTAAAGGGGCCACTACCTAACTACTTCTTAAACAGGTCTATTCACTGTATTGACCTTACCTCACCCTAAGTGAGTACCTAAATAGGCCCAAGTCCAAAGAGGACAAGGTCTCCCATTGCATCCTGGGTCATCTCCAGCCACCAGGATGAATATTTTGTTGCTGGATCCACATGGCTCAGGAGAAGAAAGTGAGACTGGTGCCCTTACACAGTCCTCTCTCACTCAAAACAAAGTCAAGTACAAGTCATGTCATCATTTCTCTGATGCCATGATCCTTTTTGAAAACAAAGGACAAACACCACCAGATGTTTTTGAGCTTCTACAGAATCTTTTCTCTTAGGGGGTCCTTATACATAGCTCCCACACATGCAACCAGGTACTCAGTTCTGTTCACACTCACTGGCAAGCTACCCAACCTTAGCCTGTCACTTTACTCACTGCTATATATTTATTATATTAATCAGACATCTTGTATTGTATTTGGACAATTTATCTCATTAGTATTTATCTCATTGCAGTCTCATCTCATTAATTAACTAGTTAACTTGATTCTCCATCCTAGTTCATTAAATATTAGTTATTTAATGGACTAGAGAAATCTTTCCCATTAAAAAAACTATTTTTGTCTATATTAGAGTATATAGAATTTCTTAAATAAAGCAATCACAAGCATTATTTAGATTTAGAATGTAAGCATATATAATATTTTGACTCACCACTGTTACCTCCAGAGATTTCTGCAACCCTAAAAATGTCAATATTTTATCTTTGTTTTGTTGTCTGAAAGTTCAGTCACAAATTGTTCACCTCAGTTCAGATGATTATTAGAGAATCTTTATCATCCTTCAATTTCTTCTCAAAATTAACGCTTCCTCTTCTTGTCTTATATTCAGCAGTGACAAAAAACAGTCTTTCAGTTGTTTTTTCCTCAAGTTCATTATATATTTCTCTCATTAAGATGTTTCATGTTTATATTTCAATAATTACACAGGGCTCCAACTTCTCAATTAAACTAGCCAATTAATATTATGAGCTAGAAGTGAGCAAAGTCTAGGCAATTCTGTTGAACAAATCAATCAATCAAGACTATTAAAAGAGGTGGGGAAAATTCTTGATCCAATTGGAAAGAGTGAAAACTATTCAGTTAATCTAGAGTTGCTACACAGGAGTTGTACTGAGATCAGCTAAAACTCTGTGGGTAATCTTTAAATGAGTAAAGCAATTTGTAATCCAGTATTCAAATATCTGGAAACTTAAATAATTACAGCCAAGTCCCAGAGAGGGAGTTACTTGTGGAGGTACGGAATGGGAAAAGAGAACTCTATACCACTGACCGGAAGAAGACCTTGTGAGCTCTGATGTTTCAGAGGATATAGATTCCTCACTGATATTCCAGAAGCATCCCTAGAATAGTTTATGTCACATAATGCATTTAGAAGCCAAGGACTAATTTGATACACTGAAGAAAGACAGATTAAGCACTGTACAAAGACCCCATTAGAGTGATTTACAATGCCTAACAGAAGCATCCTACAAAAGGGAGCAAAGGTCTTTCAACAACTAGGAACTGTGAATTACTCATTTTGTTACATCTGCTTTTTAAGGTTAAGTTCACTTTCCCCTGGATTTTGTATATACTCTTGGGAGAGTTTGGAAGGTATTTCGTACTACCTAGTCTAAGTATGCCACTTTCTAATACTCATCTGTAAAAGTTAATTAAGTCTGTCTGGCTAATTGATATAAACTGATAATCATGATTATATCATGAGCCCACCAGTGAAGTCTCATGAGTATCACTATAGGGATACTTTTGCTCCAACCCCTCAGGAGTAACTTTAGAATTTTGAGGTGAAAAGTCACTATATTTGCTCTGGGGCCACAATATGCCAGTGCCAGGAGAGTGAGCATGTACAATGTCCTTTATAAACTCTTCTTCATAGAATTTTCTGATCAAGTAATATTTGAGATAGTCCTTGAGATAGAAATGAATCCATTCTCATTTTCTCTCTTATAAAGATTCTTCATAGATCATCGTGGATCCCTGATAAGCCAAGGTCGCCTCCATGACTCCATGAGGAGAGAAGCGTCAAGTATCTCAATCACACTTGGAACTGCCGCCCTAATTGTTGATCTCCTGCAATTCTAATTTCATTCTTCAAATCGTTGTTGCTGCTCATCCTTCCTTTTTGAAGAGGATCAATGAAATCATGGGTAATTTCTTGACTCAGGTATATATTGGATTTAAATATGGCAGAGTTGAACAAAGTCATCATCCTAACTTGCTTTTCTAGAAATATTGAAGTCCAGTGGCAAGACAATATCAAGATGACTGGTGATGACCCAGGATGCAATTGATTACCTTGGCATATTAGATGTCTGACCAAGCTCTAAGTGCTGCACAGCACTTGTTTCAAAAACCTTTGTGATTGTTGGAACAAATTATTCTCATCCACTCAATACACCTGGGAAAGTTTTAAACAAAAACAACTCCCTAAAAGATAATGACTATCTCCATGAGAGGTGCATTGGAAAGAAGGGTTGTATGCATGTTCACACAGAAAGCTTTCCCTAACCCCTCTTAATTCTAGTGTTTTCCTTCTTTTAATAATTTCTTATTTATACTGTTTATATTTACTTGCATGTTGTGTCCCCCATTATATTGTAAGCTCCTTGATAGCAGGGACTCAGCACTTAGCATATGGTGCCTGCCACATTTGTTGTTCAGTTCTTTTTCTTTCAGCCATGTCCAACTCTTCTTGAGCCCATTTGAAGTTTCTTGGCAAAGATATTGGAGTGGTTTGTCATTTCCTTCTCCAATTCATTTCATAGATGAAGAAACCGGGACAAACAGGGTTAACTGAATTGCTGAGGGTCAGATAGCTAGCATGTATCTGAGGTCAGATTTAAAATCAGGAAGATAAATCTTCCTGATTCCAGGCCTAGTACTCTATCCACTGCAACAACCTAGCTATCTTATGTATAATAGGTGATCAATATTTTTAATTGAATTGATTTGAACCTGTCTTGCTCCACAAGAAATGTGGATCAGTTGTTGATTCATTTCTAATTATTCTTAGCACCACATGAAATCACTTGTGCATCTCTCATGTTTTGCCCTGACAAATTTGAAGGCAGAGCATTTCTTTTTCTGCCTTGTCCAATCACTTGGAAGGGAAAAAGACATAGCTCCATAGTCAAAGGCTTTGCTGTAGTCTCTCTGCTTACTTTCAATGCACACATTCTCTCCTTCCCTTTCCTTTTCCTTTCTCTTCCTCCTCCTTCTCCTCTTCCTCCTCCTCCTCCTCTTCCTCTTATCAATTTGGCATTCTCTACTAAATGCTTTCAAAAGACAAATATGGAGTACTTACTTTTAATTTACATTCATGTAGTTTCTAGACATGTCACCTTAATATCAAATATCAAGTGTACTTTCCTTTAACATCTGATATAGTTACAGAGGACAAAATATTCCAATTATCTTAATGGGAGAATATATTTAACTTTAAATGACAACCAAATTATATTTTAATTTTAGGACAAATTCAATCAAATCTGGATTTACAATCACAAATATCGTTCAAGATCTCAATTATCCCAAGGGTCATTAACTGCCAACCTCAAATTATAGAACCCACTGCTTTCTGTTTGCTCAGTTCCAAAGATTTATGGTGAGAGCCTCACAATCCCCCTCTTAAAATATTTCAGCATAAAAATAATATAAACCATGCTTTGGAAACTTATCAAGCAAAGGTATTACATTTCAATTACAAATATAATTTCTAATTAGTTTATAATGCCACAGATTTCTAAAACCCAAGAAAAAGATTTCCTTTCTTTCCTTGTCTGACTTTATCTCTGTAACTCCAGCCTGGCCAGAACTGAAATGACAAGGAAAATATTTTACATGTTTATGTCTTCCTAAAATCTTATGTCCCACTGAAAGACTGAAGTAAGAATAATTCTCTACTTAAAGTGGGCATGGATTTTAGCATCAGATTACAGAAAACTGAGACAACTGTTTCAAATATGAAATTTCATTAATATTCCCCAGAATTCTAAACACTTTGGTCGCAGTTTTTACAGTAACCTTTATGACTGGCTGCATTTTCCTTTCAGAAATCTTCCAAGGTAGCAGAATCTAAAAACAACACCAGACTCAAAGAGGTTCATAGGGAGGATAGAGAGGGATTAAAAAGTGGGATTCCCCACCATTGTGGCATGAGCATTTGACCCATGAATCTCAACTCTGGAAAATAGTTTATTTTGACCAGTACAAATGCAACCTCACCCATCAATCTGGGGTTGTCCTAAGTGAATGAGTGTAGGACTGATTGTGGGTTCATCAAGTTTGTCAGAGTTGTTCAATCAACCAAATGAGTAAAGCATTTCCTCCAGGAAGGTCACATAATTCAAATGACAACCCTTGTATTTGATGGTGCCAGTGTATAGTCACAGACCAAGTATTCAGTTTATTTTCTAAGAGTCAAAGGAGAATAAAAGAAGTACAGGAAGAGAAAAAAAAGGAGAGGGAAAGAAAATAGAAAGATCTGCTAGAGGACTGGCCAAATTAACAGATGATGGATCTGCCCCCTCCCCAAAAAAAGTCCTCTTAATTGATTAGTCCAAGAGAACTACTCATTTTCCTATAACAGTGAATAGAGTAGTTCTAATCTCCCTTTGAGTAATTTCTCAGGTCAAGATTGTACACAAGTCCATAGATTTAACTGTGTTCCACCTGAACCACAGGGATACTCACCCAGTTCTCATTGTGCAGAGTAATTTTGTCTATATTGAATCCCACGTTTTGGGGCAACCATAAAAGACTCCATTTTGACACAAATTTACTAGCTGAGAACAAAAGATTCCTAAATCGAAATAATTTTAAAAGTTTAGTAAATTTTCTAGCAGAGGGAAGAACAAAAAAGGGAGCCATCTACTCCCCCTAAGTGTCTGTAAGTTACACATTATATAGGATTCAAATAAAGCAACAGGCAAACAATAGCTTATTGGCCACCATGAAGGTATTTTCCAGATAAGACGCATGGGTTGCTTGAGATAGATAGCGGGAGAAAACTCCTTACATTCTTTGCATCAGTCTTCAGATCTGACTGGGTTTCTGAATAGCATTAAATGAAACTGCTCTCCAAGCATCAGATCTAGTTTCCTAGAAATGCAGGGCTAGTTTCAAACAATGCAATAATTTTTCCCACAGTCTTGATATTCCAGTGTACATTGGTTGGGATGTTGGCAGTGAGGTAATCCTTCGGTAGCATAAATGACGGTAGAAATGTAGAAAGACTACACACATCAAGACATATGTTTTCTTCCTACTAATACACATATACAAGCAGGAGCATGTGCGCGCGCACACACACACACACACACCTTCTTGTTGAAATGAAACGTTAATGGGAAAAAATAAGTCCAAAGGAATAATAAAATATTTGGTAAAATAAATGGACATCATAGTATCCTCCTTTTTCCTAGTCTTAGACTCAACCTGTCCAAATCCTGGTTGTGAATTTATGTCTCTACTCATGGGTTCTTCAGATGTTTATTGGTATAAGGGATCTAGGGCCCTTGTGAAAAGTCAGGTGAAGCAAAGTAGAGGGCTATGCCATGGATATCCCAGATTCGAGATGAACTGACTTTGTTTTTCTTCATAGAGACCCTATTTGATCAGTGATGTATGAAATTGAATAGTTTTTAGGAAAGCCTGAAATTTGAGTCCTATTTTGATACTAGTTGTGTCATCTTTGACAAGTCCTACAACATCATTCAGCTATAGATGACTTATCCACAAAAAAACTCGTAATATTACTTTGCATATTATACAGTTAAGAAATAAGTATGATAATTCTTAATATCATGACCTCTGGATTTCTCAATTTTGAATTTCAATGAACCTCATTGATGGGCAATGAAAACAGAAGAACCTTAAAAAAGTTATACAATTCAAGCATAAATAACAAGTATATATTAAACACCAGTTAAAGACTGTCACTGTGATAGATGTAAAAATACAAAGCCAAAAACAATAATGCCCAAGGACTCTTTGAAAGCTTGCAGATCACTGAAGATGCCAGATGAGAAGAGAAATAGGTCTCTATAACTTGTGGTTTCCCAGAGCCTTTGATACAGTCATGGAGCTTCCATAGCACCCTCAGAAAGGCCTCTTGCAGCTTGCTGTGACCTAGAATCATGATGATGGAGTGATCCCCATATTAATGCTCAGTGAAGGAATTTAAGTCAAATTCCATTCCAAAACAAAGCAAACTGTGAGCACAGTAATCAGGCCCAAATGGAACAGTATGAAGAGGAAAGAGACCATAATTTGTCTGATATAGCATTAAATTTCTAAGTTAGCTTTCGTCATATTGCCATTTTTACCACATTGTCATAGTGACATGGCCAAAAGGGTATTGCTTTCTTATGTTTCCCAGTCCTGACCAGTTGGAAGAAGGGAAATATCACAGAGGATCCTGTAGCCAGGGGCTATTGCCCTCATCCCTCTCTTTACTTTCAATTCAAACACTTCTTTCAGCTGGCCCTTTCTTCCCTCTTTTCATACTCCCCATGCCTCCAAAATTTAGGTGACTCATGACCTTGTATATGATCTCTTCCCAAGACATAAACATTGCCCTTGTTTATGTGCAGTTTATTAGTAGTTAGGAAAAGCTTGGCTTGACAAGGTTGAAGAGATAGAAGTAAGCAGAAAATATAGACTTCAGGGAACTAGCCTCAAGATCAATTGGAAGATTCAGGAGTTGGTCTCAGAAGATAGGTTTGAATCTAGCCTCTGTCACATAGGACCTGGGAAATCAGGAGGAAGTCATTTCATTTCTCCAGGCCTCAGTTTTCTCATCTATAAAAAGTAGGGATTGTACTAGATGGTATCTAAGTTCCATTCTAGCTCTCCATCTATGAGCCACTGACTCTCTAAGTGATTCCAATAAAGGCTGCTGTATAGCTTTCCTCCATTCTTAAACCAGAACCATTTTTTCACAAGAAATCTAAAAGACACTTTCCATGTGCCAACAACCATTCTAAAATCTATAAAGGAAATGATGAATTTTTTAAATATAAGAATTAATATAAGGCATTGTAATCAGAACTGGAGTATCACCTTCCAAAGACCTCTATGTCTTCCTTGTAACCATGATGTTCCTTGTAAATATGATGTTGGAGATCTCCTGGTAATACATAAAGCATATCTACACTTAGGGCTTCTTATCTGTTAAGATTTATCCCTTCTCTAGATCGTTTCTCACTAACCAAATGACCTGGGAAGTTCAACATTTTTCAGTTCCAAGGATATTCGTATCTTCTCAAACTAACTCAGAATGACAAGACTCCAAAACTGAAGAGAGGCAATTTTTTTTAAGTTTTTGTAATAAGAAGGCTATAAAACTCTCTGATACAGCAATAACACTGCTAGGTTTGGGGCCCAAAGAGATGTTTAAAAAGGAGTGGAAGGACCTTTTGTACAAGAATATTTCTAGCAGCTCTTTTTGTGGTGGCAAAGTATTGAAAATTGATAGTATATCCATTAATTGGGGAATGGCTGAGCAAGTGTTGGTATATGATTGTGATGGAGTAGTATTGTACTCTAAGAAATGACAAGCAGGATGGTTTTTTTGTGGAAGTCACTATTTTTAATTTAATTATTTTTAGTTTTTAACATTCACTTTCATAAACTTTTGAGTTTTAAATTTTCTTCCCCTCCTTCTCCTTCCCCCTGCCCAAGATGGCATGTAATCTGATATAGGCTTTACATATCATTCATATTAAATATATTTTCACATGAGTCATGTCATTAAAAAGAATTAGGATCAATACGAGGGACCACAAGAATGAAGAAACAAAACAAAACAATCACCAAAAAAAAAAAAGAGATAAAATATTATGTTTCAAACGTCATTCAGGCTCCATAATTCATTCTCTGGATGTAGACAGCATTTTCCACCATGAGTCTTTTGGGGTTGTCTTAGATTCTAGCATTGCTGAGAAGATCTAAGTCTACGAAAGCTAGTCATCGGACAACGTACCTATTATTTTGTACAACATTCTCCTGGTTCTGTTCACTTCACTCAGCATCAGTTTACATAAGTCTTTCCAGGTTTTTCAGAAGTCTACCAAGCAGAATAATTTTATAAAAATCCAAGAAAATCTTACACAAACTATGGCTAAGGGAAGTGAGTGAACCAGGAGAATATTGTACATGATAGCAATAATATTGTCCAATGAACAACTGTAAATGACAGTTCTTCAAAGCCATATTATGAGCCAAGACAATTGCAAAGAACTCATGAAGAAAAATGCTTTTCACTTTTTTGGAGAGAAAAAGCTGATGGAGTCTGAATGCAGAATGAAACAGACTGTTTTTCATTTTATTTTCTTTGTGGTTTTGTTTTTGTATTTGGTCTGTGTTTTCCTTCACAACATACTTAATATGGAATTATATCTTGCATAGTTGTTGAAGTATAACCTACATCAAAATACCATTTTAGGGAAGGAGAGCCAAGGAGGGGGAGAATTTGGAACTCAATCCTTTTATAGTTATTTTGTTTTCAATGTTCTACAATCACTTCCATACATCTTAGATTTTTCCCCTCCCTTATCCCTTTCCCCTTTACCTCCTCATTCCCTCTCTGAGATGACATATAGTTTTATATAGGTTTTATACATACATTCCTATGAAATACATTTTCACCTTTGTCTTGTTGAATAAAAGACTTAAAATAAATGGCCAAAATCATAAAACAAACCAAAACATAATACAAGAGAAAATGATCTGCTTCATTCTGTGATTGAATTCCATGGGTCTTTCCCTGGATGTGGAAGGCATTTTGCCTTTAGATGATTATTTAAGAATTATTTAAGTCCTTGCATTGCAATTAAGTACTAAGTCTACCAGAAAAATTCCTCTCATGCTGTGGTTGTTGCTGTGTACAAAGTTCTCCTGGTTCTGCTCCTTTCACTCAACATCAGTTCATATAAGTCTTTCCAGGCTTCTCTGAAGTCTTCCTGTTCATCATTTCTTATAGCACAATAGTATTCCATTACATTCCTATCCCACAATTTATTTAGCTAGTCCCCAGTTGATGGGCATCCCCTTGATTTCCAGTTTTCGGCCAGCACAAAGAGAGCTACTATAAATATTTGTGTACAAGTGAATCCCTTTCCCATTTTTATGATCTCTTGGGGATACAGTATTAGAAGCAATATTGCTGGGTCAAAAGTTATGCACATTTTTATAGCTTTTGGGCATAGTTCCGAATTGCTCTCCAGAATGGCTGGATCAACTCACAGCTCCACCAATAATGAATTAGTGTTCCAACTCTCCCATATCTTCGCCAACATTTATCATCTTCCTATTTTGTCATGTTAGTCAATGTGAAAGGTGTGATGTGGTATCTCAGAGTTGTTATGATTTGCATCTCTCTAATCATTACAGATTTAGAGCATTTTTTCATATGACTAGAGATAGCTTTAATTTCTTCCTCTGAAAACTGCGTGTTCATATCCTTTGACCATTTATAAATTCGGGAATGGCTTGCATTCCTGTACATTTGACTCAGTTCTCTACGTATTTTAGAAATGAAGACTTCATTACAGACACTAGTTGCAAAAATTCTTTCCTAGTTTTCTACTTCCCTCCTAATCTTGGTTGAATTCAGTTTGGTTGTGCAAAAAAATTGTCAATGTAATGTGATCAAAATTATCTATTTTGCACTTCATAATACTTTCTCTTATTTAGTCAAAAATTCTTCCCGTCTCCATAAATCTGATAAGTACACTATTCTTTGCTCCTCTAATTTGTTTATAATATCAATCATTATACCTAGATCATGTGCCCATTTGGACTTTATTCTCGTGTACGGTGTCAAGCATTGGTCTATGCCTATTTCCCACCACATGTTTATCCAATTTTCCCAGAAATTTTTGTCAAACAGTGAGTTCTTATCCCAGAAGCTGGGGTTCTTGAGTTTATCAAACAGTATATTGCTATATTCATTGACTACTGCATCTTGAGGTCCTAGCATATTCCACTGGTCTACCCTTCTGTTTCTTAGCCAGTACCAAGTGGTTTTGATAATTTCTGCTTTATAATACAATTTGAGATCAGATAGGGGTACACCACCTTCCCTAGCATTTCTTTTCATTAGTTCCCTTGCTATTCTGAACGTTTTGTTCTTCCAGATGAATTTTGACATTATTTCTTCTAGCTCTAGAAAATAATTATCTGATAGTTTGATTGGTATGACACTGAATAAGTAAACTAATTTAGGTAGAATTGTCATTTTTTATTATATTGGTTTGGCCTACCCACGAGCAACTGATGTTTTTTCCACTTACTTAGATCTGACATTATTTGTGCGAAGTGTTTTGTAACTGTGTTCATATAGTGCCAGCATTTGTTTTAGCAGGTAGACTCTCAATTATTTTATAGTGTCTACCCTAGCTTTAAATGTGATTTCTCTTTCTATCTCTTGCTATTGAGTTTTGTTAGTAATATATAGAAATGCAAACGATTTGTGTGGGTTTATTTTGTAACCTGCAACTTTGCCAAAGTTGTTTATTATTTCAAGTACTTTTTTACTTGAATCTCTGGGGTTCTCTAAGTATATCATCATATCACCTGCGAAGAGTAGTAATTTAGTTTCTTCATAGGCCATTCTAATTCCTTCAATTTCTTTTTCTTCTCATTACTACAGCTAACATTTCTACTTCCATATTGAATAATAGAAATGATAATGGACATCCTTCTTTCACCCCTGATCTTATTGGGAGCATATCTAGTTTATCTGCATTGCATATAATGCTTGCTGAAGGTTTTAGGCACATACTGCTTATTATTTTTTTTGGAAAATTGCATTTATTCCTATGCTCTCAAGTGTTTTCAATAGGAATGGGTGTTGGATTTTGTCAAAAGCCTTTTCTGCATTAATAGAGATAATCATGTGGTTTCTGTTAGTTGTGTTGTTGATATGATCTATAATGCTAATAGTTTCCTTAATATTGAATCAACCCTGCATTTCTGGTATGAAACCTACCTGATCATAATGTATTATTCTCATGATAAGCTGCTGTATTTTTTTTTTACTAAAATCTTGTCTAAAATTTTTGTGTGTATATTCATTAGAGAAATTGGTCTACAATTTTCTTTCTCTGCTTTGGTTCTTCCTGGTTTACATATCAAAACCTTATCTATATCATAAAAAGAATTTGGGAGGAATCCTTCTTCCTCAATTTTCCCAAATAGTGAATATAGTATTGGAATTAATTGTTCTTTAAATGTTTGATGTGTCAATCCATCTGGCCCTGGATAATTTTTCCTAAGGAGATCATTGATGGCTTGTTGGATTTCTTTTTCTGAGATGAGGTTATTTAAATATTCAATTGCCTCTTCTGTTAATCTGGGCAATTTATATTTTTTAGAATAACATCCATGTCATTTAGATTGTCGAATTTATGGGCATACAGTTGGGTAAAGTAATTTCTAATTATTCTTTTAATTTCCTTCTCACTGGAGGTGAGTTAACCCTTTTCATTTTTGATATTGGTGATTTGGTTTTCTTCTTTCTTTTTCAATCAAATTTATCAAAGTTTATCAATTTTATTGATTTTTCATAAAACCAACTCTAAGTTTTATTTATTAATTCAATAGTTTTCTTAATTTCTATTTTATTCATCTCTCCTTTGGTTTTCAATATTTCTTATTTAGTAATTACTTGGGAATTTTCAATTTATTCTGTTTTCTAACTTTTTCAGCTGCATACCAAATTGATTGATTTCCTCTTTGTGTATTTCAATCAGGTAGGTATGCAAAGATGTAAAGCTTCCCCTAAGAACTGCTTTTACAATATCCCAAAAGATTTGGTAGGTTGTCTCATTAGTGTCATTCTCTTGAATGCAATTGTTGATTGTTTCTGTGATTTGTTGTTTAATCCACCCATTCTTTAGGATTAGATTATATAGTTTCCAATTAATTTTTGGTCCATCTTTCCATGGCCTTTTATTATATATAATTTTTATTGCATTATGATATGAGAAGGATGCATTAATAATCTCTGCCTCTCTGCACTGGATTGTGAGGTCTTTATGCCCTAGTACATGATCAATTTTTGCACATGTACCAAGTACCACTGAGAAAAACATATATTCCTTTCTATCTGCATTAAATTTCTCCAGAGATATATCTACTGTATCCAGAGTTTTTTCACCTCCTTAATTTCTTTCTTGTTTACTTTGATTTTAGATTTAACAAGTTCAGAAAGGGAGAGGTTGAGGTCCCCCACTAGTATGGTTTTACTGTCTATTTCTTCCTGTAAACCCTTTAAATTCTCCTCTAAGAATTTGAATGCTATATTACCTGGAGCATATATCCTACTTATCCCTTTCTCCCCTACTTTTCTGTGGTGTAAGATAGATTTTCATACCAAATTGAGTGTCCATGTTTTTCCCTCCTTAAGCCAAATGTGGTGAAAGCAGGCTTTTTCTCTCTCACCTTCCCCTTGTCCCCTCCATTGAAAAAGCTTTTTCTTGCCTTTTTATGACAGATAATTTTCCCCCTTCAATTTTTCTCTCTCTCCTTCAAAAATATTCCTCTCTCAACCTTAAATTTTATTTCTTTAGATATCATCCCTTCCTACTCAACTCAACTGTGTCCTCTATATATGTGTGTGTGTGGGGGTGGGGTTTGTGTAATCCCTGCAACTACTCGATACTAAGAAAAGTTTCAAGAGTTCCAAATGTTATCTTTCTATGTAGAAATGTAAAGAGTTCAACTTTAGTAAATCCTTTGTGATTTCTCTTTACTGTTTACCTTTTCATACTTTTCTTGATTCTTGTGTTTGCAAGTCAAATTTCCTATTCAGTTCTAGTATTGTCCTGAAGAATGCTTGAAAGTCTTCCATTTCATTGAATGACAGTTTTTTGCCTTGAAGTATTATACACAGTTTTGCTGGGTAGGTGATTCTTGGTTTTACTCCTAGTTCCTTTGACTTCTGGAATATCATATTCCAACCCATTTGATCCCTTGATGTAGAAGCTGCCACATTCTGTATTATCCTTATTGTATTTCCACAATACTCAAATTGTTTGTTTTTGGATACTTGCAATATTTTCTCCTTGACCTGTGAACTTTGGAATTTGACTACAATATTTCTAGGAGGTTTTATTTTCAGATCACTTTCAGGAGGTGATCAGTGAATTCTTTCATTATTTCTTTCACCATCCAATTCCAGAATATCAGGGCAGTTTTCCTTGTTAATTTCATGAAAGATTATGTCTAGGCTCTTTTTTTGATCATGGCTTTCTGGTAGTCTCATAATTTTTAAATTGTCTCTCCTGGATCTATTTTCCAGGTCAGTTGTTTTTTTCCAATGAGATATTTCATATTATCTTCAATTTTTTCATTCTTTTGGTTTTGTTTTGTGATTCCTTGGTTTCTCATAAAGTCATTAGCTTCCATCTGTTCCATTCTAATTTTGAAAGAACTGTTTTCTTCAGTGACCTTTCAAACCACCTTTTCCATTTGGCTAATTCTGTCCTTTAAAGCATTCTTCTCCTCATTGACTTTTTGAGCCTCTTCTGTCATTTGAATTATTCTATTTTTAAAGGTGTTAATTTCTTCAGCATTTTTGGGCCTCCTTTAGCAAGCTGTTGCCTTGCTTTTCACAATTTGCTTGCATTATTCTCATTTCGCTTCCAAATTTTTCCTCCACCTCTCTTACTTGATTTTCAAAATCCTTTTTGAGCTCTTCCACGGCCTGAGACCATCGCATATTTACTTTGGAAATTTTGAATGCAGAAATCTTGACATTAGGTCTTCCTCTGATGGTAAGCATTGTACTTCCTCATCTGGAAGGATGTAAGTTCTCAGTTCCTCCAAGGTGGCATAATCACGGGAGAGGAGTTTATTCCTGTCCTTGTCTGTGCTCTGGTCTTTGAGCAGAATTGCCTTTACAGAACCTCCATCATCTCCCCTACACCAGCATTTCTCCTCCCCCAGGGCAGCCACCCAGGGCTGAGATCCAGATCAGCTGCTCAAATCCCCCAGAGGCTTTAGGCTAGGGATCCAACAATTGTGGTTGCTGGTGCCTGAGACCAGGTCTAGACCACCGCATTTCCTTCTCATCCAAGTGAAAGAGCTTTCTCATTGAACCTTGAAGCTGAAACAGAGAATTTCCTAGCTTATTATGGGGCACTTGAAGATGATGAAATCACAGTCTTTTTTCCAGCTGACCATGTGTGAGTCCTTAATGAGGTTCTCTGGCACACTGTGAGTAAAGAAGTATGAAACTCATTGATGATGGAGCCAGAAGAACTAGTGACTCAGTGGACTTGTAAAAAGGAGATGCCTCAACCTCATCCTATTCTCTTTCCTATCCTAATCCTTTTAGGAATATTTAAGTATATCCCTGGTAAGAGAATGCTGCTGCTTCTTTCCTAATCAGTGCCATTCAGATTACTATTACACAGAAGTCAGAGTTGACATTGCTCTTTAAAATATTCTATTCCTAGATGGAGGAGTAGAAAGATGCACGTTTACGAGCTCCGAACCCACAGTCCATAGAATTAATGTAAAAAGAGATCCCTATAAGTTCTGGATCACTGTAAGGTGTGCAGAAACAGAGTGGAAGAGATTTCTGTTCCAGAGAGCCCTGGAGAGCTGTCACCAGGGTCCGTCGCACCCCGGAAAGCGAACCCCACCCCAGCGCTGCCCTGGCCAAGGCCCCAGAGAACCTGATCCAAGAAGGCTTCAGGGACAGAACCTCTGGCGCCCGGGAAAGTCCCTCTGCCCACAGAAGCAACAGATCAGTGAGAGAGACGGCTGGCTGGCCGAGGGGAGCAGGGTGTCTCCGTGACTCAGGCCCCCTCAGGAGGAAGCGCAGTGGCAAGAAGCGGCGGAGGCAGAGGCGGAGGCAGGAAGTGGTGGAGGCAGCAGCTGCGGCGGTGGCCTGGGACTCTCCCAGCAGCAGGCAGGATCTTCATTACTGAGAGTCTTTGCATAAACCCCCTGAGGGAGCTGAGCCTGGGAGACGGCCCTGCCCCACCCCGCTCCATTACTGAAGGTCTCTGCATAAAGCCCCTGAGGGAGCTGAGCCTGGGAGGTGACCCTGCCCCCACCCCAGCACCAGAACTAAAGCTCACATTGATTAGCAGCTGCTCAGCACAGAAAGCCCATTTGAATCTCAGACCCCAAGGACTAGCTGGGCGGATCTAGGCGGGGGTGAACAGGAATCTCAGAAGTCAAGTAACTGGCTGGGAAAATGCCTAGAAAAGGGAAGAAAAATAAGACTATAGAGAGTTTTTTCGAACAGATGCAAATGATCCCAACTTTCGGATCTGACGACGAGGACATATTCTTGCCATCAGGTAAAGACGTGGAGGGCGGGGCCTCAGTACCCCAGACATCCCAAGGGGATGTCTGGTGGGCTCAGGCCTTGGAAGAGCTCAAAAAGGATTTTGAAAAGGAAGTTAGACAGGTGGACGAAAAACTGGGAAGAGAAATGAGAGAGATGCAGGAAAAGTATGAAAAAAGGGTCAATACCTTGGTAAAGGAGACTGAAAAAAATGCTGAAGAAAATAACACCTTGAAAAATAGGCTCACTCAATTGGCAAAAGAGGTTCAAAAAGCCAATGAGGAGAAGAATGCCTTCAAAAGCAGAATTAGCCAAATGGAAAAAGAGGTTCAAAAGCTCACTGAAGAGAATAGTTCTCTCAAAATTAGAATGGAACAGATGGAGTCTAATGACTTTACGAGAAACCAAGAAATCACCAAACAAAACCAAAAGAATGAAAAAATGGAAGAGAATGTGAAATATCTCATGGGAAAAACAACTGACCTGGAAAATAGATCCAGGAGAGACAATTTAAAAATTATGGGACTACCTGAAACTCATGATCAAAAAAAGAGCCTAGACATCATCTTCCATGAAATTATCAAGGAAAACTGCCCTGACATTCTAGAACCAGAGGGCAAAATAAGTATTGAAAGAATCCATCGATCACCACCTGAAAGAGATCCAAAAAGAGAAAATCCTAGGAACATTGTGGCCAAATTCCAGAACTCCCAGGTCAAGGAGAAAATCTTACAAGCAGCTAGAAAGAAACAATTCTAGTATTGTGGAAATAAAATCAGGATAACTCAAGATCTAGCAGCTTCTACCTTAAGGGATCAAAGGGCATGGAATAGGATATTCCAGAAGTCAAAGGAACTAGGACTCAACCAAGAATCACCTACCCAGCTAAACTGAGTATAATACTTCAGGGGAAAATATGGTCTTTCAATGAAAGAGAGGACTTTCAATCATTCTTGATGAAAAGACCAGAGCTGAAAAGAACATTTGACTTCCAAACACAAGAATGAGAAGAAGCATGAAAAAGTAAACAGCAAAGAGAAGTCATAAGGGACTTATGAAAGGTGAACTGTTTACATTCCTACATGGAAAGACAATATCTGTAACTCTTAAAACTTTTCAGTACCTGGGTAGTTGGTGGGTCCATACACACACATGTACACGCATGCATGTGCACACACATACACACATGCACACACATACAGAGACAGAGAGCACAGAGTGAATTGAATAAGATGGGACCATATCTTAAAAGAAATTAAGGTAAATGGTGAGAGAGAAATGTAGTGGGAGGAAAGAGGGTGAAATGGAATGGGGTAATTATATGTCATTTAAGAGGCAAGTAGGAGACTTTTTAGTGGAGGGAAAAAGAGGAGAGCTGAGCAAAAAAAAAAAACAAGAAGTTTACCGTCATCACATTTGACTAAAGGAAGGAATAAAATGCATGCTCATTTTGGTATGAAAACCTATCTTCAGTATAGGAAATTGGGGGAGAAGGAGATTAGCAAAGGGGGTAATGATGGAAGGGAGGGCAAAGGGAGGAGGGAGCAATTTGAAGTCAACACTTGGGGAGGGACAGGATCAAAAGACAGAAGAGAAACAATGAGGGGCAGGATAGGATGGAGGGTAATCCAGTTAGTCTTACACAACACGACTATCAGGGAAGACATTTGCAAAACTACACAGATAGGGCCTATATTGAATTGCCTGCCTTCCCAAAGGGAATGGGTGGGGAGGGAGGGATGGGGAGAATTTGGAACTCAAAGTTTTAGGAACAACTGTTTAGTATTGTTGTTGCTGCTAGGAAATAAGAAATACAGTTAATGAGGAATAGAAAGTCATCTGGCCCTACAGGAGAAAAGAGAAGATGGAGACAAGAGAAGGGAGGGATGACAGAAGAGAGGGCAGATTGGAGGTAGGGAAAATTGGGGTGGCGGGGATAAAAGGGGAGAAAATTTAGAACCCAAAATTTTGTGAAAATGAATGTAAAAAGCTAAATAAATAAATAAACAAATAAATAAATAAATGAATGAATGAATGAACGAATGAATGAATGAGTGAGTGAATAAATAAATAAATGAACGAATAAATAAATAAATAAATAGATAGAGAGATAGATATTCTATTCCTTGTTTTCTCATTTCCACCTTAAACACTGTTTTTAACTTTCTAAGTAATTATATTGTTTTTACTTGTTATTATTTCATTCTGATTTTACTGCATTGTCCTCATAAAACACATGTAACCCAGCTTCTGCCCAAGTCTCTAGAAGTCTGATGGAGTGACATCCCCTTACACACTGTAATTTGTGATTGGTTGAGATAATGTGCCATTGTGGACCTGCCATAAAAGATTTATTTGAATTGGCTTTAAAGATTTTTCAACACATGAACAGAGGGATGCTAGGATATGACTGTGAGCATGTGAGAGAGAGAGAGAGATTTACAGAGAGAGAGAGAGAGAGAGAAAGAGAGAGAGAGAGAGAGAGAGAGAGAGAGAGAGAGAGAGAGAGATTTACAGAGAGAGAGAGAGAGAATTTTGGCATTTTAATATATGTTAATGGAAATTTTTAAAATAATTAGATGGCAGTAACAGACAATTTCCGAAACAGGAAGCAAATATTTTAAATGACCACTTGTAGAAATGTTCAGCCTCAGTAGTAACCAAAAAGATATGAATTTTAAAAAAAATAAGCTTTTATTTACCACATCATACGTATTAAAGTTGCAAAAATTAATAATTAATTAATTAGCTAAAAAACTCAATACTGTGGACAAAAGTATACTCATTCCCTGTTGGTATAATTGAAACTCATAAGCTCTTTTTTGGAGACCAATCAGGTGAAATTTGCTAAAATTTATTAGATGTTCATACCATTAGCCCAGTAATTACATGGTTTGGAATAAACCCTGAAATTGCTTTGCACAGAAAAAAAAATTAGTTAAAATAGACTGCTCTTCAAAAGAGTTTCGTAGCAACTGAAACTACTCAAAAACCCTATGTGTCCAATAAAAGGGAATGATTAATTGTAAACTAATGTAATAGTTTGTGATGAATTTAAAACTAATAAATAGAAGAAATACCAAGATAATTGGAAAGCTTTTTAATAAATAGTGTAATAAGAGAAAAACAGAGGAATGCACTATATGATAGAAAGGGGAGAAAGTAAATATTTGCATAGTGCCTATTATGTGCCAGATCTCATCTGATATTCACAAGAACCCTGGGAGATAGATACTGTTATCTCCATTTGATGGATGAGGTAATTGAGGCAAACAGAGGTGAAGTGACTTGCCCAAGGTCACACAACTAATAAGTATCTGAAGTCATATCTGAATTTTTGGCTTCCTGCTTTGAGATCCAGTACTCTCTTCCACAAACCCTGTAATTGCCTCTATACTCCAACTATAATCTTGTTAGAAAAATTGAATGAGAAGGAATGAAGAAAAAGTTCCAATTGTAAGAGAATCACTGAAATAGTTCTATGACACTTTAGGAACAGACGTTATATAATGTGAATATCAATAAGTAGTTGGTGATATTTATTTGCAATATGAAACTTTGAATAAAGTATTTTACAAGGCAGGCATATTGATTCCTTTCTCGTAAAACTAAAGACTTGTAAACTCCCTTTGAGGACCAATCTGGAAACCCAGCATAAATATAATAAAAGTTATATTTTTGACCCAATAATTCAATTTTGGAGACCATACCCTAATAGTACTATCAGAAATAAAATAGAAAGAATGCTGTGCTAAGGGGAAAAGAGTGAAACAAAGAAAAGAAGGAATGTTCCTAGCTGCAATAGATCATCATCAATAACAACTACCTGGAAGCAAACTAAATAATCAGAAGGTAATGGCTAAAGGTGTTGTGCTTTTGTCAATATAAAGCACTCACTATGCAATTAAGATTAAATAAATGTGAAGAATACATAGAAATATGAGAATACTTTATGAAATAAGAAGGAATGCTGGGGGTAGGAAGGGGAACCAAGATCAGGAGCAGGGAGCTTATATGAAACATAATCAAGTGAGTCAAAATGAATGATATGCATTTGATAAAAAAGCCTAATGAAGATTAGAGGGGCTTTATGTACTGTAATTAATTAGCTTAAATATAAATTGCATCTAATTAATTGTTGTTAAATTTTAGAGGTTAAGTTTGTAATAAAGTATGTAATTTCCAAAACAAGAAAATACATGAAGTCAGTTCCTCTGAGAATTATGGAGGGATGTGGCAGACAAGGAATGTCAGCACCAATGTGCTGAATCCTGAAAATGTCTGGGTCATGTTATGTGAATCCACTACTTCCCAAGCAATTGTTATGTGAAGAAACAGCAGTGCTCAAGGCCAGCACTGAGAAAGGGCCATTGGATTTACCAATTAAGAGATTGGTAGTATAATTTTGGAAAGAGAGGTTCCACAGAGTTTTGGCTACAGATGATGCTAAATTGCAAAGGACCAACATGGGAGCAGGATGTGAGAAATTGAATGAAGGGGTGTCTTCTCAAGAACCTGACTCTCAGAAGTAAATGTATGTTTCCCTAATCTGAAACTTGGCTTGTATTCAGATCATCTATTGCCTCAACCTCCCTTTACATGCTTGAAATTTCACCCAATTCCTCTTTGGATTTGAATGTACTAAAATGACCATAAATAATAAAATACTTTTCACATCAACACCGCCCCCCTAACCACACACACACCCTAAATTGATAGCTTTGTGAAATGAACATTTAGTTAAAAAAAATTTCAGAGATTAAGAAAGCATTCTTAAAAAGAAAGAAATATTGGGGAAGAAGCCAAGATAGTGGAGTAGAAAGATGCACATATCCTAGCTCTCCCCCCACAGCCCATAAAATACCTGTAAAGAGAGACTATCAACAAAATCTAGAGCTGCAGAAGCCACAGAACGACAGAGTGGAGATTTTCAGTCCAGGATGATCTGGAAGGCCGACAGGAAAGGTCCCTCGCACAGGATGTAGCCACAGCCCAGCCTTGGACATGGAGAGCCAGGAGGAGCAGAGGCGGAGCAGGCCTGGGGGAGAAATCCCCAGCAGCAGTGGATTTTTCCAGCTCCCTCAATCCAAAGGCGCCAATGGTAGCTTCAGAGTTCAATGAAAGGGCTTTTTCACATCCATGACAAGGAAGCAGGGTCCTCCCCTAGCCCTGGTCCCAGGTGCTGGTGGTAGCAGCACAGGCAGCAATGATGGAGGTAACAGCAGCAGCAGCAGCACCAGGTGATGGCTGGGGCAGGCAGCAGCCAGCTTCCATTGTTGGATAAAGTCCTTGGGGAATTGAGCAACTGATCTGAATCTCAGTTGCAAGCCAAGTCAGAGAGTAAACTCCTCTCCCTCGATTGTGCCACCTTGGAGGAACTGAGATCTTACAGGTCCCCAGAGTATACCCTACTCTTGACTAAGGACCCAAAAGTCAAGTAACTGGTTGGGAAAATGCCCAAAAAAGGAAAAAAATAAGACTATAGAATGTTACTTCCTTGGTGAACAAGTGTACTCTCCCATCCTTTCAGATGAGGAAGAACAATGTTTACCATCAGGGGAAGATATAAAAGTCAAGATTTCTGCATGCAAAGCCTCCAAAATAAATATACAGTGGTCCCAGGCCATGGGAGCACTAAAAAAGGACTTTGAAAATCAAGTAAGAGAGGTGGAGGAAAAATTGGGAAGAGAAATGAGAGCAACACAAGAAAATCATGAAAACTGATTCAACAGCTTGCTAAAGGAGACCCCAAAAATGCTAAAGAAAATAACACCCTTAAAAATAGGTTAACTCAATTGGCAAGAGAGGTCCAAAAAGGGTAATAAGGTGAAGAAAGCTTTAAAAAGCAAAGTTAACCAAATGGAAAAGGAGGTTCAAAAGTTCACTGAATAAAATAGTTCTTTCAAAATTAGAATGGAAGAGATGGAAGCTAATGACTTTATGAGAAACCAAGAAATTGCAAAGCAAATCCAAAAGAATGAAAAAATGGAAAATAGTGTAAAATATCTCATTGAAAAAACAACTGAGGGGGGCAGAGCCAAGATGGTGGAGTAGAAAGACACATATACACTAGCTCTTACCCCACAGCCCTGTAAAGAATACAGAATACCTGTAAAGAAGAACTCTCAACAAATTCTAGAGCAACAGAAGCCACAGAACAACAGAGTGGAGGAGATTTCTAGCCCAGAGTGAACTGAAAGGCTGATCAGAAAGGTCTGTTGCACAGGTCATGGAGCAGAGCCCAACCCAGCCTTGACCACGTGACACCAAGAGGAGCAGATCTGAGCAGGCTTAAGGGACAGAATCTCCAGCAGCAGCATTGATCCCTCAACCCATAGGCTCTAATGGTCAGTGAGATGATTTTTTCGGCTGCCCGAGAAGGGAGCAGGGTATCTTCAAAACTCAGGTCTCCTCAGGTGGCGTTAGTCAATGATTTTTGTGGGTTTATTTTACATCCTGCAACTTTTCTAAAGTTATTATTTCAAGTAGTTTTTTTTTACTTGATTCTCTAGGATTCTCTAAGTATATCATTATATAATCTTCCAAGAGTGATAACTTAGTTTCTTCTTTGACTGTATTAGTTTCTTCAATTTCTTTTTCTTCTCTTATTGCTGAAATTAATATTTTAGTACCATATTGAATAACAGTGGTGATAACGAACATCCTTATTTCACCCCAATCTTATTGGAAATCCATCTAGCTTATTCTCATTATATATAATAATTGTTGATGATTTTAGGTAGATGCTACTTATCATTTTAAGGAAAGCTCCATTTATTCTTAGACTCTCCGATATTTTCATTAGGAATGAGTGTTGTATTTTGTCAAATGCTTTTCTGCATGTATTAAGATAATCATATGGTTTATGTTATGTTTGTTGTGGATTTCGTCAACTACACTGGTAGTTTTGTTAATATTGAACCAGCCCTGCATTTCTTGTATATATCCTATCCAATCATACTCTACTATTCTCTTGAGAAGTTACTATAATCGTTTTGCTAATATTTTATTTACTGCATTTCTTGTATATATCCTATCCAATCATACTCTACTATTCTCTTGAGAAGTTACTATAATCGTTTTGCTAATATTTTATTTAAAAATTTTGCATCTATATTTATTAGGGAAATTACTAGAAAATAATGTTTTTTCTCTGTTATGGATCTTTCTAGTTTAGGTATCAGAACCACATTAATATTATAAAAAGAATTTGGGAGGACTCCTTCACCTATTTTCCCCAATAGTGTATATAGTAATGGAATTAATTCTTCCTTAAATGTTTGCTACAATTTGCTTGTAAATTCATGTGGTCCCGGAGAGTTTTTCCTAGGGAGTTTGTTGATGGCTTGTTCAATTTGGTTTTCTGAGATGAGGTTATTTAAGTATTTAATATCCTCTTCCATTAGTCTGGGCAATTTATATTTTTGCAATATTCATCCATTTCAATAAGTTTGTCAAATTTGTGGGCATACAACTGGGTAAAATAATTCCTAATTATTGTTTTAATTTCCTCTTCATTGGTAGGGAATTTATCATTTCCATTTTTGATACTGGTAATTTGATTTTCTTTTTTAAATCAAATTAAACAAAAGTTTATCAATTTTATTGTTTTTTTAATAGAACCAGCTCTTAGACTTATTTATTATCTCAACAGTTTTTCTATTTTGGTTCTATTTTTCTCCTTTAGTTTTCAGTATTTCTAATTTTGTATTTAATCGAGGATTTTTAATTTGTTCTTTTTCTAGCTTTTTCTGTTGCATGCACAGTTCCATTGATCTCTTTATTTTATTCAAGTAAACATATAAAACTTTACTGTCCCTAATAACCTCTTTTGCTGCATCCCATAAATTTTGGCATATTGTATCATCATTGTCAGTCTCTTGAATGAAGTTAATGATTGTTTCACACGCTCATTCTTTAGAATTAGAGTATTTAGTTTCCAATTAATTTTTAGTCTATTTTTCCATAGCCCTTTTCGCATGTAATTTTTATTGCATCATGATCTGAAAAGGATACATTTAATATTTCTGCCTTTCTGCACTGGACTATTAGATTTTTAAGCTCTAATAATTGGTCAGTTTTTGTGTATGTGCCATGGGCCACTGAAAAAAAGTTAGATTCCTTTCTTTCCCCATTCAGTTTTTCTCCAGAGGTCTACTATATCTAACTTTTCTAAAATTTTATTAACCTCCTTAATTTCCTTCTTGTTTATTTTGAAGCTAGATTTATGAAGTTCAGACAGGGGCAGGTTCAGGTCCCACACTAGTATAGTCTTGCTGTCTATTTCTTCCTGTAATTCCCTTAACATCTCCTCTAAGAATTTGGTTTCTATACCACTTGGTGCATATATATTAAGTAATGATATTACTTCATTGTCTATAGTGCCTCTTAGGGGGATATAGTTTCTTTATCTCTTTTGATTAGGTCTATTTTTGCTTTTGCTTTGTCTGGGATTAGGATTGCTATATATACTTTTCTTTTACTCTAGCTGAAGCATAATATATTCTCCTCCAGTCTTTTACCTTTATCCTGTGTGTCTCTCCCTTTTTCAGATGTGTTTCTAATAAACAACGTACTGTAGGATTATGGTTTTGAATTCATTCTGCTATCGGCTTCTTTTTTATAGGAGAGTTCATCCCATTCACATTCACAGTTATGATCACTATCTGTGTCATTCTCTCCATCCTATTCCCCCTCATACACGTTTATGATTTTATTTCTCCCTTCTCCTCCTCAAAAGAGTTTGGCTTTTGATCACTTCCTCCCTAAATCTTCCTTCCATTCTATCAGCCCCCTCCTTTTTCTTTCCTGTTTCCCTTCCTACTACCTGTAGGGCAAATTAATTTCTATACTTGATTGAGTATGCTATTTCCTCTTTGAATCAAATCCGATGAGAGTAAAGCTCATCTCCCTCCCTTCTTTCCCTTTAATATAATGTGTTTGTGCCACTTTATGTGATGCCATTTACCCTTTTCTGCCTCCTCCTTTCCTCTTTGAACCCCTTAATTAGTTTTTTTATCATATTAGTTAATTTTATACCCACATCCTTTTTCTATCTATATCCCTTTCAAATGTCATAATAAAGATATGATTGTCAAGATTTATAATTATCATTCCCCATGTAGAAATGTAGAGATATAAACAGTTTGCCCTTATTGAGTACCATGTTGCTTTTTCTTTTCCTCATTTACCTCTTTATGTCTCTCTTGAGTATTGTATTTGAAAATTATGCTCAATTTTTCTGAGTAGTTGACCCTTGGTTGCAGCCCAATTTCCTTTACATTATGGAATATCATATTCCCATTACACTAGTCTTTTAATGTATAAGCTACAAGGTCCTGTGTGATCCTGACAGTAGTTCCATGATATGTGAATTTTTTTCTTTCTGGCTACTTGCAGTGTTTTCTCCTTTATCTGATAATTCTGGAATTTGGCTATGATATTCCTTGGCATTTTCAAGTTGGGCTCTCTTTCAGGAGGTGATAATTGGATTCTTTAGAAGAGTATTTTGCTGGTTCAGGGACCTTGAGGCAGTTTTCCTTGATGATTTATTGGAAGATATTGTCCAAGTTACTTTTTATCATGACTTTCTGGTAGACCAATAATTCTTAGATTATCTCTCCTGGATCTGTTTTCCAGGTCAGCTTGTTTTTCCAATGATATATTTTACACTTTCTTATATTTTTTCATTCTTTAGATTTTAACTGATTTTTGAATGTCATTCGTTTGTTTTCAGTTTTCAACATTCACTTCCACACAATTTTGAACTCCAAATTTTTTCCTCATCTCTTCCTACATTCCTTCAAGGAAAGTATGCACCCAAACCACCCTTTCCCCAAATCTTCTCTCCCTTCTATCACTTCTTATTCTCCCAAACCCCTCTCCTATATTTGGCCAAGATACACTTCTATATCCCATTATCTGTACAACTTATTTCCAAGTTGCATGGAAAAACAATTTTTAACATTAATTTTTTAAAGCTTTGAGTTTCACATTCTCTTTATTCCTCTCTCACCACCCACCCTCATTGAGAAAGCAAGCAATTTGATATAGGTCATACAGGTGTAGTCGTGTAAAACACTTCCATAACAGTCATGTTGTGAAAGACTAAGCACATTTCCCTCTATTATGTACTACCCTCCATTTATTCCATTCTCTCCCTTGACCTGTCCCCTCACAAAAGGATCTGCATATGATTACTCCTACCTCCAATCTGCCATACTTTCTGTTGTCTTCCCTCCCCTATTCCATATCCCTTGCCTTCCTGCAGGGTAAGATAGATTTCGATACCCAATTGAGTGTATGTTACTTGCTCCTTAAGCCAAACCTGGTGAGAGTAAGTCTCACTTATTCCTTCCCACCTCCTCCCTCTTCCCCTCCATTGTAAAAGCTCTTTCTTGTCTCTTTTATGTGAGATTATTTAGCACACTCCACCTCTCCCTTTCTCTTCCTCTCAGTACATTCCTCTCTACACTTAATTTTATTTTACAGGTATTCTCCCTTCATATTCAGCTCACTTTGTGCCCTCTATATTTATGTGTATATGTGTGTATAGATTGTGTATATATGTATGTGCATATACATATATATGTGTATACATATATACACATATACACATATATTCCCTCTAAGTACCCTAATACTGAGAAAGGTCTTATGAGTTACAAATTTCATCTTTCCACGTAGGAATGTGAATAGTCCAACTTTAATGATTTTCCCATGGCTTGCTTCTCTGTCCCGTTCATCTTTTTATATTTCTCTTGATTTTTGTATTTCAAAGTCAAGTTTTCCATTCAGCTGTGATCTTTTCAATAAGAATGCTTGGAAGTCCTTTATTTCATTGAAATTCCATTTTCCCCTGAAGTATTATACTCAGTTTTGCTGGATATGTGATTCTTGGTTTTAATCCTAGCTCCTTTGACCTCTGGAATATCATATCCCAAGCCCTTCAGTCCCTTAATGTAGAAGCTTCTAAATTCAGTGTTATTCTAACTCAATGTCTGTGACATCTTTCTTTCTGACTGCCTCTAATATTTCCTCCTCGATTTTGGAACTCTGGAATTCAGCAAAAATATTTCTAGGAGTTTTCCTTTGGGAGTCTCTTTCAGGAGGTAATTAGTGGGTTCTTTCCAGTCCTATTTTACTCTCTGTTCTAGAATATAAGGGCAGTTTTCCTTAATAATTTCTTGTAAGATTGTGCCTAGTACCTTTTTTTGGATCATGGTTTTCAGATAGATCAATAATTTTTAAATTATACCTCCTGGATCTGTTTTCCAAGTCAGTTATTTTTCCAATGAGATGTTTCACATTGTCTTCTATTTTTTCATTCTTTTGGTTTAGTACTACAATCTCTTTATTTCTCATGGTCAATTGTTTCCATTTGTTTCACTGTAATTTTTGAGGTATTATTTTCTTTAGTGAGCTTTTGCACCTCCTTTTCCAATTTGGCCAATTTTGCTTTTTAGGGCATTCTTCTCATTGACTTTTTGAACCTCCTTTTCTATTTGGGTTAGTCTATTTTAAGGTGTTATTTTCTTCAGTATTTCTTTAATATTTGTCTTGAAGGTTTTGGATGTAGGAGTTCTCATCAGGTTGTATTCCTCTAGTTGTACACTTTGATCCAGTTGTATGCTTTGATCTTCCTCATTTGAAAGGACAGAAGAAAATACATTTTGACCAAAATAATAACCTTCTATAGTGTTATTTTTCACCTGTTTGGGCATTTTCCCAGGCAATCATGTGGCTTTTCAGCTCTTTGTTAAGTGGAACATGAACTACTCGAGTTCCAGGGGGTTTGTGCAGCTGTTCTCAAAGATATCTCTAAGGATCTGAAAGTTCCCAGGACCTCCAAATGGGTATAATCAAAGGAGAAGTGTTTACTCCTCTCCTGGCTTGTGTTCTGGTCTGTGAACAACCACAAGCACTCTTTTCTGCCCTGAAACTGTGAGTAGGATTCACTTTCCACAGTTGCTACCAGCTTGTTCAGGCCAGCATTCCTCCTCTCCCCGGGACCTCCATCCAGGACTGTGACCCAGATCAGCCATTTGATTCCCCTACCATCTATAGGTGAAGAGTTCCAGAAACAGCCTCTGTGTCTGCCACTCCCCTGAGGCTGGGGCTGAGGCTGGGGTTGGGGCTGGACCACATTCTCCTCTCACCTAGATGAGAGCACTTTCTTCTTAACCTTTTCAACTATCTTTGGTATTTGTGGATTGAGAAGACTGGAGACTAGAGCAGCTGCAGTGATTCAGCACTCTGTGTCTTCCTTCAGTCCTGTGTCTGTCATGCCAGCACAGCCAGGCTGGGCTGTGCCCTGATCTGAGTGTGGTGCCATAGACCCTTCCTGTCAGCCTTTCATATTGTCTTGGGCTAGAAATCTGTTTCACTCTGTCATTTTGTGCCTTCTCATTCTCTAGAATTTGTTTAGAATTATTTTTACAGGTATTTTAAGGGATTTGGGGTAAGAGTTTGAGCAGGTCCCTGCTTCTACTCTGCCATCTTGGCTCCACCTCATATATTTTGACCGATTCTTGATGCTTCATAGTGACATTAACTTCTACTTGCCCAATTCTAATTTTTAACAAATTGCTTTCTTCAGTTACCTTTTGTATCTCCTTTTCCATTTGGCCAATTTTACTTTTAGGGAGTCATTTTCTCCAGTTAGGTGTCATGCTTCCTTAAGTATTTAAGGAGTTGCTTTCTTTGGTGATCTTTTTTCCATTTTGTCAATTGTATTTTTAAAAGAATTGTTCAGTGTTTCTTCTAGTTCTCTAATTTAACTTTTTAAATCCTTCTTGAACTCTTCCAAGAATTCTTTTTTTATACTTCAGACCAGTTTATATTCCCTTTTGAGGCTTCAGAAGTGGGTATAGTGTCAATGCTGTCCACTTCTGAATTCATATTTTCATCTTAATTATTGCTATTGTAAAAAAATCTATGGTCTTTGCTTTTCTAATTTTTTTTTGCTCATTGTGATTGCCTTTTTCTTGGCTTTTAAAATGGATCTCTGCTTCTGGGGCACCACCCTTTTTGTATTGGGTACTAGGGATTTGGTTACCAGCTTTAGTGTCTAAATAACCAATATGGAAGTTGGCTTTGTGTGCTTTATCTGTGGTTCTGAAATCTGAGAGCTATGTAATGCTGTAGCCTAATCAGTGCTGAGCTAAAACTGGCTGATGTGTGTGAAAGCCAGGGGTAGTCTCTCTGCACTTCCTGGGGTTACATTGAAGCTTGCAAAATGATGTATGGAGGAGGGGTGGTCTGACTGTTGGAGGTACTCTCCCCTAGGCCTATGCTAGAGCACAGGTAGGCTCAGTCACTGGTGGATGGCCATCCCCACTGATGTCCGCCGATTGCCCTGGCTGTGTAAAGGCACACCTGACATCCTAGTGTTGGTGCTTCCCAGCTCCACCACCCTGGGGCTCAGTATCACCTGCTGGTTGACTGAGGTAGAGCTTGATGCTGGCTTGTTTCCTGTCCTGTATTGGTTCCCTTGAGCCACATAAAAAAGAAACTTTCCTGTTAATCCCCCAGCCTCCCAGGTTTCAAGACTGCATTCTCTCTGTTTCTGTCTCTTTCTCTCTCTTCCTCTCTCTGTCTCTCTCAAACATATATATATATATATATATGTATGTTTGTGTGTATACATATATATAGTGTGTGTATACATATGTGTGTGTGTATATATGTGTATATTTAAGAATACATATATGTATAGATACAAACATATATATGTAATATACATATATGAACATATACACACATATGTAACAGATACAGATGATAGAGATATGTACCCAAATATTTGTGTCTAACGGTAGTCATCTCTGGATTGGGGATAGGGGAAGGGAAGAACAACAAGAGAAAACTAAATTTCCCTGATTATTTTCATATATTTTAAAGGAGTAGCAGGTTGTGCACAGTAGATTTGAAGTTTCATGTGCAGTCATTTTTGTAAGTTCTACACTTATGGATATGCTTGTTTTATTTCAGAAATTAAAAATAAATAAAATTCCACAAGGAGCATTTAATAGGCTACTATTAATGCAACCTAGAGCAATGTGCAAATGAAAAAAGGAATTGAGAAATATCTACAAAGATGAGAAATATCTATGTAATCGCAGAGATTTGGGAGGAAAGCTTCATTAAATTAACAAGATGCAAGATAAATCTACAAAAATCAACAACTTTTCTGAATTTTAATAAAATAAAAGCCAAACAGAAACAGGGATCAAAAGTCCATCCATAATGTTTATAAAATCTAAGTGTTCATCTGAGAAGAAAGATAGAAATATGCCACTATGTTCTTCACAGAAGTAAAAATTTGAAAAATTAGGGAAGCATGCACTATTTATTGTTATGGAGTTGCCATTTTAGTTGAAAATGATGTTATCTAAATTAATACACAGATTTAACAATAACCCCATCAAACCACAATGAGATTATTTTATAGAATTAGTCAAAATGATAACAAAATTCATTTTCAGAAACAAATTTCTAAAATTTCAAAATCAATAATGATAAAAGAAAGAAGTGAAAGATGACTTGTAGAACCAGATCTCACTGCATTATAAAATAGTGGAGGGGGGGAGCCAATATGGCAGAGTAGAAAGACTGACATATGCTAGCTCCAAATCCACAGCCCATAAATTTCCTGTAAAAAGAATTGCCCACAAATTCTGGAGCACTGCAAGCCGTGCAGAACACAGTGGAAAAGATTTCCATTCCAGAGAGCCCTGGAGAGCCGTTCCCAGGGGTCTGTCGTGCTCTGGACGTGGAGCCCAGCCCAGGGCTGCCCTGGCCGCGTGGCCCCAGAGGAGGAGATCCAAGCAGGCTTCAGGGACGGAACCTCTGGTGGCCACGAAGGTCCCTCCACCCACAGGCACTACAGGTCAGTGAGAGAGATTTCTGGGCTGCCCGAGAGGGGAGTGGGGTGCCTCCATGACTCGGGCCCCCTCGGGAGGCAGCGATGGAGGCAGCAACAGAGGAAGCGCAGAAGCAGCAGTGGCCCGGGACTCCCGGGGCAGACAGGAGCTCAGGGCCATTACAGAAGGTCTCTGCATAAACCCCCTGAGGGAACTGAGCCTGGGAGGCAGCCCTGCCCCCACACCAGCACCAGAACTTAAGCTCACATTGAATAGCAGCTGCGCCCACCACGGAAAGCCCTGAGGCTGGGATGCAGCATTTGAATCTCAGATCCCAAGCACTAGCTGGGTGGATCTAGTTGGGGGTGGAGAGGAATCTCAGAAGTCAAGTAACTGGCTGGGAAAATGCCCAGGAAAGGAAAGAAAAATAAGACCATAGAGAGCTACTTTCTTGGGGAAGAGATGTTCCTTCCTCCTTTCATTTCTAATGAGGAAGTACAATGCTTGACATCAGGGGAAGAGGTGGAGGTCAGGGCCTCTCTATTCCAGACATCCCAGGTGGATGTCTGGTGGGCTCAGGCCATGGAAGAGCTCAAAAAGAATTTTGAAAATCAAGTTAGACAAGTAGAGGAAAAACTGGGAAGAGAAATGAGAGAGATGCAAGAAAAGCATGAAAAATGGGTCAATACCTTGCTAAAGGAGACCCCAAAAAATGATGAATATCACCTTGAAAAATAGGCTAACTCAATTGGCAAAAGAGGTTCAAAAAGCCAATGAGGAGAAGAATGCTTTCAAAAGCAAAATGAGCCAAATGGAAAAAGAGGTTCACAAGCTCATTGAAGAAAATAGTTCTCTCAAGATTAGAATGGAACAGATAGAGGCTAAAGACTTTCTGAGAAACCAAGAAATCACCAAACAAAACCAAAAGAACAAAAAAATGGAAGAGAATGTGAAATATCTCATTGGAAAAACAACTGACCTGGAAAATAGATCCAGGAGAGACAATTTAAAAATTATGGGACTACCTGAAAGCCATGATCAAAAAAAGAGCCTAGACATCATCTTTCATGAAATTATCGAGGAAAATTGCCCTGAGATTCTAGAACCAGAGGGCAAAATAAGTATTGAAGGAATCCATCGATCACCGCCTGAAAGAGATCCAAAAAGAGAAACTCCTAGGAACATTGTGGCCAAATTCCAGAGTTGCCAGGTGAAGGAGAAAATATTGCAAGCAGCTAGAAAGAAACAGTTCCAGTATTGTGGAAATACAGTCAGGATAACACAAGATCTAGCAGCTTCTATATTAAGGGATCGAAGGGCATGGAATAGGATATTCCAGAAGTCAAAGGAACTAGGACTTAAACCAAGAATCACCTACCCAGCAAAACTGAGTATAATACTTCAGGGGAAAATATGGTCTTTCAATGAAACAGAGGACTTTCAAGCATTCTTGATGAAAAGACCAGAGCTGAAAAGAAAATTTGACTTTCAAACACAAGAATGAGAAGAAGCATGAAAAAGTAAATAGCAAAGAGAAGCCATAAGGGTCTTACCAAAGGTGAACTGTTTACATTCCTACATGGAAAGACAATATTTGTTACTCTTAAAATGTTTAAGTATCTGGGTAGTTGGTGAGACCACACACAGACATACACACACACACACACACACACACACATGCACACACATACACACATGCACGGACATACAGAGACAGAGAGCACAGAGTGAATTGAATAGGATGGGACCATATCTTAAAAGAAATTAAGGCAAATGGTGAGAGAAAATGTAGGGGGAGGAGAGAGGGTGAAATGGAATGGGGTAAATTATCTCTCATTCAAGAGGCAAGCAGGAGACCTTTTAGTGGAGGGAAAAAGAGGAGAGCTGAGAAAAAAAAACATGAAGTTTACCCTCATCACATTCGAATAAAGGAAGGAGTAAAATACACATTCATTTTGGTATGAAAACCTATCTTACAGTACAGGAAAGTGGGGGAGAAGGAGATAAGCAGGGAGGGAGGGATGATGGAAGGGAGGGCAATGGGAGAAGGGAGCAATTTGAAGTCAACACTCGGGGAGGGACAGGATCAAAAGACAGAATAGAAACAATGGGGCGCAGAGTAGGATGGAGGGAAATACAATTAGTCTTACACAACACGACTTATCGAAGTCATTTGCAAAACTACACAGATAGGGCCTATATTGAATTGCCTGCCTTCCCAAAGGGAATGGGTGGGGAGGGAGGGATGGAGAGAATTTGGAACTCAAAGTTTTAGGAACAACTGTTTAGTATTGTTGTTGCTACTAGGAAATAAGAAATACAGTTAATGAGGAACAGAAAGTCATTTCGCTCTACAGGACAAAAGAGAAGATGGGGACAAGAGAAGGGAGGGATGATAGAAGAGAAGGCAGATTGGTGATAGGGAAAATTAGAATGCTTGGTGTATTGGGGTGGGGGGAAGGGATAAATGGGGAGAAAATTTGGAACCCAAAATTTTGTGAAAATGAATGTAAAAGTTAAATAATAAATTTATATTTTAAAAAATAAAATAAAATAGTGGTCATTGAAACTATTTGGTCATAAAAATAAAAAAAGCTGAATGGCAAAACAGACTAGGCAAGGCAGACATAAACACTCTCAAACACAATAATGTTGATAAATTCAAGGACACAAATGACTGGGGAAGACTTATTCTGGTAAAAATTTCTGGGAAAATAGGAAGGCATTTATTTGCAATTAGGTTTTGACCAACATCTTATTCCATATTGTAAAATTTGATCCAAATAAGCATATGAACTAATATTTTGAAAAATACATTTAAATGTAGAAAGAACACTAAATGGAAGGACTTCTGAAATCCATAGTCGGTGCATTCCTAATTAATCAAAAGTTAGAAATTTTGTATCAAATGTCTTTCATAAAAATCAATGTTAGAGACACACAGGAAATTGAAATGAATATAGAAGTGATCAAAGAAATAAATAATTTTAGAAAAAAACCAAGCATATGAATAAATCTTCCAAATCACTGTAATAAGCAAAATTCCAAATTAAAAAATTTCTACACGTTGCTTTAATACTCAGCAAACCAACAAATCTAATAAAAATTGTAAATAATGTGCTAGTGTATTGTTGGTTAGGTTGCAAATTGATCCAACCATTCTGGAAAGCAATCTGGAACTATGAAAAAAATCATTAAATTATTTATATTCATTGATTCCCATTATCCCACCTCTTGAAGTATAATTAAAAGGTTGGTAATGACAAAAAAAATAAAGATTTCCAATATATGAAGCTATTCTTCACAGCAAGTTTTGAGATAGAAATAAAAATACAGGATTAAAAAACAAGGGTGTCTCTCAGTTGGACAATAGCTAAGCCAATAGGGAATGCATATAGTGGAATTTTATACCAAATTAAGACAAATACGATTAATTTAATGAGCATTTAGAAAACTTGTATGCACTGATGCAGAATGAAGTGTGCAGAACAAAGTAATATCATATAAAATGAACAAAATTATGTAAAACAAAGTAACACAAAATTGCCAAAAGTCAGATCAAAATCAAGGAAAATCTTGACTCCAGAGATATAATGAACCTCTATACCTCTGAGTTTTCAGTGGTGTTGTGGCAAACTATAGGTACAGAGTGAAGAACAAGCTATCAGTACATCAGTTCGTTTTGATTAATTTTTTTTAACAGGAAAAGGTTCAATTTTGGAGTTTGGTATTGGGAAATGAGAGAATAACAAAGCATCAAATTCCTAAGAGACAAGTAATTATCATCATTGTATATGGTTTCAAAAGGCACAGTCTTGAAAAACGCATTGAATTTCCTTGATCTTTACTCATCTGTGATGATGATGAGGAAAAGAAATTTTAACAATTCTTTAAACAATTGGTCATAGATTCTTTTTCCCCTAGAAAATACAAGGTCCTTTAGTCTTCTCCATGTAGTTCAGTATCTCCTTTAGTCCTTGAAGCAAACTCTGAGCTTCCATGGCACCCTAAGGACAGCCATTCTCAATCTGTTGTGTCCCACAATGAGGATTATGGAGTGGGTCAAGGGGCAGATTTTCATGCCCAACAAAGTAAACAGTACGGTCAGCTTCCTTCTACTCAGAGGAATATTTGACAGTATTAACAACAAACCTGCATAATACAGAACAAAAAGAAAGAGGAAAGAGATCGTGGTTTTCATGACTCTCACATGAATCTTCATGCTGATATCTCTAGAACTCATGGCATTTAGATGCATCTGCCAAGTGTGCCTCCATAGTGACAGGACTAGCAATAAACAGGACATCATGGACAGAGTAAAGGGGATAATACTCCCCATACTGAAGAGTATCACAATGGACAAGTTGTCGGTTTTATATTCTTGGATCTTCTGAGTTGAGTTTATTTTGTTTTCTAGATCATAAGTAGTTTGGAAAATATCACATATCAATATTACTGTAAGGGAAGTGAAAAAGGAGAAAACACCAGAGCATAGGAGCACTATGAGGACTCCTCTGTCGATCCTCCACTTCAGCCAGAGGAAGATGGGATGCGAGAAGTTGGCAATTTTCAGGAAATAGAAGACACTGAGGCAGGCAGCAAACCAGGCACTGGAATTGTTGGACAAAGTCCACATGACCTGAAAGCTTTTCCTTTTGCTTAAGGTAGCAGAAGCATAGAATGAGATTGAAAAGATATATGATGTCATGACTCCTAACAGACAAATTCTGGAGATGGCTAAGCCAATGAGGGTAAAATTCAAGTAGGAAAATTTTCTGGTCTTGACCCAGTCCATACAATTCACCATTCCAATGAAGCCATTGGCCAAAACCCCAACTAGGAACTCTCCAGATGCTACAGTCACACAGATTTTCTCCACCATATTTGACATTTTTTGAGAGAGGAAACCTACCTTTATTAGTCCTGATGATGAATGAATTCTCACCAGAGTTAACAAGATGATTTCCCTTCCTCTTATTTTGACAACAGCTTTCTCCTCTATTTTGATGACAATCTTATGTCCATTTATAAAGTGTCTAAAAGTGTTATGGCCTCTCCCATTGGGACAACTACAGCTGCTCCTTGGAAACCTCTCATCTAGTGATTCTGTGCCCTTCTGTACAAATTCCCTCGGCACTGTCAGATGGTAATTTTCCATGTGTCTACCTGACTGTGAGGCAGAGGTGCTTTTTTCCAAAATGTAAATAGAGAACAGATTCAGTTTCATTGTTTTGCACTTTCTTCTTTGGATTAATTTGCCTAAATAACCAACAATCTTCAACATACAGGTGGAATCCAAGGTATACAGCCTCAAGGGTCAGAGACCCTGGGTCTTAAAGTAGTTAAAAGCTTCTGGCCATCAATGTACCAAATTGCAATACTGCTCCATCACCACACACACACACACACACACACACACACACACACACGCACACACACATGCACGCACGCACGCATGCACGCATGCATGCACACATACACACTCCCCTACATTGATTCTTTGTGAGATGAACAAATAATAGAAGACAAGAAAGCAACAAGATTCAGCATAAAAATTGTAAAAAGATAGAGACATTCCATAGTTCATTTTAATCTCCAACTTGGACTGAGTTGGTCAGGTTCTCAGTCTCTCCATCTCTGTCTCTGAATCTATTTCTGTCTCTCTTTAGTTGATTGTATATGGGCCTAAGTGAATGTCAAGTCAAGGATCATAGAACATATACCTGCAAAGGACCTTTGAGGTCATCTGGTCCAAGCTAGACTTTGTGGGCCTCAGTTCCTTCATTTCTAAGATAAGGGGATTGAACTAGATGGCCTCTTATGTTCCTTCCAGATCAAAATCAATGATCCTATGGACATCTGACTTTCATTTTACAACTAAGGAAAATGAGGCTTAGAGAGGTTAAGTAAGTTGACCAAGTTCAACCAGTGACAGAGTCAAGATTTGAACCCAGAGCCTCTGACCTCAAATTCAGCACTATTTCCATCACACTAAGTGAAATAGAGTAAAGTCATAAAATCACTTCTGTTTCCACTGGTATCCCATATTCTAACCAAAGTTATGATGTGCTTCTCTAAGGAAAAAAGTAGATAAGGTGAAAGATAATGAGTAACACTCTCCTAGGGAAAGTCAATACAACAGGTTTGGTTTTCTGCAGTCCCCAAGGACCTGTACCTGTGATGGATGAAAAAACCACACTGAAGATCTTCAAGGACTTAGATGGCTTCCTTTATCATGGAAGACACAGAGGTGCCACAACTCTAACTATGGATCTCAGAGTATCTCAGAACCTTTAAAGTAGCCTGGCACTTCAACAGTGCCTTAAGAAAGGCTGATTTCAGCCTGTTGTGGCCCAAATGACCATGACCTGAAAGCAGAAAACACAACCTTATTATTATTCAACAAGGAAAAGAACATCAAGATTCTTGTAATAATAACCAAGTAATATATTTCAGAGAGTAAGAAAAAGTAGACCACAGCTTATATAGTCCTTATATAGGCCTTCATACTGTTTCTAGAACCTGTGGCATTGATTTCCATTTTCTGAATGTGTCACCATAGTAATAGGACTAGTGGAAAATGGGAAGTCAGGGAGAGAGAAAAAGACAGGACCTCCTCTCTCCCATACTTAAGAAATCTGGAGGAGAAAGTTCAGAAATTTACTTATCCGGATGTACTCATTGATATTTGTTGTTTTCTGGACCCAATATGGGTTCTGAAAATATCACTAACTTTTACTACCAGCAGAAGGTAAAGAAGAAAACAGATGAACGAGATCATCAATAACAGTTGACCCTCTCTTTAATCAGAGAAAGTAATTCCCTACTTTAATCAGAGAAAGATGGAGGTGAGAAAAATTGAGTATGTTCAGGAAATAAGAGACAGTGACAGAGATGGCAAATGATGCATTTGAGCAGTTTCAGGATCCAGATGATATTTACATGTATCAGTGTATTAATGGTATAACCTCCAGATGAAACAATTTCACAACTGATCAACATTATTGCCTACAATAACCCAAGTCTGGAGTTGGCCAAGTCAGTAAGGATGAAGACCTTTAGGATAATCTTCTGGTCATGACCCAATCTATGCCATTAATCAGTCCAATTAAGTCATTGACCAAAATTCTCACTAGCATTTTCCAGCAAACACAATAATAAAGATGTTCTTCAGAATATTTATCATGACTGGGGAGATCCTGCTGCTGGTGAATGACTTTCCAATAGGATTATTTCTCTGGCTCTTGATGTGATGGAAACCAAAATCTCTGACTTTTGAAAGGTCTAATCTTTCATCTTGGAAATAAGCAGCTCTATGATGGGATTAGACTCCAGGATTTTCCTGGAAAATAACCATTCAGCATTGTATACTGCTCACCTAGTGACTCTTAGCCCATTGTTAATTTTCCACATGTGCTCCTGACTGAGAAACTGACCTCTTGTTGGTGAAGTTGTAAATAACAGATCAATTTTATTCCATTTTTCAAATGTTATTACAACATTGTGTATGTGAGAGATATAAGCAAAAATCTAGGGCATAGAGAATATAGAGAAATATGTTAATAGAAGGATGTGTAGAGGCAACCAGGAGTGGCAAAAAGAACACTGGATATTTGGGTTTGAATCTCCACTCTGACAAATACTGTTATTATTGGAGAATTGCCTTTATCACAATGCCTCAATTTATTTTTCTACAAAATTAAGATATTGGGACTCTTAGGTCCCTTGCAACTTTATGTCTATGATCTTATGGTCATGAGTTGAATGGATCTCGAAAACAAATCCAAAGAGAGATCTTCTATTCTTAACAGTCAGAAATGTGAAGGCTTAATATGTACTAAACACTCTTTCTGAAGTAATATCTTCTAAAAACTCCAAGATTCTCACCCTTGCTCATGTCCTCTCTCTGTCCCCGAGTAAACTTGTGGGAATTTGTGTTCTTGCTGCTAGAAAAGAAGGTGTTAAATCCTAGACATCATGCTCCATAACAAGGAGGCTGATCTGACTAAAGTGAGGAGAAGGTTGAAAGGCAGGTGATTCTAGTTTTTGGACTTTTAGATGGACTTTTAGAGAAAAACCGTAACTTCATGAACACCAGAAAGCAAGGGACCAAGTCTCATAAGCCTCTACCCAAAGGTCTTGAAAACCTTTGAAAAGCTGACACCAACATATCTGAGGACTTGTTTTATCATTTGTTTCTTTCTTTGAGATATTACTATATTTCTTCGACCAAAATCTCCTTCCTTGCTTCATTGTTGTACAGATGTGAACCCTGACCAGCAAGGGAAATCTCATGGGATCAAACCTGAATACCATGCCCAGTTTGCTCACTGATAGACTGTACTTGTTAGTCAGATCCAATCTACATTTTAAGAAACTCATCATCCGGTTACTCACAGGGTTACTTTTATTTTATTTTATTTTTTGGGCACAACAGTTCACAAAAACTATAAAAAAAAAGCAGAGAGAGTTAAGAAAAGCAGACCAGTACTAACAAGCTCATAACTCTTGCAAGTATAAAAGATAAATTTATTTTCCTTTGTTTCTACTTTTCACTTTTTTGTGGTTCTTGTTTTAAAATTTCATTGATTTTTAAATTTTTCAACCCTAATTCCAGATAAATGAACTTTCCCTTAGGCCAAAGAAAAGCACTTCAGGAAAGTCAACCAACACAAAACATACATCTGACAGTCTATGACATTTCATATCCATAGTTCTCCAACTTTCCAATGAAAGGAATTGGTTCTCTTCTCTCCACTGCATCGTATTATATATTTAAAAGGGAAGATCAAGAGGTTAAAGTAGTGGTGATGAAATGGGAGAACAGAGAGGACTATTGGAATTAGATACCCAGGTGAGCTAAAGAAGAAATTTAGAAGGAGTTGACTAGAGGTAAAGATGAAAAAAATAGAGAGAAGAATTTCAGAGTTCTGGATTATGTAAGAAGAAACAGTTATCGGTTATGTTTAGTTCATAATTATGTCCATCTTTATGTGTGACTAAATTAAAATGAAGATGTAGGTCATAGTTGGTAAACTGAGAGGGACAGGGTATTTGCAGAATCATCAACACACATATTGAAGAACCAAATCCTAAGGACAGGAACTAGCTATTGATAAGGCAGGTTCTGGTAGACATCTGCTACAAGGGTTAGGACCAGCTGATAGAGACAGATGGTGTGAACCTCAGAGAAGGAGAGAGTGTGGAGTGATGATGGCAAAGGATGACTTTAAAGGATCAGAAAAAAAGCAAGAGTTGTGCCCACTCCTCCCCTAAGGCAATTAGCAGAGAAAGAATCAGAAGTATTTTAAAACAAATTAGGAACAGTGGTCATGATGTTAGCCAAAGCAATAGTAAAAAAAAATACATAATTAAAGCATATGAGAAATACATGATGTTAAATATAAAAAACTGTAGATATTTAAAATGTACATATTAAATGTTTATGTATATATTCATTGATTTAAATTTAATTTAAAATTTAAAAAAGAGAAGCAAATTGGACCAAACTTTTTGGAAAATCATTGGACACATTCTTTCTCTTAACACCCTTATTAATGTTATAGCCAAAGCAATAGTAAAAAATAGTAAATAGTAATAGTAATAAAAATAGTAAAAAATAGTAATAAAATAGTAATAGTAAAAAAAATAGTAAAAAAAATACATAATTAAAGCATATGAGAAATACATGATGTTAAATATAAAAAACTGTAGATATTTAAAATGTCCATATTAAATGTTTATGTATATATTCATTGATTTAAATTTAATTTAAAATTAAAAAAAGAGAAGCAAATTGGACCAAACTTTTTGGAAAATCATTGGACACATTCTTTCTCTTAACACCTAGGGTTGTGCTGGTAATGGGTAAATAACCCACTCTCTGAAGGGCAGGAGATATTAGATTTAACATGCAATTTCCTTGTCCTCTTTATATTCTAGGCAATCAACCAAATAATAAATTAAGTACAAATTTGTGGCATATTTCTGAGGTGCAAATACTCACACCGAAAATGGGATAATCGGTGTGAGCCAGAGAAGCTGGCTTCAGCACACACCTACCAACACTCTCAATTCTTTCCCATTCGTAACGTCCCCACTGAATACCACCACCTCAGAAGCTGTACAGGAGCACAGCATCGTTATCTGCTGACTCTAACTGCATTACTTTCTGCAAAAAAAATAAAAAATACAACCCTTGAAACTAAATATAGTCGGGGTGGTGGTGGAAGGAGGGAGAGATAATAAGCAATGTCACTTGCATTTCTTAGCAAAGTGTCCCTTTTAATCTCCATTTGCAATCATCTCAACAAGAGAAAGTCCAAGAGTTAAAGCCCCAAAGGGGAGAGGAAAAGAGTGCCAGAAACACAGATAAAAATGACCAAATCAGGAAAACAAATACAACTTGAAATCACTAAAAGATAAAATATCTGTACCACAAAACTCCAGAAGAGAATGTGACTCTGACTTAACCTCTGAAAAGAGTACAGAATGTCTACAAGGACTCTAAAAGTTGTTGGAAAGCCTATTAAAAGAACTTAAAGAAGAGATTAAGAAATGGTGAGATAGCCTAGAAAGAGTCTGGGAAAATAAAGCATAGTAATGAACAATCATTTAAAAGAAAGAAGACACAACTCAGAAAAATCAATAGAAAAGATAAGAGCATGTTTGTTGTTTAGGGTTTTTGTTTGTTTTTAACACAGAAAATGGAAAATGTGTGAGATGTCAAGACTGAATGGAAGAAAAAAAGTAATATCCACAACCATGAATCTGAATGAGGTCAAACTATTTATAAAATGGAACATTATAGCAAAATTCATTAGAAATCAGACCCAAAAAAATTTCTATTTGCAAGAAATATACTTAAAACATGGAAAAACTTGAGAATTAAAATATAATTTCTGATGCATCAGCAGAATCTAATAAAGTAGGGACAGAAATCTATTTGCTAGACAAGATAAAAAAAACTAGGTCTGTATAAGAGAAACAAGCAAAGAAATACATTTATGCTTAAATTCACCTGATTTAAAAATATGTTAATATTAAACATATATTTGTGGATTGACACATCATCTAACAACATAAAGGAAAAATTAATTATAGGGGAGTTATATAATAAATAATTGGTGATTTTGGAAGATCTTTTTCTAACTGAAATAAAGCTAAGAGAAAGGAAAAGAGGAATGAAGATAAACATCTGAACTGAATATTAGATATAATAAATGTTTGATAATGATTGAATTGATATCTTAAGAAGTATACCTGTTCTTTAGAACAATAAAGGAGCTTTGCAAAGATTAGCTAAATATTAGGTCATAAAGAACTCACAAATGAATGCAAAAAGGCCTTAAGTATATATGTTGATCATTATTATGTGTTGCAGACTAGTAAGAGAAAGGGTCAAAGGATTTCTGAGGCAAAAAAGACATCAAAAACCCTCTTTGAGTTTCCTTAAAGAGCTTCCTAACATTGGCTGTCCTATCAGAGCCTTCTCCCTCTCAACAATGTGTTAAAGAGAATGGGGTTAGTGCCTAGATGGCAGACTAGACAAAACACTAACCCAGAGTTAGAAAGATGAGTTTAATTCTGGCCTCAAGAACATACTAGCTATATAACACTGGATAAATCATTTATCCTATTTGCCTCAGTTTCCTCAACTGTAAAATGGGGATAATAGTAGCATTTAACTAACAGCCTTGTTTGGAAGATCAAATGAAATATTTGCAAAATGATAAACAGTGTCTGTCTGCATCAATCTTCATTCCCCTGCCCTTCTATATTCTCCATAATAGAGGAGTCTGCAATATTGATTGACCCCATAGAGCAAAACCCCTAATACAATGAAAAATAACCATGAGAGATGAAATTCTTAGATTTAAACTACAAGAGCGGAAAGTTCTGTAATGGTCCCAGAAAAGAATATCAATTGACACAAGGACTCAAAAATGGATAACAACAACAGCTAGCATTTAGCTTTTCACATTTATTTACATATACTGATTGCCTCATTTGAAACATAGGAAGAGATAAGTAGTGGAAAGCCAGCACAGAATAAAAGTTGAGAAACATTAGATAATCTGGAGGGAAAAGGTATATTGGAAACAGAACTCAAAAATTCAATGATGTAATCAGAAATGTGATGATGATGGTGATAAGGATGATGAAACATTTACATACAGTTTAGAATATTTTATCTCTTTTGAGCCTCACATCAATCATATGGTATGGATACTATTACTATTTCCACTTTACAGGTGAGGAAACTGAGGCATATAGAAATTAACTGACTTGCCCAGCTACCTATACAGCTATTACAAGTCTGAAGGAAGGTTTGAAATCAGGGATTTTGAACTCCAAGTACACCACTGTATTGTTGTTCTTCAGTTGTATCTGAGTCTGTGTAACCCCACCGTTGGGGTTTTCTTGGCAAAGATAAGAGAAAGGCTTGCTATTTCCTTCTCCAATTCATTTTTCAGTTGAGAAAATTGAAACAAGGAGGGTTAAGTGATTTGCCCAGAGTCACATAGTTAATAAACCTGTAAGGATAGATTTGAACTCAGGATGATGAGTATTCCTGACTTCAGATGCAACCTTCTATCCACTGTCAGATGTATCCACCCACATCAAAGCAAAACTAAAACAATGGAAAGAACATATGCAAACTCCATTTAATCAGGATTGGATAGGAGCCAATAACTTCACAATAAACACCATGAGTGTAAACGGGATTGACTTACCCATAAAAAGAGGATGGTTAAATGGATTAGAGAATACACCACGAATATTTGCTGTTGGCTAGATATAAACCTTAAAACATAAATATGGAGGAGAGGGGAGAGCCAAGATGGCAGAGTAGAAGCATAGACTTGCTAGAGCTCTCCCCATAAAGTTCAGCCAAATACCTGTAAGAAAAAAATTACCCTAAACAAGTTCTGGAGCTGCAGAACCCACAGAATGATGATGTGAAGCAAATTTTCAGCCCAACCCAAATGGGAAGGTCAATGGGAAGTGTCTATCACATGGCACTGGGAGTAAAGCACACTCCTGCTTGCACTATGGGACTTGAACAGGTCTCCGGGTGACTGAATCTCTGGCACCTATGATGGCTTCCAGACTTCACAACCCCAAAATGCAGAGGACAAATTGGAAAGTCAGTGGAAAAGACCTGTCTGATCTGTGTAAGAGAATAGCAAAGGGGATGGAAGAGCCCACAGCAGCCTTAGCAGCAACAGGGGCAGCAGCAGCTGTTTCTTGAGCTCTAAGCTCACAGATTCTAGTGGGATTGAGCAGCAGATAGTACACTCCCTCCTCTCCACAGGAAGTAGAAAACTACAGTGACAAAGAGCTTAAAAACCAAGTAAATGTCTGGGGAAATGAGTGAAACCCAGAAGAATCTGACTTTGGTGACAAGAAAGACCAAAATATTCAAACAGAAGTAAAAAAAGTCAAAGCTCTTACATCCAAAGCTCCAAGAAAAATATCAATTAGTTTCAGGTAATAGAAGAGCTCAAAAAGAATTTTGAAAATCAAGTAAGAGAAATAGAGCAAAAATTGGGAAAACAAACGAGAGAAATGCAAGAAAATCATGAAAAATAAGTCAACTGCTTGCTAAAGGGGAGCCAAAAAATGCTGAAGAAAATAATATCTTAAAAATAGACTAACCCAAAGCAGTGCCTGCATCTGGAGCTTTCAGCCTACAGAAAATGGGAAAATTGAGCAGCTAATCTCTGTCTCAGTCCTGAGTGGCAGTCATGGGGTGAGGAGGAGAACTGTTGTGATGGAGTTGGTGGTGGCTGTGGAGAGGAAATCCTACTCAGAGTTCCAGGGAAGAAAGCACAGGCCAGGAGAGGAGCAAACACGTCTCCTTTGATTATACAACTTTGGAGGAAATGAGAACTTTCAGACCCCTAGAGATATCTCTAAAGTAGCTGCACAAAACCTCTGAAACCTGGGGTACAATACCCTTCACTTAACAAAGAGCTCAAAAGTCAAGTAACTGGCTGAAAAAGTGCCCAAACGGGGGGAAAATAAGAGTGTAGAAACTTACTTTCTTGGTGAAAAGGGTTTTTCTTCCATTCTTTTCAGTGAGGAAGATCAAAGCATACACCCAGACAAACACAAAAGTATACAACCAGAGGACGACAGCAAGGTCAAGGCTTCTACATCCAAGGCCTCCAAAAAAATATGAAATGGTCTCAGATCATGGAACAGCTCAAAAAGGATTTTGAAAATCAAGGAAGAGAAGTGGAGCAAAAATTGGGAAGAGAAATGAGAGCAGTGCAAGAAAATCATGAAAAATGAGTCAACAGCTTGATAAAGGAGACACAAAAAAATGCTTAAAAATATACTAACCCAAATGACAAAAGAAGTCCAAAAAGCCAACAATTAGAAGAGTACCTTAAAAACCAGAACAGGCCAAATGGAAAAGAATTCAATAGATCACTGAAGAAAATAATATTTTAAAAATAAGAATGGAGCAAATGGACACTAATGACTTTAGAAGACAACAAGAAATTATAAAACAAAACCAAAAGAATGAAAAAAAGAATAAGACATAATGTGAAATATCTCATTGGAAAAGCAACTGACCTGGAAAATAGATCCAGGAGAGAAAATTTAAAAATTGTCGGTCTATTGGAAAACCATGATCAAAAAAAGAGACTAAACATAATCTTCCAAGAAATTATCAAGGAAAACTGCCCTGATATTCTAGACCCAGAGGGTAAAATAGAAATGGAAAGAATTAACTGCCCACCTCCTGAAAGAGATCCTCAAAGGAAAATTCTTAGGAATATTTTAGCCAAATTCCAGAGTTCCCAGTACAATGAGAAAATATTACAAGTAGCCAGAAATAAAAAATTAAAGAACTGTGGAAACACAATCAGGGTAACACAGGATTTAGCGGCTTCCACACTAAGGGAACGAAAGTCTTGGAATATGATATTCCAGAGGTCAAATGAGTTAGGATCGAAACTAAGAATCACTTATCCAGCAAAAGTGAGTATAATGCTTCAAGGGGAAAATGAAATAGAGCATATCCAAGCAGTCTTGTTGAAAAGACCAGGGCTGAATAGAAAAATTGACTTTCAAATACAAGAATCAAGAGAAAAAAGGTGAACAGGAAAGAGAAGCCATAAGGAACTCATTAAAGTTCAATTGTTTACATTTCTACATGGAAAGATTATATTTGTAACTCATGAGATCACTTTCAATATTAGAGTAGTTAGAGGGAATGTGTATGTGTGTGTATGTGTATATCTGTATGTCTGTGTATATGTGCAGACTATATTGACCCGGGTCCGGGTCCTTCAGGTGACACTCTCTCAGTGGGCTTCTGCTTCGGACGTCTCCGGATTTCCCTCCCCGGGGGATACGGCCGAGGGACTCAGTCGGACACTTCTTCAGGAGGCATATATTTTATTAAGTGCAGAGGAATCCCCCGAACAGCTAAGGGCATTGGTTTAAGTAGGTTTCTAGTTCCGGGTAGCCATCTACTGTTTAAATAGGTTTCTATTTTTAGGTATCCATCCTGATCCACCCCGAGGGAGAGGCCTACATCCCATTGGAGCAAGCCCCTCCAGACCAATCCTAGGGAGGCACGATCCCTAATCCCGGGTCGTGTCCTCCCCTGGTTGGCTGGTGGCCACTCCTGGGGAAGCCCCTCTCTGCCCAGGCAGTCAGGACCGACCCCCAACACTATATATATATATATATATATATATATATATATATATATATAGTGTATATACGTGTGTTTATACATGTGTAGATATATGTGGGTATATATATAGAGATATATTTGTGGGTATATATATCTATATCTAGTTATGTATCTATATCTACCTATCTACATCTGTATTTATCTATCTATATCTATGGATATATACACCTATAGACATAGAAAGATAGATACATAGGTAGATACGTAGACAGAGGTTATAGGGTGAGATGAATATGAAGGCGGAATACCTAAAAAATAAAATTTACTCTTGAGAGCAATGTACTGGGAGAAAGGGAAATGAAGAGGTAGAATGTAGCAACTTATCTCACATAAAAGAGGCAAGAAAGAGCTTTTACAATGGAGGAAAGGGGGGAAGATGAAAAGGAACAAGTGAGCTTTATTGTCATGGGATTTGACTTAAGGAGGGAATAGCATTCACTCAATTGGGCATGGAAACCTATTTTGCCCTGCAGGAGGACAGAGGGGAAGGAGATAGGAGAGGGAATATAATAGAAGGGATAATAAATTGGGGAAAAGTATAAACAGAAACAAACACTCTTTTGGGGGGACCAGTCAAGGGAGAGAATGGAATAAATGGAGAGCAGAACAGAGGAAAATGTGGTTAGTCTTTTGCAGCATGATTGTTATGGAAGTATTTTGCATTACTATACCTGCATGACCTATATCAAATTGTTTACTTTCTCAGTGACAGTGGGTGGGGAGGGAGGAAGGGAGAGAATATAGAACTCAAAGCTTTAAAATGGACGTTATGCAACTTGGAAGAAAGAAGTACAGGCAATGGGATATAGAAATTTATTTTGCCCTACAGGAAGATAGAGGGGAGGGAGATGGGAGAAGGAGGGTAACAGAATTGAGGACAGACTGGGGGAAGGGATGGATGGCATGCACACTGTCCTGGAGAGAGAGGAGGAAAATATTTGGAATTCAAATTCTTATGGAAGTGAATGCTAAATAATAAAAAATTGCATATACATGTATATGTATATATACACACACATTTATGTGCATATGTATATAAAGATATATATATATATATAATATTAAAGATTAGAAACATAGGAGATTTGGTTATAAAGTACTTTGAATGCTAAAGAGAACATTTTGTATTTGATCCTGAAAGGAATATGGAGCCTTTGGAGTTTATTAAATGTTGGAGAATGGGACAGGTAATATGGTCAGAGCTTCATCTTAGGAAAATAATTTTGGTGCCTCTCTTTTCATCCTGTACACAAAAATCACAAGCAAAACTTTCTAGCTCACAAAATGTAGAACAGAATGGAATTCCAGAGATCATGAAAGTCAATTCCCTCATCTGACTGATGAGGAAGAAGATAAAAAGAGGGGCAAAGTGAGTCTCCATAAGTGACAGAGCTGTAATTTTCACTCAGGACTCTGCTACCAAGTCTAGTGCTGAATAAGGGTCCTAACAATAGCCTACTGTTTATGTTGTAGTATTGTTTCTTCAGCTATATCTTCACTATGTATCTACTTGTACTTTTAGTTATTGATCTCTGCATTTAAAATGTGGCATATCAAATTCTACTAACATGTTGTATAAATTAAAATTGCTTATTCCTCACCAAAATCCTTTTAGGGCTCTTCCATGTCCTGAGACCAATTCATTTTTTTCTCGGAGGTTTTCCATGCAGGAAGTTTGACTTTGTTGTCCTCTTCTGAGCATGTGCTTGACCTTCCTTGTCACCATAGCAACATTCTATTGCCAGATTTTTTTTCTGCCATTTGCTCATTTTCCCATCTATTTCTTTTTAAAAACTGATTTATGTTTAATTTTCAACATTCACTTCCATTAGTTTTAAATTTTCTCCACCTCCCTCCCCTCCCGAAGATAGCATGTAATTTGATATAAGTTCCACATATACTTTCCTTTTAAATTTGTTTTCATATTGCTTATGTTGCATAGAAGAATTAGAATGAACTGAAGAGCCATGAGAAAGAAAAACAAAACAAAAAGAGAGAGAGCAAACAGTATGCTTCAATCTGCATTCAGAATCTATAGTTCTTTCTTTGGATGTGAATGCCATTTTCCATCATGAGTCTTGGAATTGTTTTAAGTACTTGTCTTGCTGAGAAGTACGAAGTCTATGAAAATGTCCTGGAACACTGGCTGTTACTGTGTATAATGTTCTCGTTGTTCTGTTCACTTCATTCAGCATCAGTTCATATAAGTCTCTCCAGGTTTTTCTGAGGTCCACCTGTTCACCAGTTTTTATAGCACAATAGTATTCTGTTACATTCATATAACACAACTTGTCCTGTCATTCCCCAATTGATTGGCATCCCCTCAGTTTCCAGTTCTTGACCACTACCAAAAGAGCTGCTATAAATATTTTTGTACATTGGGTCCTTTTCCCATTTTTATGATCTCTTTGGGATATAACCCTAGAAGTGGGATTGCTGGGTCAAAGGTTTCCAGTCTATTTCTCAACTTTTAACTTTATGCTAAAGTAAGGCTCTGCTTCTAGGTTCAAGAGGGCACTGTCCCTAGCTTCAGGGCTTTTATGCAGTTTTTTCAGGGTTGATTTTTGGGACCTGTAAATTTTTGACTCTTGCAAGAAAGTATGATCTTATGAGAGGTATGCTTTCTCCTCTCTTATATTGTGCGCTGGTTTGCGAGCAACCATAAGTACTCTTTTCAACACTGGAACTGTCACCAGGGTCCCTGCTTCCCCTCAGTCAAAAGCTCTACTATGCTAGTGCTCCTCCTTGCACTATGACTAAATATAACACAACATAATGTAATGGAATATTTTTTAATAATTTGATGACAATGACTTTGATAGTAATACAATATAATAACCCAGGACTGTGACTCAGATCCTAAGCAAAGCAACAGGGTCTTACCTTGGTGCCAGCAAAGGGACCTCTATAAATTTCCTTCTAACCTGTTGTCCAATCCTCTTTACCATCTGTGAGCTCAGAGTCTGGAAAATGCTACTTCTGCCTCTAATTCAGTTGCCCTGAGACCTGCTCCTGGTTTGTAGGGGCCTGGTCCGTGCTGGCACAGCTTGTGCTGTACTGTACTCCTCTCTCATCCTGGTGCAACAGAGCTTTCATGCTGACTATCTTAATTGTCTTGGACTGGAAAATTGTTTTATTCTGTCATTTTGTGGGTTCTGCCATGCTAGAATTTGATTAGAATCTTTACTTAAAGGTATTTGGAAGAGTTCAGGGGAGAGCTCAAATGAGTCCCTAACTTTACTCCATTATCTTAGCTCTGCCCTCTGGCCTTCCCACTATCAATTCTTAAGCATAAAACATTTCCTAAACAATGAAGCAGAAGCCGGACTAATCATAACATTTACTTACTAGAATGCAAATGTAAGAATGATTACAATTTATATTCAATAGAAAGTAAAAGTAGAAATAACCGAAAGATCACAGTTCATCCATAAATTTGGATCTCATTTACCCCCAAATGTATGACAGAGTCCATAGGGCAGAGTGGATCAATACTTGTACAATTGTAGATTACAGATCTTATGGCTTGGTTTCCTTTCTAACAATAAGGACTTCACGAATCCTCTCTTCTACTTTTCACCCTTCTTTTTTCTCACTACAGACCTATTGGGCAAAGATGATCCTTTCCTGTTTTTAAGTTGATAAGTTCATTTAATTTACAACTGTCTTTAGCAGGACACTGAGAAAGTATTTCATCATTGTAATTAGTGACAAGCAATCCCCTTAGACCAAGTATCTACCAAGTATTTCAGATTCACAAATATCAGACAATTCTATGTTGTCTAATCAACTCTAATCTCACAGAGAAGCACAGCTCATAACTAAATCGACACAAGTTCCATCTTTCCTGTGTTTTTCCCTTTCATACCAGAAAGTACAGGCTAGGTCAATACAGGTTCTCCTAGGAAGTTTCCCCTCTCTCAGCACATAAAGCGTACTAAAGCAATGTTCTGCTTTCAATTAGCAAATTCTTAGCAAAATAGTTCAAGTCAGATATGTCAGATATGTCAGACCTTCCATGTCTTCTGCACCTGTTTGTGTGTGTGTGTGTGATTCTTGTTGAGATCAACTTATACTTTTTGATTCTTCTTTCAGTTATAACTTCTCATAATTTATCTGGCTTCTTACATCTTCCACATTCCTGACTCATGGTCTCCTCAAGTCTTTTGACTCATCTTTATTTTATGTAATAAAATTCAAGAAATCTCTTAATATGTCAAGTATGAATCCATACCTGTTCTTATACAATTTTTTTCTGTAGGCTCCAAACATAATTTTGTCTGTTATTAACTGTTAGCCTCCAAAAAAAAATTTAATACAAATGAGCGAATGGAACACAATTCCATGAAACCAACATTACCTCAGTCATTGCTGTGCTTACACTTCTCTGAAGGGTATTCCCTCCCTATTTCTCAGAACAATATATATATATATATATATATATATATATATATATATATATATATATATATCTTTAATACTTTATCTGAAAGTCCATTTTTTCACAAGTTCATTGTCAGTTTTCCTTACACATAGACTTTTTCTTCTGCTTTATGAGAACTAATTGTCTAAATATGAAGGAGGAAGTACTACAGATGTAGTTAACGCAAACTTTGGAATCCAATGATCATTGAAGATGACAACTAGATGAATCTCTTAAGTTTTCAAATACTCCAGGATGGTTTTCTCTGCCCCCAAAAGTTCACCTTTACTTAGAATTCAGGTCATGTTATTAAGAGTTTGCTAGAGTTTCGGAGGCAGTGTTTGAATTTCTGCAATACTCTCAGTGAGGCCTGCCTCAGCTTGCTGTTTCCCAGTATCAGAATTATGGAGTGGGCCATAGGGCAAATGTTCATGATTATCATCGCAAACATTACACTCAGGTGGCTTTTGAATACGGTGAAGTTTAAAATTGCTATGGTGATGGCCACATGGTACAGTAGAAAGAGGAAAAGGAAGGAGATTGTGAATTTCATGGCCTTCACATGGACCTCTGTGCTGGGGTCTCTAGAGCTTGTGACATGGAGCTGGATTTTCTGAGTGTGCTTCCATAATGACAGGATTAAAAGGAAACAAGTGATCAGACACAGAGAGAAAGAAAGGAAACTCCCTATATAGAAGAATATTATGGGGGGAAAGTAGTAGGTACTACTTACTTGATTTTTTTCAGTTATGCTGGCTTTATTTCTTTGATCAAAGTAAACTGAATGCATTTTCTCTGTCACTGGAAAGCAAATGAACAAAGAAATGACTAAGCATCCTATCAGCACCCTAAGGACCACCTTGTCAACTCTTTACTTCAGCCAGAAGAAGAAAGGGTGGGAGAAGCTGGCAATCTTCAGGAGCAAGAATACACTGAGGCAGGCATCAAACCAGGTACTTGACATACTACCTAGCTGTAATAAGCTATTTATTATTCTCAACTTATTCTTAATGTTTTCACTGAAGAAGAAACTTACTAATATTATCAAAGATACTATTGTTCATAGAAGAATAGTTCTGGATATGGTGATTCCTGTCATGATGAAATCCAATGTGGACACTCTCTAGTCTTGGTCCAACTCATGGAGTTCACTAGTCCCATAAAGACATTGACCAAAACCCCAAGGAAGAATTCTCCAGATGCTACAGTGGCACAGATGTTTTCCATGACAATTGACATGTCTACAGAGAGAAAATGCTGTCCTAATATTGTTATTCATGAATGAATTTGCAGCCAAGGTAATCTACTTATTGAAACATCAGTTTGTTTTCCTTGTTAATGATGATTTTCCTTCTTGATCAGAAGATGTCCAATAATGGATGAAATTACAATTATCTTTAGGACAACAATGACCCATCTTTTGATATCAGCTCAACTGAATATTTTAGCTCAGACTCTGAATATCCTCTCAACATGACTAGATGGTAAATTTCCATAGTGTTCCTAACTGATGGATGGAATTTTTATTTGATTAAATGCAAATGAAACACAGTTTCCATTTCCTTGATTTGCACTTTATTCTTCATCCTCATTTGCCTTGAAACGAGTTGTAGTAAACATCTAGAAATTGAAGAATGTAGAAAAATTAATGTGGAGATAAACTGTTATAATATTTCTGACCACCATCTTTCCTGAGAATTAGTGTTGTCTTTTGTAAAGGGTATTTGAGTGAAAACCGATTCTGAGATTTACCACTTATGTAACCATCAGCAAATCATTTAAGCCTAACATTTAGCGAAGTATCTGGCACTTAGTGGGCACTTACTAGAGAGTTGTTGACTAAACGTTGTGGCAAAACTCTCTTGAATTATATTAATAATTAGAACTGATCAAAACTGGCTCTCTGTTGCTATATATTTCAAAGGGTCTTGTCTGATTTTAGTATGGAATGGAGGACACATTATTTTAGTAGAAAACCTTTAAGGTGTCCTTTGACTCTCCTAAATCAAATGGTTTTTGAAGCTTTGCACAGGGTCAATGATTGATAAATTGAAGTAAAAGGAATGATGAAGCAATGATTTGACTTTTGTTTTCCATATTATTATGTCTATTTCTGTTTATTTCTGTAAATTTGACAAACATGAATTTTTATGTATATAAAGAACATAAACTAGGTTTGCACATGAATCCTTAATACATACATAGATACATATACATATATATACATATATATATATATATATATGTCTTGATTAGAGTTAGAGTATCTTTAGAGTATATATAATCTAACTTTTTGGCATTGACTTTCTTTTCCTTTTAGGAGAAAGGATATGTCATTAGGATCCCTCTCTATAACCTCTGTCACAAAGCTTCTTCAAAAAAGAAAAAAGTTCTGAATTTTAACAAATAAACATAGTCAAGCTTTCTGCCAAGATAACAGTTTGAACTGAAGATAGGTTTTTCAGCTCCCACCTGCCTACTCCAGGAAAACTCTAAAATTCACATCAAACAAAAATGATCAAAAACCAATGAGAAGTTAAAATAAATGAAATTTTCTGCCATGAAACTATGCAAAAGAAATTATCCCCAAACCACTGGAAATTGAAAAGAGGGCCTATAGAACAAAATAATTGCCAATGTGACCAGAAATGAGACATATAATGGACAAGGAACTGTGTTCTGAGGCAACAAGGTGGGGGGAGGGAATTCCCCTGAGAAACTTAAAGCTGACCAGAAATCTCTAAGTTGGGGGCCTTGGAATACCTTGGAAATGCCTGTGACCTATATGCATTAGTGAACAGACCAGGAAAGGGCAAGTCCTGGAGTTCTAAAGTCCAGTATTCTAAATCTCAAAAAAAAAAAAAAAAAAAAAGAGGTAAGGATGGACCCAGGAAGCAGAGGTCAGTGCAGAAGGCCAGATGCCCAGATCCAGATAAAGCAGAGCAGATTATTCTACCCAAGAGTGAATGAAAGGAGTGAAACACAAAGCCTGATTTAAGAATTAAACTAAAGAGATGAATAAATCAAAGAAAATACCAACTAGTGTCAAAAGTGATTACAAATCTAAATCCATAACAACTTCAAGGAAAGACTCAAAGAAAAAATAGCAATAACTGGAAAAAATAAAGCAAGAGATTCTTTTTTTTAAATAAGAATTCTTTAGGGAAGAATTGGAAAGAGAATAAGTAGTTTAGAAGAGAAAGTCGTAAATATTACCCAAGAAATTGAATCCTTGCAAACTGAAATAGATGAAACAGAAATCAATGACTCCATGAAATAGTAATAAAGATTAGAATAGAAACAAACATGATTGAAAAACAGAAGAAAATATAAGATATCTGATTTAAAAAAAAAAACTGACCTAGCAAACAGATCAAAGAGATAAATTTGAAAACTTCCTGAAAGTCAATATTCTTTTTCTTAAATTGCACTTTATTTCAAGAAATCACAAATGAAAATTGGCAAGATATGTTTGAACCAGAGGGAGCAGTTAGGTGATACAACGTATAGAGTGCTGACCTAGTCAGGAAGATTCACCTTCCTGAGTTCAAATCCTGTGCAAGTCACTCAACCCTATTTGCCTCAGTTTCCTTATCTATAAAATGACCTAAAGTAGGATATGGCAAATTATTTCAATATCATTGCCAAGAAAACCCTAAATGGAATTGTAAAGAGTTGGACGCTACTGAAAAATGACAACAACAAGAACAAGAGAAGGAAAGTAATGATAGAATCTACCAATCACTACTTGAAAGAAATCTCCAAAAGAAAAATTCCAAGAATACCAAAACCAAAATCCAGGGCTCCCATATCAAAGAAAAGACATTGCAAGCATCAAGAAATAAAAAAAAAACCAGCTCATATATCAAAGAAACATTGTCAAGTTATCTGGGGACTAGAAGCTTCTACTTGAAATGATAGATTTTGGAATACAATGCACTAAAAGGCAAGTAAATATATAGGCTAATAACTGAAATTTTCTTCAAAGGAAGTATCATCCTACAGGACAAAAATGAACTTTGAGCAAAGTGGAGACATTTGAAATATTTCTGATGGATAAAAAGGAGCTGAGTAGGATCTTTGAAGTAGAAACACAGGAATTCAGCAAAATCTGAAAAAAAAATTATTTAAACCTTTGGGGGATGTGTATGATGACATGTGATTTTAATAGGCAAAAAAGAAACAACTTTCCCTTTACAATCCTCATGCCTTCAAAGGATATGGAAGGAATCAAATAGGACAAAACAGGTTTTAATTCTATTCAGAGGATTAGAAGAAGCAAAAAGGAAAGTGACGAAGGAAAAGGAGGAATATACTAGCATAGGACAAAAGGAAAGAGAATGTTGAACTTGCTATTTATCCTAATTGAGGTGCATGAAAAGAATATGCGAAGACTGAGAAATCCATCTGAATGATAGTGGGCGTCATATGAACACGCTTATCTGAAATGGTCCAAAAAGGACTAAACACACACACACACACACACACACACACAACTTTGGTGTAGAAATATTTCAAGAGTCACAAACAAAACAAAGCTTTATGATTCTTAAATGGCAACTAAAGGGGTGAGAGGGCAAGGAGAGTAAAAGACCAATGGAGCATCAATTGATTAGTGAATGACTGAATAAATTACGTTCTACAAGTGTATTCTGTTAATTGCTTGAAAATGCTTTTTTGGGGTGTTTAACATATGAATAAAATTTTAATTTAAAAACCACAACATCAAGAAAGCCAATCCACACACAGATTCAATTTGAAAATTCATCTATAGTCTTCTTCATTTCTATTATTTCTCTGCTTCCTCCACCAACTTCTTGATGTGGTATCAGTCGTTGTCCTTCATAGCTGTTTTCTTTTACAGTAGTGCAGCCCTGGCCTAAATTGATCTCCTTATTTATTCTATGTCTGCTGACTTATATTTCATTGTGCATTAGGTCAAGCAAGTTTTCCAAGGGTTTTTTGAATCTCTCCCCTTTACCTGTTTTTCCATCACAGTTATAATCCATTGTGTTCAGATATCATAATTTGTTTAGTCATTTTTCAGCTGATAGGAATGTATTTTGTTCTTTGCTATAATAAAAAGTTCTGTTAGAAATATCTATGCCTTTTAGATCTTTTCCCATTTTATTTGATATTTTTATGATACAGACAAAATAATGGTATTATGGGGTGAAAGGGCAGGCATAACTTAGTGACTTTTCAGGTAGAGTTTCAAATGGCTTTCCAAAATGGTGGATAACAATTCATAGCTCCATCCACAGTGCAGTGGTGTCTCTCTTTCCTTATCCCCACAACACTGACAATTTTTATTTCTTGCCATCTTTGCCAATCTGATAGGTGTCAGATATATTGTCAGTGCATGTTCTTGCATACTCTATTAAGATTTATCTGTTGAAAATAGTACTTTTTCTTTTATCTTTTATGAATTCCCAAAATATTCTGGATATAGGTTTTACAAAAGGAAACTTACTGTAAAGACTTTTCCCACATTTAGCTGTTTCACTAATAAAGCTAACTATATTGATGGTATTAGGGGACACTTTTCAATTTTATACACCTGGAATTGTTTATTTTATCTTCTGTGATGCTCTCTATGACTTGTTTGGTTAAAATCATTTTCTCTAGGTAAATATGTAAATAGTATGTCCTCTGCTCTTCTATTTGTTTTATGATCTAACTTTTTAAAACCAATTCATATCTTCATTTGGAGCTAACTGTGACATATGGCATTAAATACTGGTATAAAATAATTTCTACAAGGTTATTTTCCAATTTTCCCAGCAGATTTTAACTTACTCCAGTAACTAGTGTCCTTGGATTTATGACAATTTATTTTTTACCATTTTCATTCACCTTTGCACTCAATTTACCTAATCTAGTCCACTGAATAATTTGTCCATTGTTTGACAATACAGATACTTTTGGTGATTAATACTTTGTGCTATAGTTTAATGTCTGATACTTCCTTGTCCTAGTGACTTTTTTTAAAGTTACCTCCAAAAATTTGACTTTTTGTTTATTCAGAGGAATTGTCAATGTTTTTCTTTCCAAATAAAGTAATATTTGATAAGTAGTATTACTTTAAATAAGTAAATTAATTCAGGCAATATTTTCTCTTCCTACTCTTCTGTCTTTTTGTTTCATGTATTATATTTTATTATTCTCTTTTTCATTTCTCCTTTATGATCAAATATCTAAAGTTGAAGCTTATTTTGCTTCTGATTCTTCCCTCACCAGATCTTCCCTCTTTCTTAAACTCTCCCATGCTCTTAATCTCACACATTTCTCTGCTGAATTTAATGAATCTTTCACCAAATTCTTTGTATTATGAATGTGTTTGTATGTCTGTTTTCAACCCTCCCTTGTCCAGTTCATAATTATTCCCACCCTTCCCCAATTGCTCCACTCAAGGCATGAGTCATATTCATGAAATTTCCTTCCCCAACCTTTCCTCTATATTTGAACATTTTTATCCTCCAACACCCCAAAATGATACAGGAAGCCCCACTCCTATTGTTCTACTTGCCACCAGTATATTCTTCTTCCCTATTCTTTTGCCCTTTCAAGTTATTTGGATAGTATCTTTGATATCTCTTATGAAAAATCATCGTGGACTTTTACAAAGATAGTTTGGTGAAGGAAGGATACACAGCAGCTACTTTCTTTTCTTCATGTAGATTGCCTCTGGAATTCCATCAATAAATATACTTTAAATATCTACTGTGCTAAGAGCTAGGAATAAGGAGAAATGCAAAATACAGTCACTGTCCTCAAGGAGATCACAATCTAATAGGGCAATACAACACATAAAAAGAAGCTTTAAAAAGTTGGAGAAAGGGAGAGAGGATACCCAGAGACAAAGTCTTTTTTCAGTGAATTCTTTCCATTTCTATTTTGCCCTCTGCTTTTAAACTACCAGGGCAGTTTTCCTTATAATTTCTTGGAAGATGATGTCTAGGATTTTTTTTATCATGCTATTCAAGTAGACGAATAATTTTTGCAATATCTCTCCTGGACCTATTTTCCAGGTCAGTTGTTTTTCCAATGAGATATTTCACATTGTCTTCTATTTTTTTTTTCATTCTTTTGGTTTTGTTTTATAATTTCGTGATTTCTCATAAAGTCATTAGCTACCATCTACTCCATTCTAATTTTTAAAGAACTATTTTCTTCAGTGAGTTTTGGATCCCTTTTCCATTTGGACAATTCTGCTTTTTAAGGCATTTTTCTCCTAGTTGTTTTTTTTTTTTTGGATCTCTTTTGCCATTTGGGTTAGTGTATTTATAACGGTGTTAATTTCTTCCACATTTTGGGGAGGGTTTCTTTTAGCAAGCTGTTTACTCATTTTTCGTGATTTTCTTGCATCGCTCTCATTTCTTTTCCCAATTTTCCCTACACCTCCCTTCCTTGATTTTCAAAATCCTTTTTTTAAGATCTTCCATGGTCTGAGATCATTGTATATCTTTTTGGAGGCTTTGTATGTAGGAGCCTTGATCTTACTGTTTTTCTCTGGTTATATACTTTGGTGTTCCTCTGGTTGTATGTTTTGATCTTCTTCATCCAAAAGGACAGAAGAAAACACATTTTTACCAACAAAATAACCTTCTATAATCTTAATTTTTCCCCTTTTTGGGCATTTTCTCGGACAGTTACTTGACTTTTGAACTCTTTGTGAAGACAGGGGTGTACTTCCCCAAGTTTCAGAGGTTTTGTGCAGCTGTTGCCTGTGATGCTCTAGGGACCTGTAAGTTCTCAGTTCCTCCAAACTGGCATAATCAAGGAAGAGGTTTTAACTCCTGATCTGTGAGCAGCCACAAAAGCACTCTTTTCTGCCCTGGAACTGTGCAAAGAATTCCCTCTCCACAGCCACCACCAATTCCACCATCAGTGGTCCTTCTTACCCCAGGACCACCACTCATGACTGAGAACCAGATCAGCTGCTTGATTGTCTTAGTATCTCTAGCCTGACAGCTCCAGAAAGGACCACTGATGAAACAGTGGCTACTGCTTCCCTGGGACTAGGGCTGGGGCTGGGGCCAAACCATGCTCCCCTCATCCAGGTGGGAGAGCTTTCTCAATGACCTTTGAAGTTGTCTTTGGTGTTTGTCAGTTAAGAAATCTGGAAACCACAGGAACTGCCCATTATTCAGTGTCCTGAAGTCTACTCCAGTCATGACCCATCCTGGGCTGTGCTCTGCCCTGAGCCTGGTGCGATAGACCCTTACTTTCAGCCTTCCAGATTATCTTGGGCTGGAAATCTGTTTCACTGTGTCATTCTGTGGCTTCTACTGTTCTAAAGCTTGTTTAGAGTATTTTTACAGGTATTTTACGGATTTTGGGGGGAGAGCTCAAGCAGGTCCATGCTCCTACTCCACCATCTTCCAGAGATGAAGTCTTGATGAAGTCCTATAATTTTAGTGAAATATTGAAGTGGTTACCCTAGGTTCCCTCCTTAGATAAAGGATCTGGAAGGAGCTCTGTGATACCCATCCTCCATAATCTCCCATCAGAGGAAGGGAGGGACCCTATGGGCAGGAGAGTCTGATGAGACTTGAGTTTCAGAGTTTATGTGACCAAGTAAGAAGATGAGTTTCTGGGGACAGTGGTGAAGTCCAGGAGAACATATAGGAAGTGAATTATGAGGTGACTGCCCTGAGTCTTCTCCCTAAATGGAGAATCTCTCTAATGTCCACTCTATAACCCCCAAACCATACAGTATTCTTGGTGTTAGTTCCTTAGATTTCTCATCTTATCTCCACCTGCTTTTAGTCTCATTTCAAGAGAAAATTTATTCATTACCTAAAAAAAGTTCATTTTGTATGTGATGTGTTCACTTTCATCAAATGTCTGAATATATATTTATTATACTATCATCTCACATATGTTTTGATATCTGTTCCACAAGAAAAGGATGACACGCTATCAGATGCTTTGCTAAAGACAAGCTCTACTATTTCAATAATAAATTATAATTGGTTGAATTTCTAGATTCAATAATGAGTCATTAGTAGCTCCAAGTCAACTTGGAAGATGAACTTCAGCAAAATGTCCCAGGGATGAGCATCTGGACATATGGTTCCTGATGTTTTTATTGGTGACTGAAAAACACACATGGTCTTCTTATAAAATGTTTCAATGACATATAGATGAAAAGCATAATTCATATTTTGAATGACAGAGTTAGCCTCCCAAAAGTTCATGAGCTGCCAGAACATTGAGACAAATCAAGTGAGGAGCTTTATTAGAGATAAATTCAAATTCATGCTTGAATTCAACAAGTTAATTTCATAAGTACAATGTTATGGAGACAAAATCAGTAGCCTGCACAAAAAAAGAGAAAGATCTAGGGGTTTTAATGGATTGAAAGATCGATAGATATCAACGGTTTATGTCAATCAAAACATTTAATATGTTCTCGAGCTACATTTACAGACACATAGGTTCCAAGAAAAAGTAAAAGATCTTCCTCTGCCTAGTTCATGTCTCTGTAGTTTCATATTGAAAAATGAGTACCAGGGGCAGAGTCAAGATGATGGAGTAGAAAGACTCACTGTATGCTAGCTCCGGAGCCACAGCCCATGCATTTAATGTAAGAAGAGCTCCCCACAAGTTCTGGATCACTGCAGGGTATGCAGAAACACAGTGGAAGAGATTTCCGTTCCAGAGAGCCCTGGAGAGTGGTCCCCAGGGTCTGTCACGCCCTGGAGAGTGGTCCCCAGGGTCTGTCACGCCCTGGAAAGTGGACCCCACCCCAGCGTTGCCCTGGCCACAGCCCCAGAGAAGCCGATCCCAGCAGGCTTCAGGGAAGGAAGCTCCCGCGGTCAGGAAGGTCACTCCGCCCACAGAAGCTACAGGTCAGTGAGAGAGACAGCTGGGCTGGCCGAGAGGGGAGCAGGGTGTCTCTGTGGCTCAGGCCCCCTCAGGAAGAAGCGGTGGAGGCAGAGGCAGGGGCAGGAAGCGGCGGAGGCAGAGGCAGGGGCAGGAAACGGCGGAGGCAGAGGCAGCAGCAGCGGCTCTGGGACTCCCCGAGTAGGCAGGCAGAATCTTCATTACTGAAAGTCTCTGCATAAATAACCTGAAGGACCTGAGCCTGGGGGATGGCCCTGCCCCACACGCTCCACTACTGAAGGTCTCTGCATAAAGCCCCTGAGGGAACTGAGCCTGGGAGATGGCCCTGCCCCCACCCCAGCACCAGAACTAAAGCTCAAATTGAATAGCAGCCCCGCCTGCCGCGGAAAGCCCATTTGAATCTCACACCCCAAGCACTAGCTGGGCGGATCTAGGCGGGGGTGGACAGGAATCTGAGAAGTCAAGTAACTGGCTGGGAAAATGCCTAGAAAAGGGAAGAAAAATAAGAATATAGAGAGCTTTTTTGAGCAGATGCAAATGATCCCGACTTTCAGATCTGATGACGAGGAAATATTCTTGCCATCCGGGAAAGACGTGAAGGGCGGGGCTTCTGTATCCCAGACATCCCAGGGGGATGTCGGGTGGTCTCAGGCCTTGAAAGAGTTCAAAAAGGATTTTGAAAAGCAAGTTACACAGGTGGAGAAAAAACTGGGAAGAGAAATGAGAGAAATGCAAGAAAAGTATGAAAAACGGGTCAATACCTTGGTAAAGGAGACCCAAAAAAATGCTGAAGAAAATAACACCTTGAAAAGTAGGCTAACTCAATTGGCAAAAGAGGTTCAAAAAGCCAATGAGGAGAAGAATGCTTTCAAAAGAAGAATTAGCCAAATGGAAAAAGAGGTTCAAAAGCTCACTGAAGAGAATAGTTCTCTCAAAATCAGAATGGAACAGATGGAGTCTAATGACTTTATGAGAAACCAAGAAATCACCAAACAAAACCAAAAGAATGAAAAAATGGAAGAGAATGTGAAATATCTCATGGGAAAAACAACTGACCTGGAAAATAGATCCAGGAGAGACAATTTAAAAATTATGGGACTACCTGAAACTCATGATCAAAAAAAGAGCCTAGACATCATCTTCCATGAAATTATCGAGGAAAACTGCCCTGACATTCTAGAACCAGAGGGCAAAATAAGTATTGAAAGAATCCATCAATCACCACCTGAAAGAGATCCAAAAAGAGAAACTCCTAGGAACATTGTGGGCAAATTCCAGAACTCCCAGCTCAAGGAGAAAATCTTGGAAGCAGCTAGAAAGAAACAATTCAGTACTGTGGAAATACAATCAGGATAACTCAAGATCTAGCAGCTTCTACATTAAGGGATCGAAGGGCATGGAATAGGATATTCCAGAAGTCAAAGGAACTAGGACTCAAACCAAGAATCACCTACCCAGCAAAACTGAGTATAATACTTCAGGGGAAAATATGGTCTTTCAATCAAACAGAGAACTTTCAAGCATTCTTGATGAAAAGACCAGAGCTGAAAAGAAAATTTGACTTCCAAACACAAGAATGAGAAGAAGCATGAAAAAATAAACAGGAAAGAGAAGTCATAAGGGATTTACCAGAAGTGAACTGTTTACATTCCTACATGGAAAGACAATATTTGTAGCTCTTAAAACTTTTCAGTATCTGGGTAGTTGGTGGGATCACACACACATGTACACACGTGCACGCATACACACATACACACATGCACGCACATACAGAGACAGAGAGCACAGAGTGAATTGAATAGGATGGGACCATATCTTAAAAGAAATTAAGGTAAATGGTGAGAGAGAAATGTAGTGGGAGGAAAGAGGGTGAAATGGAATGGGTTAAATATATGTTATTTAAGAGGCAAGCAGGAGACCTTTTAGTGGAGGGAAAAAGAGGAGAGCTGAGAAAAAAAAACCAAGAAGATTACCCTCATCACATTTGACTAACGGAAGGAATAAAATGCACACTCATTTTGGTATGAAAACCTATCTTACAGTACAGGAAAGTGGGGGAGAAGGAGATAAGCAAGGGGGGGATGGTGAAAGGGAGGGCAATGGGAGGAAGGAGCAATTTGAAGTCAACACTCAGGGAGGGACAGGATCAAAAGATAGAATAGAAACAATGAGGGGCAGGATAGGATTGGAGGGTAATTCAGTTAGTCTTACACAACACGACTATTATGGAAGTCATTTGCAAAACTACACAGATAGGGCCTATATTGAATTGCCTGCCTTCCCAAAGGGAGTGGGTGGGGAGGGAGGGATGCGGGAAATTTGGAACTCAAGTTTTAGGAACAACTGTTTAGTATTGTTCTTGCTACTAAGAAATAAGACATACAGTTAATGAGGAATAGAAAGTTATCTGGCCCTACAGGAGAAAAGAGAAGATGGAGACAAGAGAAGGGAGGGACGACAGAAGAGAGGGCAGATTGGAGATAGGGAAAATTAGATTGCTCGGTGTATTGTGGTGGGGGGAGAGGATAAAAAGGGGAGAAAATTTGGAACCCAAAATTTTGTGAAAATGAATGTAAAAAGTTAAATAAATAAAAATAAAAATTATAATAAAAAAAGAAGAAAAGAAAAATGAGTACCAAAAGTTAGGAAATCCTGGAGAGAAAACTTTCAAAGTAGATGTATAAACCCTGACCAAACATTTGTCGAGTTGCAATAAGTGTGTTAGAAAATATTAAAATGTTAGAAATAATAAAGAGAAGGCATAGCTCCTTTCTGAAGACCCTAATGGACACCCTATAATCCTTCCCATTTAGCAGCTCCTCACTAACTATGACCATGCCAGGGAGCACTTTACCCCCAAGTCTTGGCACAGAGATATGGCTTTTGTGATTGCCAGGTCAAAGAAACTTAAGAGTGACTTCATATGACAGGACATGTCAGCTAAAAATCTTTATCAAGTTCTCCTGGTAGTTACCACTGAAAGACAATAGAATCTTTCAAAAAGAGGGAACGTTGGGAGCTTTGGTCCCACACGGGAATGAGAAAGAATGATAGAATGACTGATATAATGACAAAAACAACATGAAACTTAAATATAATGGAGAATTGACATGTTGGAAATTCCCATGTTAAGCTCTAGATACTAATGCTTGGAAGACCGCTAGAGAAGAAAATGGAATAGCTGCAAATATTCTAAGAGTGGTTGCAAGACCAGTAAAACATCACAATTCCTTCAACATATGAAATAAAAAATATCCTAGAAAGATTCGCGGATACCTTACCATAGCACCCCATCTCCTCCAAAATCAAATATAAAATGATCTGTTTGATGTTAATTTCTGTCTCTGTCCTACCTATACAGTCTCCTTACTATCTGGCACATACTAAATGAGCCAACAACATGGGCCTCTTCTTTTTTGAAGAAGACACTCCAATTCCTGACTCCATGCATTTTCCCTGACTCCCTGCACCCCGACCTGGAGTTCTCTCTTTCCTCATCTTCATCTCACTTCCTTGCCTGTTTTCAAGGACCACTTCATATATGACTTTCTACAAGAAGCTTTTTTCAATTTTCCTTAGTACTGGTGCTTTCCTTCCCTTCATTGTCTCCAATTTATCCTCTACATATCCTATTTGTGCATAGGTATTTATGCGTTATCTTCCCCTGAAGACTCTGAGCTTCTTGAGAGAAGTGATTATCTTTTGGTATTCTTTTTACCACTAGCAATTAATATAGTACCAACTGATAGGTTGTTTGTTTGGGTTTTGTTGTTATTATTTTTATTTAGTTTTAAATAGTATTTTACTTTTTCCCACACTTACTAATCAAGGAAATTTTTTGCATTCATTTTTACAAAACTCTGAGTTTCAAATTTTTTTCCCTCCTTCTCCTCCTCGCTCTTTTTCTGAAAGCAGTAGTCAGTTTGAAATATTTGTACATATGGAATCACATAAAATATATTTCCATATTCATACCGTTGTGGATGAAGAAACAGATCAAAAGAAAAAAGCACAAAAAAGAATAAAGTAAATTTTTAAAAAGGTATGCTTCAATGTGCATTCAGAATCCATTAGTTCTTTATAGACATGGGTATAGATAACATTTTCCTTCTTGCATCCTTTGGTCCTTCGTACTTGCCTTGAGTTATGATGTTGCTCAGAAAAACTGAGTCATTCATAGTCAATCACCACACACAGTAATGAAGAACTCATCATACGATATTGCTGATAACCGTGTATGGTGATTTTTCCTGGTTCTGCTTATTACGCTTTTCTTAGGTTCACAAAAGTCTTTGCAGGATTTCCTTTACTCTTGGTGTCTCTCTGCTTCTAGTGTGTTTCTTGTTAGTAACATATTGTAGGACAATATATTTTTATCCACTCTACTATCCACTTCCCTTTCATGGAAGAGTTCACATTCATCATTATGATTGCTACCTGTGTATTTCTCCCCATCTTATTCCTCCTCATATTTGTTCACTCTCTCCTTTCACCCTTTTCCCTCTCACCAATATTTTGCTTCTGTCTACCACTTCCCTTCAGTCAGTCCCCACTCCTCATTTATTTAATCTCCTCTCCTTCTACATCCCTGTCAGGTAAGATAGATTTCTGTATCCTTCTGATTGTGTAGATTACTCCCTCTTTGAGCCAATATTGATGAGAGTAAGGCTTGAGAAATGCCCATTGTGCCCTGCATTTTCCCTACCACGGCAATGGATCTTTCTTGCCTCTTCATGTGAGATAATTTATTATATTCAACTCTCCCTTCCTTCTGCATCCATTTTGCTCTTCTCTCTCATACTTTATTTTTTAATGTCATTCACTCCACTATGCCTTATACCCATACCTTCTGTCTATGTTTATTTATTCTGTCTATATATACAATTTATCTTCTGTCTGTGAAACAATTTTTTAAAAAAAATAGTGATATAATTTTTAAGATTCACAAGTATCATCTTCCTGTGTAGGAATGGAAACAGTTTAGCTCTATTGAATCCTTTCTGTTTTCTTTTACCTTTTTACACTTTTCTTGAGTCTTGATATCTGAGGTAAAATTTTTGGTTTAGTTCTGGTCTTCTCTTTTATAAAGCTAGAAAGTTTTCTATTTTATTGTTGTCATTTTTCACTTGATGCATTATACTTAATTTTGCAGAGCAAATGATTCTTGATTGTAGTGCTACCTCCTTCTCCCTCTAAAATATCATGCTCCATGACCTCTGATTGTTTAATGTTGCAGCTGCTAAGTCCTGTGTGATCTTGCTTGTGATTTCCCAATATTTGAATTGCCTCCTTCTTGCCACTTTCAGTATTTTTTCCTGGACTGGATAGTTCATAAACCTGGCTGTTCCTTGGAGTTTTTATTTTGGGATCTCTTCCTTGATATGATTGGTGAATTCCTCCAATGTCTATTTTGCCCTGTGATTCAGGCAGTTTTCCCTGATAATTTCTTGAAAGATGCTGTCCTAGACTTCCTTTTAATTATGACTTTCAGGTAGTCTAATGATTTCGATATTGCCTCTCCTGCTTCTATTTTCCAGGTCAGCTATTTTCCAATGGAGCATTTTACATTTCCTTCCATTATTTTAATTCTTTTGAATTTGTTTGATTGATATTATAGATCATAGAGTCATTAGCTTCCACTTGCATAATTCTAACTTTTAAAGTGTTATTTTCCTCAATTAGCTTTTATATTTTCTTTTCCATTTGACCAATTGTGCTCTTTAAGGAGTTGTTTTTCCCATGTATTTTTGCATCTTTTTTTCCATTTGGTCAATTCTACTTTTTAATCAGTTTTCCAAGTTGTTGAGTTTTTTTTCATAATTCTCTTGCACCACTCTCATTTCTTTTCCTCATCCCCTCCTCTCTCATAGGATTTTTAAGCTCCTTTTTGAGCCCTTCTATGAACTCTTTTTGTACTTGAGGCAACTTCCCATTTTTCTTTGGAATTTGGCCAATAAGTATTTTGACATTGTTGTCCTGAGTTTGTATCTTGGTTTTCCCTGTCACCATAATAACTTTTGATGGTCAGATGCTTTTTGGTTGTTTTCTCTTTATCTCCCTCCCCTTTTCTTTGCCTTTGACAGATGGTGAACATACTGGGGGAGAAAACAATGGATGAGAAAGAAATTCAAAAAGTCAATAATGGAATAAGAAATGTAAAAGAAAAGGAAAAATATTTTAAAATGAAAATTAAGATATCTATTTTATTAGTGTTAGATGGAAAAAAATTGATGTAATCATCATAAACAGAAAAGGAAATGTAATGAATTTACCTATAAAATTGTTTAGGGTGGCAAAAATTTTAGAAAAAAATCCTAAGATTCTCATGCTTGCGAAAACACCCTTAAAATAAAAAAGGTTTGTATATGCCTAATATGAAATGTGGAGGGGGTGGGGGAATGACTACATATCAGTCTGGAAAAATAAACATAACAATATGTATTATATAAGAGTAAAATTAAACATGACATAAAAGACAAACTAAGTATTTTTCACTTACAAAAATTATTATCAAATACCTATTAACTGAATGATATAGCTTCTAAAATCTCAAAGTATAAAGTAGTAACTCAACAAATGTTAGGAATGTCAAAATATCCCTTTGAAACTGGCAGAAATCTAAGAAGGATAAACAGGAAAGAAGTGAAGGATCTGAAGGAAACATTAGAATGGCATTATCACATTAGATGTGATGAACCTTTGGTGATTATTGAATGGAAATATTAAGAAATATACCTATTGTTCACCTTGTGCAGCATCTTTGAAGAACTGATTGTATTCCAGGTCATAAAGTAGTTATAAATTAAGGGGGAGGAGCATAAACATATGCTGATCATAATTTAGGAGGAGTACTCAAACACTAATGCATCTTTGATTTCATCAATATGTACATTACTTCTAAATATGCAGTTGCAATGTGTCTATGCTTGTCCAATACATATGATACTTGTCAATATTTTTACTATGATTTTTCCATAGAGGGATAAAATAATATATTGAGGCTTTTGTTCTTTCCTTTGATATCACAAAGATAGCAGTGGAGAAGATAATAGTTTCATCCCTTGTTTTTTTATTGTTTTACCATGCAACCATGATACCCTTTATTTTGGTCTTCCTTTGTAATTTTTATTTTTTATTTGTGACAGTTTGTTTCAAACTACAATGCATATCCATAATTTTCTTTTAGTGATGTTATTTTCTTTTAAGATTGTGGTGTTTCATGACCAAACACCAATATCAGTAGATTGGAATTTAAAAGATGAATCTTTTTTTCAGAGAGATGTTTAGGATTGCTAAAGATGTTTAGGATAACCAAAAGATAACACCAGTAGATTTCTATTTAAAAGAGGGGTCTTTTTTTCAGAGAGATGTTTAAGATTACTAAAGGAGCTTTCACATTTTTTAGATGACCTTAGCATGTTCAAGGCTACCTGTCTTAATTTACTATTCCCCAGGATATAAAGCCATGATGTCACTGAAAGCATTATGGTCAACTTGCCTATTAACACAAAGGTGCTTAAAATTCTCATAATGATGCCTAAATGTTAAAGGATAAAGAGAAAGAGGAAGGGGGCCACAGATTTCATGGTCCTCATATGGACTTTTTGCTGTCTCTCTGGAGCCAGTGACATTGAGATACGTCTGCTAACTATGCCTCCACAGAGAGAAGACTAACAGGAAACAGGATATCAGAGACAGAGTAAAAGGGAAACATTCCCCACATTAAAGAACATTAGAGAAGATAAAACGTAGGTGTTAGTTATTTGTATTTTTGAGTTATTTGTTTTATTTTCTTGATCAAAATGAATCCAATATTTTCTCTTTTCACTAAAAGGTTAATGAACAAGGAAATGATTAAGCAGTCTGTCAGCATACTGAGGATCACTCTGTCAATTCTTCACTTCAACTAGAGGAAAGTGGGGTGGGAGAAGTTGAGATGTACAGTGTTGCCAGATACTGAGGTAGGAGGAAAACTGGGCTGTAGACTAACAATAGAGCCTTGAAAGTGTTTTCACATAAGCCAATTTACTGGAGAAATAGGCATCTATACAGAATCAAATTATAATGCTAATTACTGTTATTGCACACAACTGACTAATCTTGGAGACACCAAACCAACAAAGATGAAGTCCATTACGGACACCCTTCAAGTCTTGACCCAGTCAACGCAATTCTCCACTCCAATGAAGCCAAGGTCAAATTCCAAATTAAATAACTGCCATAATGACATAGATACTCTTCAGTGTACTTGGCATATCTACACAGGGAAAGTCCCACCTTCAGTAGTACTTCTGGTGAATAGGTTTCAAGTCGAGGGAAGAAAATATATATGCCTATCTGGCAATAGAGCAATTTTCTTTTTTCTTACTTCTTTCCTTTTTTAATTATTTTTTTTTTTGTTCAGACAATGCTTAACTCTGTTATGGGGTAAGACTGCTGAAGTTTTCATAATAAGCAACATTCTTCCTTGAAAATAGCTCATCATGTGATTTTAGCCCAGATCATGAGCGTGTCTTTTCAGCTTGGACCAAATGCTTGTTTTCCACGAGTACTTTTGACTGAGAGGCTGAGCTACTCTTTATTCAGAAGTAAATGAAGAACAGCTTCCATTTCAATGATTTACACTTTCTCTAAGAACCTAATTTGACTTGAAATGAGTTTTTGTGTTTAGAAAGGGGAGGAGAATTTAGTAATTTTACTCCCCCATAGTGGACATAGTTACAGAAACCAAAACGGTATATAATATGAGTATTATATACTCATATATATATATATATATATGTATATAATAGGCAAGGAGGTGATTAAGTGTGAGCAAGAAGGTCACACCTGGTGACCCTTTACAAATTAGAAACATCTATCTCTGATGAAATAATAGGATAATTTAAGATTGACTGGGCTGAAAAGTTTGCCCGCGCCTTGAGAATAAATAAAAGCTTGAGTTGATTAGTTCTGCAGCCAATAATTACTTGAAACTAGCACTTGAGGGAGAAATCAAGCCCTCAATTTTTGGGAAATTTTTCCTTCCTCTCCTCACTAGCCATTAAATATTAAAGAGGAGCTACTGAATCAGCAAGAGAGTGTTATCAAGTAAAGATCAGGAACACAGTCCATACAAACAGTAATACAGAAAAGAAGTCATGCGAGGAAGAGAAATGGACTCTGGGAATCCGTTTGTCCATTGACTTGGACAGCAGAGAAAGCTGTACCTAAGGTGCTTTGTGAAGACTCCTCTAAGACACTGAGATACTTTCAGCCCCATCACTCTAAATTCCCTCAACCATGTGTGTTTCCTGCATGTCTGCTTTATGACCATTGCCCTCCAAGTTTGTGCCTGCTCTTCCAAATGATGTTTTGTGTATTTGTGCAAGAGTGCATTGCTTTATGCTAATTCTATCTTTTGTCTGTAGAAGGTAAACATATCCAAGGGAGCTTTTGAACTATAGTTTTAAAAGTGCATGCCCACCTCAGATTTGGGCATTTTTGTCCCTAATCCTGGTAATTCAACCAATGGGTTTAAACTATGAAATTACTTTCCCAGCCTGAAGTTTCCAGAAGTGACTCCCTCAAAAGCGCTGTATTTCTCTTCCATTTCTGTCTCTATTCTTGACTTCCCAATCTTACATTTGACAAAGCCATCCTCTTCCTCAACTGGCTCCCTAGAAAAGTGTATCTTGCTTTTTGACCAAGGGTATGCTTGATTCTTCACCCAAACGATATCTGGATGTTCTCTAATTCCATCTAGTTTGACCAAAGAACTTCACATCCTGTAAAGTTCTTGTAGTTCATTCATATCTAATTCCATTTGATTATCCAATCCCATTTGGGATTTTCTTGGCAAAGATACAAGTGTAACTTACCATGTCCTTCTCTAGTTCATTTTACAGACAAATAAACTGAGACAAATGGAGTAAGTGACTTGTCCAGGGTCACAAAGCAGGTAGTAAGTGTATGAGACTGGATATGAACTCAGGTCTTCTGCTTCATTGACTAACCTAAAACATTTTACTGTGTGGACCACAAAAACAAATGTGACAAGTTCTCAAAGAGATGGGAGTACTAGATCTGTCTCCTGAGGAACGTGTATATAGTCCAATAAAAAGCAGAACTGAAGATGGAACACTGATTGGGATAAGATTGGAGAAAGGAGTATGACAAGGTTGTATATTGCCACCTTATTTATTTAACTTGTGTGCAGAGTACAACATGTGAAATCCTAGGCTGGATGAATAAAAAACTGGAATTAAGGTTGCCAAGAGAAATATCAATAATCTCAGACAAGTAGATGATTCCAGAAAGTGAAGAAGAATTAAGAAGTCTTTTGATGAGGGTGAAAGAGGAGAATGTAAAAGTTGACTTGAAGCTTAACATTAAAAAAGACTAAGATCTTGGCAACTGATTCCATGACTTCCTAGCAAATGAAGGGGAAAAAATGGAAACAGTTTTAGATTTTATATTATTGGGCTGAAAGATCATTGTAGACAGCTGCTGCAGCTCTGAAATTAAAAGATGCTTGTTCCTTCAAAGGAAATCTGTGGTAATCTGGATAGCATAATAAAAAGCAGAGACACCACCTTACCAACAATGGTTCATATAATCAAAGTTGCTCTGTGACCTTCTTCCAGTTCTTTGTATTGAAAAATACTTCAACACCCCTATTTTTATTGCTTTTCTTCTTCTTTTATTTGTCAGACTAATTGTCAATCACAACCTCTTCTCCAAATTTCCCTCCCAAACTGAAAAAAAATAGAAAGGGAAAAATAAAACTCATAATTGAAGCAAAAGAAATTTCCATATAGGCTCTGTCTAAAACAAACAAACAACAAAACGAGTCTCAGTCTTTAACCTGAGTCCATCACCTCTCAGTTTAGTAATTGGATAACAGGCTTCATCATCAACCTTCTACAGGAATAGTTATTGTGTTGTTCAGGGTTCTCAAATCTTTAAAGGTTGCTCTATTTACAATGTTATGGTAATTGTATAAATTTTTCTCTGGGTTCTGATTTCTCTCAGTATCTTTTCATATAAACCTTCCCAAGTTTCTCTGAACAATCCTCTGAATCATTTTTTTACAGCATAAAAATATTTTGCTACAGCAAAGTGGTGTAGTACATGGAGTACTGAACTTTGCATCGGGACTGATAGCTGATGGTTTTCCTTTCTTCTCCAAGAGAACCAAAATGATATCACTATATTAAAGTCAAGTTTCAGTGTATCCAACTGTGGATGATCAGAGCAATAAGAGCTAGGAATGTTCTACTACAGGTTGGGTGCAAATAGTCCATGTGAACATTTGGTGGATTCTCTAAATTTGCACATCTTGGTTTTCTTTTGAGCTGTTTCAATTCTGCTTTGCCAATATAGTACAGTACCTTCTCTGATGTGGGCATGTCATGCTGAGTGGTCTTGTGCCAGTGTCTCCCATGTCACACGATAAATTCCAAAGTTCTTAAGAGAGATCTTGAGAGTGTCCTTGTATTGCTTCTTCTGACCACCATATGAGCATGGTCTTTTTGACAAGAGTGCATTTTGCCTTTGGATAATATGACAAGACCATCAGAGTTGAAGTACAGTTTGAATGCTTGAGAGTCTAGTTCAAGAAAGGACTTCAGCATCTGGTACTTTATCCTTCCAGGTGATCTTCAGAATCTTCCTAAGACAATTCAAATGGACGCAGTTCAGTTTCCTGGCATGCTGCTAGTACACTGTCCAGGTATCACAGGCATACAATAATGAAGTCAGTAAAATGGCTCTATAGATCTTCAGTTTGGTACTCAGTCTAATACCTCTTCTCCCCTATACTTTCTTTTGGAGCCTTCCAAACACTTAGTTAACTCTGGCAATGTGAGTGTCAACCTCATTATCAATGTGTACATCCCTGGAAAGTACATTACCAAGGTAACTAAACTTATCCAACAGCATTCAAAACTTCTCCATTTGCTGTAACCAATGGTTCCACATATGGATGATGTAGTGCTGGCTGATGGAGCACCTGTGTTTTCTTGGTGTTAATTCTTAGACCAAAATTAGCATGAAGTACTGAACTTTGCATCAGGAAAGCCTAGGTTCAAATCCTACCTAAATTACTTAGTCTTTTTCAGCATCAATTTCCTCATTTGTAAATTGGAGATAATAAAAGCACTTACCTTGGTAAGGATTATTGTTGATCAAATAAAATGCACATGTAAAACACTTTGTAAGCTATAAAGCATTATATAAATGGTAGCTATATAGGACACTTTATATTTTCATTTCCTGATTGCTGGTTGCCTCCAGTTTCTAGGTGTTGCTATAATCAAATAGCTACTAATTAATAATTGTATGGGAGGGGCACAGGCAGAATAGAAGCAGGGACCTGCTTGAGCTCTCCCCAAAAACTCCTCAAAAGACCTGTAAAAAATGACATTACACAAATTCTGGAGTAGCAGAAGTCACAAAGTGACAGATTGAAACAGATTTCTAGCCCAAGACAATCTGGAAGGCCAAAAGGAAGGGTCTATTTTACCAGGCTAGGAAGCTATGCCAGCCTAGACGAGACTGGAGAAGGCCTCAGGGTGCTGAATCATTGGCATCGGTAGTCATTTCCAGACTTCTCAACCCATGAACAACAAAGACAGCTTCAAAGGTCAGTGGAAAAGCTCTCTCACCTGGGACAGAGAGGAATGTGGACCCGTCCAGGCCCCAGTAGTTGATTCTGGAGCTCCATCCTACAGATGGTGGGGATGGATAATCAAGTAGCTCATCTGGGTCGCAGTTCTGGATGGTGACTGTGGGGTGAAAAGGAGTGTTAGCATGGCAGAGCTGGTGGCAGTTGTGGAGAGGGAATACTACTTACAGTTCCAGGGCAGAAAAAGTCCTTTGAGTTGCTGATAGACAAGAGTTCAGACCTGCAGAGGAGGAAACATTTCTACTTTGATCATACCACTTTGGAGAAACTGAGAATTTACAGGTTCTTAGAGATATCTCTGAAAACAACTGCACAAAAACCCTGAAACTTGGGGCAATATGCCCTCCATTTAACAAAGAACTCAAAATTCAAGTAAATTACTTGGGAAATTACCAGGAATGAGGAAAAATAAGACTATAGAAGGTTACTTTCTTGGTGAAAAAGTATTTTCTTATGATGAGGAAGATCAAAGCATACAACCTGAGGAAGACAGCAAGGTCAAGGCTCTTACACCCAAACCCTCCAAGAAAAGTAAGAAATGGTTTCATGCCATGGAGGAGCTCAAAAGCATTTTGAAAATCAAGTAAGATAAGCAGAGGAAGAAATTGGGAAGAGAAATGAAAGCAATGCAGGAAAACCATGAAAAATGAGTCAACAGCTTAATAAAGGAGACCCAAAAAATGCTGAAGAAAATAAAACCTTCAAAAATAGACTAACCTAAATGGCAGAAGAGAAATACTCCCCACCCACCCTCACTGAGAAAGCAAGCAATTCCATATAGGTCATACATGTGTAGCCATGAAAAACACTTCCATAGTAGTCGTTGTGAAAGACTAACCACATTTTGCTGTATCCTGTCTTGCCCTCCATTTATTCCATTCTCTTCCTTGATCTGTTCCCCCACAATAGTGTTTGCTTCTGATTATCCCATTTCCCAACCTGCCCTTCCTTCTATTATCTTTCCTCTCCTATCCTCTTCCCCCACTGCCTTCCTTCAGGGTAAGATAAATTTTCATACCCAAGTGAATGTGTGTTACTCACTTCTTAAGTCACATCTGATGACAGTAAGGCTCACTTATTACCTCTCATCTCCTCCCTCTTCCCCTCCACTGTAAAAGCACTTTCTTGCCTCTTTTATGTGAGATGATTTACTACATTCTACCTCTCCCTTTAGTTTTTTCCCAGTATATTCATCTCAACACTTCATTTTATTTTTTAGGTATTCTCCCTTCATACACACACACATATATATACACGCACACGTGTGTATATGTATATATGTTTATATGTATATGCATGCACACATATATACATATTAATACCTACATATATACCCACACCTATGCAATATACACGCAAACACACACTCACATTTCCCTGCTAACTAAACTAATATTGAAAAAGGTCTCATGAGTTAAAAATGTCATCTTTCCATGTAGGAATGTAAACAGTTCAATTTTAATGAATCCCTTATGGCTTCTCTTTTCTGTAAGGGAAAGACAATGTGAAAGACATTAAGGAAATAAAGAGATAATTAGCACGACTAGATAAGATAAAACACTGGTGCATACTAAGAGGAAATATTAATAATTGCATCTATTAGCAACTTTGAAAGTATTTAAGGTCATGAAGAAGTCATAATTAAAGCACAAGGACATGGAATGCATTTTTAAAGGTTTTTTTTTTTACACAAACATTCTCATTTACTCCAAGAATCTATGATTTTTATCAATTCAACAATGTTTACGTTCTCCCTAGCAATGAAAGTTACGATGTGTTCCCTCTTGCCTGCCATGCTGTGTAACTCTTGTCTATGTCCTCTTTGCTATAGAAGGTCCACACAACGTCCTGACAGACTTCTTCTTCCCTTTGATAACCCAAAGGTAACACTGGAGCACATGGAAAGGTCATTGTCAATTTTGCTCTTATTTCATGTTTGACATTCCTACCTTGCTTGCAATTAGGATACTCTTTCCTTTGATTCTTCTTTGTAATTTTCCCACATCACCTCCATCATTTGTCATTCTCATTTTTTGTCATATTAGCCAAGCTGACAGATGTTGTTTTAATTTGTATTTCTCTCATCATTAGTGATTCAGATCATTTTCTATGGTTATAGATAACTTTGATTACTTTAACTGAAAATTGCCTGTTCATATCCTTTGACCATGTATCAATTGAGGAATGGCTCTTATTTCTACAAATTTAATCCAGTTTACTATATGTTCAAGAAATGAAGTCTTTATCAAATAAACTCACTGTAAAAAAATTCACAGTAATGATTATCAACTATACATTTCCCCTTCATCCTGTTTTCTCTCTGTTTACCCTACTCTCCTCTTTTACCATGTCCATTCTCAAAAGTCTTTTGCTTCTGACTTTTGTCTCCTCCAAATTGCCCTCCATTCTAGCAGCTCCTCCCTTCCTTCTCCTATCCCCTTCCCTTCCTACTGTCTTGTATGGTAAGACAGGTTTCTACACTCAACTGAGTGTGTATCTTATTAATTCTTTGAGTTAATTCCAATGATAGTAAGGATCACATGCTTCCCTCCTCATTTCACCCATTTTTTCCCTCCATTGTGAAATCTCTTTCAGGTCTCCTTTATGTCAGATAGTTTATTCCATTCTACCTCTCCCTCTTCACTTCTCCCAGTGCATTCTTCTTTCTCATGCCTTAGTTTTATTTCTTAGGTAATCATATCATCAAATTCAACTTATCTCTGTTTAATATCTATATATACTCCTTCTAACTGCCCTAATAATGAGAACATTTTTAGGAGCTATAAATATCATTTTCCCATATGGAGTATAAACAGTTTAACCTTATCAAACCCCTTATGTTTTCTCTTTCCTGTTTCCCTCTGCATGATTCTTTTGCCTCTTGATTTTGAAAGTCAAATTTTCCATTCAGCTCTAGTCTTTTCAGCAGGAATGCTTGAAAGTCCTCTATTTGGCTGCTCATTTTCTCCTGGAAGGATTACACAAAATTCTACTGGGTATGTGATTGTTAATTGTAATCCTAGTTCTCCTGCCATCCAGAATATCATATTGCAAGCCCTTCAATCCTTTAATGTAGTAGCTGCTAAATCGTGTATTATCTTGACTGTGACTCCATGATGTTAAAACTGTTTCTTTTTGGCTGCTTGCAGTATTTTCTCCTTGATCTGCAAGGTCTGGAATTTTACTATAATATTTCTGGGAGTTTTCATTTTGGTATCTCATTCAGGAAATGATTGGTGGATTTTTTCTATTTCTATTTTACCTTTTGGTTCTAGAATGTTAGAGCAGTTTTCCATGATTATTTTATTCAAATAAGATATCTGTACTCTTTATATTCAAGATATTCAGGTCTTCCAATAATTCTTAAATTATCGCTTCTTGATCTATTTTCTAGGTTAGTTGTTTTTCCAATGAGATGTTTTACTTGTTCCTTTTATTATCTTCTTGCTTTTTCTTATTCCCCTTCCCTTCTACTTCTCTGTAGAGTAAATCATAATTTTATGCTCAACAGACATATATGTATATATATATATGTGTGTGTGTGTGTGTGTGTGTGTATGTATATATCCCTCTTTAAACCATTCCAATGTAAATGAAGTTCAAGTGTTGCCACACCTCCTCACACACATACATCATTATCTCCTACATTGTTAACCTTTTTCTTGCATCCCTCTTCTTTTGTAATTTTCGTCATTTTTCCTCACCCTTACCCTTCCTCTCAATACACTGCTCTTTCTCACCCCTTAATTTTTAGATCATCCCAACATAATTGACTTATTCATGCCTCTAATTAAACTTTTTCTAACTACCCTAATAATGATAAAGTTCCTAGGAGTTAAAATTACCATCTTCCCACATAGGGATTTAGTTCAACTTTATTAAGTCCTTTCATGGTTACCTTTTTACACTCCTCTTCAGCCTTGTATTTAAATGTCAGTCTTGTATTTGAATGTCAGATTTTCTATTCAATTCAGATGTTTTCACCAGCAATGCTTGAATTCATTAAATATTTATTCCTCCCCCAGTCCGTAGAAGAATTATATTCAGTTGTGATGGGCAAGTGATTCTTGATTGTAATCTTAGCTCCTTTGTCCTTTGGAACATTATGTTCCAAACTTTCTATGTCTTTCACATGTAAGGTGTGAATCTTACATAATCCTGACTGTGGTTCCAAAACATTTAAATTACTTCTTTCTGATTGTTTGCCATATTTCCCCCTTCACCTTGGAGATCTGGAATTTGGCTATCATATTCTTAGAAGTTTTTATTCTGGGATCTCTTTGAATTTCTATTTCTCTATCTCTGGACCTAAGATATCAGGGAAATTTTCCTTAAATATAATGTCTAGACACTTTCTTTGTTCATCACTTTCAGGTAGTCCAGTGATCTCAGTCTATTTTCCAGGTCAGTTCTTTTTCCAATTAGCTGTTCCACTTGTCTTTTTAAAATTCTTTTAACTTTGCTTTATTGTTTCTTGATGTCTTATGGAGATACTAGCTTCCAGTTGCCTGATTTTAATTTCTAATTAACTATTTTATTTGGTGAAATTTTGTATCTTTTATTTTTCTTTTGGCCAACTGTTTTTAAAGGAGTTCTTTTCTTCAATTCGTTTTTGTGTCTCTTTTACCATTTGGCCTATTCCATTTTTGAGGTGCCTTTTTTCCCAGTGTTTTTGATACCTCTTTTACCAGGAATTTTCTATTCATAATTATCTTGCATCAACCTCATCTCTTTTCTTCTGTCACTCATCACTTTCAACTCATTCAAGACTTCTTGTTGGGTGTAGATCTAATTTTCATTTCCTTTAGCACTTTGCACATAGCTGTCTTCACATTGTTGTCTTTTTCTCAGTTTATTTTTTTCTCTCTTTTAAAAATTTATTCATTTATTTTTAGTTTTCAACTTTCATTTTCACAAGATTTTGAGTTCCAAATTTTTTCCTCATCTCTTCCTTCCCCCACTCCAAAACACTGTGCATTCTGATTACCCCTTCCCCCAATCTGCCCTCCCTTCTATCACACTCCTCTTTTCCCTTATCCCCATATTCCCTCTTTTCTTGTAGGGCAAGATATATTTCTAGGTCCTATTACCTGTATTTCTTAATTTCCAATTGCATGAAAAAAACAATCCTCAACATTCGTTTCTAAAACTTTGAGTTCCAACTTCTCTCCCTTCCTCCATCCCCACCCATTACTACTGAGAAGCAAGCAATTCAATATATGTGTAGCTTTGCCAAAAACTTGCATAATAGTCATGTTGTGAAAGACTAACTATATTTCCCTCCATCCTGTCCTGCCCTCCATTTCTTCTATTTTCTCTTTAGATTTTGTCACTCCCCTAAAGTGTTTACTTCTAATTACTCCCTCCTCCCATGTGCCCTCCCTTCTATCATCCCTACCCCACTTCTCCCCTTCTCCTCTACTTTATTGTAGTGTAAGATAGATTTTCATACCAAACTGAAAGTGCATGATATTCCCTCCTTAATTAAAATGTAATGAGAATAAGCTTCACTTTTTCCCTCTCACCTCCCTCCTCTTCCCCTCCATTGAAAAAGCTTTTTCTTGCCTGTTTTATGAGAGAAAAGTCGGTCGATTCTAATTTTTCCTTTCTCCTTCCAATATATTCATCTCTTACCTTTTAATTTTGCTTTTGTAGATATCATCCCTTCCTATTCAACTCACCCTGTGCCCTCTATCTATGTACATATGTGCATAATCCCTCCAAGGAACCAAATACTGAGAAAAGTCTCGAGTTACAAATATTATCTTTCCATGTAGAAATGTAAACAATTCAACTTGAGTAAATCCCCTATGAATTCTCTTTCCTGTTTACCTTTTCATGCTTCTCTTGATTCTTGTGTTTGAAAGTCAAATTTTCTATTCAGTTTTGGTCTTTCCATCAAGAATGCTTGAAAAGTTTCTATTTCATTGAATGACCATTTTTTTATCTTGAAATATACTCAGTTTTACTGGGCAGGTGATTCTAGGTTTTAATGCTAGTTGCTTTGACTTCTAGAATATCATATTCCAAGCCCTTTGATCCCTTCATGTAGAAGCTGCTAGATTTTATGTTGTCCTAATTGTATTTCCACAATACTCAAATTATTTCTTTGTGGCTACTTGCAATATTTTCTCCTTGAACAGGGAACTCTGGAATTTGGCTACAATATTCCTAGGAGTTTTTCTTTTCAGATATCTTTCAAGAGGTGATTAATCAATGGATTCTTTCAATATTTATTTTACCCTCTGTTTCTAGAAAATCAGGGTAGTTTTCCTTGATAATTTCATGAAAGATGATGGCTAGGCTCTTTTTTTCATCATGGCCTTCAGGTAGTCCCATAATTTTTAAATTGTATCTCCTGGATCTATTTTCCAGGCTAGTCGTTTTTCCAATGAGATATTTCACATTGTCTTCTATTTTTTCATTGTCTTGGTTTTGTTTTGTAATTTCTTGGTTTCTCATAAAGACATTAGCTTCCATCTGCTCTAATCTAATTTTTAAAGCATTCTTCTCCTCATTGACTTTTTGGGCCTCTTCTGTCATTTGAGTTACTCTATTTTTAAAGGTGTTATTTTCTTCAGCATTTTTTGGGTATGCTTTAGTAAGCTGTTGACTCACTTTTAATGGTTATCTTTCATTGCTCTCATGACCCTTCCCAATTTTCCTCCACCTCTCTTACTTGATTTTCAAAATCCTTTTTGAGCTCTTCCATGGTCTGAGTCCATTGCATATTTATTTTGTAGGTTTTGGATGCAGAAGACTTAATTTCGATGTCTTCCTCTAATGGTATACGTTGTTCTTCCTCATCCAAAAGGATGGAAGAAAATACATGTTCACCCAAAAGTTAACCTTCTATAGTCTTATTTTTTCCCTTCTTTGGGCATTTTCCCAGCCAGTTACTTGACTTTTGAGTCCTTTGTCAAAAGAAGAGTATACTCTGGGAACCTGCAAGTTCTCAGTTCCTCCAATGTGGCACAGTCAAGGGAGAGGAGTTTACTCCTTTCCTGATCTGTTGTCTGGTATGGGAGCAACAACAAGCACTCTTCTGCTGAGGATGTGAGAGTAGGATTCCCTCTCCAGAGCTTGCATCAGCTCTGCCACGTCCTCATCCCTGGACAGCCACTCGGGGCTGAGATACAGATCAGCAGCTCAATTCCCACAGAGTCTTTAAGTCAAGGGCTCCAAAAATGGACACTGCTGTCACTGCCTGTGGCCAGCGTTAGGGGAGGACCCTACTTCCTTCTCACCCAGGTGAAAGAGCTTTCTCACTGATCTTTGAAGCTGTCTTTGGCATTTGTGGGCTAAGGAATCTTGGAACCACAGATGCTGCCCATGGTCCCCTGAAACCTGCTCTGGTCCTGTCCATGCTGTGCAGCCAAGGCTGGGTTGTGCTGTGCTCCAAATTTGGTGGGATTGACCTTTCCAGTCAGCCTTCCAGGCTGCCTTGGGCTGGGAATCTCTTTAACTCTGTTCTTTTGTGGCTTCTGCTGCTCTAGAATTTATTTAGAGTCATTTTTACAGGTATCTTATGGGCAGTGGGGGAAGAGTTTCTACAGGTCTGTCCTCCTACTCCAGCATCTCTGAGTTTATTTCTTGGTTTTTCTCTGCCACTACAGTAACTTTTTATGGTCAAGTTTTTGTTGTTGTTTGATCATTTTTTCAAGTCTATTTCTTGACCTTGAACTTTATCTTAAAGCTTGACACTGCTCCCCTAGGGTTGGGAAGTCACTGTCACAAGCTTCAGGCTTTTTTCATGCTATTATTTCAGGGCTAGTTCTGGCGTCTGTAAGTTTTTGATGTCTTCAAAGTGGTATGATCCAGCGAAAAGTGTGGTCACTGCTCTCTTGGGTTTTTATCAAGCAAGGGACAGTGCTTCCCTGTGCCCATAAGAGCTGATGGTCCTCTTCACCTTGGAATTGTGGTCACCCTGCTCCCTTATCACAAGTGTTTGTCTCCACTCTGGACCTGCATAACCTCACCAAACAGTGCCAGGTCATGCATATGGTACCAAGTCAGGGTCCCAGAAATCTCTTTTAGTCCTCCTTTATGTAAGAAAATTTATCTCACAATTGTCAAATCCCTTCATTATCTCTGGTTTGAGAGTGCTCAAAGCTGCTGCTGCTGCCACTGTCACAGCCATCTCCAAGGCCCACCACTGGTATGCACCCTGGATCAGCCCCCACATCAGTGTCACAGATCTCTCCTACTGACCTCTTCAGTTGTCTTCAGATGGAAAAAATGTCTCATCCCTACCTTCTGTTGACTCTGCCACTATAGGATTTTCTTTGATGTATTATTGTGAAGTTGTTTGAAGGGAGAAGGGAGAGTTTGCTGATGTTGCTGCCTCTACTCTGTCATCTTGGCCAATCATTGGTTTTTTAAAAAGATGAACCTTCATTTCTGGAAAAGGTTTAGGATTACTGAAGGAAAATCACTAAGAAAATACTGTACATATTCCTCCTCCAATTTTATTCTAATATTTTTTCCATTCACAGTATTTGAATATGGTATATATGTATATACAGGGTGCTCCAAAAATCTCAGTGCAATTTCAAAACTGCACTAATTAGGACTTTAGTATATCCAGTGTGTGTAAGTTTGTGTATAAGTACCACGTGCATATCTATGTTTACATATTTAAACATGTCAGCATGTGTTGGATATTCATGTATTTATATGCATTATATATTGAAGAGCAAGGTCTATAGGTTGTTTGTATGCTGTTGTAGGTTTGTTATTGAATGATGGACCATCAGCCATATCTGACCCATAGTCTATTATTGCACATCTCTGAATTCAGAATATTTTTGTTTAACATTCTTAAAAATAAAGCTTTATTTTATTTTTAAATGGAAGAGCCATTTGTAGTTCATGACCTGAACATTCCAAAGAGCCAGTTGTCTAGATTTGGTCCTCAGTCCTCCATTTGTTGACCCTTAATGGAGACAATTACTCATCCATTTGTTTTTTCCTGTATAAATTAATAGTCAGACTTAGGTTAGAGTGAAACTCAATGATCAATAAAGACCCTTGAAAAGTACTTCTATAATCTGAAATGGATTTTTTCCCCTTAGAAGAAGGGAGATTTTCCACAGCTTAACCTATTCCATAAAATCTTTCCCAGATCCCTTGAGGGCAATGTTTTAGCTGCCAGAGAATCCTCAGAGAGGATTGCCTTAGCTTGTTATTCATCCTGATCAAGATTATAGAGTGGGCTAAGGAGTAGCTGCCAATTATTATCATTGAAAACACGACAGGTAAAGGACTGTCAAAAAGAATGTAGCTCAAGGTACCCATAATGATGCTCACGTGGTATAGAAAAAAGAGGAAAAGGAAGGAGACTATCGATTTAATGGTCTTCTTATGGACCCCTGTACTTGAATTATTGGAGGTTGTGACATTCCCCTGCATTTTCTGGATGCGTCTCCACAGGGAGAAGATCAACAAAAAGCAAGAAATGATGGAGGAAACAAAGGGGACCAACCCCGCCCCCCATGTAGTAGAGAATCAGATTGAAAAAATGGCGATGTTTAGCTATTTGCATCTCTTAAGTACCATTTGTTCTATTTCCATGCATTGAATAGATTGCATATATCTCACTTATTTTCTCTGCCAAGAGAAGATTGACAAGCAAGGTAATGAGGGAGCATATGTAAATCATCCTGAGGACCACTTTGTCAACCCTCCATTTCAGCCAGAGGAAGGCAGGATGGGAAAAGTTGATGATCTTCAGGAAGTAGAAGATTCTCGGGCAGATGTCAAACCATGTATTTAAGTGGTTGCTCAAATACCAGATGTGCTCTAAATATTACATCCTACCAAACATAGAAATCAAGAAAGAAATTAACTACAATGGTTATAGATGTGAATGATCCCATTAAAATTATCCTGGAGAAGGCCAAGGCAGTAAGGATTAAGTCCATTGAAGACTGTCTTCCAGTCTTGATCCAATCCATGAAATTGATCAGTCCAATGAAGCCACTGGCAAACCCACCCACTAGAGAATCTCCAATTGCCATAATCACAAAGATGTTCTGATTGGTACCTGGCATGTCTGCAGAAAACTGAAAAATACACACACATGCACACACACACACAAAACACACACACACACACACACACACCTTTCAAAGCACTCTACCTGAAATGTTTTCCCAGCCAATGGGATATATCTATCTCTGAAATGATAATTTTCTTTCCCTTAATAAGCACAGTCTCTCTCTTTGCCTAGAAAGTACTCAATTCTATTATGAAATGGAACTTCAGTTGCCTTCAGGAGACCTGCTACTACTCTTCCTTTGACAATAGACCAGGGAGTAATTTTAGCCCAGATCCTAAAAGTGTCCTTCAAACACTGCCAGATGGGGAATTTCCATGTTATTCCTGATTGAGAGTCAAGTTGCTATTTGTTCAGATGTAAATGAAAGGCAGTTTGTATTTCATTGCTTTGACTGTTCACCCTCAGCCTAATTTGCCTTCAAAAGTTGTCAGCAATAGCCCGAATATGAGAATATAAAAACGAATCACTCAGTGTGGTGATAAAAGCTTATCACCTTGTTGACCATCTCCTTCTGCTCTGGTAGAAGATTGCTATCTATCCCTCCACCCCATCACTGGAATTAAGAGTCAAAGGAAAAGTGAGCCAAAAGCTGTCTCCTGTTCAAATGCAGCACCTTGTCCACTGGCACTGGTTGGAGGTAAGAGAGTGGACAGGGAAACAATAAAAACCACACCAAAGCACAACCCTTCACATGGAATCACACACATCTGCATAAAAAAAGTCAGCTTTGCATTTCTAGTCTTAACCCCTCTTACTCTTTGAATCAATGATGTTTTGTAACTGTGTACATGGTCAGGAATTAAAACATGGAATGGTATTTTATGGGGACATAGTGACTTTGTCCACATAGCCCCTGTAGTCTCTCAGTGACTCTCTCTCATACTAATAACAGGTGGGTCCATGCTTGCCACATTTTTCCCTATCAGGGTTCTAGAGATGTCCTTGATGGATTATAGGATATTCTCTAATGTTCTTAGCTTGAGACCCCATTCTGACATATTTTCCACTACCCAGTCTTATTATTTAGCTATTCGGTATCATCTAACTAATGCTCCTTAATATCTCCTCATTATCATTGCTACCATTTAATAGTAGCCAATTAGGCTTTTTAAAGGAATATTTCCTGATAAGTTATCATGAGAAGAGACCTAGAAGCCCATGTGGAGAGAAAGGTCACTGGCAGAAAGTGGGTGTTGTTGTCACTGCTCTCAAATCTCTCTGCATCTGGAGAATCTTTTGTCTTGTACAAACAAATAATAACAGGAAAGAGGTGGGGTCGGGGAATCTCTTTGGCCATCTAGTTCCCTTTGGAAGTGAACCCAGTTCTGGTTCAGCAGCCATTCAAAAATCCATGTCTTTGTCACCCCTGAAGCAGACGGGAAGAAGTCATAGAATGTCCATGGGAGATTACATCAATATAAATGGGATTGCATAACTTCTACTACACTGTGCATGCTCAATGAGCTTTCCGTAGGTGCACTTCTGCTCGACTCTTCCTCATTTAATATTTTTCATCTTTTGAAAATTATTAGGGGTTTACTTTGAACATGTTCTTCCTATGTCAATCCTTGATGGTCTTTGGGAGTGCCTGGGAGACATAAACATTGTCCTTGATCTTGTCTTAAATGTCCAACAGTAAAGAACTTCACAGCAGTTGGCTTGGAAAGAGATTTGACCATCCCACATGTACAAGTGAAAAGCACAATTGTCCATGAACAGAGTGAAACAGACATTTAAAACAAGCATCTCCCAATCCCCCTTCATGGCAGTGTCTTCCCTCTATCATTTCCAATTTAAGTTATTTTATCTTACTTATGCATAGTTGTTTTCACATGATCTCCTCCACTGTTCTGTAAGCTTCCTGAGAGCAGGAACTGGCTTGACTCCTCTTTGTATCCTCAGGACTTAACATGTCTGGCAAATAGTAGGCACTTAAGACATATTTGTTAAAGTGATTTGAATACAGGAAATACAAAGGTAAAAAAAATCCAGCTTCCTGTCTCAGAAAGAAACTTGATCTCTGTAGGACTTCCATACCACATGGAGCACTCCCTGAAGGGAATAGAGACCTGGGGTTAACTAGCAGTTCCCCCTTACCCTCTGTAGAGAAACCAAAATCATCTGGGTGAAAACTCTAATGATTTCCTTAGTGTATCAGACTGTCCAAGCTGGAGTCTGGACAAAATTTCAAGGTATCCCTTTCTACACAGGGGACATATCCCCAGAGATTAAGCACTTAAGACTAGTTATTCAGGATTTCTAGGTCAACAGGCAAATTTTATTCTATGGACTTCCACAACTTAAGAATTTCCCAATGAATCAAAAAAGTTCAGATCTGTTTAAAAGCAGAATAAAAAATATGAATACTAATTAGTTAGGCACCACCATGTCAAGGACCATCAGCCCTTGTAAAGGATTCAGTCATCCAATAGGTGTCAGTACTTAAATATTCAACCATGCAAAAGTTGTCTCAGAGAATTTGTTTGATTTGTAAAGGAAACAAACCTGCCTGTAGCCTAAAAGCAAGAGAGAGAAAAAAAGGTGTGTTCTCTAGTGGATCCCCTAAATAAGTATACCTGGCAATAAAAATCCAAAGGGCATAATTTCTCCAGTGAGTTTGTACAAATGTAACTGGTCCCTGGCTGACCTCACATAAGAACCTAAGTCTACTGCAATTTTATAATGAGAGGCAAGCCTGTGCTGTGTGCTGCATTTGCCAAAGGGAGAGGACTCCTGATTGGCTCAGAAAATGATGACCATGATCCTACATTCCTGCTGGAAAGGATTTAGTTCTATAAACTTCATGAAACACAATAAAGCTCCTCCAGAGGGAGTTAGTTGAGAGAAAGCAAGACTTCAGAATACTGTTCAGGAGTCCTTGGAGTTATGAACTTGTGCAGGAACATAGGCCCATCATATTCCTTTATTTCCAGGGTTGTTATTCTAAGAGTTGCCAAGAAAAGACTTCCTCTGAACTCTCTCTCTCTCTCTCTCTCTCTCTCTCTCTCTCTCTCTCTCTCTCTCTCTTTCTCTCTCTCTCTCCCTCCCTCCCTCCCCATACATGTTTTATATTTATTGTTATTGTGGTTGTTGCTGTCCAACTCTTTGTGACCCCATTTAGAGGTTTTTTGGCAAAAATACCGGAATAATTTGCCATTTTCTTCTCCATCTAATTTTACAGATGAGGAAACTGAGGTAAACAGGGCTAATTGACTTGCCATGGTCACACAGCTGGTAAGGGTCTTTGAACTTAAGAAGAAGAGTCTTCCTGACTCCAGTCTGGGCATTCTATCTACTGCATCACCTAGCTGGCCTTTATACCAATAACATGATCTATTCTGTTACCTGCCCATTAACTTACAATTACACAAATTAGACTGGGGAAAATCAGTTCGTTAGGAGTGTCCAGATGAATTTTCTTTGACTACATATGCAAAAATTTTGAAAAATTTGGATTATAAGTCTTTCAAAACTTTTCTCACTTGAACCAGATCTATCTTAAAAATATGGATTTCATTATTTCTAGGGATGAATTCCTCCTTCAGCAATAAGACCACAGGGACATCAGCTAGTCAATTTAAGGATATACAGTGAAATGGCATTCAAGTGGCAGAGACAGAAGCCAGATTGCAAATGTCTGAAATGTGAGTGGCAGTTGCAGAGATGTACGCAATAGGTGTAGATAAGTCTTTCTAGGAGTTAAAGTATAAAAATGAAAGATAAACTAGATTGAGGAGAAGGTAAGCTCAAGGGAAGAATATTTAAGGGTAAGAGAAAATTAGACATATTTGAAGAGAGCAAAGAAGAGGCGAGTGGATAAGAAAAAGCTGAACACAAAAAAAACAGAGAATGGTTAAGGGGGCAAGTTTCCAGTGGAAGTGGGGAAAGATGAGATCAGAGAACAGGTAGTGGAATTGATGTGGGCAAAGTTATTTGAGAGACCAGAGGAAAAATATAGAAAATAGTAGAGGATATGGAGATTTGGGAGGTATGGAAAGGGCTTGAAGGGGAAACAACAAATGGCCTTTATTGTCTCAGTAAAATAGGAAGTGGGATTCTTTACTGAGGAAGAGGATATAGGCGATGATATAGAAGACTTGAGGAAAGAAAAAAACACTTCCAAGAGGAGTTGTCAAGAGTGTGATAGTCAATGATAGATGAACAAAATGATTGACATATGAGACAGGGAGCCCAGCTCAGGTCATATTCTAGCAAGCATAGCTGTGTACCTTTCTTGAGGGGCAATCAACAGCATTTGAGTATTAGTGGAGATGAATGGTGGGAGTGGCTTGGGGTCAACTCCCAGCAAGTTAAGGCAAGCTTTGATCCAGACTGCAGGGAACTCAAAGGAAAATGTTGAATAGAATTTGTCCACTAGAAGATCAAAAGGAAAGGAGATAATAGAGACAAGGGCAGAGGTGACAGGTAGAGGGAAATGGAGGACCATTAGGACTGGACAATACAATAAGATGATTAATAAGATTAGGAGGAGTGGACACATCTGAACAAGAGGACTATCTGAATGGAAGAGATCACCTACTTCCCACATCTCAACTTCAGCAAAACCCCAAAATTCTCAGTAGACCAAAATAATAAGAAATTTCATAAGAAACTTTAGTAAATGACATCCTCTGCCACAAAATTTGCAGAGAAGGTTAGGCAGAGTCTTGTGGGCAATAGAAAAGGAGGCCAACTAAATCTGTACTGGAACAAGCCAACAAGCCAGCAGAACTCCCCACATGAGCAGAGACAACTCTGTAGGCCTTTGTGTCTAGATTAAGTAAGAGCAGAGCATGCAAGAGAAAGACCTAGGGAAGTCAGAAAGCCCCAGGCCAAGCAGTTCATAAACTTTTATTAACCTTAATGTTGGCTACTTAGTGGTAATAATATTTAGTATCTATTAAGTTTAATCATTTTAAATAATCAAGTATAATTTTCTTTCTGTTTAATCACACTTTTATTAAGCAAAAAGAAAATGTCTGTTTTTCAAGGAGCTCACAGTCTAATGAGAGAAACAATAGGAAAGTAACACAAGCAGGATAAACCTCAGAAGCCACAAAGAGCACAGCTTCCCCTTTATGGGAGAATAAAGGGGAGTCTGAGTGGGAATATCCCTTTCTTGGATCACTCCAAGGGGTTTTTCTTCAGTCCCATAACAGCTTATGGATTATTACTGATATTTCCCTCCACTGTCCCCTAGCTCTTGAGCATCTAATATCACCAAGGACTTAGAGGTTTCATCCTTGTATCCTCCCTGTTGGTCCTCCTGTCTCCCAACTTCCCCTGGGATAAATGGGCTGGGTTAATCAAATGACCTGGGGTGGATTACAGAAGGGGAAAGGAACAGAGCTACACTCACCTTGAGGGTGAGAAATACAAGGAATGTGGGTAACCTGTTCCCTTCAATTGTGGGGATCTGATAAGTGTGAAATATGGTAAAAGACAATAGAGAGAATGCCCACAAAACAAGATCAAAATTTTAAGAAAGTCACTTCTTCCTGGCTGTTGGCCAAGAATTTGAACCCCAGGAAAGGGTGCACATTCCCTTTTTGTAGGCAGTTGGTGACTAGAGTGGATGAAGTATAGGACTGGAATCAGGGAAAATAGTGTTCAAATCTGATCTCTGAAACTTGCTAGCTCTAAGACCTTAAATCACTTTGCTTCTGCCTGCTTCAATTTCCTAAAGTGTAAAATAGGGATAATACTAACATCAACTTCCCAGGGTTGTTGGGAAGATAAAATGACATAAGATTTTTAAAGTATCTGGCACATAGTATGCCCTTAATAAATGCTTTTTACCTTTTGTTCCCCCTCCTTATATGTTTGAGGTGGGTTCAGACCAGGAAGGTTTATGCTACTTCTTCCACTCATAATAAATATCCACCCAGTCCTGGGGGTTAAGTAGGGAAGGAGTCAAATACTTTTGAAAATCAGAGTGGGGATGGAGCCAAGATGTTGGAGTAAAAAGAAAAATATACTCTAACTCTTCCCCCACAGCCCACAAAATACGTGTAAAAAGGACTCTCAATAAAGTCCAGAGCTACAGAACAACAGAGGGAAAGAGGTTTCCAGCTAAAGGTAACCCAGTAGGCTGACAGGAAAGGTCTATCTCACAGGATGCAGAGCATAATCCTGGCCACACAGCACTGGGAGGAACAGGATCTGAACAGACCTTGGGGCAGAGTTCCTAGCAGGGAAGGTCTCAGATACCTCAACCCACCGACAAAGAAAGCTCCAAAGGTCAATGGGGGAGGGATTTCCCAGTTGGGCAAGAGGGAAAGGGGTTTCTCCATCAATAGCCCCAGGTGACAGCAGAGGACACAGCAGCAGAGAGTAGGCAGCTAGAAAGGCCAGGAAGCAACCTGGATCTATTGTTCTGGCAGTTCAGCTTAAAGTCTCTGATTGTAGGGAGCCACTGATCTAAACCCGAGCCTTGAGTGACAGCCCTGCCTCCAACCAAAGCCCAGGGGAACCCAGCAGCTGAGTCTAATCTCTTGACAAAGGATTTAGAAGTCAAGAAACTGGCTAGGAAAATGCCCAAAAAGGGGGGAAAAAATAAGACCATAGAAGGCTACTTTCTTGGTGAACTGGTGTTTCCTCCCATCCTTTCAGGTGAGGAAGAACAAGGTTTACTGTCCCAGGAAGTTTACACCCCTGCCTTCAGGGCTTCCAAAGCGAACTTTCACTGTGCTCAGGCATTAGAAGACCTTGAAAAGTCAGTTAGCAGTCTGGTAAAGGAGAAAAAATAATACCTTTAAAAAGGGGCTAACTCAGTTGGACAAGGAGGTCCAAAAAGCCAATGAGGAGAAAAAGTCAAAGCAGAATTAACCAAATGGAGGAGAAGGTTCAAAAGCTCACTGAACAAGACAGTTCTCTGAAGGAGAGAATTGAACTCAGGGAAATGAATGACTATGAGAAAACCCAAGCAGTTAGAAAACAAAACCAAAAGTTTGAAAAAAATAGAAGATAATGTGAAACATCTCATTGAAAAAACAACTGACCTGGAAAATAGATTCAGGAGAGAAAATTTAAAAATTATGGGACTGCCTGGAAGCCATGAGCAAAAAAAAAAAGCCTAGATATTACCTTCCATGAAATTATCGAGGAAAACTGTTTTGATATTCTAGAACCAGATGGAAAAATAAATATTGAAAGAATCCACCAATCACCTCCTGAAAGAGATCTGAAAAGAGAAACTCCTAGGAATATTGTGGCCAAATTTCAGAGTTCCAAGGTCAAGGAGAAAATACTGCAAACAGCTAGAAAGAAATAATTCAGGTATTGTGGAAATACAATCAGGATATCACAGGATCTGGCAGCTTCAACATTAAGGGACTGAAGGGCTTGGAATAGGATATTCTAGAAGTCAAAGGAACTGGGATTAAAACCAAGAATCACTAACCGGCAAAGCTGAGTATAATATGTCAAGGGAATAAATGGTCATTCAATGATATAGAGGACTTTAAAGCATTCATGTTGAAAAGACCAGAACTGTATAGAAAATTTGGCTTTCAAACACAAGAATGAAGAGAAGCTTGAAAAGGTAAACAGGAAAGAGAAATCATAAAAGACTTTCTACAGCTGAACTGTTTACATTCCTACATAGAAAGAAAATATTTATAACTCTTGAGATTTTTCTCAGTATTTGGGTAGGTGAAGGGATTGTACACACACACACACACACACACACACACACACACACACACACATACACACACACACAGTACACTGTGTTGAATCAAAAGAGATGATATCCACAAAAAAAACAAGGTATAAAATAAAAATTAAGAGATGAGGGAGGAAAACACTGGGAGGAAAAAGGGAGACATAGAATGGGGCAGGCTATAAGTCATAAAAGAGATAAAGAAAAATCTTGTTCAATGGAGGAGAAAAGAGAGAAGGAGGGAGGTGGAAAGCGAAGCTACTGTCTCCACATATGGCTTAAGGAGGGAATAACATGCTCACTAAATTTGATATGAAAATCTATCATATACTACAGGAAAGTTGGGGAGGAAGTGACAAGTGGAGTAAAGGGAAGATAGAAGGGAGGGCAAATGGGAGAAGGGAGTAACTAGAAATAAACACTTTTGGGAAGGGACAAGGTCAAATGAGGGAATAAAAAAATAAGAGGCGATAGAGTAGGATAGAGGGAAATACAGTTAGTATTGCACAATAAGATTATTATGGAAATCTTTTGCAAAATGACACGCATATAGCCTGTATTAAATTGCTTGGGCAGGGAGGGAGGGAAGGAAAGAAAATGGAATTCAAAGTATTAGAAACGAATGTTCAGAATTATTATTGCATATAAATGGGAAATAAGAAACACAGGTAATGGGGTATAGAAATTTATCTTGCCCTACAAGAAAAGAGGGAAGATGCAGCTAAGGGAAGGGTGGGGTGTGATAGAAGGGAGGGCTCATTGAGGGAAGGGGTAATCAGAATACAAGGTATTAGGAGGTGGGAGGAGGGGAGAGATGAGGAGAAAATTTGGACATGTGACAAAGTGATGTAAAATCAATTAGTATTAAAAACAATTGACTGAATTAATTACTGAGACTAAGTCAGAGACATCTTTAGTTTGGGGAAATGAATTTAAGCCTAAGTCTCCTAGAGGCAGGTAACTTCGAGTAAAATTTGGCATTGATGGAAAAGTTAAGGTTTTAATGGTAAATTTGATTGTATGGTTGTTATTTAAGCAGCAAGTAGAACATATATAGAAAGGCATGTAAGACACTTAAGACTTGCCTCAAAAGATGTTCTTTAGTCAATGTGAAATTATAGTCATACCTGAAACCTGGTTATTGGAACTTGCTATTTTAAGATGCTATGGGACTATTAAGTGACTGTTTATCTGAGTCTAACTTCAGGTAAGGATAGCAACAAAGGTGATTTGAGCCTCCAATTCATGATGCCAGGAAGCCTGTGAGATGCTGGTATGAACTGAAAAAGGTGATGTCATGGTAAGGGTTGGAGAGCAGCGGTTCAGCCTGGGCTGAGGTAGGATTCTCCTGATTCAATTTCTCCACGGACACTTGGCAGACCCTAAGCCTCACTGAATGCAAGTTGACAATCTACTCCTGCCTGAAACTGACATGAAGTTGGGGAGATATTGGTTCCCTGCAATGTCCCCACTCTTAGTGGCAATTTCCTATAATCAAAAGGTTTGTAAGCTTAATACGAGATCTATTAAATTATAGATTGTTGGTAAGGGAACATCCAAGGTCAAGTCTAAAATTAAACTATTAGGCTTAGGACTTTAGACCAACAACAATAAGTTGGGGTCCTTCAATTCTTAGTAATAGTATGGAGACAATTAGGTCAAGGGCTTATGAAGCTAGCATACGTAGTTATTATTTGTGTCTCAGTTGGTTAATGTTAAAAAAAATCCATTTGTGGCCTATATTGTAAATGCTTTAAAAGAAATATCATCTGACCAAAAGTTGGAATTGTGTTATGTGATATGAACTGTGTTAAAAATGAAAAATAAAAAAAAGAAAATTAATGAGTGAAAGAAATGATAAATCACAAGATATATCTCTCTCCTGAGGGCATCTATGAAACTTCAAATTCTTTCCCATTTAGCATCTGCTGAATAACCAAGCCCACAGGCTCCATGCAAGGGCATTTTTTACAATGAGCTCCACGCTCAGAGAAGGGACCACTCTGGTCACTGAGTCAATTATTCATAAATGGGGACTGAGGATGGCATACATACACAGCACATTCCCCCAGCTCTCAGAGTAGACTTCCCCCTCAAAGACAATTCACTGAGTCTTCTCTCTTTCAAAAAGTCAGCTTGTTGGTTCAGTGGATAGGGTGCAGAACCTGGAGTCAGGAAGACTTAAGTTCAAATTTGGGCTCAGACACTACCTGGACATATAACTCTGGATAAGTAACTTAACCAATGCCTGCCTTCACTTCCTCATCTGTAATATGAAGAGAATGATGAGAGTACCTACCTCAGAGGGTTATCATGAACATCAAAATGAGATAATATTTGTAAAGCATTTAACACAGTGCATGGCTGGCACTTAGCAGGTTTTATCATAAATACTTCTTTCTTTTCCTTTTCTAACCACCCCACCATGAGAAAAGTTTAAAAATTAAGCCTCCAACAGGAACAGGAAAAAGAAAAGCAGAATTCCTAAAGAATCAACCCACACAAACTTCTAATACAGATAAAGAGATTGAGCTCAAAAATTCAGTGATAAAATAAGAAATGTCAGAACAAGGTAGGAAAAAAAAGAGAAAGAAAATTGAGGAGAATAAAAAGAAAAGAAAAAGTGGTGAAAAGAAAAAAGCAAACTTTTTTTCCTATGACACTGCTCCCCTACTACCCAGTGCAGACCTCTTATCATCTCATCTGAGGATTATTTCAATATTTGCAGGAGGGTCAACCTGCCTCAATTCTCTTCCCACTCTCATCCAGCCTCCATTCATCGACTAAAGTGATTTTCCTAAAGTAAAGACACAATCATGTCACTCCTCCTATTCGACAAACCCTAAATACACTTCCAATTCTAACCTAATCCTAACCCTAAATGCTCCCTATAACCCTGAATGTTCCCTATTGTCTCCAAAACCAAATAGAAAACCCTGTTTCACTTTCAAAATTCTCCATTACCTGTTTGCCCCCTAATTTTCTAGTCTTCTTATACTTTATTCCCTTACACGTTACAGTTAAGTGACACAAGAAATTGTTGCTGTTCTTTTCACAAGACACTCTATCTCCTGACAATGGACATTTTCCCTGGCTGTCCCCCATGCCTGAATTCTCTCCAATTTTATCTATGTTTCCTGATTTGTTGCTTCCTTCAAGTCCCAGCTAAAATTTCACCTTCAAAAACAAGCATTTCATAATACCACTTAATGTCAGTGTCTCCATTCTGCTGATTCTCTACAATTTATTGAGTATATACTTTGTTTTAAAGAGTTGTTTGCATGTTGTAGATTGTGAACAACGAGATTTTTGTTTCTGTAATTATTTTTGTTTCTTTGGGGTTTTTTGTCGATTTTTTCAAGCACTATCTGGGAGAATCTGGAGGCGAGGTGGGTGTGGAAAGGAATATCAGAAGTCAAGTAACTGGCTGGGAAAATGCCCAGAAAAGGGGGAAAAAAGTAAGACCATATAAGGTTACTGTCTTGGTGAACAGATATTTCCTCCGTTCCTTTCTGATGAGGAAGAACAATGCTTACCATCAGGGAAAGACAAAGAAATCAAGGCTTCTGAATTCCAAACATCTGAAATAAATATTCAATGGGCTAAGACCATGGAAGAGCTCAGAAAGGATTTTGAAAATCAAGTTAGACAAGTGGAGGAAAAATTGGGAAGAGAAATGAGAGAGATGCAAGAAAAGCATGAAAAACGGGTCAATACCTTGATAAAGGAGGCCCAAAAAAATGATGAAGAAAATAACACCTTGAAAAATAGGCTCACTCAATTGGCAAAAGAGGATGAAAGAGCCAATGAGGAGAAGAATGCTTTCAAAAGCAGAATTAGCCAAATGGAAAAAGAGGATCAAAAGCTCACTGAAGAAAATAGTTCTCTCAAGATTATAATGGAACAGATGGAGACTAATGACTTTCTGAGAAACCAGGAAATCACAAAACAAAACCAAAAGAATGAAAAAATGGAAGAGAATGTGAAATATCTCATTGAAAAAGCAACTGACCTAGAAAATAGATCCAGGACAGGCAATTTAAAAATTATGGGACTACCTGAAAGCCATGATCACAAAAAGAGCCTAGACATCATCTTTCATGAAATCATCAAGGAAAACTGCCCTGAGATTCTAGATCCAGAGGGGAAAAAAAGGATTGAAGGAATCCATCAATCACCGCCTGAAAGAGATCCAAAAAGAGAAACTCCTAGGAACATTGTGGCCAAATTCCAGAACTACCAGGTCAAGGAGAAAATATTGCAAGCAGCTAGAAAGAAACAATTCCAGTATTGTGGAAGTACAATCAGGATGACACAAGATCTAGCAGCTTCTACATTAAAGGATCGAAGGGCATGGAATAGGATATTCCAGAAGTCAAAGGAACTAGGACTCAAACCAAGAATCACTTACCCAGCAAAACTGAGTATAATACTTCAGAGGAAAAAATGGTCTTTCAATGAAACAGAGGACTTTCAAGCATTCTTGATGAAAAGACTAGAGCTGAAAAGAAAATTCGACTTTCAAACACAAGAATGAGAAGAAGCATGAAAAAGAAAACAGCAAAGAGAAGTCACAAGGGACTTACCAAAGGTGAACTGTTTACATTTCTACATGGAAAGACAATATTTGTAACTCTTGAAACTTTTCAGTATCTGGGCAGTTGATGGGATTACACACATACACACACGTGTGCACATGCATGCGCACATAGAGACAGAGAGCACAGAGTGAATTGAATAGGATGGGATCATACTTTTAAAAAATGAAGGTAAATGGTGAAAGAGAAATGTATTGGGAAGAGAGACAGAGAAATGGAATGGGGTTAATTATCTCTCATAGAAGAGAAAGGCAGGAGACTTTTTAGTGGAGGGAAGCTGAGAGAAAAACATGAAGTTTACTCTCATCACATTCGACTAAAGGAAGGAATAAAATACACACTCATTTTGGTGTGAAAACCTATCTTACAAAACAGGAAAGTGGGGGAGAAGGAGATAAGTAGGGTGGGAGGGATGATGGAAGGGAGGGCAACAGGAGGAGGGAGTAATTTGAAATCAGCACTCTTGGGGAGGGACAGGATCAGAAGACAGAAGAGAAACAATGGGGGGGCAGGATAGGAAGGAGGGAAATATAGTTAGGCTTACACAATATGACTATTATTGAAGTCATTTGCAAAACTACACAGATATGGCCTATATTGAATTGCCTGCCTTCCCAAAGGGAACGGGTGGGGAGGGAGGGATGGGGAGAATTTGGAACTCAAAGTTTTAGGAACAACTGTTGAGTATTGTTGTTGATACTAGAAAATAAGAAATACAGGTAATGGGAAATAGAAAGTTATCTGGCCCGACAAGACAAAAGAGAAGATGGGGACAAAGGAAGGGAGGGATGATAGAAGAGAGGGCAGATTGGTGATAGGGGAAATTAGAATGCTTGATGTATTGGAGTGGGGGGAGGGGACAAATGGGGAGAAAATTTGGAACCTAAAATTTTGTGAAAATGAATGTAAAAAGTTAAATAAATAAATTTATTATTAAAAAAATAATAAAAATGTCTTGCACATGGTCAGTTATTTATAAGTTGATTTGAATTGAATGGGAAGGTAATAATTTTACAAAGCATATGCTTTGTTAATTGATTATGTTTGACTGACTTCTTTTTGCTTTCATTTGCCACATTTTCTTCATCAATTTATACAGAAGCCTCAGAATGGAGCAGTCCTCTAAATGTACCCAGATCTTTGTAGTTGGGATGGAACCTCCCATAGGAAGGTTACTTGTGAAACATGGAGTTATTCAGATCTTTTTGCTCCAGTATCTATGACATTATACTATTATTCATTGGATGTTTGAAAAGTACCAGTATCTATGAATTGCTCAACTTAAAATCACTCCCCATGATTACTTATATGAAATGCAATACATCTTAAGTCATATATTAAAAGTGATTGTTGGCATTTGGTTAGAATCATTGCCACTTCTACTTTTAAAGTCTTTGTTTTAATTTATATAGACATTGGAAATTATTTATCAATATAATTTATCACCTTGATTTCCAATGCTTTTCTTCTTTCTGTCTCTCCAGTGCTTAAATCCATGGCTAACACCAACATCTGTCTAAATACCTCTCCACCTTTTAACTATCATTTTGAATTTCCTTCTATGTAACATCTTTGCTCATTGAAAAGTAATTCTTTGAGAGTAGAGATTGGCTTGATTGTTTGTTTTTGTATCCCAGGTGCTTACCAGAGTGCCTGGCACAAAATAAGCAAGTCACTCACTATATCTCCCCTATCCATGCTTTTGACCATCCCCATACCTAGAATGTACCTTCCACCAAGACATAGTCACATAACCGCACTGGTAACTTCATGAGATAAACAGTTGTGAGGAAAAGTACCAGTGGTTAAAATAGCATTTTTCAGAAAACAGTAGCCATAATTTTTACCTTTTTCTGAGTTTTGGGCTTTAGTCAGTGACAGTTCTAATCTACCTCTGTCTCTAAATAGAGATTTAAGTCTCTATTTAGATATTTATTTGTGCCAGGGATTCAAAGATTTGCGGGTGAAATAGAATTGAAAGTCGTCCAGGGATAAGGGACATTGATCCAGGTCTCCTAGCCCCTCCTCCCTCCTCTTATCAATATGTCAGTACCTGGCACATAGTAAGCACTATATAAATGTTAGCTATTATTATCATTGTTTTTATTCTTGTAGTTTCATTCTATATATTTGTAACTCCAGCATTCAGAACAGGATTTGGCAAATGGTAGACTTTAGCAAATGCTTAGGGTGAGTTTTCTCAGACCAAAAGATGATGTGTGACAGATGAGAGTTTCCTGGAGAAGGACATTTCAGCTACATATGTTCACCTACATGTCCCAATGTGAGAGTTGATGGATAATGCTCTTAAAATCTTACCACCTCATTAGGGGAGAAGGGAAAATTGCTACTCATTATGATTCTGAAGTCTAGCCTCATAACAGAGAAAGAAGATGTCTTGGCAGCATTGGCTTTGGTTATTTCCTCTGGGGTGACCCCAAGTTCAAAAGTTCAGCTATCTGACATTCTATACAGAAAAGAGTGTTCCTGTGTATCATATATATTGTTGAGAAAGCATTCATTCAGGAATCCTCTGCAGGAGAAGAAGTAAATAACTAAAACCTAAAAATGACAGAACAGAACATCTGGGAGAGAAGGAGTCACCTGTAATGACAAAATATTACCCTCCTCAACTTTAGGTCTCTGCCAAGGGATGTCCAATCCAGAGGGGGATGGACTTGGGAGGTTTGGAAATCCTGAGGGGAAAGCAGTACCTGAAAGAAAAGGAAGAGATTTCAGATCTTCTCTGTGTGCCCTTAAGGACATGGGCAGTTTTACTTGATTTGATGTGGATTCAGATTCTGGAGAGAATCAAGTCAAAGCTGACCCATAAAAGCCAGGGGACCAAAGAGTCAAAGGATCTAAGGGAGGGAACTAAGCAAGGTGAAGGGAATAAGGATAACTGGAATGCACATGGCATGATTTAGAAATATATAAACATTCTATTTGAAGACTCCATATGATATATGGGCATACATGCATGATATACTTGGAGAACACCCAGAATAAATTCTAGGTGGAGGCAAAAACGAGTCACGGTAGCCATTGTAATTGGACTCAGTTTAGTGTGAGCCCATTGTAGAGGTTCCTGGGTCATCAGTTCCATAGGCAGAACTCATTCTTAATCTTATTGCTAACTTATATCTACTTAAGCTAATGTTTCTCTTTGAGGAGGTAATCTTGTCATGAGTGGAAGTCTCATGCACAGAGTGTATATAGCAAAAATATGGTTTTGAAGCTCAATTAATTAGCAATAAAATAATGATTATATAGTAAAATAAGGGAAGGAATGAAATGTAACTAGAAAAAAGGTTCAAAATTTAGGATAGAGTCAAGGAGAGGACAGCCTCAAAGTGGGAAGGAGAGAGAGAAAATATTTAATAGAAAAAAATTGGAGGACAGAGAAAAACAAACAATAAGAACTATGAACATGAATGGGATTAATTGACCCATGAAATGGAAGAGTGTGGTAAAATGAATTACAAACAAAGTCCAATAATTTTATATTTGCAAGAAATATGCTTAAAAGGGGGCAGAGCAAAGATGGTGGAGTAAAAAGATGCACCTACTCTAGCTGTCCCCCCATGGCCCACAAAATACCTGTAAAAAATGACTCTAAACAAATTCTAGAGCAACAGAAGCCACAAAACTGCAGAGTGACAGAGATTTCCAACTCAAGGCAGCCTGGAAGGTTGACAGGAAAGGTCTATCACACCAGGCTCACAGCAGAGCACAGTGCAACCTTGGCCACACTGCACTGCAGGGACAGGACTGGAGTAGGCCTCAGGGGAGGAATCCCAGGCAGCAGCTACATTTTCCAGATTCCTCAGTACACAAACGCCAAAGGTAGCTTCAAAGGTCAGTGAGAAAGTGCATTTATCTAGATGAGAAAGGAAAAGCAGTCTGGCCCTAGCAACCCCAGCACAGCAGCAGTCACAGCAGCACAGTGTCCATTTTAGGAGTCCTCAGTCTAAAGACCTTGGGGTAATTGTGCAGCTGATCTGAATCTCAGCCTTCAGTGGCAGTCCTGGGGTAAGGAAGAGTGCTAGCATGCTGGAGTTGGTGGAGGCTCTGGAGAGGGAATTCTGTTCACAGATCCTGGGCAGAAAAGCCTCTGGTTTCTCCCAGACCAGAGCACAAACCAAGAAAGGAGCAAACTCCTCTCCCTTGATTGTGCCACGTTGGAGGAACTGAGAACTTACAGGTCCCTAGATTATACCCTCCACCTGACAAAGGACTCAAAAGTCAAATAGCAGGCTGGGAAAATGCCCAAAAGGAGGGGAAAAATAAGACTAGAGAAGTTTAGTTTCTTGGTGAACAGGTATTTTCTTACAACCTTTCATATGTTCATCCTTCATTGCTGAAGGAGACCATGCCATGAGAGAAATGATGACATGACTTGCACTTGACTTTGTTTCAAGTGAGAGAGGCCTGTGCAGGTCACCAGCCTCTCTTCTCCTCTATAGCTATCTGAATCCAGTGACCAGATATTCATCAGGATGCCTGGAGATGACCTAGGATGAGGCAATTGGAGTTAAGTGACTTGCCCAAGGTCACACAGCTAGTAAGTGTCAAGTGTGTGAGGTGAGATTTGAACTCAGGTCCTCCTAGCTCCTGTACTGGTGCTCTATCCACTGCACCACTTAGATGTCCCACATCCTTTTATATGAGGAAAAATAATGAATACTATCAGAGGAAGACCTAAAAGTCAAAGATTCTGCATCCAAAACCTCCAAAATAAATATGCAATGGTCTCAGGCCACGGGAGGCACTCAAAAAGGGTTTTGGAAATTAATTAAGAGAGGTGGAGGAAAAATTGGGAAGAGGAATGAGAGTGATGCAAGAAAATCATGAAAAGCAAGTCAACAGCTTCCTAAAGGAAATGCAAAAACATGCTCAAGAAAATAACACTTTTAAAAATAGAGTAACCCAAATGGCAAAAGAGGTCCAAAAAGCCAATGAGGAGAAGAATACTTTAAAAAGCAGAATTAACCAAATGTAAAAGGAGTTTCAAAAGCTCATTGAAGAAAATAGTTCTTTAAAAACTAGAATGGAGCAGGTGGAAGCTAAGGACTTAATGAAAAACCAAGAAATTACAAAACAAAACCACAAGAATGAAAAAATAGAAGACAATGTGAAATGTCTCATTGGAAAAACAACTGACCTAGAAATGAGATCCAGGAGAGACAATTTAAAAATTATGGGGCTATCTGAAAGCCATGGTCAAAAAAAGAGCCTAGATATTATCTTTCATGAAATTATCCCCCGGGACTCCCCAAGCAGCAGGCAGGATCTTCATTACTGAAAGACTCTGCATAAACCCTTTGAGGGAGCTGAGCCTGGGAGACGGCCCTGCCCCACCCCGCTCCATTACTGAAGGTCTCTGCATAAAGCCCCTGAGGGAGCTGAGCCTGGGAGGCGGCCCTGCCCCCACCCCAGCACCAGAACTAAAGCTCACATTGATTAGCAGCCGGGCCTGCCGTGAATCTCACACCCCAAGCACTAGCTGGGCAGATCTAGGCAGGGGCGGACAGGAATCTCAGAAGTCAAGTAACTGGCTGGGAAAATGCCTAGAAAAGGGAAGAAAAATAAGACTATATAGAGTTTCTTCGAAAAAATGCAAATGATCCCGACTTTCAGATCCGACGAGGACGAGGACATATTCTTGCCATCAGGGAAAGACGTGGAGGGCGGGGCCTCTGTATCCCAGACATCCCAGGGGGATGTCTGGTGGGCTCAGGCCTTGGAAGAGCTCAAAAATGATTTTGAAAAGCAAGTTAGACAGGTGGAGGAAAAACTGGGAAGAGAAATGAGAGAGATGCAAGGAAAGTATAAAAAAAGGGTCAATACCTTGGTAAAGGAGACCCAAAAAAATGCTGAAGAAAATAACACCTTGAAAAATAGGCTCACTCAATTGGCAAAAGAGGTTCAAAAAGCCAATGAGGAGAAGAATGCTTTCAAAAGCAGAATTAGCCAAATGGAAAAAGAGGTTCAAAAGCTCACTGAAGAGAACAGTTCTCTCAAAATTAGAATGGAACAGATGGAGTCTAATGACTTTACGAGAAACCAAGAAATCACCAAACAAAACCAAAAGAATGAACAAATGGAAGAGAATGTGAAATATCTCATGGGAAAAACAATGGACCTGGAAAATAGATCCAGGAGAGACAATTTAAAAATTATGGGACTACCTGAAAGTCATGATCAAAAAAAGAGCCTAGATATCATCTTCCATGAAATTATCGAGCAAAACTGCCCTGACATCCTACAACCAGAGGGCAAAATAAGTATTGAAAGAATCCATCGATCACCACCTGAAAGAGATCCAAAAAGAGAAACTCCTAGGAACATTGTGGCCAAATTCCAGAACTCACAGGTCAAGGAGAGAATCTTACAAGCAGCTAGAAAGAAACAATTCCAGTATTGTGGAAATACAATCAGGATAACAAGATCTGGCAGCTTCTACATGAAAGGATTGAAGCGCGTGGAATACGATATTCCAGAAGGCAAAGGAACTAGGACTCAAACCAAGAATCACCTACCCAGCTAAACTGAGTATAATACTTCAGGGGAAAATATGGTCTTTCAATCAAACAGAGGACTTTCAAGCATTCTTGATGAAAAGACCAGAGCTGAAAAGAAAATTTGAGCTTCAAACACGAGAATGAGAAGAAGCATGAAAAAGTAAACAGCAAAGAGAAGTCTTAAGGGACTCACCAGAAGGGAACTGTTTACATTCCTACATGGAAAGACAATATTTGTAACTCTTAAAACTTTTCAGTTTCTGTGTAGTTGGTGGGTCCATACACACACATGTACACGCATGTATGCACACACACATACACACATGCACACACATACAGAGACAGAGAGCACAGATTGAATTGAATAGGATGGGACCATATCTTAAAAGAAATTAAGGTAAATGGTGAGAGAGAAATGTAGTGGGAGGAAAGAGGGTGAAATGGAATGGGGTAATTATATGTCATTTAAGAGGCAAGTAGGAGACTCTTTAGTGGAGGGGAAAAGAGGAGAGCTGAGAGAAAAAAAAACAAGAAGTTTACCCTCATCACATTTGACTAAAGGAAGGAACAAAATGCACACTCATTTTGGTATGAAAACCTATCTTACACTACAGGAAAGTGGGGGAGAAGGAGATAAGCAGGGTGGGGGGGATGATGGAAGGGAGGGCAAAGGGAGGAGGGAGCAATTTGAAGTCAACACTTGGGGAGGGACAGGATCAAAAGACAGAAGAGAAACAAGGAGGGGCAAGTTAGGATGGAGGGTAATTCAGTTAGTCTTACACAGCACGACAATCAGGGAAGTCATTCGCAAAACTACACAAATATGGCCTATATTGAATTGCCTGCCTTCCCAAAGGGAATGGGTGGGGAGGGAGGGATGGGGGGAATTTGGAACTCAAAGTTTTAGGAACAACTGTTTAGTATTGTTGTTCCTACTAGGAAAGAAGACATACAGTTAATGAGGAATAGAAAGTCATCTGGCCCTACAGGAGAAAAGAGAAGATGGAGACAAGAGAAGGGAGGGATGTCAGAAGAGAGGGCAGATTGGAGATAGGGAAAATTAGGTTGCTTGGGGTATTGGGGTGGGGGAGGGGAGAAAAGGGGAGAAAATTTGGAACCCAAAATTTTGTGAAAATGAATGTAAAAAGCTAAATAAATAAATAGATAGATAGATAGATAGATAGATAGATAGATAGATAGATAGATAGATAGATAAATAAATGAATGAATGAATGAATAAATAAATAAATGAATGAATGAATGAATGGATGGATGGATGAGTAAATAAATAAATAGATAAAGAAAAAAGAAATTTTCAAGGAAAACTGCCCTGATATTCTAGAACCAGAGAGTATAATAAATATTGAAAGAATCCACCAATCACCTCTTGAAAAAGATCCAAAAAGGACAACCCCTAGGAATATTGTAGCCAAATTTCAGAGTTCCCAGGTTAAGGAGAATATATTTCAAGCAGCCAGAAAGAAATAATTAGAGCACTGTGGAAATTCATTCATGTTAACACAAGATTTAGCAGTTTCTACATTAAGGGATTGAAATATTTGGAGGATGATATTCCAGAAAAAAGAATTGGGATTTAAACCAAGAATCACTTGCCCAGCAAAATTGAGTATAATACTTCAGGGTAAAAAAAATAGTCATTCAATGAAATAGAGGACTTTCAAACATTTTTTGATGAGAAGACCAGAGCAGAATAGAAATTTTGATTTTCAAACACAAGAATCAAGGGAAGAATGAAAAGGTAAACAGGAAAGATAAATCATAAGGGATTTATTAAAGTTGAGCTGTTTACATTCCTATCTGGAAATATTTGCAACTCTTGAGACTTTTCTCAGTATTTAGGCAGTTGGAGGGATTATATACATATAGACAGAGGGCACAGGGTGAGCTGAATAGGAAGCGATGATATCTAAAAAAAAACAAAATTAAGAGTAAGAGAGGAATATATTGGGAGGAGAAAGGGAGAAATGGAATAGGACAAGTTATCCCTTAGAAAAGAGGCAAGAAAGAGCTTTTTCAATGGAGAGGAAAAGAAGTGAGGTTAGAGGGAAAAAGTGAAGCATACTCTCATCACATTTGATTTAAAGAGAGAATAACATGAACACTCAATTTGGAATGAAAATCTATCTTACACTATAGGAAAGTAAGAAAGGTAATAAGTGGTGTGGGGGAGGGAATGATGGAAGGGAGGTCAAATGGGAGGAGGGAGTATTTAGAAGTAAACACTTTTGGGGAAGGACAAGGTCAAAAGAGAGAATTGAATAAATGGGGAGCAAGATAGAATGGAGGGAAATATAGTTCGTCTTTCACAACATGACTATTATGGAAATCTTTTACATAACTATACATGTATAGCCTATATTGAATGGCTTACCTTCTCAGTGGGGATGGGTGGGGAGGGAAGAAGGAAGAGAAGTTGGAACTCAAAGTTTTAGAACTGAATGTTGAGAATTGCTTTTGCATGCAACTGGGAAATAAGAAATACAGGTAATGAGGTATAGAAATCCATCTTGCCCTACAAGAAAAGAGGGAAGTTAGGGATAAGGGAAGGAAAGAGTGTGATAGAAGAAAGGGCAGATTGTGGGAAGCGGGAATCAGAATGCATGGTGTCTTGGGGTGGGGAGAGGGGAGAGATGGGGAGAAAATTTGAAACTCAAAATCTTGTGAAAATGAATGTTGAGAACTAAAAATAAATAAATTTTAAAAAAAGATATATGCTTAAAATAGAAAGATGAATAGAATTAAAATATCGAATGTAATGGAATTTATCATGCATAAGGAAGATCTAAAACGTTAGAAGGAGCAATCTTGATATCATCAAAGGTGACAAACACCAACAACAACGGTAACTAGCATTGATACAATTCCTATTCTCAGCCATGGATTTTGCTAGGCACATTACAAATATTGCCACATTTGAGCCTCACAAAAATGCTGGGAAGGAGGCACCATTATTATCGTCACTTTACAGTTGTGGAAACTGAAACAAAAAGAGGTTAAGTGAGTTGTCCAAGGTCACGTAACTAATATGTATCTAAGAACAATTTCCTAACTTCAGGTCTAGTGATTTATCCACTGTGTCATCTAGTTGCCTCCGTGATATCTCAATATGACATCGTCTCTGATTTTTATAGCACTTTAAGTCTTTGATAACACTTTATATATTACCTTATTTGATCCTCGCAATACCCCCTAGCAGGTAAGTGCTACTATTATTACCCTCATTTTTCAGATGAAGAGACTTTAACTGAGAAATTAAGTGATCTGTTTACAGTCAACAGCTAGTAAGTGTTTTAGGTGGGATTTAAATTCATGTCTTTCTGACTCCAGGCTCAGTGCTTTTCCCCCTGTGTGAAGTTATTTCCCAAATGATTAAGAAAGACAAGCAAAGAAACTATATTATACTTAAAGACAAAATAGAGTATAAAAATTTTATATATATGTATATAATATACATATACACATGTAAACATATGTAGATACATATATTCACTGAAGAGCTTAACATTCAAGACCTCAAAAGATAAATTACACTCAAATTACAGGCAGTCTAAATAATATTTCAAGGACTATGAAAGATTTCATGACACCTGTTTCACACTTAGCTGAATCTAACAGAAAGTTAAGCAGGAAAGTAACGAAGGATGTGACCAAAATAAGTCTAATACTAGATATGATTAACTACTTGTTTGTCAGCAAAATACAGCATTTAGGCAAGTACTGACTATAATCTAGCATATGAAGAAAATGTAAATTAATAAAAAAAAAATAAGGCAGAAATAGTAAATATATCCTTTGAGAACCAAACTCAAATCCCCTGTGGTCTCATTAAAATGAATGTCCTCTCCAGTAATGTGGGTCATAACTCATCCATGCATGTCTTTCCTATGTGACTCTTTTACACATTCTCTCTTAAATCTGCCAGACGTGGTTCTTGATATCACAAGGACACCACTAGAATACACAGGTTGTCCATTTCTTGTTCTCCTCACATGACCAGCTTATTTTATTTTTCTGACAAACATTTAATAGCAGATATCCTCTATTTCAATTCTTCATATTACCTTATTTGCTATTTTGATAGTCTGCTTTCATTCAGTCTGTATCTCTCTATTAACTTCTGAATGATACACTCTTTTTTAGAGACCATAGCTCTCCATGGTTCACAGAATTACAAAAACAGGAATAGATTGTTGCTATTAAAGGATGGTCCTTTGTTTCAGGGGAATGTTTGGGATCACTAAAGGCATTAATCTCTTCATTCTATTTAAAATAAAGCTTAATTTATTTTCCATATGGAATGTCTGTCCAAGAACCATATATGTCAGTGGATAAGCTTTACATGTTGGTCATCTAATTTTCTGCTAAGTAGGTAGGTAAGTAGCCTTCATCCACTTCTTTCTTTCCTGTGTGAATGGTTAAATCAAACTTTGGATCTCAATATTTGCAATGATTTATAATTATAATTAATAGAATAAGATCAAAAATATTCTCCAAGGACTCGTGGTTTCTTTACTACCACACCCCTCCCTGAAAAATCCAGGACTTCCCAGAGTTCAGTCTCTGCCACTTAGACTTACACATTCTGTTTTCAAAGACTTAGACTGTGAAAAAGTCTTTGAGCTTCCCTAGTACTCTCAGAGAGGCCTGCTTCAGCTTGCTGTGACCTAGGATTAGGATAATAGAGTGAGTTGTGGGATAAGCATTCATGACTATCAGTAGAAACAATGACACAAGTTTACTGCAAAATAGAGACAGGTTTAAGGCCCCCAAAGCAAGACTCAAATAGTATAGTACAAAGAGGAAGAGAAATGAGATTATGGCTTTCATAGCCCTCACATGGGCCTCTGTTCTGGGATCCCTGGAGCCTGTGACCTTGAGATGCATCTGTTGGGTATGCCGCCACAAGGATAGTATTAATAGGCAACAGGCAATGAGGGATAGAGCAAAGGGGACAAACCCTCCAGTATTGATGAGAACCAGAGTTGAAAATTTTAGGGTGTTCAATCCTTGGTTATTATGAGCAATATTTGTTTTATTTTCTTGATTGATTGCAATGAACTCAATCTTAATAATTCTCTCTGTCATTGGAAGGAAAATGAACAATGATATGAGCAAGCCTCCCATCAGCATCCTGAGGACCACCTTGTTAATTCTCCACTTCAACCAGAGGAAGGCAGGATGAGAGAAATTGGCAATCTTCAGGAAATAGAAGATACTAAGGCAACTTACAAACCAGGCACTAGAATGATTGCTGAAGTTCCAGATAACTTCTGAAAACATCCAGTTGCTAATGAAAACTATTTTTAAATTGAAAAAATCCAAAATGTTCAGTGTTATTAGTGACCATAATGCACCAATCCTTGAGATGGCCAAGCCAGTAAGGATGAAATCAATTAAGGTCATTCTTCTGGTATTCACGCAGTCAATACAATTTACTAGTCCAATAAAGCCATTAGCCAAAATCCCCAAGAGACACATTCCATATGCCACAGTCATAAAGATGCTCTCCAGTACACTTGGCATGTTTGTGAATAGAAATCTCCTGATACCTTTAATGCTTTTTTCCGGCAACTGGATTTCCAGCCTAGGTGACAGAGAGTTCCATCTCTTAAAATAACAGTCGTTTTTTCCGTCTTTTTCTTGTAGTCTCTCTCTGTGCTCAGAAAACACTATTCTCAACTCTGGGGTGAGCTCACAGTTGCATTCATAGCAAACATCACTTTCCCTTCTAATAGTTAAGGTGAACATTACCTCTAACCTTGAGTGTGTAGTTTCAGCATTTCTGGGTGATAATTATCCATGTGTGATCCTGCCTACAGAGCTGAGTGGCTGTTTTCAAAGATGTAAATGAAAGATAGATAGTATTTCATGGCCTTGCACTTTTAACTCAACCTAATTTGTCTACCTAAGAGAAATAAACAATAGCATGTATCATAGAGAATGCAGGAAAATACAGGGACGGAGTATTATCAACTTTCTAACAACTACATTTCTTAAAATACAATGAGGTCTAGTGGAAAGAAGACTGGACCCTTGGGTTTGAATCCAACTCTAACATGCTCTAGCTCTGTGAACATGGGCAAATCAATCAAATTCTTTAAACCTCAGTTTCTGCAACTGAAAAATAAGGTGAATAATTCCTATAGGATTCCAAACATCCAGGGAAAGCACTAATTAAAAATGCAAGTGAGAATCAATGGAACTAAGACAGTCAAGACACCATGACACCAGCTCTAAGAGGGGTTTGAGCATTCCACATGTTATCTCAGCTAACAAAAGTGGGAGATCAATGGACAACCTTCTGTCATCATATTAACTTGATGGTTTATATAAACATATATGCTGTTTTTCATGGAAAAGTCAAGGATTCTATCCAAAAACCACCAGCCACTTTGAAATTTCATAAGGGAAGTTTATTCATGTGTATGACAAGAATTACTTGGGTACCATATTTCAAGAAATCATTAAACAATGCCACCCAGATCTGTTATAAACTAAGGGAAGAGTGAAAATAGAAAAATTCATGGGTCATCTCCTTATATGACAAATTGAAAACACCCAGGAATATAGTCACAATCCAGAGCATCCAAAAACAACAAAATACTCCAAAGAACCAGAAAGAAAGAGTTCAAGTCCCAAAGAACCACTCAGGATCTGATTATGTTGCAACTACTTAAAAGGAGAGGAAATGGTGGAATGTGATGTTCAAAAAAGCAAAAGACGGGGGTGGGGTCAAGATGGCAGAGTTGAAAGATGTACATACTCTTCCCCCACAGCCCATAGAATACCTGCAAAAAATGACTCTCAACAAATTCTAGAGCAGCAGAAGTCACAGAACGACAGAGAGAGAAAGATTTCCAGTCACAGGTAACCTAGGAGTCCGACAGGAAAGGTCTATATCACAGGATGCTGAGCACAGCAGAGTGGAGCCCAGTCCTGGCCAAATGGCACCAGGAGAAACAGGACAGGAACAGGTTTCCAGGGCAGAATTTCCAGCAGGGAGGGTCTCAGATCGCTCAACCCACAACTGCCAAAGAAAACTTCAACGGTCAGTAAGAGGGCTTTCCCAAGTGGGTGAGAGGGGAACAGGGTTCCCACCAGCACTGGAATCAGGTGGCAGCAGTGGTAACGGTGGTGGCAGCAGCAGTGGACATTCATTTATGAAACATGTGGCCTAAAGCCCCTGGGGGAATTCAGCAGCTGATCTGCACTTCAGCCCTGAGCACAGTTCTGGAGGGAGGAGGATCACTAGGATCCTCCTCTTTACAAAAGATTCAGAAGTCAAGCAACTGGCTGTGAAAATGTCCAAAAAAGGGGGGAAAATAAGACTATAGAAGGTTACTTTCTTGGTGAAGAGGTATTGCACTCCATCCTTTTGGATGAGAAAGAATAATGCATACTGTCAGAGGAAGTCAAAGTTTCTGCATCCAGTACCTCCAAAATGAATATACAATGGGATCAGGCCATGGAAGAGCTTGAAAAGCAAATCAACAGCTTGGTAAAGGAGACCCCCCAAAAAATGTTGAGGAAAATAACACCTTTAAAAATAGGCTAAGTCAATTGGAAAAAGAGGTCCAAAAAACCAACGAGGAGGATTTAAAAAGCAGAATTAGTCAAATGGGAAAGGAGGTTCAAAAGCTCACTGAACAAAATTGAGAGTGGAGTTCAGGGAAGTTAATGGCCTTATGATAAAACAAAATATCAAAATAAGTATTGAAAGAATCCACCAATCACCTCCTGAAAGAGACTCGAAAAGAGAAACTCCTAGGAACAATGTGGCCAAATTCCAGAGTTCCCTGGTCAAGGAGAAAATATTGCAAGCAGCTAGAAAGAAACAATGCAAGTATTGTGGAAATACAATCAGGATAACACAAGATCTGGAAGCTTCTACATTAAGGGATTGAAGGGCTTGGAATGGGATATTCCAGAAGTCAAAGGAACTGGGATTAAAACCAAGAATCACGTACCCAGCAAACTGAGTATAATACTTCAGGGGAAAAAGTGGTTATTCAATGATATAGAGGACTTTCAAGCATTCTTGATGAAAAGTCCAGAGCTGAATAGGAAATTTGACTTTCAAACGCAAGAATCAAGAGAAGCATGAAAAGGTGAATAGGAAAGAGAAATCATAAAGGACTTTCTAAAGGTGAACTGTTTACATTCCTACATGGAAAGATAATATTTGTAACTTTTGAGACTTTTCTCAGTATTTGAGTAGGTGGAGAGATTGTACATGCGCACACACACACATTAGAGCACAAGTTGAGTTCAATCAGAAGGGATGATATTTATAAAAAATAAAATTAAGGGATGAGAGAGAAATATATTGGGAGGAGAAAGGGAGAAATGGAATGGGGCAAATTATCTCTCATAAAAGATGCAAGAAAAATATTTTTCAATACAGGAGAAAAGAGAAGGTGAGAGAGGAAAAGTGAAGCTTGCTTTCTTTACATATAGCTTAAGGAGGGAATACCATGCTCACTGAATTTGGTATGATAATCTAGCTTACATTATAGGAAAGTAAGGGAGGAGGAGACAAGTGGAGTGAAGGGGATAGAAGGGGATAGAAGGGAGGGCAAATGGAAGAAGGGAGGGCAAATGGAAGAAGGGAGTAAATAGAAGTAAACTATTTTGGGAAGAGACAAGGTCTAAAGAGAGAGTAGAATAAATGAGGGATAGGGTAGGATGGAAGGAAATATAGTTAGTCTTACACAACATGACTATTATGGAAGTCTTTTGCAAAAGGACACATATATAGCCTATATTGAATTGCTTGCCTTCTCAGTGGGGATGGGTGGGGAGTGAGGAAGGGAGAGAAGTTGGAATTCAAAGTATTAGAAACGAATGTTGACAATCGTTATTGCATATAAATGGGAAATAAGAAATGCAGGCAATGGGGTATAGAAATCTATCTTGCCCTACAAGAAAAGAGAGAAGATGAGGATAAGGGAAAGATGGGGTGTGATAGAAGTGAGGTCTCCTTGAAAGAAGGGGCAATCAGAATGTAAGGTATTGTGGGGTGGGGGGAAGGGAGAGATAGGAAGAAAAACTGGAACTCAAAATTTTGTGAAAATGAATGTCGAAATCTAAAAATAAATAAATAAAATTATTCCAAAAAAGCAAAAGAAAAAAGGCTTATAAATAAAAATAATTTATCCTGGAAGCCTATGTATAATTCTACAGGGGGGAAATATACTTATAAAAGAATAACATTCCTAAAGAAAAGAACAGAAAACTTTTTTCTTCTTTTAATTAAAATACATTTATTTTCATTTTTAATCAAAAAAGAATAATTAAAGAAAATAGAAGAACTTCACACGAGGTGGAGGGGAAGATGATAACTGAAGGTAGATTTAGATGATACATTATTTTATTTGTTTCTTCTGAAAAAGAGACTAATCTTTATAAATGGTAGAACAAAAATAACACACAAAGTTCATTCCCAAAATAAATAAGGGTATTGTAGTAGAGAACCTAACTATTTTGAATGAATGTAATTCAGTTGGCCAAAATGAACTACATTATATGGTTGTAAAAGAACTCAATGTTATTGCTAAAGCACTGTTAGTTACTGTGATGAAAGATGAAAGAATTACCATGATTAGAGAAGGGGATGTGTCTCACTTTTCAAGAAGAGGAGAAACAGATTCTGCAAACTATAGACCAGTGAGCTTAAGTCTTATTCCTGGGAAAACTCTCAAAAAATAAGTAAAAAGTTGGTTTGTGAAAATCTAGAATGAAAAATGTTCATTTCAATGAGTCATCTTGGCTTCATCCAAAACAAGACATGCCAAAATCATCTCTTTTTTAATATAATTACTATACTAGGAGACAAGTGGGAATCTGTAGCTATTAATTACCTTCATTTTGGTGAAGATTTTGATAAAGTTTTTCTTCATATTCTTCAAGTAAAGAAGTTGTAAAGATGTGGATTAAACAATCATACAATCAAATGGAGCTAGAAGTAGTTAAATAGTCATATTCAGAGTGATGTTATTAATGGTTCATTATTAAAGTTTTCTGAAAAGATGTGAGTTAAGAGAAATCAAATTATCTCTTAGGAATTAGAAGAGAATAAACATTGGTGACTTTCTTACATTCTAACAAGGAGAGAAAAGACAAGTGTCCCTTTAGAAATATCCTGTTTTCAAGGGTGAGAGATCACAAGGAAAAATACAGAACGTGGAGGAATTTTTGTTCTGTTTTGGTGGTTTCAAAAAGAGGAAATAAAGGTAAAAATAAAAAAATGAGAAGGAAGAGAAAGGACTGTGATAAGAAGAGTAGACAAAAATGGAGAAAAAGATTGAAGGGGGCTGTCTCATGAAACTCCTCAGATTCCTCTGAATCACACAGAAGAGGGTGACACAGAGTTTGATATAGAAATACATTAAAATCAAGAAGCAAACAGATGGAAACAGGGAGAGGGAGGTGGTGTGTTTCAAAGGCAGAGTTAAGGAGGGAAGAGAATCAAGAAAAAAACAAATTTCAACTTCAGACAGCAGGTAGTAAAGTAGGAATTAAAAGGAAAGGAAGAAATTGTAATATCCAATTTTGGTGGTCTGGAAGAGTTGAAGAGAAGGGCAAGGAAATGAGAGCCAGTGTTTTTGATTAAAGATAGTTATTGCTGATCCTATAACTTTTCTTTCTCTTTTTCTTCTTTATGAAGAAGACTGGTGAAGTAAATAGAGAAAACCATACAAAATGATACTATGGAAGTAAATAGACAATTAACACTCATAACCATAAATAGGAATAGGATAAACTCATCTAGAGAATGGAAGATAGGAGCAGAATGGATCATAAAGTATAATCCAGAAATACATTGTTTATAAGAAACAAGTTTGATATATAAATATCCACACAGAGTTAAGATGAGGGACTGAAACAATATATTATGCTTCAGTAGGGGTAGCATCATGATCTCACTCAGGGAGACATTAAGGTAATACTTGGAGGAGGAGGAGGAGGGGAAGAATAAGAAGAAGGACAAGGAAGAGGAGGAGGAGGACGACGACGAAGAGAAGGAGAAGAAGGAAGAGGAGGTAGATGAGGATGAGGACAAGGAGGAGGAAAACAAGAAGAACAAGAAGAAAAATAAGAGGAAGAACAAGAAGAAGAAGAGAAAGAGAGAAGCAGGGAAACTACATTGTGTTTAAAGATATAAGAGATAGGGGAACCAAGATGGCAGAGTGCCTGGAAAATATCTTCCAAGAAGTCATCAAGGAAAACTGCCCAAAAGTCCTAGATCCAGAGGACAAAATAGTCATCGAAAGAATCCACCATTCACCTCCCGAAAGGGATCCCAAATTCAAAACACCAAGGAATATCATTGCCAAGTTCCAGAACTATCAAGTGAAGTCGAAAATACTGCAGGCAGCCAGAAGGGAACAATTTAAATATCAGGGAGCTACACTCAGGATGATACAGGACCTTGCAGTTTCTACCTCAAACGATCAAAGGAATAGGAATATGATATTCCGTAAGGCAAAGGAGCAGATACTACAACCAAGGATCATTTACCTAGCAAAGTTGAACATAATATTTCAGGCAAGGAAATGGACATTCAATGAAATAAGGGATTTCCAGACTTTCCTGATGAAAAGGCAAGAGCTCAATAGAAAGTTTGATCTTCAAACACAAGTCTCAAAAGAGGTATAAAAAGGGGAAAAAAGTTGTTAACCAATATGGGCAACCTGTTTACATCCCTATAAAGGAAGATGATCCTGGTTAATACTGAGAATTGAATATTTATTATGATATATAAAAGGGATATTCATAGATAGAGGGAACTGGTATAAAGTAAATGACGTCATGATAAAATGTGATTTAAGGGTGTAAAGGGATTGTAACAGGAGATATGAAAAGGAGGAGGCAGAAAAAGGTAAATTACATTACATGAAGAGGCACAAAATATATTACAGGAGAGGGAAAGAAGGGAGGGACATGAGCATTGTTTGAGAGTTACTCTCATCTGATTGTGTTGAAGGAGGGAAAAACAAACTCAGTTAAACATAGAAATATAACTAACTCTATAGGCAGTAGGAGGGGAAGGGGAAAGAAAAGGGAGGGGAGACTAAAAAGGAGAGAAGAAGTAGTAAGGGAAAAAAGAAATAAAAAGGAGGGGGCTGAAAGAAGGGAGGTAAGACTGAGGGAGATGGTGGGCAAAAATTAGAACTCTATTGAGGAGGAGAAGGGAGAAGGGAGAACTAAAAGGATAAAGGGGGGAAGGGAATGGAAGGAAAGACACAGAGTGTAATCTTAACTGTGAATAGAAATGGGATGAATTCTCCCATTAAAGAGACGGATAGCAGGATGGATTAAAAACCGTAATCCAACATTATGTTGTTTACAAGAAACGCATGTGAAACAGTGGTATACACACACGGTAAAGGTAAAACGTTGGAGCAGACTATATTGTGCCTCAGATGATGTAAAAAAAGCAGGGATAGTAATCCTAATCTCAGCAAAAGCAGAAATAGATCGAATCAAAAGAGATAAGGAAGGAAACTATATCCTGCTAAAAGGCACCATAGACATTTCATTACTAAACATAGATGCTCCAAGTGGTATACCATCCAAATTCTTAGAGGAAAAGTTAAGGGAACTACAGGAAGAAATAGATAGCAAAACTATAGTAGTGGGGGAACCTCAACCTCTCCCTCTCTGAACTTGATAAATCTAACTTCAAAATAAACAAGAAAGAAGAAAAGGAGGTGAATAGAACTCTGGATAAAGTAGATATGATAAACCTCTGGAGAAAATTTAATGCAAATAGAAAGGAATATACCCTTTTCTCAGCACTACATGCCACATATACAAAAATTGACCACATACTAGAAAACAGAAACCTCACAATCCAATACAGAAAGGCAGTGAAAGTCAATGAATCGTTTTCAGATCATAATGCAATAAAACTTAAATGTAATCAAAGACCATGGAAACATAAACCAAAAACTAATTGGAAACTAAATAATCTAACCCTACAGGATGAGGGGGTTAAACAACAAATTGTAGAAACAATCAACAATTCATTCAAGAGAATGATAAAAATGAGACAACCTACCAAATTTAATGGGATACTGAAAAATCAGTTCTTAGGGGAAGTTTTATATCTTTGAGTGCCTACATGAATAAAATAGAGAAAGAGGAAAGGAATGAATTGGGCATGCAGCATAAAAAGTTTGAAAAAGAACAAATTGAAAATCCCCAAGTAAATATCAAATTAAAAATACAAAAAAACCAAAGGAGAGATTAATGAAATTGAAATTAAGAAAACTATTGAACTAATAAATAAACTAGGAGTTGGTTTTATGAAAAAAACCCAGCAAAATTAGTAAATCTCTGGTCAATTTGATTTAAAAATATAAAGAAGAAAATCCAGTTACCAATATCAAAAATGAAAAGGGTGAACTCATCTCCAATGAAGAGGAAATTAAAACAATAATAAGAAATTACTTTGCCCAACTGTATGCCCATAAATCCGACAATCTAAATGAACTGGATGATCATTTTAAAAGATATAAATTTCCCAGACTAACAGAAGAGGAATTTGAATATGAAATAACCCCATCCCAGAAAAAGAAATTGAACAAGCCATCAATGAAATCCCCAGGAAAAAATCTCCAGGGCCAGATGGATTCACAAGCTAATTGTATCAAACATTTAAAGAACAGTTAATTCCAATACTATATAGATTATTTGGGAAAACTGGGGAAGAAGGAATCCTCCCAAATTCTTTTTATGATACATATATGGTTTTGATACCTAAAGCAGGAAGAGATAAAACAGAGAAAAAAATTATAGACCAATTTCCCTAATGAATACAGATGCAAAAATTTTATTTTATGTACTTTCTCTTTTTTAAAATTTTCTCTTGATTTCCACAAAATTTTGGGTTGCAAATTTTCTCCCTATATTTCCCTTTCCCCTACCCCAAAACGTCAAGCATTCTGATTAGCCCTTCCACCAATCTGTCCTCCCTTCTAATCACCCTCCCTTTCCATATCCCCATCTTCTCTCTTGTCTTGTAGGGCAAGATAAATTCATGCACACCATTACCTGTATTTTTTTACTTCCCAGTTGTATGCAAAAACAATTCTCAACATTTGTTCCTAAAATGTTGAGTTCCATCTTCTCTTCCTTCCTCCCCACTCATTCCCACTGAGAAGGCAAGCAATTCAAAATAGACTATATATGTGAAGTTTTGCAAATGACTGTCATAAGAGTCATTTTGTGTAAGAGAAATTATATTTCCCTCCATCCCATCCTGCCCCCTATTTCTTCTATTCTTCCTTTTGACCTTGTCCCTTCCCAAGGGTGTTTACTTCTGATTGCTCCCTCCTCTCATTTGCCTTCTCTTCCATCATCCTCCCCACCCTACTTATCCCCTTCTCCCCTACTTTCCTGTAGTGTAAGATGAATTTTCATACCTCTTCATTTTTCCCCTCTCACCTCCCCTTTTTTTACCTCCATTGGAAAAGCTTTTTCTTGTCTCTTATGAGAGATATTTTACACCATTTCATTTATCCCTTTCTCCTCCCAATACATTCCTCTCTCACCCTTTAAGTACTTTTTTAGATATGATCCCTCCCTATTCAACTCACTGTCTGCACTCTACCTGTGTATGTATGTATGTATCTGTGTGTGTGTGTATATAAATATATATATATATATATATAAATATATATATATATATACACGTGTGTGTATGTGTGTATAATCCCTCCAACTACTCAAATACTGAGAAAAGTTTCAAGAGTTACAAACATTATCTTTCAATGTAGGAATGCAAACAGTTCAACGTCAGTAAGTCCTTTCTGATTTCTCTTTCCTGTTTATCTTTTCATGCTTCTCTTCATTCTTGTGTTTGAAAGTCAAATTTTCTTTTCACCTCTGGTCTTTTCATCAAGAATACTCAAAAGTCCCCTGAAGTATTATATTCAGTTTGGCTGGGTAGGTGATTCTTGGTTTTAATTCTAGTTCCTTTGACTTTTGGAATACCATATTCCATGCTCTTTCATCCCTTAATGTAGAAAATGCTAGATCTTGAGTTATCCTGATTGTATTTCCACAATACTCAAATTGTTTCCTTCTAGCTGCTGACAATATTTTGTCCTTGACCTGGGAACTCTAGAATTTGGCAACATCATTCCTAGGAGTTTCCCTCTTTGGATCTCATTCAGGAGATGATTGGTGGATTCTTTCAATATTTATTTTGCCCTCTGGTTCTAGAATATCAGGGCAGTTTTCCTTGATAATTTCATGAAAGATGATATCTAGGCTCTTCTTTTGATCATAGTTTTCAGGAAGTCCATAATTTTTAAGTTTTCTTTCCTAGATGTATTTTCCAGGTCAGTTGTTTTTCTCATGACATCTTTGTCTTCTATTTTTTCATTCTTTTGGTTTTGTTTTGTAATTTTGTGGTTTTTTATAAAGTTTTTAGCTTCCATCTCTTCCATTCTAATTTTTAAAGAACTATTTTCGTCAGTGAGATTTTGAACCTCCTTTTCCATTTGGCTGATTCTGCTTTTTAAAGCATTCTTCTCCTTATTGGCTTTTTGGGCCTCTTTTGCCAATTGAATTAGCCTATTTTTAAAGGAGTTACTTTCTCCAGGAATTTTTTGGATCTCCTTTAGCAAACAGTTAACTTCCTTTTCATGATTTTCTTCCATTGATCTCATTTCTCTTCCCAACTTTTCCTTCACCTCTCTTATTTGATTTTTGAAATCCTTCTTGAGCTCTTCCATGGCCTGAGATGCTTGTCTAATTATTTTGGAGGTTGTGGAAGCCTTCACTTCCTCTGAAGGTATGCATTGTTCTTCTTTATATAAAAAGATGAAAGAAAGTACCTGTTCACCAAGAAAGTAACTTTCTATAGTCTTATATTTTTCCTTTTTAGGGGCATTTTCCTTACCAGTTATTTGAGTTTTGAGTCCTTTGTCAGGAGGAAGGCATACTCTGAGGACCTATAAGTTCTCAGTTCCTCCAACGTGGCGCAATCAAGTACCTGTACACTGATCTCCAAAAATTTTAAATAAGATTTTAGGAAAAAGAATATAGCAACATATCACAGGAAGAATACATTAGTATCCTGTAGAATTTATACCAGAAATGCAAGGATGCTTCAATATTAGGAAAACTAGTAACATTATTGATCATATCAACAACAAAACTAACAGAAACCACACGTTTATCTCAATAGGTGCAGAAAAAAATTAACTAAATACAACATCCATTCCTATTGAAAACACTGGAGAACATGGGAATAAATGGAACTTTCCATAAAGTAATAAATAGCATGTACCTGAAACCTTCAGCAAGCATTATATGCAATGGGGATAAGCTAGATGCATTTCCAAGAAGATCAAGGGTGGGGGAGGAGCCAAGATGGTGGAGTAGAAAGACTCATGTATGCTAGCTCTAAATCCACAGCCCATAAATTTCCTGTAAGAAGAACTCCCCACAAAATTCTGGATCACTGCAAGGCACACAGAAACACAGTGGAAGAGATTTCAGTTGCAGAGAGCCCTGGAGAGCTGTCTCTAGGGGTCCGCTAGACCAGAAAGTGGAGCTCACCCCTGGGCTGCCCTGGTGGCACAATCGGAGAGGAGCAGATCCGAGCAGGCTTCAGGGACGGAATCTCTGGCGGCCACGATGGTCCCTCCGCCCACAGACGCTACAGGTCAGTGAGAGAGACGTGTGGGTTGGCCTAGAGGGGAGCGGGGTGTCTCTGTGACTCAGGCCCCCTCAGGAGGAAGTGGTGGAGGGAGCGGCATGGGCAGTGGCAGAGGCAGCAGTGGCCTGGGACTCCCTGAGTAGGCAGGCAGAAGTTCAGGGTCATAACTGAAGGTGTCTGCATAAACTCCTTGAAGGAACTGAGCCTGGGAGGTGGCCCTGCCCCCATCTGCTCCATTACTGAAGGTCTCTGCATAAAGCCCCTGAGGGAACTGAGCCTGGGAGGCGACACTGCCCCCACCCTAGCACCAGAACTTAAGCTCACATTGAATAGCAGCCACGTCCATCACTGAAAGCCCTGAGTCTCGGGAGCAGCATTTGAATCTCAGATCCCAAGCACTACCTGGGTGGATCTAGGCAGGGGTGGAGAGGAATCTCAGAAGTCAAGTAACTGGCTGGGAAAATGCCCAGAAAAAGGAAGCAAAGTGAGACCTCAGAGAGCTACTTTCTTGGGGAAGAGACGTTCCTTCCCCACAACACTCCTGATAAGGAAGTACAATGCTTAACATCAGAGAAAGACGTGAAGGTTGGGGCCTCTGTATCCCAGACATCCCAGGTGGATGTCTGGTGGGCTCAGGCCATGGAAGAGATCAAAAAGGATTTTGAAAATCAAGTTAGACAAGTGGAGGAAAAAATGGGAAGACAAATTAGAGAGATGCAAGAAAAGCATGAAAAACTGAAAAACAGGTCAATACCTTGCTAAAGGAAACCCAAAAAAATGCTGAAGAAAATAACACCTTGAAAAATAGGCTAACTCAATTGGCAAAATAGGTTCAAAAAGACAATGAGGAGAAGAATGCTTTCAAAAGCAGAATTAGCCAAATGTAAAAAGGGGTTCAAAAACTCACTGAAGAAAATAGTTCTCTGAAGATTAGAATGGAACAGATGGAGTCTAATGACTCTCTGAGAAACCAAGAAATCTCCAAACAAAACCAAAAGAATGAAAAAATGGAAGAGAATGTGAAATATCTCATGGGAAAAACAACTGACCTGGAAACTAGATCCAAGAGAGACAATTTAAAAATTATGGGACTACCTGAAAGCCATGATCAAAAGAAGAGCCTAGACATCATCTTTCATGAAATTATCAAGGAAAACTGCCCTGATATTCTAGAACCAGAGGGCAAAATAAGTATTCAAGGAATCCATCGATCTCCACCTGAAAGAGATCCAAAAAGAGAAACTCCTAGGAACATTGTGGCCAAATTCCAGAGTTGCCAGGTCAAGGAGAAAATATTGCAAGCAGCTAGAAAGAAACAATTCCAGTATTGTGGAAATAAAATCAGGATAACATAAGATCTAGCAGCTTCTACATTAAGGGATTGAAGGGTGTGGAATAGGATATTCCAGAAGTCAAAGGAACTAGGACTCAAACCAAGAATCACCTACCCAGCAAAACTGAGTATAATATTTCAGGGGAAAAAATGGTCTTTCAAAGAAATTGAGGACTTTCAAGCATTCTTGATGAAAAGACCAGAACTGAAAAGAAAATTTGACTTTCAAACACAAGAATGAGAAGAAGCATGAAAAAGTAAATAGCAAAGGAAAGTCATAAGGGACTTATCAAAGGTGAACTGTTTACATTCCCCCATGGAAAGACAATATTTGTAACTCTTAAAACGTTTCAGTATCTGGGTAGTTGGTGGGACTACACACAGACGTACACACACATACATGCACACACACACATGTACATGCATGCATGCACACACACATACACACAAGCACGCACACACAGAGACAGGGAGCACAGAGTGAATTGAATAGGATGGGACCATATCTTAAAAGAAATTAAGGTAAATTGTAAGAGAGAAATGTAGTGGGAGGAGAGAGGGTGAAATGGAATGGGGTAAATTATATCTCATTCAAGAGGCAAGCAGGAGACTTTTTAGTGGAGAGAAAAAGAGGAGAGCTGAGAAAAAAGCATGAAGTTTACCTTCAGCACATTCAACTAAAGGAAGGAGTAAAATACACACTCATTTTGGCATGAAAACCTATCTTACAGTACAGAAAAATGGGGAAGAAGGAGATAAGTACAGAGGGAGGGATGATGGAAGGGAGGGCAATGGAAGAAGGGAGCAATTTGAAGTCAACACTCAGGGAGGGACAGGATCAAAAGACAGAATAGAAACAATGGGCGGCAGAATAGGATGGAGGGAAATACAGTTAGTCTTACACAACATGACGTTATCGAAGTCATTTGCAAAACTACACAGATATGGCCTATATTGAATTGCCTGCCTTCCCAAAGGGAATTGGTGGGGAGGGAGGGATGGGGAGAATTTGGAAGTCAAAGTCTTAGGAACAACTCTTTAGTATTGTTGTTGCTACTAGGAAATAAGAAATACATTTAATGGGGAATAGAAAGTCATCTGGCCCTACAGGACAAAAGAGAATATGGGGACAAGAGAAGGGAGGGATGATAGAAGAGAGGGCAGATTGGTGATAGGGAAAATTAGAATGCTTGGTGTATTGGGGTAGGGGGAGGGGAGAAATGGGGAGAAAATTTGGAACCCAAAATTTTCTGAAAATGAATGTAAAAAGTTAAATAAATAAATTAATTTTTAAAAAAAAGATCAAGGGTGAAACAGGGATATCCATTATCACCACTATTATTCAATATGGTATTAGAAATGTTAGCTGTAGCAATTAGAGAAGAAGAAGAAATTGAAGGAATTAGAATAGGCAAAGAATTGACTAAGTTATCATTCTCTGCAGATGATATGATTATATACTTATAGAATCCCAGAGATTCAAGTAAAAAAACTACTTGAAACAATAAACAACTTTGGCAAAGTTGCAGGTTGCAAAATAAACCCACACAAATTTTTTGCATTCCCATATATTAGCAACAAAGTCCAACAGCAAGAGATAGAAAGAGAAATCCCATCTAAATGTAGGGTAGATACTATAAAATATTTTGTAGTATACCTGTCAAAATAAACCCAGGGACTATATGAACACAATTACAAGACACTTTTCACACAAATAAAGTTCGATCTAAGTAAGTGGGAAAATACCAGTTCCTTATAGGTGGGCCAAGCTAATATAATAAAAATGACAATTCTACCTAAATTAATTTACTTATTTAGTGACATACCAATCAAACTACCAGATAATTATTTTCTAGAGCTAGAAAAAATAATATCAAAATTCATCTGGAAGAACAAGATGTCCAGAATATTAAGGGGACTAATGAAAAGAAATACTAGGGAAGATGGCTTAGCACTATCAGATCTCAAATTGAATTTTAAAGTAGCAATTATAAAAATCACTTCATATTGGCTAAGAAACAGAAGAGTAAACAAGTGGAAGATGCTAGATACTCAAGACACAGTAATCAATGAATATAGCAATCTACTGTTTGATAAACCTGAGGACCCCAGTTTCTGAGATAAGAACTCACTGTTCGACAACAATTACTGGGAAAACTGGATAACAGTGTGGCAGAAACTAGGCATAGACCAATGCCTGACACCATACACAAGAATAAAGTCCAAATAGGTTTACAATCTAGGTATAAAGATGGACAAATTGGTAGAGCAAGGAATAGTGTATTTATCAGATTTAAGGAAAAGGGAAGAATTTTTGACTAAAGAAGAGATAGAAAGCATTATGAAGTGCAAGATGGATAATTTTGATTACAATAAACTGAAAAATTTTTGCACAACCCAACCCAAAGAAACCAAGATTTGGAGGGATACAGAAAACTGGGAAAGAATTTTGGCAGCTAGTGTCTGTGATAAAAGCCTCATTTCTAGAAGTTGTAGAGATCTGAGTCAAATATCCAAAATTCAAGTCATTCTCCAATTGATAAATGGCCAAAGGATATGAACAGGCAGTTTTCAGAGGAAGAAATTAAAGATATCTGTAGTCATATGATAAAATGCTCTAAATCACTATTGATTAGAGAGATACAAATCAAAACAACTCTGAGATATCACATCACACTTATCAGATTGGCAAGCATGACAGAACAAGAAGATGATAAATGTTGGAGAGGATGTGGGAGAGTTGGAACACTAATTCAATGTTGGTGGATCTGTGAGCTGATCCAACCATTCTGGAGAGCAATTTGGAACTATGCCCAAAATGTGCATCTCTTTTAACTCAGCAATGTAACTTCTGGGACACTATTCCAAAGAGATCACAGAAATGGGCAAAAGTCCCACATGTACAAAAATATTTATAGCAGCACTCTTTGTTGTGGCCAAAAACTGGAAATCATGGGGTCCAGTTGTGGTATATGAATAGTATGTAATACTATTTTGCTATAAGAAATGATGAACAAGAAGATTTCAGAGAGGCCTTGAAAGACTTATATGATCTGATGCTGAGTGAAAGGAGCTAAACTAGGAGAACTTTGTACACAGCATCAACCACAGTGTGCAAGGAATTCTTTTGGCAGACTTAGTACTTAATGTAAGGACTTAGAAAATTCCCAAAGGACTCTTGGGGCAAAATGCCTTCCACATCCAGAGAAAGACTTAAGTAATTGGATCACAGATTGAAGCAGACCATTTTCTTTTATATTATGTTTTGTTTTGTTTTATGGTTTCTCCCATTCATTTAATTCTTCTATGCAACATGACTAAGGTGATAATTTATTTAATAGGAATGTATGTGTAGGAGCTATAAAAGATTGCATACCTCCATAGGAAGGCAGTGGAGACAGAGTGGGGGAAATCTAAGATATATGGAAGTGATTGTAGAACACTGAAAACAAATAAAATAATTTAATTTAAAAAATAAAGATACAATAGATAAAGAAATAACATCAGGGGATCAGAGTCGAGATAGGGAGCAAAAGCAGAGACTTTTTAGACCCTTCCCCCATCCCAGCCAAGTACCTGTAAAATGATTCTAAACAAATTCTGGAGCTGCAGAATGCAGAGAATGATAGAGTGAAGCAAATTTCCAGCCCAACGCAGCCTGGAAGGTCCCCAACAAGTGTCTATCATGCTATGCTGGAAGCAGAGCACAGCAGCATGAGCCATACAAGCACAGATGGGACCTGAGCAGGCCCTTAGGGGGACTGAATCTCTGGCACCTGTAGTGGTTTCCAGACTTCAAAACATCAAAACGCTGAAGACAAATTGAAAGGTCAGTGGAAAAACAAAAACCTGTTGGACCTGTGTGAGAGATTAGATTGGTCTGTCCCCAGGCCTGGGGTGCAGAAGAGGTGGAGGAGCCTGTTGCAACCATAGCAGAAGCATGGACAACAGTAACAGCTGTTTTGTGGGGTTTTTTGAGTTCTAGGCTGACATATTGTGGGGGAATTGAGCAGAGAACTCAGTATGCCACACCACCCCCACTGGAAGCAGAGAACTATCTTACCAAAGAGCTCAACAGTCAAGTAAATGGGTGGGGAAATGAGCAAAACCCAGAAAAAAATCAAACTACACAATCTTAGTTAGGTGACAAGAAAGATCACTTACAAAAACAGAAGAAAACAACAAAGTCAAAGCTCCTACATCCAAACCCTCCAAGAAAGATATAAATTGGTCTCAGGCCATGGAAGGGCTAAAAAAAGATTTTGAAAAACAAGTAAGAGAAGTAGAGGAAAAATTGGGAAGAGAAATGAGAGTGATGCATGAAAATCATGCAAAACTAGTCAATTGCTTGCTAAACAGTACCCAACAAAAGCTGAAGAAAATAACACCTTAAGAAATAGACTAACCCAAATAGCAGAAGAGATCCAAAAAGCCAATGCAAAGAAGAATTCCTAAAAAAGCAGAATTGGCCAGATGGAAAAGGAGGCCCAAAAGCTCACTGAAGAAAATAATTCTTTAAAGATTAGAATGGAGCAGATGGAAGCTAATGACTTTATGAGAAATCAAGAGATTACAAAACAAAAGTGAAAAAAATAACAGTGTGAAATATCTCATTGGAAAATAACCAGGAGCGACAATTCAAAAATTATTGGACTACCTGAAAACCGTGATCAAATAAAGATGCTGGATATTATCTTCCAAGAAATTATCAAGGAAAACTGCCATGGTATTCTAGAACCAGAAAAAGAATCTCTGATTGCCTTGTGAAAGAAATCCAAAAAGGAAAACTCTTAGGAATGTTGTAGCCACAAACCAAAACTCCCAGGCCAAAGAGAAAATGTTGCAAGAAGCCAGAAGGAAGCAATTGGAGTATTGTGGAAACACAATCAAGATAACACAAGATCTAGCAGTTTCTACATTGAAATTGAATGACTTGAGATATGATGTTCCAGAGGTCAAAGAAGGTAGAACAAAAACCAAGAATCATCTTGCCAACAAAACAGATATAATGCTTTAGGGAGGAAAATGAAATAGAAGACTTTCAAACATTATTAATGAAAAGGCCAGAGCTGAATATAAAATTTCACTTTCAACCACAAGAATAAAGAGAAGCATGAAAAGGAAAGAGAAATCATAAGGGACTTACTAAAGTTTAATTGCTTACATTACTACATGGAAAGATAACATTTGTAACTTGAAACTCTTTTCAGTATTAGGTAGTTAGAGGGATTCAACACATATAGACAGAGGGCACAGGGTAAGTTGAATATGAAAGGATGATATCTACAAAAATAAATTTAAGGGGTGAGAGAGGAATATATTGGGAGGAGAGAGGGAGAAATAGAATGGGGCAAATTGTTTTGCATCAAAGAAGTAAGAAAAAGTTTTTTCAATGGAGGGGAAGAGGGGGGAGGTGAGAAAGAAAGAGTGAACCTTACTTTCATCAGATTTGGCTTAAGGAGGGAATAGCATGGATACCCAATTTGGTATGAAAATCTATCTTACGCTGCAGGAAAATAGGGAGGAAAGGGATAAGCGAGGGGTGGGGGATGATAAAAGTGAGGACAAATAGGAGGAGGGAGTAATTAGAAATAAACGCTTTTGAGGAGGGATGGGATCTAAAGAGATAATAGAATAAATGGGGGGCAGGATTGGATAGAGGGAAATACAGGTAGTCTTTCACATTATGATTGCTATGGAAGTGTTTTTCATGACTTCATATGTATAACCTGTATTGAATTGCCTACCTTCTCAGCAGGGTTGGATGGGGAGGGAGGAAGAAAGAGAATTTGGAGCTCAAATGTTAGAAATTGCTTTTACATGCAACTGGGAAATAAGATATACAGCAATGGGGTATAGAAATCTATCTTGCCCTACAAGAAAACAGAGGGGATGAGGATAAGAGAAGGGAGGTGTGTGATAGGAGGAAGGACAGATTGGGGGAAGGAGTAATCAGAACGCATGCTGTCTTGGGGTGGGCAGAGGAAAGAGATGGGGAGAAAGTTTGGAGCTCAAAATTTTGTGGAAGTGAATGTTGGAAACTAAAAGTAAGTAAATTAATAAAGAAATGACATCAACAATTAATTGGCAATTATTGTCATGTGTACTTAAATGACATAGCATCTAAACATTTTTATTCAAAAATAGTTTAATATGTGCTGGGTGTATATATAGTTACAGTAAAGACATAAATCAATCATCACAGCTAAACTGAGCAAAATACTAATACCCTTGATGATGTTAGCTACCTCCACAGCAAACCAAAACATTATTTTCAACGAGGAAAAAATGGAATGGAAAGTATCCAAAGGACAAAATAGCTATTAGGCAAACTTTTAAAATCATGTTTAGCTATTAAGAGGGTAAATCGACAGTGATAGTATTTCCTATGGTCAGATTTTTTTCTATGTACAACTTTTCCACCTAATGTCATTAATTCACATAGAAGAGATTTACAGCCATCAATACTGTGTGCTTGACAATAAAATAAAGACATGCTTTTTTCATCCTAGGAAATAACATTCTGTGAAACACAAATGATAGCTGGATATATGTTTTGTAATATGAAGAGAAAATGTCCATGTCCACTAAAGGTCTTTTGAAAAACAGACGCCTTAAGGGAAAACATAATGGCCTTTAAATAATTTCTCCATGTTCATATTTTAAGAACACTTTCATCTAAAGCCCTGTCTCCCTCAGATACACGCTTCAAAAAAGTATGACAAATCAAAGAGAGTCATAGGTGAACGTCTTTAGACAAAATTAAAGGAGCTCTTTAAGATCAGGAGGATGTTCTTCATTTTGGATACCTTAATACTTAGCCTTAGGAAAACTTTGGAAAAATCTTGAATCAACATTTTTGTTATAATTTTCTTCTAAGAGTCATTTTTTATTTAACTTGTCATTTTTATTTGGAACCCTCTCCAACACTTCTTTGGTATACAACTGAGGAGAATTACAACTTTGATCTTTATAGTCAAAAAACTTCTATAGTTTGTTAATTAATATCATGAAGCCACTGTTAGCACTCATCAATATTCTGTAAACTGGTCGTAAGAAAATTCAAATCCTGACCTCACCTGGTCACTGAGCTGGAAGTCTCCAACTCTGAACATTCTCCACAAACTTTCCAGATGTATCTCCAGGTATTCAGATTTCTCCACCATTGCCTAGGCCTAGAACCATGGAACCACCACCTATACTTTTTCAAACCACATGAGGTAGGATTCACTGTTTCTGCTTCTCTTAATATTTAAGTGTTTTACAAGTTGTTTAAACTACAAAGGAGAAAAGCAAAACTATACTAGTTGAGAACATAAATAAATCCCCTTTCATATCTGAATAAACATAACAAAAAGATAGATAAGAATAAATTAAAGACTTGAGAATTTTGGGAAGATTAGATATAGAAGCTTAGTGATTACTGAATGTAAATTAAAAGGATTATACATATTACTTAGGTATGCGTAGCATGTTTAAAAACCTGACTGTGTTCTAAGGCATAAAACCCTATTGAATAAATGCAGAAAAGTAGAAATACTAAACATATCCATGCAATAAATACCATAATCAATAAAAGACTTTTTAAAAGATTCAAACATAAAAGTAGACTAAATTGTTTAATCCCAAAGAATTGATATGTCAAAATACAAATCGTAGAAACAGATAAACTCATCAAATAAAATGACAACAATGATAGCCATATCAAAACTTTTGGGATATAGTCAAAGAAGTCCTTGTGTGCTTTCTATCTTTACCTTCTAGTCTTCTCTCATTTTGTGACCTGACTTTTTAATTTAAGAAGTGTTTTGTGACCCTATTTGATGTTTTCATGGCAAAGATACTGGAGTCATTTGCCATTTTCTTCTCCAGTTCATTTTATAGATGACAAAACTGAGACAAACAAGTTTAAGTAACTTGCCCAGGGTCATACAACAAGTAAATATCTGAGGCCAGATTTGAACTCAAGTCTTCCTGATTCCAGGCCAGGCATTCTATCCATTAGGCACCACCTCGTTGCCCAACTCTTGGCTTATTTTTTGAGGAAAATCAGTTTGGAAGCTGTGTGAAGAATGTTTTGGAGAAGAAAGAGATCAAAAGTAAGGAGACCAATGAGGAGGATAATGTAATAATCTAACTAAGAAATAAAGTGAGTCTGAACTATAGTAGAGGCTATTTGAGTGGAAAGAAGGGAACATATGTGAAATACATTGTAAAGGTAGAATCCATAACACTTCGTGACTGATTAGAATATGTGGTGTGCAAACAAGAGATAGAGAAAATTATGAAATGCAAAATGGATAATTTTCATCACATTAAATTGAAAAGTTGTTTCATAAACAAAGCCAATACAACCAAGATTAGGAGGGAAGGAGAAAAATGGGAAAGAATTTGTAGAATTAGTGTTTGTTATGAAGTCCTCATTCTAAAATATAGAGAGAACTGAGTCAAATTTACCAGAACATAAGTCATCCCCCAACTGATAAATAGTCAAAGAATATGAACAAGCAGTTTTTAGAGGTAGAAATTAAAGTCATCTATAGTCATATGAAGAAATACTCTAAGTCACTATTGATTAGAGAAATGCAAGTCAAAACAACTCTGAGGTACAACATCAAAACTATCAGATTGACTAACATGACAGAACAGGAAAATGAGAAATGTTGGAGAATATATGGGAGAGTTGCAACACTAACTCATTGTTGGTGAAACTGTGTGCTGACTCAACCATTCTGGAAAACAGTTTGGAATGATGCCCAAAGGACTATAAAAATGTGCATTCCCTTTGACCCAGTAATACTGTTTCTAGGGTTGTGTCCCAAAGAGATCATGAATGGGGAAAAGACCCACAAGTACAAAAATATTTATAGCAGTTCTTTTTTATTGGTGGTCAAGAATTGGATATTGAGGGGATGCCCATCAACTGGGGAAAGGCTGAACAAGTTGTCCTATATAAATGTACAGTACTATTGTACTGCAAGAAATGACAAACAGGCGGACTTCAGAAAAACCTGGAAAGACTTGTATGAACTGATGCTGAGTGAAGTGAACTGAACAAGGAGAACATTACACACAGTAAGCAGCCACAATTTGGAAGGACTTGATTTTGATAGACTTAGCCCTGCTCAGCAAAGCCAGGACCTAAAACATTTCCAAAGGACTCACAATGCAAAATGTCATCCATATCCAAAGAAAGAACTATGTAGTAGGAACACAGAATGAAGTAGACTATTTTCTCTTTTATGTTTTGTTTTTTCTCATGGTTTCTCCCATTCCCTGTAGTTCTTCTATGCAATATGACTAATGTGAAAATGTGTTTAATAGGACTGTATTTGTAGAGCTCACATAAGATTGCATGCCCTCTTAGGGAAGGAGAGGGAGAAAATTTAAAACTTATGGAAGTGAATGTTGAAAACCAAAAAATAAATTAATAAAAATGGAAAAAAGAATATGGGGTGTGGTTAGAATACTGGGGTGTGATAGAAAATGAGGAGTCAAGAAGGGCTCTAGACTTGAAAATCTGGTTGATCTGAAGTACATTAGTGTCCTTGGAAGAAACATGGAACTTTAGAGGAGTGATAGTTTTTTAAGGGGAATAGAATAAATTCTGATTAAGATATGTGGAGATTAAACTTTCTTGTAGGACATACAATTGGAAATTTTCAGAAGATAGCAATGTGAAATAGGAGTTCAAGACACAGATTTGGTTTGGATATGCAGATTTTGGACTTGACTATGTATAGATGATAATTAAGTCCACAATAGCAAACAAACACTCCTCCTCCTGATTTAAAGAGAATAAAGATAATAAGGACTTTTGTTCTGTTTACCTGACTCTTTTGAATCCTATTTGGTTCTAGGGCTATTATTCATAGTTTCTGTCATAAAGAAGTAGGTGAAAAAGTAGCCTCATCAAAATTTTATCATCAACTAGAGTGGATAGATAGAAAAGGATTTAAGGCAAAGCCTTGGTAGATATCAACAGCTAGTGAACAGAATAGAAAGATGATCCAGTCACAAAGACTGAGGAAGAATGCTCAAATATTGGGAAGAGAGCCAGAAAAGAACAGTAGCACAGAAGCTAAGTAGCAGAGGTTGATTCACAGGAGAAGGTGTAGTCTACGGCACCGGAAGTGCCAATGAAGTGAAGATAAATGAGGACTGAGAAAAAGGTACTGATGTTAGAATTTGTGATGCTAAGCTTCCATTTCTTCAAAGCTTTCCCAAATATTCATCCAACCCCAGAGAAACGTTGGTCCTGGGGACACTTGATGAACTATAACTAGTAAAACATGCTCTCTTTCCACTAACACCAACAGGCATATATACATGCCCAATTTCAACCAATAATTAAGGATTATTAAACACCTACTGTGTGCCAGATCCTTTTCTAGGCACCAATTTCATCCATTTGTGAGATAAAAAGTTAATGAAAGAAAGAGAAGTTACAAGATTTTTTCTTGTTTTGTTGTTGGTGGTGTTGTTTTAAGTAATGAGAAGGAAAACCACTGGTGAAAAAGGATACTGGCATCATGGTATCATCTTATTTGCCATCTCAGGCTTCATCCATCACAATGTTCATCTGTTTATCTTTCAACCAAGGGGTGAGATGATCTGAGTGAGGGTTAGAAGTCCAGTAGATATGAGGGTCAGGTCTTAGTTCCCTATATTTCTAACTCTGAAGGCAATATTTCTTTTTTTCTGAACTGTGAGTCAAATACAAGCTACTGAGAGAGGGAAAGAAGAGAGGAGAGGGGAGGAGAGCAGGAAAGGAGAGGAGAAGAGAAGGGAGAACAGGAGATCGGAGGGGAGGAGAGGAGAAGGGAAGGGAGGGGGGAGAAGGACAAAGAAAGAGGTTGCTAGGCAAGTCAACAGTTGAGAAAAATGTTACAAAGCCAGGTCTCTGCCATTTGGCTCAGCATAGTATAAGAGCACATCTGAAATCCTAAGAAGGATGTAAACCCTGGAGGGATGGAGACCCAGAACTCTCCTGGACCATTAAAAAGGAAGGGAAGGGTAGTAGCTGCAGAGGTGCCTGCTCAGCAATTGGACAAGAGGGAGCACCAGAGTAAAGCAGGACCTTGCCTTGAAAGTACCCCACCAAGGCAGGTCACAGAGACCTGTCTGTGACTTAGAAGATAAATACTGGAGTCTGACAAGTGCAAGGTGTGGACTCAATGACTGTTAATCAATCCTCTTTCCAGCTCCAAATCTATATCCCTATGATCAAACCAACTCTCTCTGAAATAAGTAAGATCCACAGAACTTGGGACTTTCCTGAATCACCCAGTAAGTGTCAGAGTCAGGATTTTAATTCAAGATTTCCTTACTTTCCTCCATCCAGTGTGTTCCCTCTCTCCCACCCCCAGCTTTGTGTCATCTGATAATTTGATCCACATCTTCAGTGTCCTCTTCCAGGGCATTGACAAAAATATTAACTATAATGAGATGAAGTGCCAGACCTTGGCATCTTGGAGTCTCCACTGGACACTCTGCTAAAGGTCTCTGTCCAAAGAAACAGCCTTCAAGAAAGCATTGAGGTATTTGAGGATGATTTTTGTGTATGATCTTCATTCTGTATTTATACTGAAAATCTTCAAAGACAAATTTAAGATTAATTTGGAAACTCTTGAAAACTTGTACGTATTTGAAGAAAAAGTTCCACTAGGCAAAATTTTTGTCCTAAGAAGAATTTGAAGATGGAGAAAATCTCTAAAATACTTATTGTGATGATACTTCTAGGCCAGGGCTGGGCAACCCTTCTAGACCTTCTAGGTCCTTGGGTGTGGCCATTTGACTGAGTCCAAGTTTTACAGAACAAATTCTTTTATGAAGGGGATTTGTTCTGTGAAGTTTGGATTTAATCAAAGGGCCATACTTGAGGACCTAGAGGGCCACATGAGGTCTCAAGGCTGCAGGTTCCCCACTCTTGTATCTAGTCCCATTTGAAAATGAAGTAGTGAATGAAGCTTGAAGCTAATGGAGGGAAATAATATTCAAGGATGCTCTCTCTAGCCATCCTTCATCCAATCTTTATTAAACCTCCTTGGGTAGACCATTGTCTTGTGATGCTGCAGGACTCCAAGTGTCATCTCATTATTTTTTAAAAATTTAATTTATTGTCTTTCTAATTTATGAAATAACAAGCATTTCTAAAACATATAAAGCACTATTGTGATATTTTTGCCACTGGGTAAAAATAACAAAAAGTTAACACTAATTTTCTGGTCACATGGATGCAAGTGTGTCAGTCAGTCAATAAACATTTAGTAAGTGCCTATTCTGTGCCAAACTTTGTGATAAATGCAGGATTACAAAGAAAGGCAAAAGTCATTCCCTTTCACTCAAGGAGTTCAGAGTCTATTGAGGAAAATAGCATGCCAAAAACCATGTACAAATAAGCTGTCTACAGGATAAAATGGAAATGCTCAACAGGGAGAACGCACTGGTATTGAAGGGAATTGGGTAAATCTTTCAACTGTAGAGATTTTATCCAGTACTTGAAGGAAGTTGGGAGGCAAGGATGAGGAAGGAGACCATATCCAGTGTGGGAAAAAGTCAGAGAAAATGCTCAGAATTGGGAAATAAAGAATCTTGTTCTGGGACAAGCAAGGAGATCAGGGTTACTGGATCACTGAGTACATGTAAATTGTAGGGGTGGGGATAAGGTGGAAATCATAGAAAATAATATTTGCTAAATAATCTTAAATGACTATCACTCAGTGGACAATAGACATAGGTATTTGTTGTGGGTTGTAGCCTGCTTCACTATAAAGAGGGAAGTCATCTAAGACATCTATGCTACAAAAAAAATCAGCTAGTTATGTGGTGAGAGAGAATAGGTGGTCTGCTCACTTGTGCCAAAATGTCCCCCTGAGGTCAAGAGAAGCGGAGGAAGTCCTCTCCCATCCTATGTGAATGAACGAATAAAAATGAATACATTAAGCACTAACAATATGCTGGACATTGTGCTAAGTTCTAGGGATATGAACTCAAAAAAGGCAATTTTTGCATATTGGAAGCTTACTTTCTAATAGGGATGGACTACACATATAAGTGGATAATGGCCAAGGAAGGAAGTTTGGGTCTGGGAAATCTCAGGGTTGGTGAATGGAGCCCTAGGCCATTTTATCAGTGCATCAGTGCTCATGTTAATTATATTACTGTTTTCAGAAGTAGAAAATGGTGAGGGACCGTGGGTGAGGGAGGGTGGTAGGGAGGCAAAAAATTGACTAGGTCTCAGACCAAGCAGATACCATCTGTGCTCTCACCAGTCAGGGCATCATGGCCCAAGGAAGGGAGTCCCTAGCCTGCGAAGCTAAACCCTTTCAGGGTCTGGTAGATCCAAAAGGATGGACTACTTGTGGCCAACTTATGGTGGAAGGACAAGGATAAGAGAGTTGTTTGGGAAGGACAGGGATCTGATCTTCATGACTGGAGGGGATATACATTTGACATTTTGAAATTCATTGTGTTCCATGGCTGGTAGCCATGTAGCATCATTAGGAGAACGCTGATATCAAACAGATAAACTATGTGAACAAGGAGCCATTAAGGGCTCTGAGAGTCCTGGGGCAACTTCCCTCAGGCAGCCTGGCCAATCTAGTGAGCAGCATTTTGTCCAGATACATAGTCCCAAGGATTAACTGGGTGACATCCTCTTCTAACTCCAAACACCACAGAAAACTGTTTAGAAGCTGAGAAGCAGATGCAGAGTACAAGGGCCTTATTCCTTCCCTCATGAGTAAATTTGCTCTCCATCAGAGGTCTGTGACTATATATACTTCCACAGTCTGAAGGATGTTAGCCACTTTCCCAGTCTCTTCCATAGGATTCTATGCTATAACAGCTTGGTAGGGTTCAGGGAGGGCCAGGGGAGGATTTATCTCTTAGAGTCCTTACAATTTTTTCCTCTTTGTTCCTAGAGATTTTTACTTTCAAAATCTCATGTTAACCTTTGGAAGCATCTAACAGCCTCTGGACTTCAAAGTTAATACCTTTTTCATTATTTCTATTTAAGGGAAGAAATGCAGGAGGGCCGGGATAACTTGAGTATTCAATTCAGAGCACTTCCCTAGAACTTGAAATGAAATGCAACCCACCAAGATGTCTCCATTTAAAATTAAGCAGACTGGAAAGCTGGGACAGATGAAGACCCTATAGTAAGCTAGATTTATACCCAAGAATTCAATTTTCAATACTTGGCACTGGGATCTTCTTCCTTCTAGTTCCCATAACAATTATAAAGGACACCTCTGTGCATCAGGAGATGTGATCAGATCTATGAATCCTGCTTCAGGCACTTACTAACTGTATGACTCTGAGCAAACCATTTGACCTCTCTGAATCTCAGTTTCCTCATCTGTAAAATGGAAATAATCATATTTCCTACCTTACAGTGTTGTGGTGAGAATCAAATGAGATACCACACGTGAAGTGCTTTGCCAGCCTTACAGGAGGATGTAAATGCACACTCTCATCATCATCATCATCATCTTTATCATCATCAGTCATAATATTTTGTTCTTTTTAAGCTTATAGGAGCCCCTCTTGTTTCAAAAGAATGCACAACCAACGGTCCCTCCCTAAGAATAAACATGGAGTGGTCAAACAGCCTTTAACAGATTTTCAAGGATTGAAAACATAATTTGTCTATGCAAACTTTTGGATTCCTTGTGATTTAAAGAGGTCCCCACAGATGCATGAAAAGGAACAGTGGAAGCCTTTATTACTCAGGGATTTATCACCAAACTCCAAAGCTCTCCCCAGGCCCAAGGGGTTTCTGACTGGCCTTTGAGAGCCAGTTCAGCCCTACATGCCACTACAAATAGTGTAAATCACGAAACAAAACCACAGGGGAGGAAGATCAAAGCTTTGTTCAGCATTGCCAAATGAATAATCACACACAGGCACCATGTCTGGCATGTCAAGTGAGATATTTGTCTCAATATTCAAATGCAGACATGGCTAAACACATCACTTGCAAGTCCCAAAAGAGGTGCGTTGTCTCTCTGAAAATATGGTCCCGGTTTAAAAGGGATCAGGAATAAGAGAGAAAGAACTGAGTGCAGGTACTCACTCTTGTCAGCAAGCCTAGTGTCTTTGGTGGGGAGCTAGGCTTCCTCTCCACCAAAAAGAGAATTCAGGATAATTTTAAAGATGATAAAGTTTCCTGGAAAGTAAGTTTTCTAGTTACATAAAGACATCAGTGGATATTCATGGTAATCTCTTTATGGAATCCAAAAGAACTGGGTTAGAGGGAATTACTTTAATGCATTAATTTACAAGCATTTGTCCAGCACCTGCCATGGCCAAACCACTGCATTAGAATTGGGGATACAAAGTCAAAACAAAAATGAAATAGTCACTTGCTTCAAGGAACTTATATTCCACTGGGAGAAACAACATAAACTAGGAGAGAGGAAAGGAGACACAAAGAGAGGAGAGGAGAGGAGAGGAGAGGAGAGGAGAGGAGAGGAGAGGAGAGGAGAGGAGAGGAGAGGAGAGGAGAGGAGAGGAGAGGAGAGGAGAGGAGAGGAGAGGAGAGGAGAGGAGAGGAGAGGAGAGGAGAGGAGAGGAGAGGAGAGGAGAGGAGAGGAGAGGAGAGGAGAGGAGAGGAGAGGAGAGGAGAGGAGAGGAGAGGAGAGGAGAGGAGAGGAGAGGAGAGGAAATAAAACTAGCCCTGAATATATAGGCCTTGGAACATCTGCATAGAAAGGGCAATTGAACCCATAGTGATGGAGCGAGGTTATAGAGAAAAGAAATTAGGTCCCACATTAAAAGGTTGGTGGACACTTCCAGTTTCTGGGTATGGCATAGATGAAGAAATGGCAAAGGAGACTGAAATGCTATGGACAGGTTTCAGAACCAATGACTCAATCAACAAGTATGAGGCACTGGGATTCAAATACCAAGAATGAAACAATCTCTACTCACAAAGAAGCTCAAATTCTAAACCAGGAGAGATTAGAGTCACAAATGCCCAGAGAGGAGATAGTTTCCAGGAGGAGAGTGGTCAACAGTGGCAATGGTTACAGAGAAGTCATGAAGAATTAAGACTCAGAAGGGGTCAATGGACTTGTCAATTAAAAGATTGTAGGTGATTTTGGAGAGGATAGTTTCAGTTGAACAAGGAGTGTGGAAGCCAGATTGTGGACAGAGCAAATCTGTTCACAGGTCTTACAATATTGACTCCCCAAAGGTCCAAAGTCCATGGCTTGGGACCAAGTGACAGAATCTAATTCATTCATTAGAATCTCTGGAAAAACTTCAAGGAGGTCACAGAAGAAAAGTGTAGACTGGTTGTCTACACCAGTAGAAGTACCCACATTCAAGATCTCATTAAAGGTTTGAAGTTTATAGCTATAAAAGTTAATCCAAATCTTTACCAAATTTGGTTAATTCTACCACTGTGCCATCTTTTACTTCAGTCTCCTCCCTAGTCACATTATTACCACCATTACCTCGTCCTCTTCACTATAGCTACAACCTTCTAAATGGTGTAGTTTCACTTAACCTCCCTCTTCTCTAGTGCTTCCTCTATATCCATGTTTCTTCCCTGTTCAAGAGCTTTCATGACTCCTTATGGCTGTTAAGATTAAAATTAAACTCGTCTATGTGGAATTTAAAGCCCTTGCTTTCTTTCCAGGTTCAGTACTCTCCCTCCTGCATTCTAAGTTTGGGCCAAAGTTGCCGACTTCTTGTTACAACATTCCTAGTTAATTAATTATTCTGTCCTGTTCCCTGGACTCAGAATGCTTCCTCCTCACCTCTGCTCTTGTAATACTAAGTTCTTTTCAAGGCTCAGCTCAAGGATGACCTCCTGCAAAAGGTCTCTCCTTTTCACCATCCCCCCATTGTCAGGGCCCCTATAAATTATTTTAAATTAATTTTGTCTGAATCTTGTATTTACATATCTGGGAATAGAACATTTTCCCCTTGCTATGCCCCTGTATAATATGTTTTATTTGTGTCTTTGATTGTCAATACCTGATGCTGGAAAACAGAGGTGCTTACAACATGTCGGTGGAATGAGATGGGAGTGAATGTAATTGAGAAAGGCTAGGCCATTTCTTCAGAACTGGGCTCAGATCTGAGCTTCATGTTGGAAGAAGGACATTAATAGTCTGGGTCATGTCCAGGGGAATTTAATCAGTGAGAAACTCCTAGAGAGCATTCTACATATGCATTAGTTGAAGGAACTGAGGATGCCCATCCAAGACAAGATGAAGCGTGGCACCACATGCCAGCTGGTTCCATTTGTCTGAACAGCTGCCTTATGGAAGAGGCCTCAACTTGCCTTGTTTGGTCCCAAAGGTCAGAATCAGGAGCCATGAGCAGAGGGTGCAAAGAAGGAAACAGAGGAAACAGCTTCCTTGCAATTAAAACTATTGCCAAGTGCAATGGTCTTCCTAGGGAGGTAGATGACTCACTCATCTTGGAGGCTGAGCTGGATGGCCACTTGTTGGGAATGTGTTTAGAGTTCAATACAGGTTGCACTAGAGGCCCCCCCCATATGGGGTATTGAGTGATTCTGTGCGCCCCCCCACCAGAGACCACAACATTTACTCCATCTATTAAATTTTCTCTTTTATATCCAAGTCAGAAGAGCAGTCGGTGGCCTCTAGACACAAAGACTGAGAGAAATTCGGATGATCCAAATGGAAGTCAGCCAGTGGTTCTAATGAAAAGAAGATCCTTTCAAACTGCATTTTCATCACACAAGAATAAGGCAGTTCGCCTAGAAGCGACCGAGTACCATCTGCTTTTCTGTGCTTTACCTCACAACTTTGTACTAAGACCTTCCTGCTAATCTGCACCTTTGCGGGGCTTCTGAACTGCATCGCCCTTCGATCTTACTGAGAGATTAGCAGGGTTAGACAGGAGAGAAGGGGAGGAACTCTGACCAAGTCGAAGAAGTCAAAGAAAGCTCTTTGCAAGGTTTCAACTCAAGTCTTGAAGATTCATAATTTCTGAGCTCAAAGGGGCCTCTGAGACCACGTACTCCAGCCCCATCATTTGACAGATGAAGAGGAATCAGAGGTGTAGAGAAGGAAAGGGATTTGCCGGAGGCCACCTGGGGAACAAGTAACATAGTTGGGATGGGAGCCCAGGTCATGGTGACTCCCCAGATATTGTTCCTCTCCCCTGTTCCATGATACCGTGCTGTTCTTCCCTTGCAGAGAATTCAGTCTACCAGCTGTCATCCCCTATGAAGTTATTATCTGTCCTGTGAAAGTCACTGTCTGCTCATAGGGAAATACAGGGCCTCCCAGAAAAGCCAAACATGGTGATAGAATCTCCTTCCTGATCCCACAGAAGAGGGAAGGGGAAATACTTCCACTACTTGAAGAAGGAACTGAGACTCTTTGAAAGAAGCTGGTCTGAAGTCTGATTTCAGGTATATTTGTATCATTTATGGTGGAAGGTCAGTCAATGTCCAAAGACCAGAAGGGTAATGATGCCCCAGCCAGGTACATCATGGCACAGAATCTTTGACCTCTGCAGCACTGGAGAGGAAAGGATGACCAAAGGGCCAGCCCAGGGATAAGGCTTTCCACTCCAAACAAATCAGCAAAAATGGACTTAGTGCCAATGACGAGAAATGAGAGGAAGCAGGGTGCCATAGCAGATAGAGAACAGGCACTGAAATCTAGAAAACCTGAGTTTGCATCACATCATAGAAACTGGACCAATCATTTAACCTCTCAGTGCCCCAGGCAGCTCTCATGGGCATCCTGGACATAGGATCTGTGAACCTGTATAACAATTTCAATAAAATTGGTTTTCATTGTACTCTCATGTAGCTTATGCATTCAGACATATTATTCTGAGAAGGCCTCCCTAGGCTTCACCAGACTGATTGCTAAAGGGGCCAGGACATGCAAAAAGGTTTAAGAATTCTAATTCTAAGGCTCTAAGGGACTAAGGAGCTACTGAACTGCACTGGTAGAGGGAATTCCCTCACATAGGAAGGAGCTCCCAAAGCCAATGAAATCTTTTGTCTGGTTCCCCCCACTCCTCACCACACCCCCAAAAATGTATGTATATATGTGTATGTGTGTGTATGTATATATACATACACATATGTAGATATGGATATCGATACATAGATACAAATATATGCAAGGTATTGTACTAAGTGATAAGGGTGCCGTGGAAACAATGAAAAATTCACCCTCAAGGCACTTGGCAGGACCTGATAGAACAGGCTCCCTACTGCCCAAAAGGGGGAGGCACCAGAGAGGGCTTGCACCTCCATGCACAAGACCGAACTCATCCTAAAACATCTCCTCACAATGAGCCATCCATGATATAGACATCCCGTCCTTACGGTAGAATGAGAACCTCGCACCAGGAAAGAGCTAATGAGTCAAATCACCAAGGAAGAGCTGTCGTGTCTATACCTGCCACAATTAAAATACAATCCCAGAAGCTCAAAGTTGACAGGGACCTCTCAAAGTAGCTCATTCAACATGGACCTAAACAGGAAGCCCCACTTTCTCTGGTCAACCCAGCAAGGAGCTTTCCAGTAATCCTTTGACTAGCTTTAGTGAGAAGATATCGGAGTTCAAAAGGATTATCCTCTCCCCCAAATCCTGGACATAATGGCTTTCTTTCAAAAATCTGAGATCACATTAGGGATAGGAAGGGCCAAATTCCAGATGTCATTGTCCCTGATGGCTGGAATGCTCTTCCTCCTCATTTCTGCCTATTGTCTTCTCTAGCTCTCTTTAAGTTCCAGCTGGGTGGCACAGTGGGTAGAGTGCTAGGCCTGGAGTAAGGAAGACTCCTTCTTGTGAATTCAGACCTGGACTCAGACACTACCTGTATGATCCAGGGCAAGTCACTTCATCCTGTTTGTCTCAGTTTCTTCATTTGTAAAATGAGCCACTGAAGGGAATGGTGAAATACTCCAGGATTTTGCTAAGAAAACCCCAAAAGAGGTCACCAAGAATCAGACACAGCTGAATAACAAAAGCCCGTCTTCTACATGAAAACTAATTATAATGCTTTCCCTTTATCAATTATTTCCTCTTTATCTTGCAGATAGCTCCTTTGTATACATTTATTTGCATGTTGTCTCTTCCATTAGATTTCCTCTGGGCTGACCAGCTCTAAACGTCAAGCAGATATTAACAATCATTCCCATTATTTCCAGATGAGGCACAGGAAGGAGAAGTAGTTTCCCTGAGAAGGGGATGGTGTAGGAACTGAGGAGCATCAGGCAGTTTTAAGCCTTGGGGCTGATGTGCTTTGTCATGTGTTCATGGGAAGCTAATTAATACTTCAGAAAGGAGCTTCCATGACTTAGCGTCCATTCTGGCCCACATATCCTTGAAGGAAGTTTGGATATACAGGGCTCTCAAGAATCTGCTTGGAAGATAGAGGAGTAGAAAGACTCACAGATGCTAGCTCTGAATCCACAGCCCAGAAGTTTTCTGTAAAAAGAGCTCCCCACAAATTCTGGAGGACTGCAAGCTGCACAAAAACACAGTGGAAGAGATTTCCATTCCAGAGAGCCCTGGAAAGCCATCCCCAGGGGTCCATCATGCTCCAGACGCAGAGCCCAGCCCTGCGCTGCCCTGGCCATGGGGCCCCAGAGGAGCAGATCTGAGCAGGCTTCAGGAACGGAACCTCCGGCAGCTGCGAAGTTCCCTCCACCCACAGGCACTCCAGGTCAGTGAGAGAGACTTCTGGGCTGCCCGAGAGGGGAACGGGGTGTCTCCATGGCTTGGGCCCCATAGGGAGGCAGCGCAACAGGCAGCAGCAGAGGCAACAGCAGCCCAGAACTCCCGGAGCAGCAGGCAGGAGCTCAGGGCCATTACCGTAGGACTCTGCATAAAGCCCCTGAGGGAACTGAGCCTGGGAGGCGGCCCTGTCCCCACCCGCTCCATTACTGAAGGGCTCTGCATAAATCCCCTGAGGGAACTGAGCCTGGGAGGTGGCCCTGCTCCCACCCAAGCACCAGAACTTAAGCTCACATTGAATAGCAGCCACGTCCATCACTGAAAGCCCTGAGGCTGGGAAGAAGCATTTGAATCTCAGACTCCAAGCACTAGCTGGGAGAATCTAGGCGGGGGTGGACAGGAATCTCAGAAGTCAAGTAACTGACTGGGAAAATGCCCAGAAAAAGGAAGCAAAATAAGACCATAGAAAGCTACTTTCTTGGGGGACAGATGTTCCCGCCTTTCAATTCTGATGAGGAGGAACAATTCTTACCATGAGGGAAAGATGTGGAGGTCGGGGCCTCTGTATCCCAGACATCCAAGGTGGAAGTCCAGTGGGCTCAGGCCATGGAAGAGCTCAAAAAGGATTTTGAAAACCAAGTTAGACAGGTGGAGGAAAAACTGGGAAGACAAATGAGAGAGATGCATGAAAAGCATGAAAAACGGGTCAATACCTTGCTAAAGAAGACCCAAAAAAATGCTGAAGAAAATAACACCTTGAAAAATAGGCTAACTGAATTGGCAAAAGAGGTTCAAAAAACCAATGAGGAGAAGAATGCTTTCAAAAGCAAAATTAGCCAAATGGAAAAAGAGATTCCGAAGCTCACTGAAGAAAATAGTTCTCTCAAGATTAGAATGGAACAGATGGAGGCTAATGACTTTCTGAGAAACCAAGAAATCACCAAACAAAACCAAAAGAATGAAAAAATGGAAGAGAATGTGAAATATCTCATGGGAAAAACAACTGACCTGGAAAATAGATCCAGGACAGACAATTTAAAAATTATGGGACTGCCTGAAAGCCATGATCAAAAAAAGAGCCTAGATATCATCTTTCATGAAATTATCAAGGAAAACTGCCCTGAGATTCTAGAACCAGAGGGCAAAATAAGTATTCAAGGAATCCATCAATCACCGCCTGAAAGAGATCCAAAAAGAGAAACTTCTAGGAACATTGTGGCCAAATTCCAAAATTCCCAGGTCAAGGAGAAAATCTTGCAAGCAGCTAGAAAGAAACAATTCCAGTACTTTGGAAATACAATCAGGATAACACAAGATCTAGCAGCTTCTACATTAAGGGACTGAAGGGTGTGGAATAGGATATTCCAGAAGTCAAAGGAACTAGAACTCAAACCAAAAATCACGTACCCAGCAAAACTGAGTATAATACTTCAGGGGAAAATATGGTCTTTCAATGAAACAGAGGACTTTCAAGTATTCTTGATGAAAAGACCAGAGCTGAAAAGAAAATTTGACTTTCAAACACAGGAATGAGAAGAAGCATGAAAAAGTAAACAGCCAAGAGAAGTCAAAAGGGACTTACCAAAGGTGAAGTGTTTACATTCCTACATGGAAAGACAATATTTGTAACTCTTAAAACGTTTCAGTATCTGGGTATTGGTGGGACCACACACACACACACACACACATACGCATGCACACACACATGCATGCACATACAGAGACAGAGAGCACAGAGTGAATTGAATAGGATGGGACCATATCTTAAAAGAAATTAAGGTAAATGGTGAGAGAGAAATGTAGTGGGAGGAGAGAGGGTGAAATGGAATGGGGTAAATTATATCTCATTCAAGAGGCAAGCAGGAGACTTTTTAGTGGAGGGAAAAAGAGGAGAGCTGAGAAAAAAACATGAAGTTCACCCTCATTACACTCGACTAAAGGAAGGAATAAAATGCACACTCATTTTGGTATGAAAACCTATCTTACAATACAGGAAAGTGGGGGAGAAGGAGATAAGCAGGGTGGGGGGGATGATGGAAGGGAGGGCAATGGGAGAAGGGAGCAATTTGAAGTCAACACTCGGGGAGGGACAGGATCAAAAGAGAGAATAGAAACAATGGGGGCCAGGATAGGATGGAGGGAAATAGTTAGTCTTACACAACATGACTATTATGGAAGTCATTTGCAAAACTACACAGATATGGCTTATATTGAATTGCCTGCCTTCCCAAAGGGAATGGGTGGGGAGGGAGGGATGGGGAGAATTTGGAACTCAAAGTTTTAGGAACAGCTGTTTAGTATTGTTGCTACTAGGAAATAAGAAATACAGTCAATGGGGAATAGAAGGTCATCTGGCCCTACAGGACAAAAGAGAAGATGTGGATAAGAGAAGGGAGGGAGGATAGAAGAGAGGGCAGATTGGTGATAGGAAAAATTAGAATGCTTGGTGTATTGGGGTGGGGGGAGGGGATAAAAGGGGAGAAAATTTGGAACCCAAAATTTTGTGAAAATGAATGTAAAAAGTTAAATAAATAAATTTTAAAAAAAAGAAGAAGAATCTGCCTGAAATCTTTTATGGCTTGAGTTAGAAATGCTTAAAAGACAGAGTGTGTGGGCAATTCAAGAGAGAAGTGATTGACTGGGAGACTGATGCCAGAATGCTTCCAGGGACCAGTAGCTCGGAAAGTGAAGGGCCTCAAAAGTGGGTCATTTGAAAATCCCAAGCGTCAGAGGGTATCGAGCCTGAAGGAGAGACAATTAGCACGAATAATGGTAACAATAACAGACAGTCATATGGTACTTTAAGGTCTAAGCATATTATCACCTTTATATCAGGCCAGTCTTGCTGCACTTGGTCCAAAAGGGCAGAGCCAGAAGCAATGCTTGGATGCTAAAAGGGGTGCTTTGGGCCTTGATAAAAAGGAATAATTCGTAGCAGTGAAAGCTTTTTCGATGCATAGAATGGGTAACCTCCTGTAAAGCCAGGAATCTGAGTGAAAGGAGGGCCATTCCTCCAGAAACACTGAAATGGATATTTAATTCATTCCTTCATCTTTTCTCTGCCTCCTGAGGCTAGCCTTCTCTCCTCCAGGGTTTGCACTTCCATCTTAACTCCCATCCAAATGAGGGAGACTGTGTACAGGATCCCCTAAATGAAGCTTGATCCTAGAATTCCAACATGTATCTAATCTTAGATCTGAACTGGAAAGGATGGGTGTGTCTGTCCATGAAAGAAACTGGTTGCTCAAAACATCTTGGTCCCATTGGATAACTCTTGGGACACTGGGATTTATGAAACTAGTGGTCTTTGAAGGGGCTTCAGGGGAGTTCTTGTCCTCTCTTGGCCCCATCAGATGCAAGCAAATAGGCTTGGTCCTTTCTACCTGTAATAGCAAGCAAAGTAGAATATTTGGTGTTTTTCTGGACTGAGTTTTAGTCAATCAGATATGTGCATGTGGCCTCTAGCCAAAAGCACAAATTAAGAAAGCCAGCATTGGAGGAGCAAGCCAGCATTAAGAAGAAGAGAATGCAGAGAGAAGACATCTGAAAGTAGAGAGGAGACCTCTGATGGCAGAGACTTGCTGAAGGAACCTCTGAACTTTGAAAGCAAATAGACCTGTAGGGCAGAAACCTGTTCATGAGAAGGAGGCTTAGCCTGCCCCATTTTAAGAGCTGTTAAAGTGAATTGAGCTGTTATCACAGAGCCTCTGGACTTTGGAGGTGAATTGAGATGATGGCCCTGGTGGTGTGTGTCAGTATTATTGTTGCCCTGTTGAACTTTGTTTTCCCAGAGATAGAAGATGCAGGCAGGAGCTGAGAGAGCTTGGAGTGGAGCAGTCCCCCTTGAGCTGAGAGATGGAGAAGAAGCCTAAAGCTGCCTAAATGTGAATCCAAGCGAGAGTCAGGAATGGTCAGCCCACAGAGAAATAGCCATGGGACTTGGAAGTAAACCTCAAGTTAAGAAGAAAGAGGACTTTACTTGGACACTTGGTACTGATTAAGGAAATTTCTCTTACTGTGACCTAGGAGTGTATGGTGTGGTATTTTCTTCTACCACTTAAGGATGTGTCATGCTAGGGAAGACCCTAGGCTGGGATCCCCTGATTGTGTAAACAAATATTTTGGGGAATATTACTGAATGCAATGGTATATGCTATGTGCCATGTAACATACTAAGTGCTACGTGATATATATATATATATATATATATATATATATATATATATATACACACACATGCATACATACATACATATATACACATATATGTATACCTATATACATATATATAATTGAATGATATGTTTTACTTTTTGGTGCTGCTGTGAATGTTATCCTTTACTTTATTGAACAATGTTTAGTTTACGCTGAATAGAGAATTCCTTATACTATGCAATTAGACCCTAAAAATTATTCACAGCAACAGTCCTCAGATGTGCTGCTGTGATTGGTGTTACACAAGCTCTTAGAGACTCTGGTCTTCCATAACAGACTCAAGTTCAAGAAAAAGCCTGTACCTTTCTGCTTCTTGCCCCAGTGGACTAGCACTTTGTTCCTTGGGAGCGGAGGTGGGATATGAATAATTCAGGACTAGCAAGATGTGAATTGGGCTCCTTCTGGATTTCAGCCCAGTCCTCTCCCTCAGTATATATCCCTGATGATCCCTTTAGGACATGGGGAAAGAACAGTGGATTAGAAGAAAGAAACTTGGGCTCAAATTATAGGATCATAGGATGATGGCTGGAAAGGCCAGAAAGAGGTCACCTTGTCCCCTCATTTGATAGAAAACTGAGGTCCAGAGAGGGATGAAGTCACACGGCTGGTGGGGAGCAGCATCACAACTCAAATTCAGGACCTTGAGGGTGAAGTCACACAACTGGTAGGTGGTAGAGTTATAGTCCAAACTCCACTTCTTAGACCCTACAGGCAGGATTCTTTCCATAGCACTTTGCTACCTGCCTTGGTTTCTCCTTATAACCTCTGGTCATCTTTGGCATCTGATCCTACAGGAGGAAGAGACCTAAAAGCACCTGGCTTTCTCATTGGCTTCCTCTTTGCCAGGGAGTTCTCTCCCCACCCTGGGCCTAAGGAAGTTCCACAGAGGAATTCTCCAGGTGTCCCACTAATTGTTCCCTGGCATTGTCAACCAGGAATAGAGAGTGCAGAGTGTGGGCAGAGCAGTGGCCATGGGGCAGCCTAACTCTTGTGGTTTGCTCTTAAAGTCTTCCTCATTCACTTCAAGCTCGCTTATCTACAAACTTCAGGCTAAATTCTTAGATGGGACCTTCCATTTCACTGGTACAGGGAACTCCTGGAGAGAAAACTCTTTGTACCAATACAGAGCAAAGCTTGGTCTGTCTGTTAGCATCTGAAAGAGCAACCACAGCCCTGAGAGAGGAGGGATTGATTGGCCCTCAGTCACCCAGACAGTCTGTGTCAGAAGCTGGGCTGGAGCCTAGTCTTCCTAACTCTAAACTGAACTCTCTAGCCACTACTTTACAGAAAATCAAATTGAAATGCCTGCAAGCACTTATTAGCTGTCGAAAATACTTATGAGACTTTTCTTTTTCTTTCTATTGAAAATAATGAGGTTTTTTTTGCAATTATCAAGCATTTTTTAAATCCCTACAATCTCTTCTCACTAAGATAGAAGGAATGAAAAAAAGGAAGAGAGAGAGAGGAAAGGAGAGGGAAAAAGAAAGGAAGAGAGGAAGGAAGGAAGGGAGGGAGAGGGAGGGAAGGGAAGGAGAGAGGGAAGGAGGGATGGAAGGAGCAAGAGAATTTTTATATGATATAAGCACAGAAAAGCAAAACAAAGCTCCATCTTAGCCATATTCAAAACAATGTGTTTCTCCTTCTGCCTGTTAATCCATAATTTCTCTTCCATGAGGTAAGAAACGTTCCTTTTCATCAGGCTGGTTACTTCATTGATCAGAATTCTTGTCTTCCTTTTTGCATAAATAAAGCCAGATCTAAGTTAAGTGGAAAAACATCAGTTGTGCATGGGTAGGCTGAGCCAATATAAAAAAAATGACAATTCTACCTAAATTAATTTACTTATTTAGTGCCATATCAATCAAACTATCGGATAATTATTTCCTAGAGCTGGAAAAAATAGTATCAAAATTCATCTGGAAGAGCAAAAGGTCCAGAATATCAAGGAGACTAATGAAAAGAAATGCTAGGGAAGGTGGCCTAGCCCTACCAGATCTCAAATTGTATTATAAAGCAGCAATTATCAAAACCACTTACTATTGGCTAAGAAACAGAATGGTAGACAAGTGGAATATGCTAGGTACTTAAGATCCAGTAGACAATGAATATAACAATCTACTGTTTGATAAACCCAAGGACTCCAACTTCTAGGATAAGAACTCACTGTTCGACAAAAATTGCTGGGAAAACTGAATAAAAGTGTGGCAGAAACTAGGCATAGACCAATGCCTGACACCATATACAAGAATAAAATCCAAATGGGTACATGATCTAGGTATAAAGATTGATACTATGGACAAATCGGTGGAGCAAGAAATAGTGTATTTTTCAGATTTATGGAGAAGGGAAGAATTTTTGACTAAAGAAAAGATAAAAAGCATTATGAAGTGCAAGATGGATAATTTTGATTACATAAAAATGAAAAGTTTTTGCACAACCAAACTCAATGCAACCAAAATTTGGAAGGATGTAGTTTTCTACTACTGGGAAAGAATTTTTACAGCTAATGTTGTTGATAAAGGCCTCATTTCTAGAAAATACAGAGAACTGAGTCAAATGTACAAAAATAGAAGTCATTCCTCAATTGATAAATGGTCAAAGGATATGAACAGGCAATTTTCAGAGGAAGAAATTAAAGATATCCATAGTCATATGAAAAAATGCTCTAAATCACTATTGATTAGAGAGATGTGAATCAAAACAACTCTGAGGTATCACATCACACCTATCAGATTGGCAATCATGACAGAATAGGAAGATGATAAATGTTGGAGAGGATGTGGGAGAGTTGGAACACTAATACACTGTTGGTGGAGCTGTGAGCTGATCCAACCATTCTGGAGAGCAATTTGGAGCTATGCCCAAAGGGTTACAGAAATGTGCATACCCTTTGACCCAGCAATAGAGCTTCTAGGATTGTATCCCCAAGAGAATATAAAAATGGGAAAGGGTCCCACATGTACAAAAATACTTAGAGTAGCACTCTTTGTGGTGGCCAAAAACTGGAAATCAAGGGGACGCCCATCAATTGGGGAATGGCTGAATAAATTATGGTATATGAATGTAATGGAATACTATTGTGCTATAAGAAATGATGAACAGGAAGACTTCAGAGAGGCCTGGCAAGACTTATATGATCTGATGCTGAGCGAAAGGAGCAGAACCAGGAGAACTTTGTGCACAGCATCGACCACAGTGTGCGAGAGTTTTTTTTCTGGTAGACTTGGATCTTCATAGCAATGCAAGGACTTAAAAAAAATTCCTAATGGTCTTCTAAGGCAAAATGCCTTCCACATCCAGAGAAAGGACTATGGAATTCAATCACAGGATGTAGCAGATCATTTGTGTGTGTGTGTGTGTGTGTGTGTGTGTGTATTATGTTTTGGTTTGTTAGATGATTTCTCCCACTCATTTTAAATTTTCAATACAATATGATGACAGTGAAAATGTATTTAATGGGAATGTATGTGTAGAACCTATACAAAAACATATACCGCCTCGGACAGTGAGAGGGAAATAATAATCTAAGTTATATGGTAGTTAATTGTAGAACACTGAAAATAAATAAAATTAATTAATTTTTAAAAAAGAATTCTTAAGCCTTTCACATTCATTCATTTGTAAAATATTGATGCTGTCATATAAATTGTTATCCTAGTACTGTTCACTTTAGTCCATATCTGTTCATCCAAGTCTTCCCAGGTTTCCCTGAAATTGTTCCCTTCATTGCTTCTTAAGGCACAAGAATATTTCCTTACCTTGAGATACCATAATTTGTTCAGTCATTCTATAATGGGTGGGCACCTCATTTATTTACAGTTCTTTGACTTCATAAAATGAAATTATAAATCCCTGTGTGCTTATGGTCTTTTTCTCTTTCTTGGATTTCTGTAGGGTATGTACCTGGGAAGGGTGTCACTGAGTCAAAGGCCATGTTCTATTTATTATTTTTCTGTTCATCATTCCAAATTGCTTTTTAGAATGACTAGAGCAATTCAGGCCTTGCCAAACAGGGCATCAGTGTTCCTCTTTGTTTCATAGAAGGTTAACATTGGAAATGACTTTCAATATTACTGGGGACATAGATTTAAACTGGAAAGGAAACTAAACATACATTTATCTGGTTCGACTCTTTCATCTGCCTGATGTAGAAACTGAGACCACAGAGGTCAAACTTATTCCAAGGCACAGGTCTCATCAGTGGTCAGTTAGGATTTAGACTTTTAATTATAAATCAAGCACTCCATCATGGTAACCATCCTTCCAACTAAGGCAGGAATTCTTTCTATATCATCTAGGATAAATGTTCTACTTCCATTAAAGGGAAGTCACTACTGCACAAGGTAAATCATACCACTCTGAGATGGTTCAAATTGTAAGATGATTCTTCATTAAATTGAGTTGAAATTTGCCCTTCCCCATATCATCAATCAACCCAACAAGCATTTATTAAATGCCTACTGTGTACAAGCATTATGCTAAGTCCTAGAGATATAAAGACCAAAAGACATGACTTGTCTGTCCTTAAGAAGCCCATATTCAAATGGGGAAGCCATCATGAGCATCACTAGGTATTAATAAACACATAGCAGATACAAGAGGGGAAAATCCTCACAGCTGGAGGGACTAATAGAGGCCTCCTGCAGAAAGTCAGATTTGAGTTACGACTCTTTTTTTTTTTAATTTTATTTATTTATTTATTTACATTCATTTTCACAAATTTTTGGGTTCCAAATTTTCTCCCCTTTTATCCCCTCCCCCCACCCCAATACCCCAAGCAATCTAATTTTCCCTATCTCCAATCTGCCCTCTCTTCTGACATCCCTCCCTTCTCTTGTCTCCATCTTCTCTTTTCTCCTGCAGGGCCAGATGACTTTCTATTCCTCATTAACTGTATGTCTTCTTTCCTAGTTGCAACAACAATACTAAATAGCTGTTCCTAAAACTTTGAGTTCCAAATTCTCCCCATCCCCTCCTCCCCACCCATTCCCTTTGGGATGGCAGGCAATTCAATATAGGCCATATCTGTGTAGTTTTGCAAATGACCTCCCTGATAGTCATGTTGTGTAAGACTAACTGGATTACCATCCCTCCTAACCTGCACCTCATTGTTTCTCTTCTGTCTCTTAATCCTGTCCCTCCCCAAGTGTTGACTTCAAATTGCTCCCTCCTCCCTTTGCCCTCCCCTCCATCATCCCCCCCCTTGCAATATCTCCTTCTCCCCCACTTTCTTATACTGTAAGATAGGTTTTCATACCAAAATGAGTGTGCATTTCACTCCTTCGTTTAGTCAAATGTGATGAGGGTAAACTTCTTGGTTTGAGTCCTAGTTCCTTTGCCTTCTGGAATATCCTATTCCACGCCCTTCGATCCCTTAATGTAGAAGCTGCTAGATCTTGGGTTATCCTGATTGTATTTCCACAGTACTGGAATTGTTTCTTTCTAGCTGCTTGCAAGATTTTTTCCTTGAGCTGGGAGTTCTGGAATTTCGCCACAATGTTCCCAGGAGTTTCTCTTTTTGGATCTCTTTCAGGTGGTGATCGATGGATTCTTTCAATACTTATTTTGCCCTCTGGTTCTAGAATGTCAGGGCAGTTTTCCTTGATAATTTCATGGAAGATGATGTCTAGGCTCTTTTTTTGATCATGAGTTTCAGGTAGTCCCATAATTTTTAAATTGTCTCTCCTGGATCTATTTTCCAGGTCAGTTGTTTTTCCCATGAGATATTTCACATTCTCTTCCATTTTTTCGTTCTTTTGGTTTTGTTTGGTGATTTCTTGCTTTCTCATAAAGTCATTAGACTCCATCTGTTCCATTCTAATTTTGAGAGAACTATTAAATTCAGTGAGCTTTTGAGCCTCTTTTTCCATTTGGCTCATTCTGCTTTTGAAAGCATTCTTCTCCTCATTGGCTTTTTGAACCTCCTTTGCCAATTGAGTGAGCCTATTTTTCAAGGTGTTAATTTCCTCAGCATTTTTTTGGGTCTCCTTTACCAAGGTATTGACCCGTTTTTCATACTTTTCTTGCATCTCTGACATTTCTCTTCCCAGTTTTTCCTCCACCCGTCTAACTTGCTTTTCAAAATCCTTTTTGAGCTCTTCCAGGGCCTGAGCCCACCTGCCACCCCCCTGGGGTGTCTGGGGTACTGAGACCCTGCCCTCCACTACTTTCCCTGATGGCAAGGATACGTCCTCGTCATCAGATCCGAAGGTCGGGATCATTTGCATTTGTTGGAAAAAACTCTCTAAAGTCTTATTTTTCTTCCCTTTTCTAGGCATTTTCCCAGCCAGTTACTTGACTTCTGAGATTCCTTTCCACCCCCACCTGGATCCACCCAGCTAGTGCTTGGCCTCTGAGATTTAAATGGGCTTTCCTCCTGCTGGCTGTCAATCAGTGAGCTTTAGTTCAGGTGCTGGGGTGGGGGCAGGGCCACCTCCCAAGCTCAGATCCCTCAGGGGTTTTATGTAGAGACTTTCAGGAATGGAGCGGGTGGGGGTGGGGTGGGGGGCCCGCCTCCCACGCTCAGTTCCCTCGGGGGCTTTAAGCAGAAGCCTTCAGTAATAGAGCGGGGTGGGGGCAGGGCCGTCTCCCAGGCTCAGCTCCCTCAGGTTTTATGCAGGAATCTTCCGTAATGAAGATCCTGCCTGCTGCTGGGGGATTCCTGAGTCCCGGTCTGCTGCCGCCTCAGCCGCCGCCCACACCTTTGCCTCCGCCGCTTCCTGCCCCCATCTCTGCCATCGCTTCCTCCCGAGGGGGCCCAAGTCACGGAGACGCCCTGCTCCCCCTCTCCTCTAGCCTGGCCTTCTCTCTCACTGACCTGTAGCTTCTGTGGGCGGAGGGACTTTCCTGGCTGCCGGAGCTTCCGTCTCTGAAGCCTGCTCGGATCAGCCTCTCTGGGGCCCCGGCCAGGGCAGCACTGGGGTTGGGGTCCACTTTCCGGGGTGCGACGGACCCTGGGGATGGGTCTCCAGGGCTCCCTGGAACGGAAATCTTTTCCACTCCATTTCTGCACACCTTGTATTGACCCAGAAGTTATGGGGGACTCTTTTTATATTAATTCTATGGGCTTTGGTTTCGGAGCTCGTAAACGTGCATCCTTCTACTCCACCATCTTGGCTCCGCCCCCTTGAGTTACGACTCTTGAAGGGATCCAGTGATGAACCAAGAGTCAGAGATCAAGCTCAGGAAATTACAGCCATTGGGAAAGGGAGCCAGAATCAAAGCAGGGAGATGGGGTTAGAGGGCCAGGCATGAGGAACAGAAAGGTCTTTGAGTGGATAGAGGGGAGTAAAGTGTAAGCCGTGTTTTGAGAACCAAATGAAGGAAACTCAACTGTTTAGAGATCAAACAGGAGTTTCTTTCTGGTCTTGGAGGAAATAAGAACCATTTGCCATTGGCTGTGTTTCTGATGTCTGGTGCACCATAGGCTAAGTCCAGTCCTTAAGCATCCTGGATGTTTGACCACAGCTACCATGACTATTCTCCTTGACCCAGAGAAAGCTCTTCTAACTTCCTGAAAGCATTCTTCTCTCCTAAATCTTGCTTCCCCTCTTCTTGATTCACACCAACTCATCCATGTCCCTCTCACTAGTGTGGTGCCTATAAGTGATAGGCATAGTCCAGCTATGGCAGAGCCAAAAACAACTTGCAGTGGCTCCAGTGACTTTTCAGTGACCAGGAGGGCATTCAGAGACCATGTCAGATGTTTTCCAAGACACGTCACACTCACTGTTGACTCATAACAAACTTGTAGCTCTAATAACTATCCTGGTTCCCAGTCCTTGGGTTCCTCAAGTCCCCACAGCTGGGGTCTGTTAACACCCACCTCAAGGTTCAGTCCCATCTTAGGTTTTGGGACCCATTCAGCCCTTAGGGTGTGACAAACTTGAGGACTCTGGGGTCCAAGTCAGCAAAAGTCCCAGCCTGCTTTTATTTCCTGCTTCCAGTAACTGAAGCCCTGTGCTGAATGCTCATTCCCAAGAAAGAACCTTCCAAACCCCAACCTTATTATCCATACAGACACTGTCCTGAGTCAGGTGCTATCACCTTTTGCTCAACCTATTGGCAAATTCTCTCTGCCTTTGTTCTCCCCTTCCTCTAATGCATTCCCATTCTCACTTCCAAAATAATCTCCTGAAAACATAAATCTGTCCCTGGATCTCCCCTACTCAAAAGCCTTCCCTGGCTCCCCATTGTTCTCAGAAAAATGTACATTTCTCAGCCTGGCATTTAAAACCCTCTACAGGCTGGTATCTTCCTCCCTTTTCAGCATCACTTTCAATGCTTCTTTTCCCATAGACCCCATTTGTGCCAAACCAATCTGCCAGCTCTTCCTTAGGCTTGAGTTTGTCTCTCCTGTCTCCATGTATGTCATGCTCCTTGTCAATGTGCCCCTTTCCCTTCTCTGCTTTCTACAATATTCCTCTTCTTCATTTCCCAATGACAGAGCCCTCTGCCTGTCACCTTTTCCATAATGCTTTGACTTGGATTTGCCTGCTAAGTTGTATTATCTAGTGATCAAAGGATCATAGCTCCATAGAGTTGGGGCTGGGAGGGACATGAGATCTGTGCACATTTGGAATCCTTCCCCTCTCTCTCTCTCTCTACACTGCCCACATGACTCCAGAAGAATAGAAGCCCCTTGAGGGAAGGGACTGTTTCATTTTTGTCATTGTAGCCCCCATGCCTAGCACAGTGCCCAGCATATAGTAGTGGCTTAATAAATGCTCATTAAATTGAATTAAATTGGCCTGCTATCAGGTTTTCCTAATTCCCAAATTGGAGTCTTGAATTCTGCCTCTGTTCCACAGACTTCCCTCACTACTATACCGGATTCCCCTGACAATATCTAACAATTACAGAGTACCTTAAGGTATGTAAAATACTTTCCATATGTTATCTCTTTTGATTTTCACAATAACCCTGACAGGTAAGTGAAATTATTAGCCCCATTTTGCAAATGAACAAACTGAGGCAAATAATTTTTAAATACAATCACATAGCTAGTACCTGTCCAGGGCAGGTTTTGAATCCATCTTCATGACTGCAAGTCCAGTTCCTGCACCCACTGGGCACCTAGCTGCAGGAACATTCCTTAGGGGTCCACTACCAAACCTCCTGGATATTAGCTTCTTATAGTACTGGACCTCTGTATACTCCCTGATGTTGACACCATGTTTGGCCAGCTACCTGTACCTCTAACTGTTGCCAAATGTGAGATCTCCATAACCCCAACTGTGCACTTTCCTAGACTCCCTCCTACTCCCTGGCCAGTGAGTCTGACCACTTGTTAGGTCTCAGCCTAGTGTTGCCTATAAAGTGTAATATTGATGAGACCAAATAGGATTCCCTCAAGCATCTGTACCCCAAAACACTGCAGAGAGGAAGGACTTAATAAATCCCCATTATTTGCTTAGTCAGTTGGATTGGTTGATTTCTGTGACCTATCCCACCCAGGCCACAGTCCCCATTCTCACTTAAATACACATTTAAGTGTCTATGGTGGTAGGCATACAGAGGCAGAATTACAGAGTCTCTGCCTTCAAAAGGTGAATTACCTTACCTCTAATATCAGTGGGATTAGAGGGGTGGGGTGTGGCGGATGGCATCATGGGAGGGGACAGAGGGCAGAGTCCTCCAGGGAAGCCAGGAGGAAGAGGGGAGAAGGGAGAGAGTTCCAAGCTTGAGAGACAACCAGAAGACAGAGATGGTGTGTTTTGCGTGAGGAGCAGTCAGGAGACGAGTGTCACTGATTCACAGAGTAGTGAAGGAGGGGAATCAGTATATGGAGACAAGAAAGGGTAAGATTGGGCTTTAAAAACCTAACAGAGGATTTTGGATTTGATCATGTAAGTAAGAAGTAGACATTGTTTATTGAATAGGAGAGTGAGGTAGTCAGGTCTGTCTTCTAAAAAGATTACTCTGGCAACTTAATGGAGGGTGAATTGCAGAGCAAAGAGGTTGGAGAACTCTGAGACCAACCTAGAAGGCTACTGGTAAGGGATCAGAAGATCCCGCACCTCGATGGTTTCTGTGTAAGTGACAGGGGGTTGGGAGGTGGGGGGAGAATGTATATGAGACATGTTGTAAAGGCAGAAATGACAAAACTTGATGACAGACTGGATATATGAGGTAAGAATGAGTGATAAGTTATATATGGCCCAGGCTGTGAACCTGATGGTGTCCTCAACAATAATAGGAAAGTTGAAAAGAGAGGAGAAATTGGAGAAGAGACTGAGTCTTCTTTGGGACATATTGAGTTTAAAACATTTACAGGATGTTCAGTTTGATATGTCCAATAGGCAGTTGAAGATTTAAGACTGGATATCAACAGAGATGATAGAGCTGGGAATCATCTGTAAGTTATCACTTCCCTGAGCGTCTGACTTCTTCATCTGTCAGTAGACTGGGATGACTAAATAACTTTTAAGAACACTTGAAATTTGAAATCTATGATCTTAAATATACAGTCATGTAGTGGGGAGATAAGAGTCTGTACCCATCAGAAGGGCTAGAGAGAGACTCAGGGAGATATAAGGTACCACTTGAAAAATATCTTGAAGCAAAGTTAGAGAGCCCACCCCAGCTAACCTGATTTCAACCTTGCTAAAGTGCCAAAGTGCTAAGCCCCTTGATAATGACCCATAGAAATAAGGATTCTCTTAATCTTTTTAAAATTTTCAAAAACAGTCTTGGATACATTCAAAATTTAGGGCAGAATTTCAAGAATGGAATGTATGAAGCAAGGAGTGTTTGTGGTTTTTGTTTTTTATACCTCCAGCAAAAATCAAAATTTGTCTGGGTCTGGCACAAGGTAATTGTGTGAGTTACAAAAAATAAATGTTGATTGGTGAATTGATTCGTTGATTGGTTAGTTGGAAGCAAGCACAAAGCAGCATAAACTCAGGTTTTCTGTTTGCAGATTCCAAGTTTTTGTCACTCACATATGAGAAACCATCTTCTCTGACAGCTTCTTTAGATACGACCCAAGTGGGAATTAGCAGATTACTTTGCTTATTCTCTTAGTCTCCTACCAGGACTTCCATTCCTAAGGTCGCCTATCATTCTACCGTGAAATGGTTTCACATTTCTGAGAGGGCATCTTGCTCTCAGACAATCTTTTTGATCCAAACATGACTCAGTCCACTGAGGGAACCTCAAAGTTGGTTCAGGATGGTGCCCATCTTGTTCCAAAAGGAAACAGAGAGCAGAGCAGATTTCTGCCAGGGGTTCACTTTTCATTTCTGCATTGAGGAAAGCCAATGGGCTCTGTTTGAACGTGTACTAGAGTCCAGAGTTTCCTATGAGCCTGAAACATCCAAAATAATTGTATTTGGTATCCTAGACAATGCTTCCTTGTTTTCAATTACCATTTATCCAATTCCAATTTCCAACTCACCTGGACCTTCCCACACAGAATCATTTCATGGCCCATTCTGGATGTTGTCCTAGAAACGATCATTTTTTTCCAAACAAGATTCCAGACTAGTATTTAAGAGCCATCTGTGGAGAGATGAGAAGACTATTTGTCTCTACAGATAAGGAAAGAATGAGCAGAGGGAGGGCCAGCATAAGAATTGTGGGCATGGCCATGCCCCTATGCCTCTGACTACTGCCCCATGGTTGAGCTTAATCTGGAAGGTCCAAATCATTCATGAAGAATCAGAATTCTGTAGCAGGTAAGCTATAAAGGGATTTTTCATTTTTCAAAATGCATAATTAATGAGGCATACCTTCAGTGTTTGGCAGTGATATTGATGACATCACAGAAAGAGTTTTTCCAGAATATATCTGTAATAAATAAAGGGACAAGGACATACAAGGAATATATATATATATATATATATATATATATATATATATATATATACATATATAAATATAAAGGCAGATCTTCAGCTCTCTTCTACAGCTTTGGGTTTGTCATGTCACAATGGTGTAGAAGGTGATGGCTTGGTTGGCCTGGTCAATGGGGAGCTGGGATCCACAGAGAAATAGAAAGTCAGGGAGATGTGAAGGACTGATATAAACCACATAAAACCATGAAATAATAATAAGTAGTAATCATCATCATCATCATTATGGAGGTACTGCCATGGTGACTGGAGAGCTGGCCTTGGGCTCAGAAAGCTGGGCTCAGGACCCCACTTCTGTGTGATTCTTTGTGATCCTACATGACCCTGAGCAAATCACTTAACTTCTTGGTGGGAGACTGGTCAAGGGCAGCGCTCTAAGACTATAAGTTGAAGGAAAGGTACCACTCTTCACTGGCAGGGAAAACTAGTTACAGAGAGTGCCCAAATCACAGAACTCACATTGTCATTATACTAAAAGATTGCTTGAAAGGTTACCTCAATAAAATGTAAGCTTGGAGTCAGCTGCTCTATTTTCATCTGTCTTCCCAGTAACCATCACAGTACATGACAAGGGAGAGGAGCTTAATTCAGGCTCATTAAATAAATAACTAAATCATGATTCCAATATGCAGGATCCTTTTATTGATTTCCAAATCTGCCTTCAAAATAACTCTGTGATGTCATGTTTCCAAATGAATGATCTCACTCCTGTGGGAAATTCCTGCTATGGAAACTTCCTTTGCTGATACAAATGGGCAATTTGTCATGGACAGTTGCCTGGCAATCTGGCAGGTTAAATCATCTGCCCCAGGTCAAACAGGCAGTATGTGGCAGGGTGATGGATTTGGAGTCAGAGATATTGACTCTCAAGTCATAGGACCTGGGTTCAAATCCTGTTTCTCACACTACCTGTTTGACCTTGGGCAGATTATCTAACTTCTCTTCATATATAAAATTATGGGGTTGAACTAGATGGTCTCAGAGCTCATTTCCAGCACTAAATTTATCCCACTGGAGAGCAATGTGGAATAATGAGTAGAAAGCTGACTTGTAGGTAGGAAGAGCTGGGTTCAAGTCTCACCTCTGACACATACTGGCTATGTGACTCTGAACAAGCCACTTAACCTCGAGGTTCTCCAGACATTTTTTTGAGACTATAAGTTGCAGAGAAGGTGGCACCCTGCACTGGTGGAGGGAATTTCCTCATCCTTGAGGAATCAGGGCAAGCCCCTTTCCTGATACGCTCCTTAGACTCAGTTTCCAATCCCAGATTCTAGTATTTGCTACCTTGTGACCATGTGGAAGCTACTTTATGTTCTTGGGCCTCAGGTTCCTTAGCATTTCCTCTGATGTCCCTTCTGGATCCAGATCTCCAATCCTATGTGGCAAGGTCTTCATAAGCCTATTTGCTATGCCACACAACTCTCAGTGACGGAATGAGTAAGTGTGTAGATGCGGATTCATGAAGTTGAATTCATTAAATTCACTTACATGAGTTCCCATTTAACAGATGAGGAAGGAGCAGCTCTGAAGCGTTAAGCTATCACACAGTTACCGAGTGACATCTAGGTAGATGCCAGACACTCATATGTGCTGTTGTCAAGAGCAAACAGAAGGAATATGACATATAAAGAGAAGTGATGTGACTCAGTAAAGTACCACCAAGGGGACCAAGACTTCCAAGTACAAAGTAGAGTTATGATGGTCATTAATTTCCCTTTCCTTTCTGTCCAGCCTAACTGCCGTGGGCTGCCGGGTCGTCTTACCTAACTCAGGTCTTCGGTGATCAGCCGGATAAACGTAATGAGAGAAGAGACCTCCAGAGTCAAACAGAAGTATAGGCTTTATTCCGGATACCAGCTACATGTCAGCATGCAGGACGAGTTCTCTCCGTGGAGCCCCCTCCTCCTTCCAGAGGAGAGAGGAGCCCTAGCTACATGTCAGCATGCAGGACAAGATCTCCCCCATGGAGCCCCCTCCTCCTTCCAGAGGAGAGAGGAACCCAACCCTCAGGCTTTCCTGTCCCCATTTAAGCTCTCCCAGCTCCATAGTTCACTTGTGGACACCGTGCATGCTCTCAGCCCCTTAGTCAATTAACAACAGGTGTGCTCAGACCACGGACCAATCTCAAGGGTGGGATGCTCTCCCCAGCAAGTTTCCACTCAGAAGAGGTGGAAAAACAAGATAGCTTGTGATTCACTCCTCAATTCTCAGCTGTTCCCTGGGGGGCCTCGTGAGAGCTCTGCGGTTTAGAAGCCCTCACCTTTACCGGACCCGAGACTGTTCATGTGAAAACCAAGCTTACACCCCAACACCTTTCAATTGAATTCCTTCTTTAACTATGACCACATCATAAACTACAAAACTGACTTGAGAGAACTTTCATCTTGTTTGATACCAACATGGGGCTGCCCATGAGCCAAAATCCCTAGCCACGGTTCTGTTCTCAACCTCCCAATTCAGCCTGTTTATACAGTCTTGGAGCCAACTTAACAATGGGATATGAGATATTCTATGTTGCCCCTGACAAAAAGTAGACAGTCTCAGCACATAACAAGGTTGGCCAGCATGTAGACACACACACACACACACACACACACACACACACACCCGAAAATAAAGCTTGAGCAATCATTCTGAAAGTTCACTTCAACATCCTAGCAGGGGACAATGTATATTTAACAGGAATATCTCTAAGACAAATTCTGGCACATTCCAATGGCTTGCTTTCCTTACGAAATTCATCATTAGAGAGAATAAGGATGTAGGGGGGAAATGAGTGCATTACAGGGAGTCAGAACAGGGTGCTAACAGTCTAGAGAAAAAAAAATAACCCACTAACATAATAATGTGACTTGAGAAGTATAAAATATCCGGGCAGCTCAGGGCAGAGGTAAAGGTCAAAGTTGAAAGAAGGGGTGTTTGCCCAGGGAAGGATGAGGACAGAATTAGAATAGAGAAAGGCCTTCAGGGAAGATCAATATGAAAAGGAAATTGGCTGCAGATCCAGGAAGAAACTGGAGACAATGGGAAATTTGGAGTCAGAAGACTCAGGGCTCCATTCCTGGTTCTGTTTACTTCAGTGGGCAAGCCCCAATCTCTCTGAGCCTTACATTCTCTTCCATAAAATCAGAGAGTTGGACTAAATGATTCCTAAGGTGCCTTCTAGCTCTGACATTGTAAGATCTTTGATCCTACGCATTCCTCTACCCCACATCAATCCTAGGAAAATGACCCAGCCTTGTTTTACAGGGTCATAGATTTAGAACCAGAAGAGAGCTTAGAGGGCATCAAGGGCAACCCATTCATTTTATAGCTGAGGAAACCGAGGCCCAGAGAAGGGAAGTGACTTGCCAGGGGTCACCTAGCTAGTAAGTGTCTGAGGCAGTAGTAAAATTCAGGTCTCTCTAACTCCAAGTCCAGCACTCTATTCACCATGTCACAGAGTCAGACCAGCCCCTGTTTTCTTCTCTGGACAGGAAAGACCAGACCTCAGCTCACTTCTTCAGATTTGGGGCCTCCCAGTGGGTTGAGCATCTAGTCTAACTTCACACCTGGACACAAATCCTTACAACAGCCTCCTCAACCAAAGGTCATCCTCTGCTTGGAGTCCTCCAGTGAGGAGCCAGTCCTTCCATGTGGGGGCTACTCTTGATATTTGGACATTTTCCTTTCATCCAGCCTAAATTAACATCTTTGTTATTTCCATGGATTACCCCTAGTTTTGCTTTCTAGGGTCAAGCAGAATAAGGCTTCTTCCTCTTCCACACAGCAACCCTTAAGATGCTTGAATCAATGGTTTCCTGTTGTCCTTTAATCAGAATAAACAGCCCCAGTTCATTCAAAGGATCCTCATTTGGCAGAAACTCAGCTTCCTTTACCATGTTGGTTGCCATCTCCTGCAGAACCCACCTTATTCACCTTCTAAACTTCCACAGGTTCCCTCCCATGACCATATCTGCTTCCAACAACTTCCTAATACTTGAAATTTTTTTATTAGGAACCAACCTCTTCACTGAATAATTTCAAAGAAATGATTTTAGTCCCAAACAGTGCTTCAAGAAAGTCAACAAATGAGGGGGAGGAGCCAAGATGGCAGAGTAGAAAGGCTCATGCATGCTAGCTCCAAATCCAGAGCCCATAAATTTTCTGTAAAAAGAACTCCCCACAAACTCTGGAGAATTGCAAGCCATGCACCAATGCAGTGGAAGAGATTTCCATTCCAGAGAGCCCTGGAAAGCCATCCCCAGGGGTCCATCATGCTCCGGACAGCGGAGCCCACCCCTGAGCTGCCCTGGCCACGTGGACCCAGAGGAGCAGATCCGAGCAGGCTTGAGGGACGGAACCTCTGGTGGCCGTGAAGGTCCCTCCACCCACAGGTGCTACAGGTCAGTGAGAGAGACTTCTAGGCTTGCCAAGAGGGGAGCGGGGTGTCTCTGTGACTCGGGCCCCATCGGGAGGCAGCAGCAGAGGCAGTGGCGGCCCAGAACTCCAAGAGCAGGCAGGAGCTCCATTACCAAAGGTCTCTGCATAAACCTCCTGAGGGAACTGATGGCCCTGCCCCCAGCCAAGCACCAGAACTTAAGCTCACATTGAATAGCAGCCGCTCCCAACGTGGATAGCCCTGATGCTGGGAAGCAGCATTTGAATCTCAGACCCCAAGCACTAGCTGGGCAGATCTAGGCAGGGTTGGAGAAGAATCTCAGAAGTCAAGTAACTGGCTGGGAAAATGCCCAGAAAAAGGAAGAAAAATAAGACCATAGAGAGCTACTTTCTGGGAAAGAGATGTTCCTTCCTCCTTTCATTTCTGATGAAGAAGTACAATGCTTGCCATCAGGGAAAGACATGGAGGTCGGGGCCTCTCTATCCCAGACATCCAAGGTGGATGTCCAGTGGGCTCAGGCCATGGAAGAGCTCAAAAAGGATTTTGAAAGTCCAATTAGACAGGTGGAGGAAAAACTGGGAAGAGAAATGAGAGAGATTCAAGAAAAGCATGAAAAATGGGTCAATACCTTGGTAAAGGAGACCCAAAAAAATGCTGAAGAAAATAACACCTTGAAAAATAGGCTCACTCAATTGGCAAAAGAGGTTCAAAAAGCCAATGAGGAGAAGAATGTTTTCAAAAGCAGAATTAGCCAAATGGAAAAAGAGGTTCAAAAGCTCACTGAAGAAAATAGTTCTCTCAAGATTAGAATGGAACCGATAGAGTCTAATGACTTTCTGAGAAAACAAGGAATCAGAAAACAAAACTAAAAGAATGAAAAAATGGAAGAGTGTGAAATATCTCATTGGAAAAACAACTGACCTGGAAAATAGATCCAGGAGAGACAATTTAAAAATTATGGGATTACCTAAAAGCCATGATCAAAAAAAGAGCCTAGACATCATCTTTCATGAAATTATCAAGGAAAACTGCCCTGAGATTCTAGAACCAGGGGGCAAAATAAGTATTGAAGGAATCCATTGATCACCACCTGAAAGAGATCCAAAAAGAGAAACTCCTGGGAACATTGTGGCGAAATTCCAGAGTTCCCAGGTCAAGGAGAAAATATTGCAAGCAGCTAGAAAGAAACAATTCCAGTATTGTGGAAATACAATCAGGATAACACAAGATCTAGAAGCTTCTACATTAAGGGATCAAAGGGCGTGGAATAGGATATTCCAGAAGTAAAAAGAACTAGGACTCAAACCAAGAATCACCTACCCAGCAAAACTGAGTATAATACTTCAGGGAAAAATATGGTCTTTCAATGAAATTGAGGACTTTCAAGCATTCTTGATGAAAAGACCAGAGCTGAAAAGAAAATTTGACTTTCAAACACAAGAATGAGAAGAAGCATGAAAAAGTAAACAGCAAAGAGAAGTCATAAGGGACTTACCAAAGGTGAACTATTTACATTCCTACATGGAAAGACAATATTTGTAAGTCTTAAAATTTTTCAGTATCTGGGTAGTTGGTGGGACCACACACAGATACACACACACACACACACACACACACACACACGTACATGCGTGCACACACACACATATACACACATGCATGCACACACAGAGACAGAGAGCACAGAGTGAATTGAATAGGATGGGACCATATCTTAAAAGAAATTAAGGTAAATGGTGAGAGAGAAATGTAGTGGGAGGAGAGAGGGTGAAATGGAGGAGAGCTGAGAAGAAAACATGAAGTTCACCCTCATCACATTCAACTAAAGGAAGGAGTAAAATGCACACTCATTTTGGTATGAAAACCTATCTTACAGTACAGGAAAGTGGGGGAGAAGGAGATAAGTACAGAGGGAGGGATGATGGAAGGGAGGGCAATGGGAGAAGGGAGCAATTTGAAGTCAACACTCAGGGAGGGACAGGATCAAAAGACAGAATAGAAACAATGGGGGGCAGAGTAGGATGGAGGGAAATACAGTTAGTCTTACACAACAGGACTGTTATCGAAGTCATTTGCAAAACTACACAGATAAAGCCTATATTGAATTGCCTGCCTTCCCAAAGGGAATTGGTGGGGAAGGAGGGATGGGGAGAATTTGGAACTCAAAGTTTTAGGAACAACTGTTTAGTATTGTTGTTGCTACTAGGAAATAAGAAATATAGTTAATGGGGAATAGAAAGTCATCTGGCCCTACAGGACAAAAGAGAAGATGGGGAGGGGACAAGAGAAGGGAGGGATGATAGAAGACAGGGCAGATAGGTGATAGGGAAAATTAGAATGCTCAGTGTATTCGGGTGGGGGGAGGGGAGAAATGGGGAGAAAATTTGAAACCCAAAATTTTGTAAAAATGAATGTAAAAAGTTAAATAAATAAACTTATGTTTAAAAAAAAAGAAAGTCAACAAATAAGTGCAATTCCATTCAACTCAATCTAAGATGAGCAAGGTATTTAGCTAGGGATCTAAGATATAATACAGACAAAGTAAATCAGAGCCAGGTCCTGCCCTCAAGATGTATCCATTCTACTGGGGAATAGGACATGTAAACACTTAAAGTCAGCTCATCCTACATCCCTAGCAGACATCTTGACTTATCTTGCCGCTAGACCTCAATCACCTTGGAGGAGAAAGAGAGGCTGATGACTCGGTACAGCTCTGGCTCACTTAAATCCAAATCAAGCCCAAGTCAAGACATCACCCTCCAGATGTCAGTTGTCCTCTTCAACAACAAAGGAAGAAAAACAACAAAAAAAAATTACATATACTGAGGAAGAGTATATTGATAGCTAAGGGCATCAGGGAAGGCTTCCCATGGGAGGTGAAAAGTGAATTGAGTCCTAAAGGAAGCCAGGGATTAGGAGAGGGGGAGGTGAGGAGGTACATCTTTGTTGCAGGTATGTGTGTCAGCTTGTGGAAAAACACAAAGGTGTTTGAGAAAATGCTGAATTCAGCGGAGTCCAGCATGACTGAACCAAAGAGTTAGAATGGAGAATAATATGCACTCTCTCTAAGGGTAAATGAGCAGTAAAAGGGGGAAAGTATTAAATCCCATCTTGTTCCTTTATTTGGAAGGATCAAGAAGGAGCTGGGAAACCAGACACTTGATTGGGAAGAGTGTTGACATTTATGTAGCAAATGGAAGCCTTGCTGGGCACTTTGCAAGCATTATCTCTTTTGAACCCTGTCCCTTCAATCAACCTTTCAGGGTGCTACTACCATTATTAGCTCCATTTTGAAGATGAAGAAATCGAGATTCAAGAGCTTCTTGTGAGTAGACTAAGCTCACACAGCTGCTGTTCATCTTGGAAGCATTAGCTATTATTCTACTTGACAGGTTTGTTGAACATCATTTTCATTTGTTTCTAAGAAACAAACTTTGGAAAAGGTTTGGGGCCCCACAGCTGGGAAGGAACTTGGCTTTGAAGAGCTGTTTCCCCTGAGGTGTGCCAGCTTTGCCCTGATAATCGATGAGGACCATTACCATCTTTTAAAGATAGCACTAATTTGGTTATGAAAGGAATTTCATTCCCAGAAGATTCATTAGTGTAAGAGAAATGTGGATTACCAATCTCTGTCCCTCCATTACTCAGAGGGAGAGGAGTGAAGGGGCATTCAGGGGAAAAAAGATGGGCTTGTTTGGTGCTGTTTCCAAGAAAACAAGGAAAAAAGGTCCTCCCAGCAACAGTCCCCACCCTGTTTCTTCTCAGGCAATTCTCTGGGAAAAAAAATTGCAAGAAAACAAAACCAAAAGTAGCCCAGCTAAGCAATTTTTTAAACTGAACTATTGCTGAAATATAACAATCAGTTCAAGAGTTGGCATTCATTAAGCCCCTACTGTTTGCTGAGCACTGTGCTGGGTGATGAGGATAAGATAAAATCAATTGAACATCCTTGCCTTTAAAAAGCTTTCATCCTAATCCAAGAGACTTCTGGTAAGGCAGTGTATATGTACAGAATAAATAAAAAAGCAAACATAAAATTCTTCAACATGAAAAAGTAGGAGAGAACACTCTCGTGGGAGGTAGGGTGGGAATCCCAACACGCCTTCAGTCTTCTCCATCCTCCCCTCCCTGGCTGAGAGTTTCCAGCTGTTCCCCATGCCTGAGTTCATTCATAAGAACATGGGACCCTAGAGGTAAAATTCATTCACTTTACAGATGAAGCAACTGACGCTCAAGAAAGGGATGCCCAGGACCAAACAAATACTAAGCCATTAAGTCAGGATTTAAACTCAGGTGCTCTGACTATAAGATCAGTACATTTTCCAAGACACCAGGAAGCCTCAGTGTCAAAACAAAACAAAGTAAAAAACTATTCTACAAAATAAACCCAAGAATTTAATTCTTGCAGAGCCAGATCCAAATGCAATAGGTTTATCACCAGCATCCCAGAAAATTGGAGGGAGAAAGAGCCTCAGAGGCCATGAAGGCAGATGAGATATTTTAAAATGAGGAATGGGGTGAGGCTTAGTGTGGACAAGGGATTTAGCAGGCATCGAATGACCAGTAAGTAGTGGAGCTGGAATCCAAACCCATGTCTCTTGTTTCGAAGTCCAATGACGTGTCCACTATTCTCCTCTTTTTTTCTTTCTTTCCTTCCTTCCTTTCTTTTTTCTTTTTTTCCTTCCTTCCCTCCTCCCTCCCTCCCTCCTACCTGCCTCCCTGTCTCTTTCTGACTCTCATTTTCTGTCCCATTTAAAGATTTGCAAAACACTTTAGGTGGTATTGTGCCTATTTATAGATGAGGAGACTGAACCTGAGAGAGGTGAAATGACTCCCACTAGTAAGGCAGGAATCAGATTCCAGTCTTCTTGACGCTACTTTCAGCTCTCCATCCATGGTGCCCCTTAGTTACTTAGTCTAGAATACTCAATGTCTGAAAAAAGTTTTGGTGTCCCCCTCTTTGAGCAAGCTGCATAAGGCTGTTTCCCAAGCAGCACTCAGTGCATTCCCTCCTCCCTCCTCCTTTCCTCAGAATCCTTTTCTTCCTTCAAAACTCAATTCTGCTGATTCTCCTACAGGGAGTCATTCCTGACTGCCCATCACCAGACCTTAATACTCTTCTCTCCCCAAATTGCTATTTATCTGCCTATCTATGCACCACATACATTCCCCCAGGAGAAGGGAAATTCCTTTGGGGGAGTCATTATGTGTCCTTTGTCTTTATATGCCTAGAGTCCAATACATAGTAGGTGCTTAATACATATTTTTAAAATCAAATCAATAAGAATGGATTTCAGGTTAAGGGAGTCCAGGATCATAGGCTCCCAGGTCTAAAACTGGAAGGGACCCCAGAGGTCGTCAAATTCACACTCTCATTTTATAGTCAAGAAAACTGATACCTAAGGTCACAGAGGTAGTAAATATCAGAGGTGAGATTTGAACCCAGGTCTTCTGACTTTGGAGCCAGTGCTTTTTCTACTGTACATCGGGTAGACTTTGGTCTCTGATTTCATTTCATTTTTCTGGGCAATATTGTTATCGACCATCTGGATTCAGTTAACTAAATCCATAGATCTGGGCTCTTGCATCCGGTCCCCAAGAAGGGATGCCATGGATATTTTTATTTCAGACTAATGTCTCCCAGCATTTCTCTACCCTGTCACTGGTTCAAGAACAAAGGGGGAGAAAAGGAAAAAAACAAAGGTAGCTATCTGAGAGAAATCTTCCCAGCTCAGACTTAACAAATCAAAATGCCATTAACAGTCCTCTAAGTGTGAGGGGCCAAGGGTAAAAATTCCCCCGATGGGAAATACATGCAAGGCCTTCTCATTTGACATCATTCCCCCACCAGATAGCAGAGGAGTGAGGTCCCTTAAGGAAATAATTTTTATAAGATTGTGGTTTATCACTAGCTAAGAATAAATTCTAGGATGGAGTCTGACAGCGACCTGAATTTCTTTAAAATAGCTCCAGATAAGCCAGAAATATCAATTCGTTAATGTCTGTTCCCAAGAGAAGGAACAGGAGTATGTGCGCGCTCGCCCTCTCTCTCTCTCTCTCTCTCTCTCTCTCTCTCTCTCTCTCTCTCTCTCTCTCTCTCTCTCTCTGTCTGTGTCTCTCTGTCTCTCTCTTTTTTTTTTTTTTGTGGAGGAGGGATAACTCAGGAAAGTGGCCTCCCTACCTTTGGGCAGATAGAAAGACAGGCAGATTTCCCCAGTAAAAAGAAGACATTTCTATAATAATATTGTGTGAAATTCTCTAGTAGATTCCCAAGTCATTACTTTCACCAGACCAGGGCAAACACGGGAAACATTTGTTGACCAAATTCAGGTGTGTTACATTCAGCATAATGAATTCCCAACCAATACCAAACTAATTCAGGACCCAAATTGTAACTGACCGTGATACCCTAATAGCTTCTCCCTAGATACACCATGTGTTTTGGCTGGATTTAGAAGGGGCTGGACTCTGAAAGTCAAGTATTTTTATTTCAGATAACAAAAAGTGCTCTTAGGTGACATAATCCATACTGCTTCTGAAACCACAGAAGGGCTTCAACTGCCTAGCTATGCAATCTGTGAATGGTCTGATTGTTCCTGAGTCAGCCCTTCTTTTCATTCCTCTAAAGACTCATCAGTCTGACTTCCTGGGGCTGCCTTCTCACATGAACTATGGCTCTAAACTTGACTGTGTGTGTGCCTATATTTAACATTTTGCAAACCCTGCTACCTTCAAGCCAGCAGGTGTTAGAATTTGGTCTGGTTCAATGAATTTTTAAGTAACGATATTTTGTGCAGGGATCTAGAGCTAATATGGCCTTAGGCTGCATGAAGAGAGGGTTGACTTCCAAAAACACGACCATGGGAGTCAAAGATGATAAGATCACAGAGCAGGAAAGCACCCCAGAGACCATGTAGTTCACCTTTGATTTTACAGATGAGGAATTGGGGCCCAGAGAGGGAAACTCTGGCCCAACTGAATGGCCCAAGGTTCCTCTGAGTCCTACCCTGGTCAGGTCATATGTGGAGTACTGTATTCAGATCTGGGCACCACAGGTCAAGAAGGCTATTGATAAGATGTTATCCGGGAATATAATGTCCAAGGTGGTAAAGGATCTAAAGACAATTATGCAAAGGAACAGGGGAGGTTTAGCCCTGAGAAAATAAGGATCAGGCAGAAGAGGGCTTAGGCTTATTCTTCTTGGACCTAGAAGACAGAATGATGAGCCTTGGAAGGAAGATGCAAAGAAGAAAATCCAAACTGGCTTCGAGAAAAGCTCCTGTCAATTCACCTGAATAATCAGAACCCCTAGGGGGAACCAGATGCCACCAACAGTAGTGGATCAACTGTCCCTGGAGAGATCTAAGTTCTGGGGAGATTTTTATCAAGGGGTGACTTGGACCAGATCATTGTTGAGGTCTTCTCCACCACCAAGACACTGGGAAGATCAACTATAACTTAAAAAATAAATCTGGTTTCTCTGCCATTCAAGTATGAAAATCTCATGCTACCATTAAAAATATGTTCTGTCTTGTCTTGAAAACAGTTTCAGTCAGTCCTAATTAACAAGCATTTATTAATCATGATATGTGTATCTAGACACATACATACATATGTTTACTATACTTTGTATGTGTGAATGCATGCATACATGTATAGTAGGCAGGTAGATACAACACACACTGTGCTATGCACTGGCTATACAATGAAAGGAGCTCAAATTCTAATAGGTGGAGAGAAAATATGCAACCAGCTGTGTACTATTTACATACCAGTTAGATCCAGTGAAAATACGGGGTGGTCCAAAAAGGTAAACACTTCAGTGGTGGAAGGATAGGGTTATGGGTTGGGAATGAGGTAAGATCTCTTGCTGAAAGCAAAATTTGAACTAAGAACATTCTAGGCATGAAGGACCACTGGCACAAAAGCATGAAGTCTGGAGATGGAATATTCTGATCTAGAAAGCAAAAGAGGTCAGATTACCTGGATTGTATAATTGAGGGAGGGGATTTTGGCAAAGAAACATTATTAAACATTTACTATGTGCCAGACACTGTCCTTAAAGGATTCACCATCTGAAGAAGGTAACAGTATGCAAACAACTCTCTACATACCAAATACATTCAGAAGAAACTGGACATAATATCAGGGAAAAAATAAGAGGAAAAATGTCCAAAGAGGCTGGATTCCAAAGGACTCTAAATGCCAACAGACTCTAAATTTGATCCTGAAGGTACTAGGGAGCCATTGAAGTTTATTGAGTTAAAGAGAAGGGAGTAAGGAATGACATGGTCCCATCCGACTTTTGGATCTTTGACCATTGCGTGGAGGATGGACGAGAGGGGCCCAAGACTTGAGTCGGGGAGATCAGGCAGAGGGCTACTGCAGTCTCTCCAGTATGATTGATAATGTAGCATGGGTGATTGCCAGAAATCACAGTCCCTTTTTCTACCTTCAGCCTTAAGGGAAGCTGCCTTCTGGGATGTGTTAATGTTTAGGGAAAGGTGAGGGGAAGAGGGTGATGCAAGGGGAGTTACTAATTCTACTATCCTTTGATTGAGAGAATGTGGGAATATCAAAAAATCCTATTAACTCAATGTTGCTTTTAAGTGAACTTGGAGTTTATTCATCCCATGACCATCAACAGATTTTCAAAAATGGTAGGACAGAGGTTATTCAGTCTGTGGAAGGCAAGCTGACCCGCTCATGGATTCAAGGATCCTTTGTGAAAATTCTGTGGCTTTCCAGGGATCCAAGAGTCACTAGTTGGGGACCACAACCCAAAATATCTGAAGAGTTAAGAGACATTCAACAGTGGTTTTCTTTCCATTAAACTCTGTAACCATTTATTTAGTGCCTAATATGCTGCAGGAAGGATTCCAAGTGCCAAGGATCGAAATACAAAAACCAAACAGTCCCTGTTCTCAAGAGACTTAAGCTCTACAGGGATGAGCAAATACAGAGTATAAAGCATAAGCAAAGCTATATAAAGTATTTTTTTAAGAAAAAAAGCTAAAAAAAACTTTAAAAATGTGTTTTATTTTTATATACAACATTTGCAGATCACTCTCACCTCCAGAAGTCTCTTATAACAAAGTAAAACAGTTAAGCAAAACTAATATAACAGTGACCTCATCGAAAAGTGCAGGCAACATTTCACATCTGCAGCACCCCCTCCCACTTCTTTATTTTTTACCAAGTTTAAAAGAAATCTGTTTTCTCCTCCCCCAACTCCCCATCCCATGGGGGAGTGGGGGGGAGAGAAAGGAAAACAAAAATAAATTTCTTGTTACAAATATACAAAGTCAAGTAAAACAAAGGTTCCCGATGTCTGTATTCAAAAATATAAATGTCTCAGCACCCCAAATCTGTCACCTCTCTGGACAAAGAAATTTCAAGAATTCTTCCCTACTGCCAACAAAAGTTTAATAAAGACTCTTATACCCTTTCTTTAGTTGTATTTAAAAAAAAAAAAAAGAGTCCCGGTGGAAATAACGATAACTGAATTGGTATAGTTCTTTGCATATACTTTTCTCCTTTGATCCTTCTAACAATTCTGTCAGGTAAGTAATATTAGTGTTTTTATCCTCATTTTAACAGGCAGAAGCTGAGGTTGAGCGATTAATGTCTTGCCCATGATAGCCCAGGTAGAAAATGTATGAAGTTGGATTTATGCTCAGGTCGTCCTTGACATTGGGGGCTGTTCTTTATCTGCTGTGTCACACAGTCTTCTTTCATACTGTCTTCCATCCCACTTGCAAACTCACACACACACGCACACCATTGGATCGTCTAAGCAGAATTCCCATGTATGATCTAAGTAGAATATAAGTTTGTCGAGGGAAAGGGCTGTATCACTTGTGCACTTCTAAAGAAAATCGCGTGGTTGATTATACAGAAGTGGCGAGGTGATTCAGAGAGAATTAGCCACACTAAGCTCATGGGATAAGGGGGACACTGAGGGCAGGCAGCAGCTAGAGTAACTGCGTGAGATGTACTAAATTCTCGAAACTCGAAAGCCTCTCCAGTCAGGGCTGGAGGCAGCCTTGAAGAACATGTAGCCCAAATGCCCCATTTTTAGATGAGGTGCCTGGGTCAGAAGAGGACCGCCACTAGAGTCCATATACCCGTTGGGAAACTCCATTAACTCATCAAGGTCTTGGAGTTTAGCATTCCAACTCTCCTCTCAGCAGGGAAGATGGCATAGGGATCCCCTACCTTACCCACTAACAATGACTTTAAACTCATTTCAGGTTAATGAATATGTAACTGGAAACTGCTCCACCAAAAAGAGTTCTGGAGAAATGTTTGTTGTTAACACTCCCTCTCCCCCATACTATGTGTGTGGCAGCATCCAAGAATAAGCGATTATTAAACGATAATTTTGTTTATCAAACAAATTATTATCAAACAATAATATTGTGCCGATGGCAGTCTCCTGCCAAGATTTCAGGCTCTGCCAGAGGTTTCCAGAAGCCTTTGCTTTTGATTGCTTTTCTGCCAGTTATTCCATGAAGCGAGGCTTGGGTCTTCTCAGTTCCCCCAACCACAATTTAGGTTGAATCTGCTCTGGAGGTCCTAGTAAATGCACTTCCATCCCTTCATCTGAGTAATGGAATAGAGTCTGGCAAAGGGGCATACACTCATTCCTTTGCTACCTGCCCCAGGTGGGTTCCAATCCATATTTGTTGCCACGAGATAAGCAAAGTGTCTCAAGGACCTCCTACTCCCTCGTCCCCTCCCAATTAACCTGGGGCTTCGTAATATATAAACAAAAGTGTGGGGGTTCTTTTCATTCGCTTAATTAAAAATCTCCATGGTAAAATAAATAAATACTCTCTCTGGAGCAACATTAGGATAATAGAGTTGGGGCTCCTTCCCAGTGTGATAGCTACAGACTTGATGAGGTGAGCGATGCGGGTTATTTTCCCCGATTCTGCCACCAACTTCCTGGGTGATCCTCACCAAACTGTCTCCCCCTTGCTTTCTTTTTTCTCATCAGTAAAAATCTTTCAGGGATGGCAAGATCAGCCAAGGAATGTCTGTAGAGTGCTTTGAACTCCTCTGAGATCAACGCTAAGTAAATACACAGCATTATTAATAAGCCCCATCAGAGCCATAGAAAGTTAGAAATGTCCCTTTATGATAAATAGGCTGTAACGTCTGCCAAGCACAAATTGAATGGGCAAAGGTATCGCATAATTGGCTGAAACTTAATCCTAACTTGGCTTCAAAACACAAGCTTGGCGTGGTGGAGACAGACATGAATGGAGAGCCCTGGAGAACATATGAAAGGTCCTTCCACTGGATGGGAGCTGCTCAGCTAACTTGCCTGGGCTTTCTTGTATTTTTCCCACTTTTTAAAAATTAAGGAGCAACAAGTAAGAAATATACACTTGCTTACTATTATCCTAACAACACAAATTGGTTGGAGTATCACATTCCAAGTCAAAGTTGAAAAGCTGATTACATATGACAGAAAGCAGTTAAGATTGTGCTTTTATGAACTGCTACATGCAAAAGTAAATAAAGCTTTTTATAAAGTTTTAATTTTATTTAATATAATTTTATATAAAATAATTATATATTTATATAATGTATATTTATATATAATATAAAATAATAAATATAATTTAATATAAAATTGTATTTTATAAAAATAAAATGTAAATAATATGGAGGAGTAATATCTAATCATCTCCATTAATCAGAATACAAAATCTTAACATAGAAACACTATAGATCCAGAATTAGGAGAGGTTTTATAGGCTGGAGTCTCATCTAGTCCCCTCATTTTACAGGTGAGGAAAATGAGTAATGGAGAGTTAATGTGACTTGCTCAATGTCACACAGGCATTAAGTGGCCAAGCCAGGATTCCATTCAAGGCCCCCTGACTCCAAAGTTATCTCTTTTTCCACTTATAATCACACTAAGTGTGGGTATTTAAAAGACAACACTAAAAATTAATATTACCAAAACCCTCATACTTCAAATATGCTTGTTTCACCACTTTAGATGGAAAAGGTGGTTTAGTAGACTTAGAATAAGAAAAAAAAGACAGGAGTGTGAACTGTGTGTATGTATTTATCAATATAGAAATTTTTATATGTATCTATGTCACATATATGTGTATATGTATATATGACTGTGTATATGTGGGTATACATGTATATACATATGGATCTGTGATTTAATGGAAATCAGTGAAACCAGGGAAAATAATTCCCATCTCTCCCCTCATTAAGCCTCCAGCCAGGGCAGCACCTTCCCTGCAGTCTATAGTCTTAGGGACATGAGAAGCAATCTGTTAAAGGTCATCCAGCTAGTGTGTCCAAGCTGAGACCTGAACCCAAGTGCTTGTAGATGGGCAGGGTATCTGTTCTGCTACCTGTTCTTTCTATCACTCTCTGTTCACCTCTGTGTCTGTCTGTCCTCTCCATTTCTTTGTCTCTCATTTCTCTTTGTCTTTTTCTTTCCTCTCTTTGCTCTAATCTCTCTCTCCTCTTTCATATTTATGTGTGCATATATATGTATATATGCACTCATATGTATATACACTTTTGGAGTTTTTAGCTGAGGTAATCCTGATGACTCAGGAGCAGACCTCCTTGGTAATAATTGCAGAATGTTCAAGTTGGAAGGGATCTCAGAGCCAGCTACTCCCAAGAGTAATTCTATGCATACCTGAATGAGAATGTCCTCCAAACATTTCTAACAGCCCTTGGGGAGAGATAGACCACTCTCTTCCTCTCTTGCCAGCTTGGTCAACATATCCTGAGCTGACCCACCCTGGAGCCTTTCCTAGTCGCTTCCTAGGCTAAACAAATTGTTGTGCCTTGGAAAGGGAGCTGTATTTGGAATCCAAAGGCCAGTTTTGCCCTTTCCCACTGAGATGACCCTGGGCAGCAGCTATTCCTTCTCAGCTCTGCAAAATGAGGTGGGGTTGGACTACCTGATCCCCAAAGTCTCTTCCAGTCCTAAAACCTAATGATCCTAAGATTCTGCCAAACAACAGGGATTACAAATACTCCCAGAGCAGTACATTGGCTGGGGAGGGAGTTGAGAAGGGAAGAGTGAACAGGCACTCATCTCTGAAAAGTATTGCTACAAATCCCTCCTCTCACGGCTCTTGTCTTCTTCCTCCTGCCCCTCCCCCCAACCTGGTCAAAGGTAAAAGAAGAAATCTGAGCTGCCCAGGTGTTGCCTGATGTCTTTGACAGCCTGCCTCACCCCTACTCTGTCGCAGTTTAAATTCTGACCTGAATCCTAATTCTTATATAACTCCTCATGGAACATATTTCTGGGGAAGTTCCCTCAAGGATTAAATTTTTGTAGGATGAACCATCAAAAGACACCTTCCGAAGGAGAGACCCTTGGGGATAAATTGAGCTGAATAATTCTGGGGCTGGTTGGATAGGAAGGAAAGAAAAGGATGAAATAAACACCGAAGTGGAAGCCTTATTTATGGGTTGGGGAGGGGGCCCTGTGTTGTCTCTGTTACGTACATTGAGGAAAAAGGTAATACTGGCTGGATTTTCTTCTCTAACTTTAAAATGGAAAAATGGACACCTGCCCACACAGCCTTTGGGGAAATGTTGCCATGAAAGAGAAAGGGAGGTGGTTCCCACAGATGGGTTCCAGATTGCATTCTGGCCACTAGACTTCCTTGGCCACAAGAGTAAGGAGTGTATTCAGTCCTGCTCGATTTTCATTGTGTTCTTTGAGTTGATCTTGCTTCATGGCTTTGAGAAAACCTATTCTTCCAGAATTGAGGGACAAAGCATTCTTGCTATGGAGTTTCTTCTGTGTGACTACAACTGACCCTCCAAAAGCAAGTTGGTACAATGAATACAGTGCCAGGCCTGGAGTCAGGAAGAATTCTTTTCCTGAGTTCAAATCCAATCTCAGACACTTAATAGCTGTGTGGTCCTGGGCAAGTCACTTCACCATATTTGACTCAGTTTTCTCATCAGTAAAATGATCTGGAGAAGAAAATAGCAAACCACTCCAGGTATCTCTGCCAAGAAAACCCCAAATGGGGTCAGATATGACTGAAACAACTAAATAATAAGACCTTCAGAGGGGGTAGAGCCAAGATGGTGGAGTGAGAGCAACGACTCACCTAAGCTCTCAGACAAACTCTTCCAGGTACCTCTGAAAGGAGAATCTGACCAAATTTTGGAGGTGCAGAATCGAGTGGGAGACAGACGGTGACAGATTCGGAGCTCAGGTTGGACCAGAAGGTCCACAGGAAGGATCTGTTCCACGGGGGTGAGCCCACAGCACACAGTGCAGCGTGGCCAGTGCAGCCGAGCAGAAGAGATCTGAGAAACCTGAGTGGTGGGCGGAACCAGAGGAGCAGCACCCAGGGTGGGAGACAAGCCGAACCGAGTCAGTGAGAGCCGCAGAGTGCCAGATATCGGCACAGCAGCTCCTGAGACCTTCAGCCCTAAGATCAAACTTCGGTAAGTCACCTACTTGAACTTCTGGGAGTCAGGATGGCGGAGGGATCAGTAAATGCTCTCTCCTCCCCCCTTGATGACCATGAAAGAACCATAAAATATTTCCCCAGAAAAATCCCAGATCAGTAGAAATAGAAGGAGACCAATAGTCTCATAACACCTGAGACGAGGAAAATAGCTAAGGGGGATTCCTCCTATGGTGGCAGAGGCAAACCAGAAGGACAGAGGACCCAGGGCAGAGAAAACTCGCACTAGGTCCCAGGCAAGCCTTAGCAGGCCTGGCACGGTATTCATTGTACCGACTTGCTTTTGGAGGGTCAGTTGCAGTCACACAGAAGAAACTCCATAGCAAGAATGCTTTGTCCCTCAATTCTGGAAGAATAGGTTTTCTCAAAGCCATGAAGCAAGATCAACTCAAAGAACACAATGAAAATCGAGCAGGACTGAATACACTCCTTACTCTTGTGGCCAAGGAAGTCTAGTGACCAGAATGCAAGTGGCCAGGAGAGGAGCCCCAGGAGGGGTGGGAACACACATTAGCATCTAGGCCTGCCTCAGCTGTCCAGGGGAATCAGAAAGACAATAGGGCAGCTGGGATTACCAGCCCCTGAGCTTGCCTTTGCCTCAGTTCAGTTGAGGAGATCTCCTGTGACCAGACCACCCCTTCCCCACACTTAACAAGCTAAACCCACGGCTGATCAGGGAAACACCAAACAAAAACCTGCTTTTAGCTTTTTCACACATCAGCTCAGCAAAAAGTTCTCTAGCTTCTGACTGAAAGAACCAGAAGCCACAACACTCAATCAACATCATGAACAGAAAAAAGCAGAGGGCCGAAAGAACCATAGAATCTTTCTATGAGGATAAGGACCAAAACACAAACCCCAAAGAGGTCACAGCTGAGACTGTACTTCCATATGAAACTTCAGAAGGGACTATGAACTAATCACAAGCACAAGCAGCTCTCCTGGAACAGCTGAAGAAGGAAATAGAAGATAAACTGGCCAATGATTTTAAAATTATTAAGAAAGGATTCACTGATGAGAACATCTCCTTGAAAAGGAAAATTGAACAAATGGAAAAAGAAGTTCAAAAATTAACTGGAGAAAATAAATTCCTAAAAGGGCAAATGGGAAGTACAAAAATTAACTGGAGAAAATAGCTTCTTAAAAGGAAAAATTGGGCAGATGGAAAAGGAGGTACAAAAGTTAACGGAAGAAAACAATTTGATAAAGATTAGAATTGGGCAAGTAGAAACTAACGACTCAATGAGACAGCAAGAATCAGTCAAACAAAATCTAAAGAATGAAAAGATAGAAGAAAATGTAAAATATCTAATTGGAAAAACAACTGACCTGGAAAATAGATCCACAAGAGAAAACTTAAGAATTATTGGCCTGCCAGAAACCCAGGATGGAGAAAAGAGCCTGGACAATATCTTCCAGGAAATCATCAAGGAAAACTGTCCAGAAGTACTAGATTCAGAGGGCAAAATAGTCATCAAAAGAATCACCATTTCCCTCCTGAAAGGGATCCCAAACTCAAACCCCCAAGAAATATAGTTGCCAAATTCCAAGTGAAGGAGAAAATATTACAAGCAGCCAGAAAGAAACAATTTAAATATCAAGGAGATACAATCAGGATTACACAGGACCTTGCAGCTTCTACATTAAAAGACTGAAAGAATTGGAACCCAATATTCCATAAGGCAAAGGAGTTGGGACTACAACCAAGGATCAACTACCCAGCAAAGTTCAGCATAACATTTCAGGCAAGGGGAAAGTCATTCAACGAAGTAAGGGATTTCCAGAGTTTCCTGACCAAAACGCCAGAACTTAATAGACAATTCGATCTTCAAACGCAGGTCTCAAGAAAATCATAAAAAAGTAAACAGTGGGGGGGGGGGAACAAATTGCTACTCAATTAGGGCAAATTGTTTACCTCCCTATAAGGGAAGATGACACCTGTTAATCTTGAGAACTGTGCGTCTATTAAGAAATATAAAAGGGATATGCATGGGGGGAACGGGTAAAAAGTAAATAATATCATGATAAAAAATGTGATTTAAGTATGAGAAGGGATTGTAATAGGAGGTGTGAAAAGGAGGAAGCAGAAAATGGCAAATTACATCACAAGAAGAAATACAAAATAATAGTAGAGGGAAAGAGGGGAGTGAGATGAGCATTGCGTGAGAGGTACTCTCATCGGATTTGTTTAAAGGACAGAACAATAAACTTAAGTAGAAAATCCTAACTAGCTCTATAAGCAGTGGGAGAGGAAGGGGGAAGAAAGGGGAGGGAGGATAAAAGGGAGGGAGGAAGCAATAAGAGTAAAGGGGAGTTAAAGAGAGGGGGGCTAAAAGAAGGAGGGGAAGGTGGCAAGAGAAGATGGTGAAAAGTGAATACTAGTGAGGAGGAGAAGGGAGACAGCAGAGCTAAAAGCACAAATGGTGGGAAAGAAGATGGAGGGAAACACACAGATTGTAATCATAACTGTGAATGTGAATGGAATGAATTCTCCCATAAAACGGAGAAGGATAGCAGAATGGATTAAAAGCCATAATCCAACAATATGCTGCTTACAAGAAACACATTTGAAACAGGGGGATACACATAGGATAAAGGTTAAAGGATGGAGCAGAATATATTGTGCTTCAGCTGATGTAAGAAAGGCAGGAGTAGCAATCCTAATCTCAGACAAAGCAAAAGCAGAAATAGATCTAATCAAAAGGGATAAGGATGGAAACTATATCCTGTTAAAAGGCACCATAGACAAAGAAGAAATATCATTACTAAACATGTATGCTCCAAGTGGTATAGCATCCAGATTCTTAGATGAGAGGTTGGGGGAGTTGAAGGAAGAAATTGACAGCAAAACTATACTAGTGGGGGACCTCAACCTCCCTCTTTCTGAACTTGATAAATCTAACCTCAAAATAAACAAGGAAGAAGTTAAGGAAGTAAATAAAACTCTAGATAAGGTAGATATGATAGATTTTTGGAGAAAATTGAATGGGAATAGAAAGGAATATACATTTTTCTCAGCAGTACATGGAACATTTACAAAAATTGACCATGTACTAGGACATAAAAATCTCACAATCCATTGCAGAAAGGCAGAGATAATCAGTGCATCCTTCTCAGATCATAATGCAATAAAAATTATATGTAATAAAAGACCATGGAAAGATAAAGCAAAAATCAATTGGAAACTAAATAATTTAATCCTAAAGAAGGAATGGGTTAAAGAAGAAATCATAGAAACAATCAACAACTTCATTCAAGAGAATGACAATAATTTCTAAGGTCCTGTGCTAAATTGCAAGCAAAGTCTGGCTGTAGGGCATAATGTATCCTTTGGGGGGCTTGTTTACTTATTATACAGGATCTGGGTTGAGCTGGGTTTTTTTTCCTTATGGAGCATCCATGGAACTAAGACATCAAAATAACCTTATTATCCTTAGGGGATATAAAGGGTCAATTTGTTTGAACTGTGGGTAAGGGAAGGAAGAGTTTCAAAGGTAAATTTTTACCCAAGCACTTTGGTTCCTTGTCTCAATGTGGGTTGAAGGTCTTCACAAGAGCATCCTGAAGTCTTGGCTTAGCTCTGCTACTGGGGAGAACACTTCACAAGTGGTGCTAGTGCAACATACCTTCAGCACAAATGACTCATTATCTCCTTTTTGTACAAGTGATTCCCCAAACTGAGTATCCTCCAGCCTCATTCCCATCTCACTCAAGGACCTTTTCTGTGAGGACATTCTTGAGTCCCTCCCATCCCCCCACTCTTTCAGTACTCCAACATAACTTTGTTTTACTTTGTCCATTATGTATTTATTTATTTGCTTACCCATTAAATCCCACTCACTCCCAGGAGAACAGACTAAGCACACTTAAGCACAATGTAATTAGAGCTTCATAAATGCTTATTAGTAATAACTGGCCCCCATTCTATGCGCCTAGAAAATGCCTTCTTCATAGGAAAGGAGTGAAAGTAAGTGAGGGCGGAGCCAAGATGGCAGAATAACAGCATAGACTTGCTAGCCATCTCCCCCCAAATCCAGCCAAATATCTGCTAATAAAATGACTGGAAACAAATTCTGCAGCTGCAGAACCCACAGAATGATGAAGTGAAGCAAATCTCTAGCCCAAGACAGCCTAGAAGGTCACTGGGAAGTGTCTACTCTGCCACTCTGGGAGCAGAGCACAGTCTCATGTGGGCCACACCAGCACAGATGGGACTTGAGAAGGTCTTGGGGGCCTGAATCTCACGTGCCTGTGACTATTTCCAGACCTCATTACCCCAAAACACCAAGGACAACTTGGAAGGTCAGTGGAAAAAACTTGTGGGACCTGTGTGAGAGAGTAGAGTGGTCAGACCCCAGACTCATGAGGGTAGAGGGGTTGGAGGAGTCCATAGCAGCAGTAGGGACAGCAGCAGTGGCAGTGACTGTTTCTGGAGCTCTAGGCCTAGAGATTGTGGGGGAATTGAGCAGATGATAGCACACCCCCCACCCCCACTGAAAGCAGAGAACTACTTTGACAAAGAACTCAAAAGTCAAGTAAATAGCTGGGGAAATTAGCAAAAACCAGGAAAAAATCAACTGTAGAATCTTACTTTGGTGACAAGGAAGACTAAAATATGCAAACAGAAGACAACAAAGTCAAAGCTCCTACATCCAAAGCCTCCAAGAAAAATATGAATTGATCTAAGGCAATGGAAGAGGTCAAAAAGGATTTTGAAAAGCAAGTAAGAGAAGCAGAGAAAAAATTGGGAAGAGAAATGAGAGTGATGCAAGAAAATCAAGAAAAATGAATCAACTGCTTGCTAAAGGAGATCAAAAAATGCTGAAGAAAATAACACTTTAAGAAAACAGACTAACCCAAATGGCAAAATAGCTCCAAAAAGCCAATGAGGAGAAGAATGACCTAAAAAGGAGAATTGGTCAGATGGAAAAGGAAGTCCAAAAGGTCACTGAAGAAAATAATTCCTTAAAGATTACAGTGGAGCAGATGGAACTTAATGACTTTATGAAAAATCATGAAATTATAAAACAAAGCCAAAGGAATGAAAAATAGCAGGCAATGTGAAATATCTCATTTGAAAAACAACTAACCTAGAAAATAGATCCAGGAGAGGCAATTTTAAAATTATTGGACCATGAAAACCATGATCAAAACAAAAAGTCTAGATATCATCTTTCAAGGAATTATCAAGGAAAACTGCCCTGATATTATAAAAGCAGAGAGTAAAATAGATATTGAAAGAATCCAATAATCACCTCCTGAAAGAGATCCTAAAAGGAAAACTCCTAGGAATATTGTAGCCAAATTCCAGAGCTCCCAGATCAAGGAGAAAAATATTGCAAGCAGCCAGAAAGAAACAATTTGAGTATGGTGGAAATATAATCAGGATAACACAAGATCTAGCACCTTCTACATTAAGGGATCACAGGACTTGGAATATGGTATTCCGGAGGTCAACGGAGTTAGGATTAAAATCAAGAATCATCTACCCAGCAAAACTGAGTATAATACTTCAGTGGGGGAAATGGTCATTCAATCAGATAGAGGACTTTCAAGCATGTTTGTTGAAACAACCAGAGTTGAATAGAAAGTCCGACTTTCAAACACAAGAATCAAGAGAAGCATTAAAAGGTAAACTGGAAAGAGAAATCATAAGGGGTTTACTAAAGTTTAACTGTTTATATTCCTACATGGAAAGATAATTTTTGTAGATCTTGAAAATTTTCTCAGCATTTGGGTAGTTTGAGTGACTATATACATATAGACAGAAGACACAGAGTGAGTTGAATAGGTAGGGATGATATTCAAAAAAATAAAATTAAGGGGTGAGAGAGGAATATATTGGGAGGAGAAAGAGAATGGGGCATATTATCTCACACAAAAAAAGAGGCAAGCAAAAGCTTTCTCAGTGGAGATGGGGGAGGTGAAAGGAAAAGAGTGAACCTTACTCTCATCACATTTGGCTTAATGAGGGATTAAAATGCACCCTTAATTGGCTAAATCTATTTTACACTACAGGAAAGTAGGGAGGAAGGGGGTGGAGGGGAGGATGATAGAAGATGGAATGACTTTAAAAAGTAAACACTTTTGAGGAGGGACAGAGTCAAATGAGAGGATAGAATAAATGAGGGGAAGGATAGGATGGAGAGATTCATAGTTAATCTTTCACAATATGACTGCTATGGAAGTGTTTTGCATAACTACGCATGTATAACCTATAAAGAATTGTTTGCCTTCTCAATAGGGAAGGGTGGGGAGGGAGGAAGGGAGATTAGTTGGAACTCAAAGTTTTAAAAATGAATGTTAAAAATTGTTTTTACATGCAACTGGGAAATAACATATACAGATAATGGGGCATAGAAATCTATCTTGCCCTACACAAAAATAGAAGGGATAGGAATAAGAGAAGGGAGGGGTGTGATAGAATGGAGGGCAGTTTGGGGGAAGTGGTGATCAGAATGCATGCTATCTTGGGGTGGGCAGAGGGAAGAGATGGGGAGAAAATTCGGAATTCAAAATCTTGTGGAAAAGAATGTTGAAAACTAAAAATTAATAAATTAATTTTAAAAAAAGAAACATAGGAAGGGAGTGCAAATGTCATTACCTCTATTTCAGAGGGAGAATAAACTGAAGCACAGAGAACTTAAGGGACATGCTCAAAGGTCCATAACTAATAAATTGCTGAACTAGGAGGTGAACTTCCATGTCCTGACTGAATCCAGTAAAATTGTTACCCCAGAGCCTTCTCTCCAATGGGAACCTATGTGGGAGGCTACTGATGCCACTGACTAGCTACCGTGCCTTATCTCTGCCTATCTCCTGGCTCAGCTGCCTCCTGACTTGGAGTATGTGAGTGGATGTGAAAAGAAAACAGAGAAGTGCTAAGGAGCAGGAGCTGAGACAGGAATCCTTGCAGACAGCATGTCCCAGGCAGCTGAGGGACAAACAAGCAAGGAGGCAAAGGGGGACGGCAGAAAGAGATCAGGGTATGTAGGAACTCACCCTCACACACTCATACACATGCAAACTTTATAGACACATACACAGTAACTCACATACACACTCATATACACATACACATTCTTTATAGATACATATATTCAAAGCTGAGGATGACTCAGGATGAGGCAATTGGGATTAAGTGACTTGCCCAAGGTCAAACATCTAGTGAGTGTCAAGTGTCTGAGGTGAGATTTGAACTCAGGTCCTCCTGATTCCTGCACTGGTGCTCTATCCACTGCACCACCTAGGTGTCCCATAAGGTGGAGGAGCAGCTTTAAAGTAAGCTGATGATGAATTCAAGTAGATAGAGAGATAAAGCATTGATTAAGTTGTTACTATGTGCCAGGCACTAAGTGTTGGGCAAATAGATATAACCAATCAGTATAGTCCTTGTCCTCAAGAGCTTATATTCTAATGGAGGAAGAAAGTACAGAAACCAAGACTGGAAGTGGGGAGAAGCAAGGCTTCTATTGGTGGACTGGCAGATTAGGAGAGTGAAGAACAGAGCTGAGAGTGATGTGAGTATATTCTGGGGACCTGTTTGGTGGGTGGGTGGGGTCTGGACCAAAGACTTACCAGCCTGGAGAGAGAGAGTTGTGAAACAGAGGCGATTCCAAGGTGAGAAGTCTAGAGAGTGAGGAGTTTCATTATTAACACAGTGAGTAGGAGGCATTCAGGCAGGGATCCATCCCTGGCCTTTGGGAACAATTGAGTAGAATTCAGGGAAGAGATTAGGACTGACTACATAGATTTAAGAGGCATCTCCATAGAGATGGTCTTTGAAATCAAGAGAGAAGATGGGATTACCAAGGAAGAAATCTGGACATGGAGAGAGCCCAGGACCGTTGGCTCTGTAAAGACCACAATGAATCCAGCAGCCAATAAAGAATGAAAAGATGATATCCGAGGGGTAGTTAGAAAACCAGGGGGAAACAAAGTGTCATGAAGCCCAAGAAGGAGAGAGCAGCCAAGAGGAGGAGGTGGATAGTCCTAATATTGCCAAGGGGTCAAGGTGCCTGATAATTACCTATTTACTAGATTATAAAATTAACCTTTCACATCTGAAGAATTCTTTCCCCTTCCTCTGACAGCAACCTCATTAACATTAATAACTCCTATGGCAGTTTATTTTACGTGTTACCAACCCTTAGTAACCTGGGGTTTGTTTTGATTTTAGAAGGTGGAGTTTGAAATGATAGTATCTCTTATCACAGAACAGAAAGTAAACAGAGAGGTGGCTAAAGATTAGAAGGAAAACATTTCCAATCTGCCCTCAAAGCCTTCAACTTTGGTTTTCCAAGTGGAAAGTGAGTCAGTCAACAAGCATCTAAAATACAAATACTAGCAAAATGGCTGTCTGCGCCCTCCAGGAGCTTACACAGGACGAAACACTAAGTCAAAGGAAGGTGAAATGGGGGTGGGGGCTCAGAAGTACAGAGTGGCTCAGTCTACACAAAATAGGCATGATTATTTGAGCCTCCTCCCTCCCTTTTCCAATTTAAAGGGTCCTCTACTTCATCAGGCAAAGATGTCTCACTCCACCTCCCAAAGAAGAGATTACCTCTACTTTATCATTTTTCTTTCTCTCCAGACCTATGCTTTCATGGAAGAGGCTGAGTGGTTAGTGCAGAGAACCCCCTTCTCTGCCAAGGCCCTCATCTGACCTGGATGGCACACTTCAACCACTCTGGACTTCTGAGTATTTTGCCCCTACCCTCTTTTCACCTTGCTTTGACAGACTTCACCTCTCTGTGTCCCAGACAACTCACTTCAATCACAGAGAAATTGTCAATCTTCGTTGGAAGAGGGAAGTTTCCTCTGCCAATGGAATAATAAGTCTAATAGTAATAGCAGCAGCAGTAGTAACTCTTGTTTAACACATCACTTAGGGTTGTTGAGTATTTACTTTGCTTTCTCTTTGTGTATCCCCTACAATACATATGGAAAGTCCATATCTATGTGTAGTATTACCCCTACTTTGCAGCAGGACACTGAGGCTTCAAGAATTCCAAAGAATTGGCTCAGAGTCCTGAGGCAGGACTTCCTAATCCCAAGTCTGGCACTCTAGCTATAATGTTAGGCTGTTTCTAGCATAGGGAATTCCAGTGAGGAAACTCCTTCCACCACTGAAGCGCAGCACCTCCTCTGCAGCTCCTCAGCTTAGAGCGGGGCCCTTCTAAGGGTCAGGGTCACACAATTAGGAGATGACAAGGCCAGGCCTGGAGCCCAAGTCTTCTTGACCCAGGGGCCACCTCTCTGTCCTCCACTATACAATTCCCCTCCAATTCTCATGCCAGAAAATCAGAAGGTTTCTACACCTCCTGGTTTTAGAGTATTATCTAGAATGCCAAGAGGCTAAATGAGCTGTCCAGGGTCACACAGCTAGAATATGACAGGGGCCAGACCTGAACCCAGGATCCTTCTGTCCCACAGCTCTGTCCTTTTCTCCCCACCCACAAGGTCATCACCCCAGTCACGTGCTGCCACCCTTCCCTTGGATCACAACTATAGCCTTGTAAGTGACTTCTCTGCCTCCAGTCTCTCCCTGACTCTTCTTACCTAGACATTGTCTTTCCTACCTTCAGATATTTGGGGCTGCCATAATCTCCCCTTCTATTCCCCCACCCCAAGTCAAGCATTCCTCCCCCTGATCTGTCAGGCCTAGAGCCCTGCGTTCTCCTGTAATTGCACACACAGGCAGAGATGCTGCTGGCAGAGGGCTGGGAACTCCATCAAAGCAGGCTGAACTAGAGCCTGTGAAATGTTCCCAGCAGCCTTTCATCCCAGCTCAGGGAGGCTGCCTCCAAAAAGTCTGGGTAGGGCAGCACCATCCATCAGAGGGGTAGAGCAGCTGTCCAGTGACCACCTATCTCATTGTCTGGGAATGCAGCAGACCCTTTCTGTCCCATCACTGGCATGCTCCAGGCTGAGCTCAGTGGCCATGGTGTCAGTGACAACAGCTGGGGCTTTGGCCAGGCTGGCCTCCTGACTTCTGGCTCTACTGGTTAGATCTTGGTAGGCAGGATCCACCCCTAGGAAGAGAGGGAACATACAAGGATGACACTTTTGGTAACTTTCATCTAAGACTGTTCACTGAAATATTGTTGGGAATGAAGACCTGACCTGTGCTTTCATCAATGTGAGCAACTCCTCTAAACAATACAGATAGACAACTTGGTCAAGAACCAAAAACAGTCACCTACTGGGTGCCACGCAGTAGGAATGCATAGCGTAGAAAACAAAGGAGTCAGGAAAACTTGGGTTTAAGTCCTGCCTCTGAGATATACCGGCTATGGGACTTGGGAATGATCATAGAGAGATGAAAGATACCCTAAAGATCATATCAAGCTCCTTAATTTTACAGATGAAGGAATTAAAGCATAGAACTTCATTGATTTGCCCAAGGTTACTTAGTTAAAAAATAATCTGAGTCAAATTTGAACCCAGATCTTCTGGTTTCCAAGTCCAAGGCTTCCCCATTCAGGACAAAGTGCTTCCTACAGTAATTTAAACCTCAGTGCCCCAGATTACTCTAAGATTATTAATTGAAGAGAGAGTGCCCATCTACATTGGTAGAGGGAGGAAATTTCCTCACTGAAGAGTCCCTTAAGGCAGTAAAATCACAAGTCTGGTCCAAAACTAAAAATGTGCTGGGCATTATGCTCTATAAAAATGAGACAGTCTCCACTTTACATAAATTATAGCCTAAGAGAGATGCCTGGGGCACTGAGAGATGCAGGTTCACACAGCCAGGACAGGTCAGAGGGAGAATTTGAACTCAGGTCTTCCTGAACACCACAGCTGGTTCTCTAGTCACAGTGCAGCAATGTCTCACCTACTGAGGATACTCTTAAAGTATCACAGAATCTCCAGGAGGAAAGTGGTCCCTGAAGTCACCCATCCCAACCCATAGCTGACCAAGAGTCCCTTCCACCAAGCTGACAGATGGCCATTTCACTTGTACTAGGCACCTAAATACAGACAATCCCCTTCTCATGGCTGCACAAAGAGAAATACACACTTCTAGGAAGGAGATCTGGGAACTTCCTTTGTATCAAGGCTCTGCTACTCATCTGCAGAATACACTGGACATCGGGATGCTTAACCTGAAGTGTTCAAACTACTTGTTGATTTTCAAGCTTAGTCCAATGAAAACTGACTCCCTCTTGAGCTTGGAGGCACTTTTAACAAGGAGGGAACCAGCTGGACACTAGGACCAAGCCATCCTCTCCAGCTCAGGTCACACATGATTAGTTCTTCCCTCCCTGTGGCTTATTCAATTGTCTTTGCCCCCCTTTACTGGAAATCATTTCACTTCTGGAAGGCCTTAAGAGTTCTTGAGTTTACAGGAAAGGAATCAAATCACATGTAGCATGAATGTGGCTGAAAAAATCTACTGATGACTGACAAATAGTCAAAGGAAATGAACAAATGCTAAAAACAGTCAGTAATCAGAGAAAAGCAAATGAAAGTAGTTTCATCAGATTAACAAAGGTGACAAAAAAAGGAAAATGATAAATATTGGAGGCACACTGGTACACTGTTGGTGGGGCTGTAAACTGGGTCAGCCATTCTGGAAAGTGGGAGAATTCTGTCCCCAAAGCCACCAAATTATGAAGACTCTTAGATCCAGTGATACCACTTTGGGCCCTCAGAGAGATCATAGAAATAAGAAAAGGATCCATATGTACAAGTATCTACACCCTCTCTTTGTGAATTGGCAGAGAACTGAAAATGAAGGGGTGACCAGCCACTGAAGAATAACTGAAGTCATTATGATGTATTAATGCAATATGATCTCACTGTGCCCTAGGAAAGGAGGAAAGTGGGAGTTTCAAAGAAACTTGGGAAGACTTATTGTATGGATGAAGTGAGCAGAATCTGGAGAACAATATATACAATGAAAACAACTTAGACCTGGGATAGATGGAATTAACACTCTTTGTTTGTATCTCTCGCTAACAGACAAGTCTTTTTTAAATGTGGTCAATAAATACTATGAATGATCAGATCAATTATATATATCATTATAGAAGTGATAAGTCAAGATCCACATAGAGCAAGACAATTGGGATTATTTAATAAGATGTAAATCAGGGTTTGGAATGTATGGAAAAACAGACATTAGTGTCAAGCATATTTGTTCCAGCAACATAAGGGCTGGTATTGCTTCAGTGCTGTTGGGCAAACCAACAAACCCACCCAAATAGGGAGGAGGACTGCAAAGAAAAGGAAAATACTTCTCAGAATCCACAAGGCAAGTGGAAAAGTGGGGAAAAAAATGACAACAAGTTAGGTTGTTGCATCCAACTTGGCTCGAGACAACATGAGCCACGTGCCTCAGTCGTTAGGGCTGAGGTTTGGGCAAGTCTTCAAATTTTTCCCCAGGAGGCTCTCACAACTCCTCTTCATTCCAATACAAGATGCTTGTTCAGACTTTTATTGCCCTCCAGTCTGGAGGGAGTAGGAAAGTCCATCTGATTCCTGCCCAAGCTCCTTTCCACATATATGTTGAGATTTCTGGGCTTGGTTTACCCTGATTGTTCCTATATGCCAACAATATTGACCTGTCAGTCATTCACCCTCCTCCTGCAATGAGTATTTGACTCATCTGAAAGATCTGGGTGAGAGCCAGCTCTTTAACAGATAGGATATTGAATCTAGTAAAAGGACTCAGGGTGTGTAGCTAGAAGAGACCTCATGGGGAGAAGAGATCTGACTTCAGGAATTTGAAGGGAATTCAAGTAGAAAAGCAACTCAACTTCTGCTTGGCCCCACAGGGTCCAACAAGGACAAAGAGATAGAAAGTACAAGATGTGACTGAGTCAGGAAGAGGTGGATTCAAGTTCCACCTTGAACACATACTGGCTGTTTGATTCCAGGTGAATCATCTAGCTGGTCAGAACCCTGGGCACCTCTCAGAGACTCATAAGGTGCAGAAAAAGTTCAGGTCTGCATTGGTAGAGGATATTCTTCAGCAAGAGCTCCCTACACTAATGAAATGACTGGTCCCAAAAGGGAGGAAGGGGACTACAAAATCGAATATACATTTCTTCATCTAGAAAATGAAAAAGTTGAACTGGATGACTTCTGAGGTTCCTTCTAGAGCCATGATCCCTTGAGCCTCAGTGCATAATAAAAGTATGGGCATGGCATCCATGAGAGTCCATGTTAAAGAGACATCAATTGGGATTCAGAAGAACTGGGTTTCGATGCAGGCTCTAGTACTGACAGGCTATGATTGTGAACAAGGATCTTCACATGTTTGGAATGGAGTCTCCTTGTCTCTAATATGTGACACTAGACCAGGTGACCTGGAAGGACCCTTTCAATTCTCAATATAGTAGGTTCAATTCAATCAAAATATGTTAAGCACTTTCTGTGGAGCAGGAACTATGCTAAGCACTGGGACTATAACGACAAAAGCGTAGAAGAATTCCTACCCTCAAGGAGCCTACATTCCACTGAGAGTTGAGAGTGATGTATATAAGTCAATGCAAAGTATGTACATGAATATATGTATTTATGCAGATATGTATATATGCATACACACATAGCTGCATACATGCTTATTTATATAAATGCATACGCACTTGCCTTGTGGATTGTGAGAAATATTTTCCTTTTCTTTTCAGTCTCCCTATTTGGGTGGACCTTTGTCTGTTTGCCCAGAAAACATAGGCATAAAATAACACAAAGGAATTTTAAGAGGAAAAGAGGGCTGGGGCCTTGAAAATATTAAGAAAATCATTGCAGACCACTTGGCAACTGAGCTGGGTTCTGAAGGAAGCCAAGAATTGACCCTCCTTGGTGAAACCCTCCCCTTTGACACATCTATTTAATAGATATTAGTAGGCTAGAATGTCACTAAACATTCCAGTATTTATATAGCATTTTGCCTCCATGGTATCATGAATTTTACAACTCTGTGAGATAATCAGCATCAACATTCCTATCCCATAATATAGATGAGGAAACTGAGTCTCAATGAGGGAAGAGGCTTTTTCAGAGTCATCCATCTAGTAAACACCAGTGGTGGGATTTGAATCCAAATCATCCTGATTCCAAGACTAATGCCTTCTGCATTAGGCCGGTCTTCCTCCTAACTCAGATAAAGACTTCTGTCTAACCTCAGGGAAGAGTTTGGATTTTGAGAGCCCTTAGTCATAGCAGCATCCACAATAGTAAAAACAAACAGACCCTGGAAGATAAAATGGAAAACCAATGCTGTCCTTCTGGAGATGGGTGGAGTGGGTGGAGGTTCAGTTGCATCATAAATCTTTGTGGATTTCCCTCTGGGTCTAGCCTTAGTATGAAACTCAACCAATGACCTTGACAAAATGTTCTAACCACCTGCTAGTGAAAATTTCCTATGATTGTAATTGCCAAGAAAGAGGAGTCCATAATCAAAGCTGAACATTTCCATGGAAAAAATTGGAACATTGGCTTGATTTTTGATTTTTTGATACTTCAAAGAGATGCCTGCATGAGATGAAATCAGGTTGCTTTTTTTTCTTCCCTCTCATGAAGTATATTCCATCCTCTGGAATTCTGAATGTGGCCAGCCTTTGTGATTGGGGGTGAAAAAACATTGGGAAAGGGCTCAATCCATATCTTAACACATCTGAATTTTGTTTTTAGCTCATTCAAAAAAAATAAAAAAGGCATATGGCCCCAGCATCTTCTACTGTTTATTTTGAATGCTCTTTAAAGTTCCTTTCTCTCAGTCAGAATGTGAAAGAGGACCACAAGTGTCTTGTTCAACTCGAAGCAGTCCCTTCCCAAGTTGCCTATCAGAGGTCTGACTAAAATTTTGTTCAGCTGTATTTTTCATTTGTAGTCAGGAGGACGATACAACCTTTCTTTCAAAGATACACAGGCATCTATTTTTTCCATTTCTGTTCCTTTTCTACAAAGGCTCTCACTGGAAGCACTCCACAAGTTGGGGCAGGAAGGTGCTGAGTAACTACATTTTTTTTGGCATCCTGTGTTCCTAATCCCTTCCCTAAGGGCTCCTAAGAGGAAGCCTGCTTCTCTCTCAATGGCCAGAGAAATGCAAAGACATGAAACCAAAACCAACAGCAGAGAAATACTCTTGGCCACAGAAAAGGGCAGAATTTGAGCCCCAAAGAGAAACTATAGTTAGTGAATGTAAACAAATAACCACAGCTGAAAAGGGACAAGGTATGTCATCAAGAGCTAGAGCACTGCCAACTCTGAAGGGCAAGCTTGTGGACACTAACATTTCCACAGCTCTTATTAGCAATTGTTTCATTAAAGAAGGTAGCTCCATAAATGGAGCAATGGTATTAGGATCTGGAATTTGGAATGAAAAGTTCAAGTTCTATTATTTATGAACTGGAACATCCCATTTCTCCTCTCTGATCTTCACAGGATAAACTAGTTGACCCAGTAGAAGGTAAGCTCCTGGTGAGTAAGGCTTGTATCTTTCTTTGTAACTGTATCTTTACTGCCTCAAATACTTCCTAGCACACAGTAGGTGCTTAATAAACACTTGATGATTGATTTGATTGTTTATTAAAGGGCAGAAGACCTGGATTTGAGACCTGATGTAGCCGAAGTCACTCTGTCACCCACTGCCAATCAGACCTTCCCAGTTGAGTGTCTTCAACCCAATATAGCCAAATAAAACTCATTTCTGTTAAGGGAAACACTGCCTTTTTGGTCTCTTGAGTTCCAAACTCAGACTTTCTAATTGCCTCTTCTATCTCTCCAGTCCCCATATTCCATCTGTTGCCAAGTCTTGCCGGTTGAACCTTCACATGATCTCTTGCACTCATTCTTTTATATCTTGACACCCTAGTTAAGAAACACTACCTACTGCCTGAATTCCTGGTCTCCTGATTGGTCTCCCTGATTTACATCATTCTCCTCTTTCATCTACAAGTTTCCAACTCAATCTTCCTAAAATACATATCTGGTGATGCCTTTACTCTAAAAGCTTCCCTGGCTCCCTATCACTTCTGAGATAGAGTTCAAACTTCTCTATTTAGCATTGGAATCACTTCTCAGTAGGGTTTCAATCCATCTTTCCATGGTGATTATACACTGTTCCCCTTTACTCTTTGCAAAGGCAAAGTGTCACACTACCAATTCCCTGCCCAGGGTATTTGGGGCTCCATCTCCAGCTTCCATACTTTTTGCACAGGTTCCTATGTTTAGAATACATTCTCTACTCATCTCTCTTAAAATCCTAGCTCTTTTTTAGGCTTATCTCAAATATTCCCTCCTACACAAGGACTTTCTTGATCTCTCCAGGTGCTAGGAACCTCTTTCTCACCTCCAGCATACTTGGTTTTTAACTTTCTATACATTTCCTATTTAATTTTATCTGTAGTGGCTATTTTCCTCCCATAGAAATGCAGTCCCAGAATGGCCTTTTTTGGCTTTGTGATCTCTAGCACCCAGAACAATGCTTACTAAATTACTGTATGAATGAAAAATACTTACTATGTAATCCAGTTTCATGATCAATAAAATGAGAGTTTGGGGGACTGATGATCACGACATATGGTAAGCACTTTACATATGCTTTTCCCTTCCTTCCATCAAGCAATCAACCACCATTTACTACCTACCTAGCGCTCACTTATTATATTAGGGATGCCAAACACAGAAAGGAAGCAATTTCTGCCTTCAAGTAACTTAAATACTGTTGGAAGATACAATATGTAGACATATGAGTAAATGCAGAACATATTTGTGACATTGAAGATGCAAAGGTAAAATTAAGACATTCCCTGCCCTGGAGGAACTTGTTATATCAGGCAAAGACAATGTGGACCCACATAAGTATTTGCCAATTAAATACAAAATGAATTCTAGATAATTTCAGGAGGAGCTACTGGAATCCAGGTGGTCAAAAATGGACTTGGGGAAAGGGGATCAATCAATTGACTTCAATGAGCATTCATTCAGAAAGTACCTGTTATAGCTATTTATATTATATATTGGATACTTGAGATTTCAAAAGAAAAAAATGAAAGAGTCCTTGATCTCAAGGAGCTCATACTCAGTTGTTGGGAAATCACATGTACCTCAAAAACTAAATACAACAAACACATACAAAGCAACTTCCAGGAAGAGGACACAGTGCAACCATGAAAGGCAGATGTGGATGGATAGGGTCAACATAGATGGGCATGACGGAGCAAAAAGAGGCGGAAGAGTAGATTGCCTCTCCCTGCCCTTCACAGGAGCAAAATGATGTTGACTTGATTACCAAACTCTGAGAAAGAAATGGAAGGGGTGAGGTAAAAGGGGTAATATAGGGTGGCAGGGTAGATGGAGAGTCTCTACTTCTTTCTGGTGGTCAAGAGAAGGTCAGTGGTATCTTAGAGGTCAGGAGGTTCTGGAGAGGGTGAGATATAATTGAGGTGCTCAAGCCTCAAACCTCAGCCACCATTGAAGAAGAGACATATACCAGTCTGGTTCTGTCTGGAGCTCCTCAATACATGTACAGGCGTGGAATAATGACCCAGAGTTAAAGGGCTCTCCACCAGCTTTCTCAGGCAAAGGCAAAAGCCAGTCAGGTGAGATTCCAGTTCTAACACTGAGAAAAATACCCAATGAACTGCAAAGAGTGGGGAAAGGAACATACTGCCCAGGTTCAAGATAGGATGAGATGATTACTTCAGTCAGTCAAGTAGTTTCAGATGAGTAGCCAAATGGGCTTGATACATCCTTCCCACTCTCCCTACTACCCCCACTGCTGATTCCAAATGAGAAGCATCTGGACTGTGGCTAGAAAAAAAAGCTGCATCACTGATGATCTATGCTGCATCATTTTCTGGGTTCCCTCATAGACAAAGTACGCAGTTTCAACCCTCTGGCCAGAAAAACTGGGTTGGTTCCAAATTCCTTCACTTAACCCTGGCCTTAGGGGAAAACATGAGGATAGAGCTAATTGCTGGACTCAATTTCAAGCAAACTTACCACAATACTCAGAACTTGGAACAGGTTCAGATCACTTTCTAGTTTGCCAGACCAATCCCTCCAGCCCTCCCCATTCTTGAAAGTTGCATAAAATTCTAGTTGCAGAGGACATGGCATGGACCTTAGAAAGGTAGTGCCAAGACCAACTCACCAGTTGGTGACATCTCAGCAAAATCTGCCCTTATGAGCTAGACTCTTCACTCCCCTATTTCCCAGGCCCTTGAGGCTTTCTCCTTGTGTGGAAAGACCTCACCCAAGATTGACCCACCATCATGGTTTCAGCAACATAGTTGACAGATGTAATGAAATTAGTGAAACGGCTTTAGTGAAACTGATGACAGGATTGTAGACATCCATTACTGTAGATTAGTAGATGTTTATCAGTCTAACTCTATTGATACTGGACCAAGCCACCATTTACAATATTCTAGTCTGTATCTCCTAATTCTCCTCTTGCTTTTGCATCCTTTCTTCATTTTCACAGCTGCTAGTGCCTTTCTCCACTCCCAGTAATTACCTTGTGCTAATTTGAGGTCTATCTTGTATATTCCTTTATGTGTATGTGTTGTCTCCCATGACAGAATATAAGCTTGTTAAGGGCAGAAACTCACTTTCACCTTTGATCCCACCAGGTCTAGAAAAGATACTGAAGCAGTGGATTAGGTGGCAAGTGGTCCCAATTCCCCACTCTCAGAACCCACTGGATACTAGATGGAGGAGAACTTTTCTTCAGTCTACCTATTCCCCTCCTGAAGTTCTCCCTCTCCCCTGTGATTCATCCTTCCTCTCAAGTTTCATGGCAACTTCTCTTTCACTGTATCCCTTTCTGGTTTCTGACTTTCCAAATCCCCACCCTTAGAGGAAGGACCCCAGAACACTGGCTCCACTCTGACCCTTGGGCTTACTGTCCACTTTTCAATGGCCATGAGTTCAGTTCCTTTCATCCTACTGACTGCAAGGTGGATAGGGTCAACAGGAGGGCATCAAGTATGCAGCCTCAAGCAAGAAGACAAGCCACTGTGCCCTGAGAACCCTGGGTCCTTTCCACTGGGTCTTCTAGTCCCCCTGGCATTGCCCTCTGTCCTGTAACTACTTCCTCCAGACCCTCCCAACAACCCTGCAGATCAACTGTTCTATATGTGCTAACGACCCAGATTAGAATCACCTGAGAACTGTCTTGATCTCTACCCTCAGCACTTAGCATAAGGCCAGGTATGTGTAATAGTAGTTCAGAGAGATTTTATTACCTGAATGGTTTTGTTTTGTTTTGTTTTATCATTTTATCACCTTTGCCTAGCTGGGATCCAGAGGTCTCCAAGTAAAGGAAGCCAGTTATAGTCATGGAGCCCAAACAATTCAAGACTTAAGAAGTGCATACCAATCTGAGCTGCTCCCTCTACCTGAGGATCATTCCTTCTGCCCCATCTCTGACAATTCTTTTTGTCCTTGTTGAAGTGAACATGAAATTAGGCTAGGCCTGGATTCAAGCTCCTCTTACTTTCTACACTTCCTAGCTGTTGAATCCTGGTCTACTGTGCTGTGGAATCTCCCTGAGCCTTGATTTCCTCCTGTAGCAAATGGAGCTAATAATACCTTGTAATAACTTTGAGCAAAGTATTTAACCTCTCAGTGCCATTAGCTAGATCTCTAGGACTACTACAGAACTGTGGACAATATGCTTTGGTAGAGGAAGTTTCTTCACTGGCACTAAATTAAATTTCCAGTCTGGTTCCAATCTGTTCCCCCACCCCCACCTCCAAAAAAGGTTCTCCCTCCTGAAGTGTTGTAAAGAACAAATGAGATTGTGTAAGTGAGAGGGCTGATTAGGGGAATTCCCCTGTCATGAGATTTCATGAGTGGCTTCTCTCTATTCCGTAGGGACATGCCCACTGCTTAAAGCAGCTCACATGGAATCTCAGGGACTGGGCTGCCTCAAGATAAATTGGATGGTTTAGAGTTGTCCCCTGGCACCTTGTCGGGGAAGGGTTTCTGTGGTCAGGCCTCACCTGGATTGGATCAAGCTCATAGGAGGATACTTGGGGAAGAAACCAACCTTTTGTAGCAATCAATAAAGAGAAGTGACAGATGTATTCAGTAAGCCTCCAAGCTCGAACCTGGCACCTGGATTATGTTTAGATTTGGGCAAGATCTGGAAGCTGCCAAAACAGACCATCATTTCAGTGCCTTTGAAGAAGGAGATGTTGTATTTCAGTTCACTGCCAGAACTGTGTCAGTCCATCCTCAGGTCTCTGGCAAAGCCCCTGGGAGCACACTGAATAGAGAAGACCACCCTGTGAAGCTCCTATGAGTGGGGAAGTATAGCCCATCGTCGGAAAGCTGTAAGTGGAAGGCCACGTGATATGATGGGGAAAACCCTGGCTATCAGGTCAGAGGAAAAGGCTCGAATATTGCTTCAGAGATTTAGTGCCAGTTGTCCCTGGGCCTCAGTTTTCTCATCTATAAAATTAAGGACTTAATGATCTCTAAAGTCCCACTTCCATCCTTCTAAGTGATCTTCCAAAAGCCCAGGTTTCACCATGTCACTTCTCTGGTCAATAAGCCCCAGTGGCTCCCTATCAGGCAAAGATAAATTATCAAACTTTCTCTTTAGTTTTCAAACCCTTCACATCCTGGCTCCTTTCTATTCATCCAATCCTCTGATTCTGTTCTCTTGGCTCCACCTTCTATGATCCAGCAACTCCAGCCTTCATGCTGTACCTGGCACCCAATACTCCATTTCTTCACACCAGCTCTCCCTCATACCTAGCGCTTTCTCCTTCCTCTTCTATCTCTGTCCTCACATCTCTGATTTCTTTAGAACTCCATTTAAACCTTGCTTTCTGAAGGAAGATTTTCCCAGTCATGCAGCTGTTATCACTCCACTTATTGCATCTTTATAGGCACATCTCTGTTGCAGGTTGTCTCCTTCATTAGAATGGAAACTCCTTGAGAGCAGGAGCTGTGTTAACCTTCCTTTGTACTTCTTTTTAACACAGTTTCTTGCTTGTTGACTGTCTGACTTGAAGCTCTAAATTCATGATTATCAGTCATAGCTAGAAACCAACAGACCAGATAGGGTGACTTGTCTTGCTCTCCTCTCACATGTAGGGCAGGGAATGTGGGATCCCTCAATCCAATTTTCTTATCTGTCTCAATTCAAGTGTGTAGGATTTTTATAGACTCACAAATCCTTTGTAGTCAACTCCTTTGCAACTAGCAAAAGATGGCTACATTTTGACAATGATAAATAAAATCCTGAACATGCTTCAAGTGAATTCCATTTCCCCACAGTTCTCCAAAATTATTATATTGAATCAAGAACCTCAGGGTGAACCTTACTAGTTCCAATTCATTTACCATCATGGAACAAAATCTTCCGCCATGAAGGAAGGGCCTTATCTGACTTGTTACATCAGCAGCATGCTCAGGCTTAACATGGTGCCTGGTACATGACAGGCTCTTAAGAGGTGTTTATTGACTGACTGACTGTCATTGGGGCATAGAAAGGACCTTGGGACACAATGGTGGAAGGACATTTATTGATGGAACTGACTTACACTTCTCTTGGGAAAGAGATTTTCTGGATTTGCAATCTAGCACAAATTGAGGATTAGTTTCTGAGCTTGTTAGCGAGAGTTGATTACTCCAGATTCCAGTAATTGTGTGGAATGGTAGAGGGGAGTGAGTAGGATTGAGTCTGTCCTAAAGGCCCAGGTACAGCCTCTTTGAAATTGATGCTTTCTTTGGTTTGGATTTACATCATGTTTTCAGAGGCTAGTACGAAAGTCAGTCAATGGCACATCCCAAATCACTCTAAATCACATAGCTTTATTTAAGGATTCTTTGCCTTGGAGACTTAGGTAGATGAAAGAACCTAGAAAGGTTAACAAGAGCTGTAGACATCTAAAGTCTAACACTTGTAGGATCGCATTTTATCTAATTTACTCAAATCACCCTGTGCATTAAAAGGAATTTGTTTGCTTGTTTGTTTTAAATTGGAACTGTGATTTCATTTGGAGGGACCTCCCAGGCAGGAAATTCTTTCCATCTGTTTAGAATGATGCCCACTCCATCATTTACAGTCTCAGAAATTTGCCTGGAATGCTGAAAGGGCAGAGGTCACACAGCCAGGATAGTGCAAAGGCTGAAGTGGAATTCAGGTCCTTCTGGTTATCAATATACTTTACCATGAGAAAATACATGCTGACAATTTCCTCTGGAATAAAAGCCTCAGAGAAAAACAAAACCTTGTACTTATCCTCTAGCACCAGGAGTCTAGAAGGCTGCCACTCTTTTGCTTCCAAGGATATATTAGCAACTAGGCTGGTGAGTGAAATTTGGCATGTATCTTTGACATGAGAGAACTCTCCTCAGACTTGGAAAGAGTTGCCTTGTTGAGGAAGTGAACTTCCTGTCACTGGAAGTATGGAAGCAGAGGCCAGATGATGATCATCTATCAAGAAGGTTGCAGAATGAATCTGTCCAAGATGGGAGGAGGGACCCAATAATCTCCAAGGTTCCTTCTATGACTCTAAGTTAGCAAGACATTGAGTATGGACCTGGTGATAGATAGATGAGTTTGTGAGTATGACAATGTGTCAACCTGGGATATTCACTGACAAAGTTAACTGGAATATTCTAGGTATGAGTGGCAGGTACTGACAATTATCTCGATTCATCAGTCATTCAAGGATCAACTTATCTAAGTTCAAAAATGTCATCAACCTCTCGTCCACTAGTGATGATCCTTTTCATCTCAGCTACTCGTATAGACTATCTTCTAATCAAAACAGTGAATGAATGAATGAATGAGCATTTGCTGTGTGTTTGATGAAGCCTTGATGTGAACTGAGTGCTGAGGGTACAAATATAAACAATTAAACAAAAACCAAGGTAGTCCATGACTTCAAGAAGTTTACATTCCAGTGGAGGAAAACAACCTATATAGGAAAACGGCATCTAGGAAAGAGAATTTTGGTCAGAGAAATAACAAAATAAAGGGGAATAGATATAGGAGAATTGATTGGAACATTCTTTGTAGAACTGTTCTAGTTGAGTTGATTACTATTCTCAGCACCAGAATTGGGAAGATAAGGGGGTCAGGGAGTCAGGAAAGAGAATGAAAGTCTTCAAATCAAAAGGATGACGTAAAGCATTGAAATAACGAAAGAAATTATGGAATAGTCACTCAAATACTTAAAACTTTAAAAAGATGCTATTTATAAATCTGTATATGGATATTTGTGCATTTAGAATTTCTACCATACCTCCTTCCAAAAAAGACTTACAGACTTGGCAAAATTAAACACAATTTAAACACAGTGCCACTAGGGATTAAAACAGAACAAAGGTCGCAGAGAAAATGTCAGACACCCAAGATGAACAATTTGCTATAATTGGGCCCTGAGTTTGGCTCCAGTTTTCTTGGCATGGCTAAAGCAAAAAGGACAGCTCCTCAGATCATTTGACAAAAGGAAATGAATTTGTCTACAGTGGCACACCGCCCTAGAAGTTAACTCCCAGAGGAATTTATTACTCGAGTCCTTATTTAAGTGAAACATCAGGTATTGGAGTGGAAAGTATCTTCAATCACAATTTTTGCCAGACTTGACAAGGCTGTCCAAGTGGTTCTTCTTGGCCTCTTCCTCACCCTTGTCAAAGCTAAGGATATAACATTAAGTCATAAAGCAGTGAATACCTTCCCAGAAGACTAAGCCCAGCTGGTAAAGAGGGCTTAGGTTTTGTTCATTCTAGTGATTAACTTAATGGGAGTATTGACCATGGAGAAGGTAGGAGAATGGAGAGTAACTACATCTGCTAGAGTGCCTCTCAAATATCAGGTTATTAAATAAGCTTTGGATGACTGGTGGCTTATGGGTCATTTGCTACTGATTCTCTAGCAAGGACCCAAGAGTCAGACAAGATATGTTTCTTGTTGAAGAGAGAAACATATACCTTATATACCCAAGGTAAAGGGCAGGGAGTAATGAAGCGTCAGCATTCTTATGAATATTTAAAACAACAGTTCAGGCACCTAAATACCTTGTTCATGATTACCATGAAGAATTCAGGGAAACATGAGATTTGTGTGAATTGATACAGAGTGAAATGAGGAGAACCACAGAAGAATGTCCCAGATCACTACAATAATGTAAACAAAAAGGCTAAGAGGAAGTTGAAATCCAAGTAATTGAAAAACCAAACAGTCCAGGAGAGCAGATAATGAAACTCAGTCCCTCAGTTCCTCTAGAGGCAGTGGTCAATGAGGGTGAGAAGTGGTATATGTTCTCCGACACAGTCACAGTGTCAGGTGCATTTGTTTAACTGCTTTTTTTAATGATAAGAGAGTGATAGGCATGGAAATTACTCTGATATAATAAATAAAACCAATAAAACTTATTTTTTAAAAACCATCCTTTTCAAAAGGATAAGATAGTGCCATCCATTACTCCTCCTGAAGGTCATGAAGGTGTTAATAAAAGTCTACTTGGCATCTAGGATACTCAGAAAGTGTCTATCACCTTAGAGGGTACAAATAGAGAGAGGGAAGAGTAATATCTGCTATTGGCTTACGGAATAATTGCTGAGTTTCTAGAAGTATCTTAATGGTCAGCTTTCTGTATTGGATGTCTCTTATAAAGAGTACATCTTACCTTGGGGGTGATGGAATCCATCCAGTACAACATAGACTGAATTTTCTTCTTCCTCACTGTCTGGGTACCATGATGAGAATTTTAATGGTATATTGAGAGTAACTAATGGGCCCCAAATTTGTGAGTTAAGGGGTTGACTGTTCCAAGTATGAGAAAATTTCCCCCAGAGGAATGGGTAGATGAGAACAATTTGTTCCAATGACCACGAAGACAGTTAAAGAAGGTACTATGGAGTACTTAGAGTTTGGTCAAGTAGTGAAGATGCCAACGTCACCCACTGCACCACAGACCATTGCCAGTCTTCTTGACTTTTATGTTGCCACTGGACTTCAATGGTTCTGGAAGAGAATAAGGCTGGTGACTTGTGCAACTCTATCTCAAACAGTTCTAGCTCTATCTTAAATCCAATTCACACAAAAGTCAAGACATCATCCTTGGGATGTCATTGGCCATCTTTGAAAAAGAAGGACAAATAACTGGAACAGCAGTGTATTAGGAGAAAGGAATGGCATACACTTTTATTTTTACCATGACTCACATTTGAGGAAAGATATTGATAAGCTGTAAAGCTTCCAACAATGGGTACCTAGAATGATGAGGAGCTTTGATATCATGTTTCTATGGGGATAAACTGAGAGAATCAGGAAAATACCACACTAAGGTAAGACTAGATTATGCCTTCAGGTGTCTAAAGGGATGTCATGTGGAAGAGAGCTCTGCCTTGTTCTACTTCACCTCAAAGAGCAGAATTAGGAACAATGAAGTAGATATGGGCTTGATGTAAGGGAAAAAAAAACCTCTGAAGAGTTAGAGGTGAGCCAAAATGGAATAGGCTACCTGGGGAGTGAAGGGTTCACCCTCCCTGGAGGTCTTCACCAAGGCTGGATGGTCACTTAGCAGAGATAGTTGGTGTGGTATAGGTTAGATGCTCTGTAAATTCCCTTTCAAATTTGAGATTCTTTGATTCTTTCCCCTTTAAGTAGATAGGAGAGATTTTTCTTCCAATTTGGGCCAGCAAAATCATCATTTACGAGGGGAGGAGCCAAGATGGCAGAGTAGAAAGACTCAGGTATGCTAGCTCCAAATCCACAGCCCATAAATTTCCTGTAAAAAGTACTCCCTACAAATTCTGGAGCAGTGAAACCTGCGCAGAAACATAGTGGAAGACATTTCTGTTCCAGAGAGCCCTGGAAAGCCGTCCCCAGGGGTCCATCGCACACCGGCTGTAGAGCCCACCCCTGCGCTGCCCTGGCCGGGTGGCCCAAGAGGAACAGATCCGAGCAGGCTTCAGGGAAGGAACCTCCAGTGGCCATGAAGGTCCCTCCACCCACAAGCACTACAGGCCAGTGAGAGAGACGTCTAGGCTGGCCCAAAGGGGAGCAGGGTGTCTCCGTGACTTGGGCCCCCTTGGGAGTCAGCGGAAGAGGCAGCAGCAGAGGTGGCCCAGAACTCCCAGAGTGGACAGGAGCTCAGGGCCATTACAGAAGGTCTCCACATAAACGCCCTGAGGGAACTGAGCCTGGGAGGTGGCCCTGCCCCCACCCCAGCACCAGAACTTAAGCTCACATTGAATAGCAGCCACACCTGCCACGGATAGCCCTGAGGCTGGGAAGCAGCATTTCAATTTCAGACCCCAAGCACTAGCTGGGCAGATCTAGGCAGGGGTGGAGAAGAATCTCAGAAGTCAAGTAACTGGCTGGGAAAATGCCCAGAAAAGGGAAGAAAAATTAGACCATAGAGAGCTACTTTCTTGGGGAAGAGATGTTCCTTCCTCCTTGCATTTCTGATGAGGAAGTAAAATGCTTGCCATCAGGGAAAGACATGGAGGTCAGGGCCTCTCTATCCCAGACATCCGAGGTGGTTGTCCGGCGGGTTCAGGCCATGGAAGAGCTCAAAAAGGATTTTGAAAGTCCAGTTAGACAGGTGGAGGAAAAACTGGGAAGAGAAATGAGAGAGATGCAAGAAAAGTATGAAAAACGGGTCAATACCTTGGTAAAGGAGACCCAAAAAAATGCTGAAGAAAATAACACCTTGAAAAATAGGCTCACTCAATTGGCAAAAGAGGAAATGAGGAGAAGAATGCTTTCAAAAGCAGAATTAGCCAAATTGAAGAAGAGGTTCAAAAGCTCACTGAAGAAAATAGTTCTCTCAAAATTAGAATGGAACAGATAGAGTCTAATGACTTTCTGAGAAACCAAGAAATCATGAAACAAAACCAAAAGAATGAAAAAATGGAAGATTATGTGAAATATTTCATTGAAACAACTGACCTGGAAAATAGATCCAGGAGAGACAATTTAAAAATTATGGGACTACCTGAAAGCCATGATCAAAAAAAGAGCCTAGACATCATCTTTCATGAAATTATCAAGGAAAACTGCCCTGAGATTCTAGAACCAGAGAGCAAAATAAGTATTGAAGGAATCCATCGATCACCACCTGAAAGAGATCCAAAAAGAGAAACTCCTAGGAACATTGTGGCCAAATTCCAGAATTCCCAGGTCAAGGAGAAAATATTGCAAGCAGCTAGAAAGAAACAATTCCAGTATTGTGGAAATACAATCAGGATAACACAAGATCTAGCAGCTTCTACATTAAGGGATTGAAGGGTGTGGAATAGCATATTCCAGAAGTCAAAGGAACTAGGACTCAAACCAAGAATCACCTACCCAGAAAAACTGAGTATAATACTTCAGGGAAAAATATGGTCTTTCAATGAAACAGAGGACTTTCAAGCATTCTTGATTAAAAGACCAAAGCTGAAAAGAAAATGTGACTTTCAAACACAAGAATGAGAAGAAGCATGAAAAAGTAAACAGCAAAGAGAAGTCATAAGGGACTTACCAAAGGTGAACTGTTTACATTCCTACATGGAAAGACAATATTTGTAAGTCTTAAAACTTTTCAGTATCTGGGTAGTTGGTGGGACCACACACACACATACACACACACACATGCACACACACACATGTACACACGTGCACGCACACACACATACACACATGCACACACATACAGAGACAGAGAGCACAGAGTGAATTGAATAGGATGGGACCATATCTTAAAAGAAATTAAGGTAAACAGTGAGAGAGAAATGTAGTGGGAGGAAAGAGGGTGAAATGGAATGGGGTAAATTATATCTCATTCAAGAGGCAAGCAGGAGACTTTTTAGTGGAGGGACAAAGAGGAGAGCTGAGAAAAAAACATGAAGTTTACCCTCATCACATTCGACTAAAGGAAGGAGTAAAATGCACACTCATTTTGGTATGAAAACCTATCTTACAGTACAGGAAAATGGGGGAGAAGGAGATAAGCAGGATGGGGGGGGGATGATGGGAGGGAGGGCAATGGGAGGAGGGAGCAATTTGAAGTTAACACTCTTGGGGAGGGACAGGATCAAAAGAGAGAATAGAAACAATGGGGGGCAGGATAGGGTGGAGGGAAATACAGTTAGTCTTACACAACATGACTGTTATCGAAGTCATTTGCAAAACCACACAAATATGGTCCATATTGAATTGCCTGCCTTCCCAAAGGGAATGGGTGGGGAGAGAGGGATGGTGAGAAGTTGGAACTCAAAGTTTTAGGAACAACTGTTGAGTATTGTTCTTGCTACTAGGAAATAAGAAATGCAGGTAATGGGGAATAGAAAGTTATCTGGTGCTACAGGACAAAATAGAAGATGGGGACAAGGGAAGGGAGGGATGATAGAAGAGAGGGCAGATTGGTGATAGGGAAAATTAGAATGCTCAGTGTATTGGGGTGGGAGGAGGGGATAAATGGGGAGAAAATTTGGAACCCAAAATTTTGTGAAAATGAATGTAAAAAGTTAAATAAATAAATTTATATTAAAAAAAAATAAAATAAAAAAATAAAAATCATCATTTACTCCCTTGACCCAAAGCAGCCTTTTATCTGATTAAGGCAAAGAGAAAAAGTTACTCAACTTCCTTTGATTTCCTACTCTGGTTAGTAGAAAAGAGCAGGCTCCTGCGTGTCATAGACCAACTCATTAATTCTGTGTGAATGGGTAGAAGAGACTGAATGTGAGAGTAATTTTGGAGGCTTGGCAAATGAGTAGATATTGGGAAAGAGAGAAGGAAGAGTTGGGTTGTAAACTTGGGAGACCAAAAAGATGGTGGTGGTCTCAACGATTCCTGCTGGGGCATATGTATAGCAACAACCTCTGTTTAGACAGCCAACCTGCCACAGGGCTCTTGGCACAGGATTTGACCTGACTAAAGACATCTAAGGCATGCTTATCAAGCTTGTACATGATGCAAAGCTGGAACGTTCCGTTAATATGACAGAGAACAGAATGGGATTCCATATATGATGTTTCTGAACCAGAAAGATGGACTTAAATGGACAAGAAAACTTTAACAAGAATAAATGTAAAATCATGATGTTTAAAAAGTTTTAGAGACATAATTTCTGGGTAATTAATCACCTTATTAATAACACTAACTTTTTTTTTAATTAAAGAAGCAGTGACACTCTCAAATGCCAAAGACCAATCATCGTGGTGGGCTCACAATTAATATGCCCTTGGAAGATGAGTATTCTAGAGGGTGATAATCAACTCTGACTGATTAACAATTAATGATAGGTGGACCCATTCTAATGAGGGACTGGGAGAGGGACATCAAGTAGATCTTGGACAAAGAGACTACCTCTACAACCAGAACACCCAGAGCATTGGGCAACCTAGACAGAGGACCTACCTCCACCCAAATTGGCTTTAGTGGAACACAATGTGCAGGAATTCATTTTAAATTAGAAGTCTGATCTCGTTGGGTAGAATTTCAAGACCCAGAATGAGGAAAATATTAATCCTATCTTTCATCAGTCGTGTCCTTAAAGAGACTGATCTTACAACAAGGAAATAAGTCAGGGAAAAAGCTTGAGTCTCTCTAATTTTAATTATTGATTATTAATGTGAAATAATCATTTCTCTTAAAATCTAGAATTTGGGTTCAAAAACTCATTTGCTCAAGAACAAAATGAAAAGAGCTTAGAGTATTTTCTTATTTTCCAAACATCTAGATAACAGTGGATCTAGGAAGTGGGAGGACTCTAACAGTTTAATCAAATACAAACTTAGGATATGCTGAGAGTAAGATGGGGCACACAAGGGAACTAATGCAACCTCTGGTGGTATTAAGAGAGGGAAAGCAACTGTTGAGGTCTAGGGGTGTTGGGAATTCAAAATTCAAGGGCAAGTGACACAAGTCCTGCCTCAAATGAATTTGACATAAACCTTCTTTCAGTCAAAGACTAAGTTTATTAGAACACTAGGCGGGTGGGTGAGATTTTAAGAATCTGCACTATTGTGACACTCGTATTGACAAGTAAGCCAAACTGAATCTGAACCATTGACCAGACTCTTAAGGAATCTGAGCAATTTAATGAGGGGCAAGATAGACCTTATGTACAAAAGGACTGGGAAGGCCAGTTGCCCAGCTGAATTCCAAGGACCTATGTCATGTGGGAAAGTCCAGGGGCTTTTTCCTTTTTGAGGTTCAGATCTCAAAGACACGGTCTTTTCCTTTTGGGGGTTCAGATTGCATCCCCATCACACCCAGTCCTTCATCACTCTACTCTAGGTAGCAAGCAGCTGGAGTACTCTGGACACCACATTCTAAGAGGGGCATTGACTCATTGAAGCACATCCATAAGGCAGCTGGTAAGGATGAAAAAATAGCTAGAAAACATGTCTGAAAAGTCAGGCAAGTGGGAGGCAGAAGATTGGATTGGAGAGAGCCCAGGATATGAACCACAGAGACCTCCCTACTGTGAGCTACCTGGGTGACTCTGGAAGGTGACAGTTTCTCTAAGAGTCTTTCAAGCTCAAAACTCTCTGATCCTGTCATCTGTGGGATGGTTGCAGATCCTGGATATATCCTAAAGAGGATAAAATTTCAGAGCTGGGGTGGAGAGAGGGAATTTGAGAACTGTCTTCAATTGTAGCACTGTTGCATATGGACAAGAAAATAGTCTTCCATATAAGACTAAAGGAGAAAAAGAGGACAAAATGGCTGAAGGCACCATGCAAGAGGGTGGAAGTCCAATACAAGGAAGACCATTCTAAGAATCCAGGCTGCCCTCAAACAGGAGAGGCTGCCTTGGGATATTTTTAAAGGCATTCTTAGAAGTGTCTAAAAAAAGACTGACTGGCCTTCTAGCAGGGATACTAAAGATAGCACTCCTCCACTGGGTCAGAGGTTGGACTTTGTAGCCTCTAAGATTTATCCAATGTTAAGATACTGTAATTAAAGAGATAGTATCCTGAAGTAGATAGCCAGCCTCAATTACTAAGACCTGACTTCAAGTTTCACCTTTGAAATATATTAGCTGTGTAACCCTGAGCAAGTCACTTAACCTGTCAGTGGCCAACCACCTGGTCAAATCCACTCACTATAAATGGCAAAGCAGGAGCAGATTAGAATTGCTGGATGGAGTGTTCTGATAAGGAATCATCAGTCCTATCCCCCCTCCTCTCCAAAAGATTTACTATTATAACCCTATAATTCAATGAAGTTTTGAGCTATGCTTCCATCACAGCACCTTAAAAAGTAGGGGTGCCATTTGCCTCCATTTAACATGTCACCTGTGGACCATGGGGGTACTCCTCTCCAACAAAGGGGTTCTAGTTCCTGACTCCCACAGAGTTCACTTTTAGTCCTGGACAAGACTGATCACAAAATGGGGAAAGGACACGTTGTTCCTGGCCATTCCTCCTGTGAGACTGCTGAATATATTTCACTTTCACCTAAGTTCTCACTGTCTGAGCAGCAACTCAAGATCCAGGTCTTCTGGCTGCTCCAGATCAAGGTTTGGGCCTTCAGATTCCAAGGTGACCTCATCAGTGTCCTTCCTCTATCTGCCAGTCAGCAGTCAGACTCCAAAATTCCTAAATTCTCAAGCTCAACAAGTAGCCCCTCAAACTAGAAACATCTGTCTCAGGATTGGTGTCCAGTCACCTATGCTCAGGGAAAGAAACAGAAAGAAGACAGCATCATGCACCTGAAGTGACATTCTCAAGCATGCATCCCTGGCACATGCCGATAGGTACTGTAACCATTACTGCAGAGGATCAGGGGAAGGAATTCCAACACTTCCTTTGGAGAACCCCAAGGGAGAAATATGAGAATTCCAAGACATCTACTCAAATGTGGAGAGGGGGGCAAAGGTAGAAGAGGTTTCTCATTTGAAAGCCTCTTTAGTGAGTAGCTCTTTCTATTTGATCACCAATCTTAAGCACAATCCACACTGACCAGGACAATGGGGGTGGGGGTGCTACAGGGGTCCCTGGTGATATCTCTGTCCCACTTGTCTGTTATCAGTGGAGTAGAGGATGTGTTCCCAAAAATGGTCGGAGCATGGGGCCATTGGAAGGGATTAAGGTGCAAGCTCAGCTCCATGGGAAGAGCTTTATTAGAGCAGATCACAGAGACTCCCATGATTACCCCTGATACATCCCAGAAGACTGAAACTCAGAAAAATGGCACCAAGTTTCTATTGCCTGACAAGGGGCCTCTGGCACCTAACACAGTGCTCCATGCACGTTCTAGGTGATTAGTAAATATTTTTTAAACTGAATTAAAGTGCCTGGGCTACAGTCATACAGCTGATAGGTAGAAGAGTGAGTCTTGAACTCAAATTTTCTGATTTCCAAACTAGTGCTCTTTCCACTATGCCCACTAAAGTTTGAAAAAGGAAACAAAGTATTCCAAGAGAAAACGTGCTTACCTTCTGATCTCTAAGAGTCTTGAGTGGCAAGAATGAGCTGAGATGAAGGCATCTCTCCCAGGGGATGACTGCTGGTGCTTGAGTTTGGTCTTCATGTAGCCACTGAAAGTGAGCCAAGCATGTTAAGAAGTCACTTCAGCCCCAGGAGTGGGGTGAAAGGGACAAGGGTGGTGTTCATTCACTGGACTGAAATAAGAGTTCCATCTGCCATCAGTACCTCAGAAGCATGAGTGAGACTTTATTCCTTGTGGTCAAGGGAAAAGTCTCTTTTAACATCAGATGACCTGAGCAAGAGGCAATATGGCAGAATGGGTGGAGAGCTGCTCTCCTCTCTGCTGCATCCTGTCTGTGTGACCCTGGACTTGACCTCTGAAGGGCCCAGACAAATCTCTAAAACTATAACTATGCCAACCTGAGGTGGTAGAAGATATTAGTCAACTGAGAACTCCTTACACTGATAAAAATCTTGGATCTGGCCAAAACAAAGATGTAAGTATACTTGAAGTCAATATGGGGAAAAAAACTTGTGAGCATGTACATATCTCTCAGTGTGAAATGTTAGAGCTTGGAGGACCTTGGAGATCATCTAGTCAATTCTCCTCTTTTTGCTGAGGAGGAAACTGATACCTGAAGAGTAATGATACCGAGGGTCAAAGCCATTCTTTTTCAGTTTAATTAAGTGAACTCTTATTAAGCACCTGCAACTTTTAAACACTGAGAATAGGAAGACAAAAATGATAGGTCCCTGCTTTCATTCTATCCAAATCCCTGCCAAGATTTAAATTTGGGGCCTTTACTCCAGAGAGACAGAAAAAATTCTGGAGACAGTTGTGCAAACATTCATGAGCCTTCTTTTTTCTTCAACTCTTATGACTTTTCTACAGAGATTCTTCTGATGAAATGTGACCAAGACAACCCCAAACAGGAGACACACACACACACACACACACACACACACACACACACACACGTTGTTCCTGTTAAAGTGCCTTTTATAAACATTTTAATTTGTTATTTATTTTTAAGTTTTTTTAAATTTTGAGTTCCAAATTCTCTCTATCTCCCGATAATCTCTCTCTCCCAGAAAATCAAGAGATATAATATCAATTGTACACATGAAACCATGCAAAACATATCAAATGCCTTTTGACACTACCACCCAAGAGAACAGCTTTTAAGGTTGAGGCTATCTCCTCAAAGATCATACCAATGAGACTACAGCCCTTACCATCACTGCAAACATTGCAAGATGAAGACATAATCACTTTAATTAGAAATCACATGACTGTATGCCTGGAGACATCCAGTTTGGAGGATGAGACTATCGTTGATGCCAAATGAAGTAAGTTTGGTTTCTGTGCCCAGAAGAGAGAGGCCACAGCAGCTTTCAAGGTGAAAGCCTATCTGAGAATATGACAGAGCCATAAATATAGGGTGCTTTTTTTAGGTCTACATGTTGATTCTCAGTCTTTATTTTTCTCTAGGTTGCTTAGTTGCCAAAATATACTGAATACTGCATGTGAAGGCAAAATGGTCCTACGTTACACTTAAAAGTGGATTTTCTCCATCTCTTTCCTTGGATTTTCACTGCAACTTTTATTTAACTCTCACCCCCAAAAAAGGGTCACATGTATAGTAGGTGTCCCGCCTGGCCTTAGAGGTCAAAGCCCTCTGCCAACTTGGATGGAGAGGACAGCCCTTGTAGTGAGTTTCATGGACTCAGGAAACAAGAAGATCTATTTCTGGCTAGAATGAAAGGGATTGCTATCACTCCCTAGCATACAGAAGCAGAGCTCTGTTGGTTTGTACTGCTCCCAGGAAGGAACTCTTGAAGCCAGTCTCAAGGAAACCTCAGAGGCCTCCTCTAACTCCAAGTGTCAGAAAAACAGTGGACAGAGGTTGGAGAAAGTCTGGTCTTGCCCTCTCTGGGCCTTGGCTTATTCTTTCCTGCAAGAATCCATAAGATTGGACTAAATAGTCCCTTCCATCTTGGCCATTTGATGGCTCTCTTAATTAATCATGCAAGTACTCAAGTCTTTGGAAGTATGAATAAAAGGAAATAATATTTTTCACGATGATTCAATGCCAGGCAAGAGTAATAATGTCATGCCATTATACATTACTGAGTAATTCCAGAGTTTTCCTCTGTTATTGTTACTTACTGATATTAATAACTACAAGGCAGTTATTGTATGGATCAAGTATCTCATTATTGTGACCTGTCAGAGAACTAAAATCACCATTCTTCCTATATACATATAATACAATTGTATTGGCACAGTCTATAAAAGAATTATCCTGGGAAAGGAGCTATAAATCAGGAGACAGGGATGACAGAGGTATTGGGAAGGGTATGCAATCAAGGTCAGCCTTGACCATGGCCAAGATCTACTTAAATCCCAAGAAGGCAGACCAGAAGACAGGCTTTGAATGTGGAAGAGCCAGAGAAGAAATAGACACCAAGTGAAGTCTGAGATCAGATTGTCAACTCTTTGGAGGGATTATAAGAGGATCTGAAGGCTAGCCATTCAGAGATGCACTGCCTGGAAGGAAGTCAACAGAGGGTCTTGGTGGGGGAGGGAGGAAAGGAAGAAATTTTGAGAATTAAGGATACGTAATTTGTTTAATTATAGTTGTAAGTGCAAGTTCCTAGTGGGATGGGATTGTATAAGCAATCTATCTATCTATCTGTCTACATATATATGTAGACAGATAGATATACATATGTATGTATGTATAAGTATATTGTGCATATATGTATACATATATACATATATTGGGGGGAATCATGTCCCATGGATTCACATGAGTCACCGCTCATGCCAACAGGATGCTCTTTCCTCTTCTTTACCCTCCAGAACTGTTTTTCTTCAAAAATCAGCCCTGATTCTTATGTGCCACCTTCCGCTGCCCAGTAGTCAGTTAACTCTCATTGTGTCCTTGAACGAGTCACTTAAAGTTTCAGGGTCTGGTTCTTCATCTGCAAAATGAAGGACCTGGATTGGATGACATTGTTGTGCTCCTCCAACCATAGTTATTGTGGGGCTCAGATTAATTAATGCATGCAAATTCCAAATGTTTTAGGAGTTGAAAATAGTTATCACTGCGCTCTCTCTCCTCCAATTGCCTGGTGTTGCTCTTATCTGTGCTTCAGGCCATCTGTGTGCCTGGTAGGCTCATAAATGATAAATTCAGAATTGGAATGGAACTTTGAGACCCCTTAACCAAATTCTCATGTTTTACTGTTGAAGAAACTTGAGCCGAGAAAGGTTCAGTGACTGATCCAAGGTCACAAAATTGGAAAAAGTCAGAGGTGTAATTCAAACCTAGGTCTTCTCTGACTCCAAATTTAAGTCTTTCTACTGGGCCACACTGACTGTAGAAAGTTGCCTCTTTGAAGGGCAGGGGTGATTTTGGGGGTATCTGTATCCCCAACATGTAGCACAGTGCCTGGCACACAAGAGGAACCTAAAATATATGATATATCCACCTGGTCAGCATTTTATAAATTTTTTCTCTTCTCTCTCTCTCTCTCTCTCTCTCTCTCTCTCTCTCTCTCTCTCTCTCTCTCTCTCTCTCTCTCTCTCTCTCTCCCTCTCTCTTTCTTTCCTCATCTATCATTTATTTATGGTAAGCCTGGAGATAAAAAGACAGGGAGGGTGGGGAAGGAGAGCTTGGGTTCATGTATTTGCAGGGTTATCATGTCGAGGAGGATTGGATTTGCTTTGTTTGGCCCCACAGGGCCAACCCAATCCCAAGGGGTGCAAAATGTTAATAAACCAATTTAAGCTACATGGGCGGGAAAACAATTAGCTCTGTCCTTAAGTGGAAGGAGCTGCCTTGGGAGATAATGGTGGGGTCTTTCTTGCTGGAGGTCTTCTGCAGAGGCTGAATGGGAGCTTATAGGATTTGTGAAAGTGTGGGGTTCCTTTTGGATATGGGTTGGATTAGATGTGATGACCTTTTGGGTCTCCTCTCAAACTCTGTGATTCTGTGATACGCTTGTAGAACGAATTGGAATGAAAATAATTCTTCCCAGTCTAGTGCTGTTGTTTTGCAACTAGGAAAGAGAAAAGCAAAATCAGAAACCAAACAGATGGACCAACTAATGCACGAACAACTAACCTGAGACTCTCCCATTTTTACTTCTATCGTAGGTTAGGGCTTGTGCAGGTGGCTTAGTGAAAACCCAAACAAAATTCAAGTTGAGACTTTGCTTCAGCAAGGGGGATGACTCAGATTAGCTACAAAACAGGTTGTCACAATGATGAGCAGAGAAGTTGTGACTCAGCCTATGCATGGCTAGTGGTACTGAAATGGCTGCCCTGGCCCCATCTTCCTCATTTGCCCTTTCATCAAGTTTGATCACTAAATGACCCATCAGAAGTTACCAGGCTAAAGAGTAACACAGTGGAGAACGTCGCTTAATCTAATTTCCTCACGCATTCTGCAGCTGGAGAGTTTAGTAAAATTGGAGGTCTAGAGTGACTAAGAACCTAACTCAGCAGTAGTTTGGGAATTCACTTAAAGTCTTGGTTTGCTATTTTTATAAAGCTAGGAGAAAAATAACACTCCCAAGGAGCGCTGAACCAGGGTGTATTTATCTCAATTTAATGATCTGACAGGTGCTTTCATTTGACTGGACCCAATTCTGCAGTCCAGCCAAATTGACATAGTAGCTGATTCTTATGAGGCATTTCTCATCTCCCTGTCTTTGTATTATCCATTATTGAGCTGCCTGTGAAGGGAGATTTTATTTTCAGACTAAGACTAGGTGACAACTACTCAAGGCTGCTATAGAGATGATTCCTATCTGGGTACCAGTTGGACTCTGAGGTGCCATCTCACAGCTGTTTCTTTCTTCTTCTTCTTCTTCTTCTTCTTCTTCTTCCTCTTCCTCTTCCTCCTCTTCCTCTTCTTCTTCTTCTTCTTTCCTCCTCTTCCTCCTCCTCCTCTTCTTCTTCTTCTTTTCTTCTTCTTCATTTTGTTTCTTCTTTTTTATTTTTTTGAAGCTAGGACAATGCTATGTAGTTTTCATATATGATTTCTTGAAACATAGCTCTGCAAAAACAGGCTTTTAAAAAAAAGTTTGTTGTGTTTTAAATGGAGCTACATGACTACACCTTTAAACCCAAATCACTCTAACTTTCAGTGAATGGCTAATTATAGCCTTCAATCTAAGCTTCTGTGGCTCATTGTTTTAAGTTTTGATGGCTTATGAAAGTTAATAGCAATTGTTCTCTGCTTTGTCCAGAAACTGAAAATCTTGCTCTTCCAGATTGATAGCTTTGTGATGGTAAATTGGAACATCTTCTGTTTCAATTCCTACCTGCCCATTAGTCATTGAATGGGCATGGCCTCAGGCAAACTGAGACCCAGGAAGGTTCTTCATTTTGAAAGGTCATTCAATGCATTCTGAGTCTTCACCTGTCATCTTACCGTAAGCCTTGCCATTGGACTTTAAAGACTCTGGAGGAGAGATCCAGGTTGACAACATTGCCAACACTGTTCCAATTGACATGCAAGTGAAGACCACACCTTCATGATGTCATTGGTCCTCTCCAAGAGTGAAGAATGGACAACAGCAATAGCGACATGATTCTATGATTGTAACTGTTACTCTCAACTTGTGATGAGTAAATTATTTTTATGGACATGGATAAATTAAGAAATGTATGGAAGACAATTCACTTGAAAAGTATTCATGGCAGTTAATAAGACTAGTCACCAAATCCAGAAATCCCAATCCACAGACCAACATGTGCATGTATAACTATATGCAAAATATGCATCAAACCATTGCCAAATAATTTGGAGGGAGGGTTCTGGCACAGAAAGAAATTCACAAAGATCTGAACTCTATCATGTGTCTAATAATTCTCATTAAAATTATTTAAATTATTTAATTTATTTATTTATTATATTTAATATATTTAATTTATTATTTATTAAATAATAAATTATTTAAATGTCTTTCACAGTTTCTAAATTTACACACATCCATGAGAGATAATTTCCTTGGCAAAAAATTCTCCCCAGATCTGCATAGGAATCTGGGCCCCCAGGCCATTCACAAGGCCTCTGACCAGAAAGTGTTCAAAGAAAGTCGTGTTAATGAACAAACCTGACATATTGTACAAGTAACCAGCCCAACTCAGCACAGTTCCTGGCGTCCCAGAAATACTTATCAAATGCCTGTCACCTTCTTTTCAAGTATCAAAGACTCCATGATGGTGATAATGATGAAAATTAGCACTTTAGAGAGTGCTTCGCAAATATTACCTAATTTTAACTTCATACCAACCTTGGGAGGAATATGCTATTACTGGCATTTTACATATAGGGAAACTGAGGATGAGAGCAATTTACCTAGGGTCACAGAGCTGGTTGCTGTCCTTCCTTCTTGAAGAGGACCAAAATGGCATCACTATGTTGGGGTCAAGATACGGTGTGTGCAGCTGTGGCTAATTAGACCACAGGTGAGACACAAATAGCTCATATAACAATAGTTCATGTGATAAATAGTCACAGAGCTAGTCAGTGTGTGAGGCCAGATTTGAACTCAGGGTTCCATATTCTTCTTTCTGTCCACTGCACCACCTACCTGACTCCACAATTAAATTTTCCATTTCTTTTTCATGTCAGTGTCCTTGTTACCAGGGAATTCCAGAGATTTTCTGTTCACAGACCACACCAAATTGGTCACTCACTTCCTTCCTTATCATCCTAGCACCATGCAATGATATTAAGGGCTTGTCTGTATGAGTTATGCAGTGTTCACTAGCCCTGTTTGAACTTTACCACTGAGAAACCACAGACCAGTTTCACAATCTCTCCTTCAGGCCACAGAGATGTCTTCTGTTATCCCAAGAGCACTGAAAAGAAGAGGAAGGGTGTCAACCCTTGAATATGTCATATGTTTACGTCTAAGTCTGCTTGGGTATCAGCTGTCTGACGTCCATAATTGTCCACCAAATTGTCAACAAATTTGTCCAACAAAATCGTCAACCAAAATGAGAAAAGAAGGAAGAGAGCAGGACAGGAAATAATGAAACCATCGGCAGTGGTTATATTAGCAAACAGCCTTAAAACTTAGTTTAAGAGTCATTTTGATGGATTTTTTTTGTGTTTTCTGGTACGGCCTATGATTTCATCAGGCTACAGAACTGCTAGTGTGGAAACACCCTTTGCCAGTGCAGATCAGCAATCACCCTGAAGTTTTAGCCTGTATAAATTATCCAGACCAGGCAAAGTTCAAAGCCCCATGATTGCTAGTATATATTGGAGAAAAGACTTGAACCCAGGTCTGACTGATGCTGACCAATCAATCAATAATCTATATTAAGTGCCTGCTCTGTGCCAAGCATTGAGGATACAAAAACAAAGGTGAAAACTTCCCTACCCTCAATGAGTTTTAATTTAGCAAAAGAAAGCTCATACAGAAAGAAATCCATATTCAAACTAAATTTAGTGGAGAAATTGACAGCTGAAGGAATCAGGGAAAACCTCATGGAGAAGGTAGTATTTTTTAATGGAGCTTTGAAGGAATTCTAAAAGGTGGAGATGAGGAAGGAGCACATTCCAGGTACAAGCACAGAGAGATAAGGGACAGGGTGGCATCCAAGGAACACCAGATAAGCCAGGATAGCTGAAACATCTGATTATGACGTGTAGTAGGGCCACAAAGTCATAATGGAGTTCTGCTTCGAGTCCTGTATACCCCATGCCATACTGCCTCTCCCTAGAAGTCTGCAGGGCTCATCTCAAGAAAAGCTTCTGGGGTTCTTTATCAAAACAAAGACTAGAAAAATGAAAGGCAAGCTGTGGCCATTCCTGGACTAATGGAAAGAGAAGTGTGGCCTACATTTCCTTTTTAAATACTGGAATTGTCAACCGGGAAAAGGCTGTGTCTATTTTCCTTAAGGGAAAGTCTAAATTTACCTCTTGCCAATTGGAAAGATTTTGTCATGGAACTTTTATTTTCACAGGAGACTTATAATTTTAGAGCTGGAGAGCATGGCTGCTGTTTCTCTTCCTTCTTGGGGCATTTAGCAGGGAAAGGGGTCTCTAAGAAAATTGAGACCTGTGGTGAATGATGGCATCTGTGAGAAGGGAGAGTTCTAGGAACCAAATTTAAAGAGCAGTGCCTAGAGCCAGCCTCTCTTTTGTCATGAATATAGCCTAATCACCCAGGACAGGGGATGAGCCTGAAGAGGGCTTGGCTACAGGGTGGGCACATGAGGATTAGTTGGAGAAATGGAGGGTGTCAAACCTGGAGAAGGAAAGATTCATAGACACAGTATTGGGGTCTTTGAGTATTTGGAGAGATGTCATATGGAAGAGGATTCAATTTGTTCTGCTTGACCCCAGAGGGCCAAACGAAAAGCAATGAAGGAAATTTCAGCAGGGGAAACATAAGTTTGATCTGAGGAAGAACTTCCTATCAACTAGAACCATCTCCATGTGGAATGGACTTTCTGGGGAATTAGTGGGCTATCCCTCCCTAAAGGCCATCAAGGACAAGCTGGGTAACCACTAGTCAGGGATGTGGCCAGAGGGATTTTTGTTCAGGGTCAAATTGGGTTCCATGTCTTCTAAGGGTCTTCCAAGTATGGGATTCTTACTCCCTGTTTAGTGTTTAGAAGAGGTTCTATTCAATGAGTAGCATTAGGTGAAATTGTCATATCTATAGTTAAGGATTAGGCACCATGGTCCTACAATTGGACCTACTTGTTTATTTCTTTTAAAATTGATATTTAAACTTTTAAAATCAGTGGCAATATCATTTGATAAAAATCTTATTTTCTGTTTCCTTTTTTAAAAAGGAAGCAAATTATGCTTATCTCCATATCCAGCAAACACATCTCTCTCAGAATCTTCAGTCTCCCTCCTGCTGCTCTGGTCTGAAGATATTTACTCTAAGAACCTGACAAGACCTTTCCTCTTCTCCCCTAGTTCCACCCACATGGGGCACTCCTATCATTTACCTTCCAGTGACTGAAATATTTATCTTTTTTTCCTGAAACACCATCCCCCTTTTATTTTCTCCTGTTCTCTCATGTCTCTTAGTGTCTCAAGCTAGGCAAGTCTCAAAACTGTTTGAATGTGAGTTAAAATATGACTATATGAAAGGCCTGTTGCTTTTAGCATCATTGGTTAGCCTGTCTCCCTTCTCTGTAAAAACCTCTCTGGCCCCAAATAGCAGCAAAGGCTGAAATAGTCACAGCATTGAACATTCTCTTTACAAAATTCTTCCCCATACATTACATCATTTGGTCAAGTGCATCTCATTATATAATCCTAGCCATATTCTTGTGATCTAGAGACATTTCATGTTAAGCTAACTTTTCTCATTTTTCCTTTTATTTCTGAAATCAAATACTAGAATGCTGTCTGCCAAATAAATATGTCAAAAGATTGGCATGGAATGTGTTGGCTGTGGTATCTATAGTCATATCTAAGAACTGAAATGGTACCATGGAAAGAATATTCAATTTTTCCTTAGAGGACCTGAGTTCAAATCTTTTTGTATCTCTGGGACCTTGGGTAACTTACTTTCCCCCTCTGGATCTCAGTTTCTTCATCTGTAAAGTAAGTGTGTTCAGTTAGATGCCTTCAAAGGTCCTTTCTCATTCTAAAATTATGAAATTTATTTTAGGGCTACCATATAAGAAACAACATGGCTTCATTACCTTAGAGTCATACTTTTGTGTTGTTTTTTTTGCCACAAATGAGATTATTCACTCTGATCAGGTACTTTATGTAGAAGACATTAATGTGAATATCTTATAGCTGATTCCAGAAAATCATTTATACTGTTAAGAAAGATTTGCTGCCACCAAAGATATTCAAGAGATTGTGCCATGGGCTCTGAATAGGATTGTCAAAGTGGGATCCCACACATGTTTACAAAAAACCCAGTGAAATAACCCAAATAAACTAATCATGAAAGAGAAATCACATTGACAATGAGATGATGTAGAAAAAAGTGCCAGGACCAAATGGATTGACAAGTGAATTCTTCCATTTCAAGAGTAAGCTGTCACCAAATTCCATAAACTCTTTTCAATGTGTGGGCTTACTCTCTGGGCCGGCTCATTCACCCAACCTTTGCAGCAGGTTATTCTTAAATACCACTGATTCTTAAACATTTACTAAAAATGAGGCAATAGTAATTATTTATGTAAAGGAAAGAATAGGCAGGAACAATCAAAATATTTGCAGTCCACCCATAAACCTGGGTCACACTCCACCAATGCATAGTATGGAATAGAATGGACATACATTTATGGAAACCTTGTAGGAAGGAGCATGAGTATGGCCATGTGCCCAGGACGATTCATAATTCTACACTGTGGTCTTGAAGTCCTTGTTCTCTTCAGGAATGGTAATGTATCACACAAAGTCACTGTTCACTTTCTGATCATCCCCACTCCCCTTATCAGTGAAGTCACTACTCTTTTGCTCTTGAGCCAATGAAGTAGCAACAAGTTCTTTTTGATAATGGCCACTCTTAACAGGGCATCAAGAAAATAGCATGCTTTTTATTTTTTAGTTAAAACAGTACCCCATTGCAATTATTCAGTAACAAGCAGTTCCCTTAAATACAGAAAGCAAGTTGATTCTCTTGGCAATACTAGCTCTTCACTCAACAGGATTTTTCTTTCTCTCATCAGTTTCTAGGAAGGCAAAATTTCCCTTTCAATAAACATACCTCACAGCAAAATGATGTAAAGCCTAGTTATCCCCCTCTCCCTCAAGCCACAGAAAGAACTAGAGGCACCCTGAGAAGCTTCTCCTCTCTGTGTACATCAGTAAGAATCCCACTGTCTTCCAGGTATCCCAACAGCTGAAGAGCTCTGTCACCTGGCCCAGCTAACTTCAATCAATCAGAAAAACAATGGCTCTTTCCTAATCAACAGACTTCTAGCGAAGCTGTCACAAATTAGATGGCTCATCTGGAAGCAAATTATTTTCTAGCCTTCTATATTATCTACTTCCTTCTCCTTTGCCTCCTCCTCTTCTTCTCCTTTCTTTCTATAACATCTGTTCTGACTTCTCCCTCAAATCAACACCTATTCATAAGCAGGGACATCTCAAACAGGCACCAGAATGTGGTGGAAAGCACGCTGGGTTCAAGTCAGAAGGCTTGAACTCTGCTACTTACTGCCTGAATGACCTTGGGGAAGTCATTTCTCCATCCTGGGCCCCAATTTCTCCCCCTGGAAAATGACAAAACTGAATCATTCCATGTCTGAGGTCTCAGCTCAGATGGTTTGTATACCAAAAATGAGACAGGAAGGGAAAGGGGTAGGGAAAGGTTGGGATGCGACTTCTCCCAAGGCCTCTTGGCTCTTTCATCAAGCCGTAATCCCGCTTTCTTAGCCTGTGGACACTCTCCTAGGACAAAGTTAGGGCAAGTTTAGTTGTACTTTTACTCTAGTTTGCCCAAATGGAAGATATTGAATAAGCTTTAAATACTAACATTATATCCTCCTCCCCTGTCCCTCAAGCCCTGCCTCCCCCATCCCCATCTCTCCCTTCTAACGTTGTCCATATGAGTCAACTAGGAAAATAATCATCTCAGTTCCTGGTCAATGAAATACAGTTGGATCCCCAGTTTCATGAGTTCAAATTACATTCATCCATTTTTGCAACTTGACGACTCTGACGTATGCCTCTACTCACACGCTTCCCTGAGTCCTATTTGCACACTGTGTATGAGGAAGTGGAGACCCATTTTGTCTGGATGCCAACGGCAGCCTCCAGATGATCTACATCTGAGCCCCAGATCCTCAGGTCTGTCTTTATTGATTGCTTCGTCTTGGGCTGGACTCTCCTCCCGCTGTCCAAGCTTCCTCTAGCTTTATCCAAGAGAGCATGCCACAGTGTTGAGAAAGTTGGGTTACTGTTGTAGCCAAAGAGCCAGAAGGATTTTATTGAATCCTGGCATTTCCCTCGCCCCTCCCACCTGGTGTGGAGGTAATTGGCACTTGCTGGTAGAAAAGGACTTGCTTTCCCCAGAATGCCATGAGCCTTGAGACTTCAAATCTGTTCATCAGCCTGGAGAGAGTCCTAGGAGGTAACACCAAGCTAGATGATGGGATAATAAGCTGAGCTTAGGAGTCATGGTGCCAGTTAAGAAGAGATAACAAGATGGCAAGGTTGGCCGGCTGGTGGCTGGGTAGTAAAGTGTACTTAGACCAAGCGGAGCATGGGGGCTATGCATCTGACTGTGACACACAGAACAGGGATTAACTGGAATCTAAGAGGAGGGAAACATGGCTTGCAGATGTGACAACAGTGCAATCCCCAGGGGACATCAGCAGAAGGAAGAGTTGGGCATTGATCTCACTGGAATTCCCAGGCTACAGGATTCCCCCTTTGGGTTTTGTGGATGTTATGCAAGAAAGGGGCTGACCTGCTGGCAAGGCCCAAGGTCTGCCTATTAGACTCTTTTCCCTGTTTGCCTAGCTTATGGACAAGTCTCATTTCTGTCCTTTTATCTTTCTCATATAAACACATTCCTCATGTTCAAATGTCTACTAGAAGTTTACAAGTGACTGATTACCATGAAGGAAAAACAAGTCAAGCTCAGTTATTTACAGAGAAGACATCTGTTTGGGGACCAATCCAAGCCATCCCAGTACTGAAGAAAAGATTCGCATTTGAGTAACCCCACCCTGCCAAGAGCAGAGGGGCTTGGGCACCCCACATGATACAGGGATACACATATATATGAATGGCCTCTTCCCCATGCCTCTCTCATTTGGTACAAACAGAGAACCCTTAATCCATCCCTGGCAGCAGGTCAGGGATGGACTGTGAACCTTGGGCAATTTTTCAAATAGTAAGAAGTTTAGAGGACAGAAAAAAGTCAGCTTCCTTATCAGGAAGAGACCTAGAAAACTAATTTACAAAGTCCAATGGAGAGGAGGATGCTCATGGATTCTGCAAGCAAGAAGGAAGTGGGGGTCATCTCTCCCAACACTCTGCTCAGATCATAGATCTGAAGCTGGAAACTGGCAGCCACTGAGCCCAACTGCCTCATTTGATACAGAATAAGAAATTCAGGCCAAAGCCTCTCCAACCCAAGTCTTCTGTTATCATCTCTCTAGTGTTTTTTTTTCCACTTTGCCTGGTTGTCTTTCCTTTGTAAGTTGGTAAAATGAGTCAGGCAGGATCTGAGGCTAATGGATCACAGAGGAAAGGAATGGAGACATTCCTAGATGAATCACTGGAAAATGTGCTATCTTCTGCAGGCTTTCTGATGTGTCTTGAATGGATATATCCCCTTATAACAGCCCAGCAGTGAGTCATGGAGCATAGGACCATGAGTCTAGAGCTAGGAGGGGCAAGAGAGGTCATCTGATCCACCTCCCTCATTTTCTAGATGAGAGAACTGAGGTACAGTGTGTGTAATGTAGCAGGGAGCAGAGCCAGAATTTGAGCTCAGGTCCTGGGGGTTCAATGCTCCACCCACTGGATCATGCTGCTTGCCATGGTCCCAAATAAGTCTCCTATTCCTCATCCTTCAAGGGAGCCTGGAATGAGTTGTTTCTTCAGAAGGCCCAGGTACTCTCTCTATGAGAAGAAATCACAAGTGCCACAGAGCTAAGAGGCTCAGAGGCAGTGTGGTCTAGTGGATAGACCCCTGTAGTGGATAGAGCACTGGACTTGGAGTCAGGGGGATCTGGGTTGGAATCTCACCTTAGATACTTACTGACTCAGGGTAAATTTACCCAGTTGGTAAAACTGGAAGAGGAAGAGGTGTGGCATCTACCTCACTGGAGTATTATGAAGATTTAGTTATCTATTCACAAGTCAATCAGCCCTTATTAATCATTTTCTTCATGCTGGAGACTGTGGACACAAAGAAAAAGAGAACACAGTCCCTGTCCTCAATAATCTTCCATTCCGTAGGCTGAGACATGTACAGATACCTACATACAAAAGGAGACACTCTAGTTCCCATCATCATGCCTTTGTGTCGACTATTCCTCATGCCTGGAATGCTTTCCCCCATCTTTTTTTCCTTTTAGTTTCTCTGGCTTTCAAGACTCAGCTCAAATCTTGCCTTCTGTAGAGAGCCTTCCCTGGTCCTCCCATCTGGTAGTATCTTCCTCTCTGAGACTGCCTTCCATCTACTTTGTATATAGTGACAGCTAGATGACACAGAGGATAGACTGTTGGGCCTAGAATTAGGAAGACCTCAGATACTTAGCAGCTGTGTGACCCTGAGCAAGTCACTTCACCCTGTTTGCCTCAGTTTCCTCATCTGTAAAAAGGACTAGTGAAAGAAATGGCAAACTGCTCTGGTATCTTAGCCAAGAAAACCCCAAATGGTGTCATGAAGAATAAGACACAACTGAAAAATACTAGTGTCTGTATGTACCTTGTATGGACCCAGTTCTTTCCATGGTATCTCTCCCATTAAGATGGGAGGGCCTTGAAATCAGGGCCATTTTTTGCCTCTCTTTGTATACCAAGTTGGTATATGAAGTAAGCATTTAATAAATGATTATTGACTAATTAAATTCAATGTAACTGGGAAAGGGGAGGGTACTTTCAACTGAAAAAATTAGAAAAATCTCAAAGGAAATAGCCAACTTGCCTGAGTCTCCCGTGAGTCTCCTGTGAGTCCGAGGAGGATGGTTCATTAGGGTATGGCCTCCTCAGTCTGTCTTTTGAATGTTGCCAGTATCTCTGCAGTCAAGATAATAGTGCCCTGTGGGGAGAAGGAGAAAGGGTACTATCGGTCCAGAGTCAAAAGTTCCCATTACTCCATGATACCATGGCCACCCTGTCACACTCCTACAGTGATGACCCTGACAGTCAGCTCTCAGGTCAGCCTGCTCATCTGCAAGCCCTCCTTAGACAGGGGATCAAGATGTCCAGAAGAGACCCCAGAGGCCATCTCTGATCTTACAGATGAGGAAACTGAGGCCCAGGGAAATGACACCTAAGGTCACCCAGTAGGAAACCTCAGAAGTGGGGCTTAAACCTCATCCCTCTGACTCCAGGGGCAGGGCACTTTCCATCATTTTCCAACAGCAGACAGTAAGCAGGTAAAAATGGAAGCTGGCACCTCTTCAAAGTGAAGGAGAGATTACACCAGGGAGCTGGTCTATTATTCATCCAATTAGTAATTTTTAGGTGTAATAATATTGTCGAACTGTTTCTTTTTCCCCTCTTATCTTCTTTGTAATAAGGAGCAACCCTCTGGGAGGAGAAGAGAGATATATCAGGACATGTGAACAAAGATAACAATAAAAAGATTTTAAAGTAATTGATGGGCTACAGAAGTGTGTTCATAGGCAATTTTATCAAACTCTAAATGATTAATAAAAGTTTTAATAAGACCATTCCATTATGTCATTTTATGCTTAAACCTCCTCTTTTTAATTAATTCAGTGTGGTAATCAAATCATGATCAGAGGGTGTTTTTTTTTTTTTTTTGAGGGGGCTTTGGGGTCAGGATAAAGTCATCAGAAATAGATGGGAAACTCCCTGTCTAGAAATTTCCTCCACAGACAGATATGCAACTCGCGTCCAACTGATAGTCTTTGAATATTGCCTGACGCACTGAGAGGTTCTGATTAACCCAGGGTCACGCAGACAATAGGGACAGAGGAAGGACTAGGAATCCTGAGTCTACTTTCTGTTCACCAGAACCCAATTACATAATTTAATGACATACAATCAGCAAAGTGCAAAGCTCTAAGCATGACATGCTCGCTGTTCTTGATATGAGGATTTAATTTTACATAATGTTTCTCAGGAATCCTTATATGACCCAAGACCAGATTGCTTCCAAGAGATTCCCAAAGAAAACTAACATGACAGAGAGAGGAGTGCCACCTCTCAGATGCTGAAAAATCATATGTTGATTTGATGAAAAAAGTTGTGAACCCATTCTCTGTAAAGGAAATTCAAGGGACTTTAGCCACCTCTGTCATTTACCAGTAGCAGTGTGACATTGAGCAAGACCCTTCCATTATGTGGGTGATGTCATTCTTCTAGAGAATGTCTCTGAGCTGGTCTCAAGATCCTCCTGGTACACTAGAGGCTAATGGAAAGAGCCATAGACTTGGACTCTCCTAATGCTATGTGACCATGGGTGAGCCTTAGATTATCTGAGCCTCAATTTCATCCTTTGCAAAACGGGAGAAGGAAAACCTGCATTGCCTGTCACAGGGGTGTGGTGAGGAAAGAGCTATGTAGGCCTTTGGAAACCTCAGGGGCTTACAGAAAGAGAGTTATTTGTTGTTTCTGTCAATGCCCAGGTCCTTGGGCCAAATCTCATTTTCCCAACTGTGGGTGGCATCACCTTCATCTCAGGCTCATGAAAACGAGCCAGAAGTGCCCCAGCATGATTCTCTGAGCCCCAGCATGATTCTTTGCTGCCAAAAAGTCCTTCAATTCAATTGCTGGGAGGGGAGGTGGTCCCACAAAAGAGAAGGCTTATGGGAATGAATTGAGAGGAGCAACCAAGGACAACAAGACTCTCGACCTCTGTTATCCAGGAAACAGTTTGCTTTGTGAGGGGAAAAAACAACTACCTCAGACAGCAACAAATCAGAACCACCCCAGACTGGGCAAATTAATTCCAAAGTCACAATAACTTTCAAAACCAAAACACATGAGAGGGCCAAGATCTCTTGAAAAGAAAGGGGGAGGGGGCATTTAGCCACAGGCAAAATAATCATCACAAGCACACTTACCTCCACCTTCTCAAAGTCCACCATTAAATGTGACTATTCTCATTGTCTTGGGTGAGAGAAGGAAAGAGAAAAAGAAGGAGAAAGAGTTAGGACAGAGGAGTTTGAGACAGAGAAACAAACATTGAAACAGAATGAGGGAAGGAGGATAGAGAAAAGAAGAAGAAAAGTAGAGAAAGAATGAAGGGAGAAAATGAAAGGAACAGAGATAGCAGAAAAAGGAAGAATGTGAGAAATTATAAATAGTAGTATGTATAGAATGATTTTACATATATATACGTATGTCTATATTCATATTTGTGTCTAATGGTAGCCATCAGGGGGAATGAAAAATTTATATGATAACTTCATTGTGTATTTAAAAGGAACAGCGAATTGTACATAGTAGATTTATAGGTTCATGTGTAATCATCTTTATTATACTATGCTATAGAAATGCTTGCTTTATTCCATAAATTAAAAAATACTTTCTTAAAAGTATTACTTTCTTAAAAGTAATTGATGGACTACAGAAGTGTGTTCTTTTAAGAACTTTTAAGTATTTTTAAGAAAAAAATAAAAGAAGTATGAATAAAAGCAAAGCAAAGAAATAGATTGGAGAAAGAGATGAGTGAAAAAGCAGGAAAGAAAGAGCGAGGGAAAGGATGGAGAGAGAGACAGAGAGAGACGGGGGTCGGGGGCGGAAGGGGCGGGTTGGGGTTGAAAGATATGAGACAAGGGAAACTGATTAGGTATTTCTTTCACAAGTCATGTGGACTGAGCGCATGGTGACCCAGTTCTAATAGATCCCACCCAATTCCTTCTTCCTGCCCAAAAGAAAGACACACACAGAAACGCACATACGCACGCACGCGCGCGCGCACACACACACACACACTTCAGGTGAGAGGCCAGCCTTTGTTTTAATAGACTCTTCACTAGGGGGGATACTTTACTGGAACAGAAACATGCTCATCTCACCCCAAAGCCCATGGTCTGCCAGGCCACTTCAGTAATATCGTCTGAGTTGTTGGAAAGACATCAGCACATGTTTCCATGTGGAAAATGTGGTCTGTCGGTACTGCTGGACTATCATCTTCATTGGCAACATGAAAATTCTGAGGTTCAGGGATGGGGAAAGAGACGGAAGGGGACAAGCATTATTAAAGTGCCTACTGTGTGCCAGATGCTAAGAAATTATGTGCCATAAGTCACACAGAAAATGAATGCAAGGTCAGAATTCAAACCCAGGCACCCTCAATCCAAACCCAGTGCTCATGTCGGTGCCTGAGCAGTCAATGGGTAGAATGTGATTTGGGGAGATTCAGGGAAATCCAAGTTTTCATTTTCATCTCACTTCCTTTACTCTCATGGTTTCACCATCCAATCTCTTCATTTTCTATCCCTTTTCCTCTCTCTGCAGAAACCTCCTGGACTTTTCAAACTGAGAGTAAACTTTGGGACTAAGTAACACTGCTTTTGTGTCTCCTGCAAAAAGAAAACAAAGACATTGGAGCAGTAGCAAGGTGGCTTCCAGAGGGATGGAAGTGCTTTCTACCTAACATCTGACATCGAGTGAAGGAGGACGTGGGAGGCAAAGGCATTTCAATTGCAAATCAGCAACCTGGATTCCGGGTCGATCTGACACTTCCTTGAAGCTTCGCCTCTGATAAGCCCATTTCTGGGCCTCGGGCCCCTCTTCTAAAAAATGAAGGGGAAGAGGCTGCCCCTGCCAAAAACGAAAAGAAAAGCGCCCTCTCTTCAGAGGTGGGCAGCTAGGAGAACGTTGCACACACTGTCAAATTAGGTCAATGTGCCTGGTAGATCTGCTCAACTGTCTCCTTTCTTTCTACAATAATTTATTTCAGGAGCAGCTCTTGAGGCAGGGGAGAGGAATGTAATACACTTGGAAATGAGTGTAATGGAAAAATAAAAGCTGTCAATAAAAGTCATGAATTAAATCATCTGGTCCAACCCCCTTATTATTAATTCATAAGGCTTGGTGCCTCTTGCCCTTGGCTGTCAGCATCCTCTGGTCTTGGATCCAAGGAAATAATCATTGTACCTGACACATAGTAGGTGCTATGGAAATGTTAGCTATCATCATCATCATTGTGTCCCTCCCCTTTAGGGAAAGAAATCCAAGATGAGAGGTCCTCAGGCAAAACTGCAGAGAAGAAAAAGACCAACCTTACAAGTCATCTTGTCCACCATGGACATCCCAGACAACCTGTCATAGGATCAGGGATTAGGATCGGGGAAAGACTTTAAAGACCATCAGTTTCCTCCTGTGTCCAAAGAGAACCAGAGAGATGTCACACAGCCAGTAAATGGCTGAGCTATAAGTCAGTCTCGGATTCCCTCAGATTCCCACCATACATCACTTCCCTTAGATCATGTATTTAGATCCTGAAGGAACCTTCAAGGTCATCTAGCACAATCCCCTCATTTTACAGAAGGAAACTGAGGCTCAGAAAAGTGACCCATCCACACGACTAGTCAGTGGTAGAATTGGAATTTGAACCCAGATTCCCTGTTTCCACATCCAGAACAATTCCCCTTTAATGAAAAGGAAACTAATTTCCAACCCAAGGTCACACAGGGAAAAAGTAGTAAAAATAATGATAATATTCATTATCAATTACTATTATTATTACAGCTAAAATTTATTTATCACTTACTATGTGCCAGCCACTGTGTCCAACCTGTCACAATTATTATCTCCTTTGATTGTCACAATAACCTAGTTGGTAAGTACTGTTATTATACCCATGTTACAGATGAGAAAACTGAGGCAAGCATAGGTTAAGAGATTTGCCTAAGGTCACACAGCTAGAAATTATCAGAAACCAGATTTGAACTTGGGTTGTCTCACCTTCAGAACTGGAGCTCTATCCACTTTGCCACCTATAAAGCACCAAATAGCATATGTAATCAGGCTAAAGTTTTCTTCTGCTGCCTCATTAAAGGGTAGATATGATGCTGGATTCCTGAGTTGGTGCATACACACTGGCTGGTCCTACTAAGCCATCTTGGGAAGAAAGAAAGGGCATGGCCAAGCTTGATGTCCCTTCTGCCTCTAGATCCTTTGAAGAGCTCATGTTGACTCTTTCAGGAATGAAGCAATCTTTCCCTTCTCCAGCCCCAGTTATCTCAAAATTCAGAATTAAAGGATCTAGTTGATGCCAGAGACTAGAAGACAGACAACATTTTCTGTTGGTACCAAGCATAGCTGGGGGCTCCCACACCTCTAAGTTTGGCTCTGATTCAAAAGAATCTCAGCCCAGCCCAGAGGGTGATGTCGTTTCTACAGAAAACTGAAGTCAGGCCTGAGCTGGCTTGGATCTTAGCCGGGGGTCAAATGTTTCTGTGACTGTGACCACAGTTTCAGATTTCTTTGTGCAAATCCTCCACACCTATTCTGGACCAGAGCCTGCCTGGATCCCCAGGAGGCCCATTTGAAACACGTGCAGAATGATGTCTGTGAGCTTTCTGGAGGCCTGAGACTTTGTAAAGTGAAATCATTACCCAAAGGGCCCTGGATAGAAGCAAGCTGGGGTGGGGGTTGGGAGGGATGCAATGATTATTCATAATTTTTGAGGTTTTCTGAGGCTTCCCTTCGACAGGTTGGATAGGAAGGGGAGGCAATGCCTTCCAAGTGTTTTGGCTCTCCTAAACTCCCTGAGTTCGTCAAGAAGACATTCTTTCTATGTTTGTACAGGTTCAGCCACAGGCTTCAAAAGGTCACTCAGGGAGAGTCAGTGGGGGCTCAGGCCAGAATCAATACTAGAAATCCAATGGAATCAAGCCAGACTCTGCAAACGAGATAGAAATGACCATTGGATTCCAGGCAAAGCTGACCATTCTCCTCCCCAAAAGGGAACTCACCAGATGTCTCTTTATTACAGTATACAATAATAGCCTTCCCGTGACATCCATCCATCAGGAAGCCTGGCACAACCCCACAAAAAGTCAGTGACACGTTTCTCCAGCAGGGCTATGTTCTCACAACTTTTATGTGTTTTAATACTTGACAAATCGCTGTATGACTCCATCTTTGTCCTCACTCCCAGTGGGGCAAGCCCAGCATCTCTATTCAAGAGCATGCCGATGGGGGCCCACAGCTCATGTTTTTCTCTTGGCCTTTTTCCTCACTTGCTTTGTTTCCTTCTTGACAGACATTTGTATTTGCTATAATAAATTATACATTCTCCTATTTTATATCTTTTTAAATAGTCTCTCTCCTGAGAATCTCACCAGAGAAGGGATTTTTCTTGAACTGAAAAGAAAAAAGGGGATAGGAATGCGATCCTCATCTTGTTGGGTTGTTTTTCTGTTCCCATTTTCCCTTTCAGATATTGTTCCTTATTCACTGTAGCAAGCACATGGAAACACATGGTCCTTTCTGTCCTTTGACAGGAAAAGGAACTTTTGAGTTGATCACTTTTTTTCCCTCTTGTATAACTGCGTGAGTGAAGAAGCAGTGTGGTCCAGGGAGGGAGCATGACATGGTTGGAAGAGCATTGAACCTTGGTTAGAAGAATTCAGGCAGCACTTCTGACACTCACATGCTGTGTGACAATGGCCATGCCACTTACTTTAACTGAGTCCCAGGATCTGCATCTACAAAATGGGAGTAATATTGCAAGAATCTGCCCTGTGAATGAGGATGAGGGAAATGTAAAGACCATTGGATGCCAAGACAGAGCCTTGAAGTGCTACTCTGCTACTCACCAACTGTGTGACCTCAGTAAACTCTGAGCCTCAGTTTCCTCATCTGTAAATTGGACTAGAAGACTTTTAGGTCATCCCAAAAACTATTATGCTGTGATCACATACTGAAGGTTTACTTTGCAAACTTGAAAAAGCCCCATATAAAAACAGCGACTGTTGGCATTGTCAGTATCACTATTATTGTTTGCTCCATGATGAGGAAGATAGATATCAGTCTCATAATGATGAGTGACACATACACAGAAAAGCCATATGGAGTTGTAGAAAAGAAGGCAAGCTGGGTCAAAAGGTTATACAGCAGGGGGAGATTAACCTACCTGGAGGACTTTTCAAGAATGAGGTTTAGGATTGGAAAACAAGGATCTGAAAACCCCCAAGTCAATATGGTAGCTGGCTTTTGTCTTCCTCACTGTCTTTCTCCACTCTCTATCTTCTGCCCTCATACGTATTGGTGCTCCCTCAAAATCCCTGTTTTCCCAGTCCTCAGTTTCCCCATTCCCCATACCCTGCTCCTCCACCCAACCTCCTGAGATAGTCAAACGCTTGAGCTTACCATCACCATCCAGTGTCCCACTTCCATGTTCATGAATTGCAAAATTCCTTTCGGTGAACAGAATCTTTTGCCATTACATCTTTGCCTCTGCTTTATGAACCCTAACCCTGATTTTCAACCTCAGTATGACCTCTATGCCTCTCCTCATTTTCCCCAAACCTTCATCCTTATATGAAATATACTCTCCTCGCTCCTCTATCTAGACCCTTTGATGAACCAATTCATTTCTCCACTATCCTATATATTTTATCCTTTGCCCCCTTGCCCAATCACCAATCATGCCTTGCCAAACCCCAACCCTCTATGATTCACCCCATCTTTGCTTTTCCTCTTATTTACATCCTTCTGAATGGATTTACAGAAAATCACGAAACCTTGCTGAGTAGGTCCACTCCAGATTTATGTTCTATAGCCCCAGCTGAGCCCTCCCTGCTTTTATGTGATTTGTTTACACCTCCCTAATTGACTCAGTATTGTCCCCCTCTTTGCCATATTTTCTAATCTTAGCTATCCTTCCTCAAGCCTCCCATGGCTCCTCCCCCCACAGTCACTCAGCTGAGAATCTTACTGCCTAGTTCACCAAAAACATTTGAGGCTGTTTGCCAAAAGCTATCTCTTATCCTCTCCTCCTTATCTCATATCATTCAGACATTCTTCCCCGCTACCTCCTTCTTCACCCCATCTCCCCTGAAGAAGTCACCTTTCTTCTTGCCAAGGCAGACCCTCTGCTTACACAAGGGACTTCCTTCTATCCTATCTTCTTCACAATCTTGCTCCCTCTCTTATCCCCACTGTCACTTATTTTCAATCTCTCCCTGTCTACTGACTGTTCCCCAGTTCACTTCAAATAGACTTATATCTTCAACCTTCTTTGAGTAGAAAACAAAAATCACTTAGTCCCACCACCCCTGCTAGCTCTTGTGCCATGTCTTTCCTCTCCTCAGTTAAACTCCTCCAAAAAACTGTCTACACTAGGTGTCTCTACTCCCTCTGCTCTAAATTACCTTCTTCTAAACCCTCTGCAGTCTGATTTCTGACCTCATCGTTCAACTGAAACTGTTCAGTCCAACGTTAGCCATGATCAAGCTCCAATTCAAATGGACTTTTCTCAGTTCTTCTCCCTCTGGATCTCTCGGTAGCCTTTGATGATGTTGCTGAACCTATTCTCATAGAGTCATGAGTCTTTTCTCCAAGTTTTCACAATGCTGCTCACTCCACATTCTCCTCCTACCTAAGTGACTGCCCCTTCTCAGTCTCCTCACTGGATCTTCATCCCTATCCCAGTCCTCAATTGTGGGGGTCCCCCAAGACTCTATGCCAGGTCCTTTTCTCTTTTACCTCCCAAATGAAAATCCTCCCTTTGGTTCCTAAAGTCCTCCACACGCTGTCTACTTCCTCCCTTTCCTGTCTTCTGACATCTAGTTTCCATGGGATCCAGTTACCCTGGCCTCCTCTGCACAATACTCCAGCTCCAGCTCCCGTGTCGTTCCACTGGCTGTATCTTGCATTTCCAAAATGTCCTCTCTCCCCATCACTGCATTGTTGTTCCCTGGCCTCTTTCGTGACTCAGCTCAAAAGCTAACCTTCTGTGGGAGGTCCTTCCTTCTCTGTCTCTCCCCCACTAGATGGTGATGCCTTCCCTCTGAGATGACTCCCCCCCAACAACTTTGTATATGTCTTATACATACAGAGCAATTTGCATGTTGTCTCCATCATTAGAATATGAGCATCTGGAGAACAGGTGCTTTTTCTTTTACCTTTTCTTGTAATCCCAGTGCTTAGCACAGTACCTGGTCCATGGACCTTCTTGGTGACTGCATGAATTCAGGTCTTTCTGGCTTTATGTTTAGCACTCATAGCAAGATAGAGATGGGAGGGATCTCAGAGACTGCCTAGTCATGCCACTAAGTTTTACAAACAATAGAACTGAGGACTCAACTCCATGGTCAGTCACACAGGTGATAAATGTCACAGGGAAGATTTTGATCTAGGTTCTCTGTTCCCAGGGCCAGTATTCTATTCACCAGATTCTACTGTCCAAATATTACCCATGCCATAATTGATAACATTCTATAACTGTACCAGGTGGTGTCTTATTTAGGGAATACCCAGAGAAGACATGCTCTCAATCAAAGTTGATCTGCATCCACTCTTTAGTTTTTAGTCATAGAGAGTTGCTTGGGGGCACTGAGAGATTAAGTAACTTTTCCCCCAGTTACACAATCAATTTGCATCAGAGGTGGGATTTGAACCCAGGTCTTCCTGACTCCAGGACCATCGCACGTTACTGCTCTACCATTAACTAGTTAGTTGTATGACCTAGAGCTTTTCACCAAACTCCTCAGAGCCCCAGTTTCCCCACCAATACTATGAAAAGACTAGACAATACTATCCTAAGGTCCCTTCAATTACAAGATTACCAGTTTTAACATCTCCCTGGTGTTCTCTCTCTGCTTCAGAAATCAGATGTGGCAACCTAAATGTGGCAGGTTAATTACCTTCCTCTGTTCCTTCTTTTCCTTTTCCTCAAAGATGGCAAGTATATTGTGATTTATCTCTCCTATTATTGTCATGTTTTTCCGTTGCTATTCTCTCTGTCATGCATCATCAAGCTGGCGGGCTGTGGCATCTCTTCACTGGCACCGGTAATTTTTCAGGGAGTGCTTTATGTGCCTTCACTTCAGGTATCAGGACTGTCTCTTGTCTTGTGATGAGATTCTCTCTAGCATGGTAAAGGCCTGGGGCTCTTATGACAGCTGACATATCACACATGAACAGTTGGGAGATTCGTTTGAAACGGAAAATCATGATTAATTGGTGGAAGGTAAGGCAGCCCTGGAAACTCAAGGTGAGACCCTTGTCAACTGGAATTTATTAATTAACTCAGATGAGTACCATATTTACTCCTGGGTAAATATCTATAAGGACATTTGAGAAAAGAATTAGAAATAGGTCCTTCCCATTTCATAGAGATTCATTTGTGACGGTTCCAAGAACAATCAGCTGAATGTGACTATCCATCTGTTATAAGTAACACCTTGAATGTTCCCTCAATTTCTTGTAGCTTAAAAAAATCTGCTCAGAAACTCCTCAAGAAGGATACACTCAACACCATGTGGTTCACTTCAACAATTCAACACCCATATATGAAGAGACTGTTATGTAACAAATGAAAGGAATAGTTAGTGTTGGAGAGCTTGTGGAAAGATGGACATATGGCGCTGCCACTGGAGTCTCAGACTGGTCTAACCATTCTGGAAAATTATTTAGAGAAAGTGAATAACATATTCATACCATGTAACCAGAAATTCCACTACTAGACACATGTCCTGAAGGAGGTCTGCCATCCAATGACAAAAGAGCATCCAGATGAAGAGGGCAATGGATGATGTCCAAGGATAGAGTCTGGCAGGCGGGGCCAAAGGGAGCTTTTGAATGTGTCAATCAGAAGGTCACCTTTGAGAGAGTAGTTTCTGTTGAGTGATGAAGTCAAAAGGAATTATACAAGGGATTGAGATAAGAGTATGTTGAAAGGTAGGCTTTGGGTATAGACTATATTTGCAAGAAATTTAGTAATGCATAGAGGAGAAAAATGGCATGGTACCAAGATGGTACAAGAGTAAACGAAAGACTTTTTGAATACTATGTGGGCATGAGTATAGGGGCAAGTAGCGTTATGGGAAAAGCACCAAATTTGAAGTTAGGAAGACCTGGGCTCAAATACTACCTTCAAGGTGACTTAGATATTTTACTCTGAGTTGAAGTTTACTCAAATATAAGATAGGGATATAATACCTACTTCTCATGGTTGTTGTAAGAATCAAATAAGCTAATGTGTAAAGCAGAGGTATCAGAGAATGGAAAATTGACCTATAACACTCCACCTACATACAACACTCCTCAAAGTTTACCTAGATCAGATTAAAATGTAATAGGGAAATAGTTAGCAAAATAAGTAAAAGTACAATGGAATATAGATAATGTTAATATGTGATTTTCTAAGTCAATAGTGGCCTGCAAGGATCCTTATGCATAGTTTCCTTTACTATTTGAGTTTGACACTATTGGTGAAAAGTTTTCTGCAAACCATAAAGTTCTACATGTGTCAGCTAGCATTGGAGAGAACTCATTAGAATGGGGGCTGGAGTTAGTAGCATTAGAAATATATCCTAAACCCTTCAGGGATATACCTAGAACCCTGAGGGAGAGATGTATGCCTTTGGATACAGTCATGCCTTTGGAGTCCCAACCGGTCAACATGAGTGGGAGTTGGGATAAGCACATCCTAGGTCTATAAGGGCTACATGTATTTGTAAGCAAATGTGAGAGAGAGACAGAGACAGAGAGACAAACGGAGAGACAAAGAGAGAGGGAGGGAGAGAGAGAGAGAGAGAGAGAGAGAGAGAGAGAGAGAGAGAGAGAGAGAGAGAGAGAGATGATTTGTATTGAGGTAGGACTCTTGTGAAAATTGAAGGGGGTGAGTAGAGGATAGAAACAGAAAAACCCCTTTCACTAAGATGAAAGGAGGAGAAAAGAAGTGATTTGCCAGGAAGCTCTGAGGACTAGAGGAAAGGAATGAAATCTTAACTTTCAGAACACAGTTGGAGGTTAGGTCATCCATTGTAAGACTGTGGAGCATGGCACTACACCCATAATCTTGTGATTAAAGTCTCTCTTAGTCTTTTCCAAGTCAGAGGCTTTTTAAAATTTTCTTCTTGAATTGGGATTTTTTCATGGATTGCCAACTCAGCTCAAGAGGATAGACCATACCTAGTCCCTGTGACAAAAATAAAAGAGAAAAAATGGGCTTCTTGTAGAGCTGCAAGTCACAGAATACTGGATGTTCTGGACAATTCAAGGATGGGGTCATGCAAAGGCCGATGTGGAGTCACACACTGGGTGTGAGCAAGCAGCAACCCATTACCGATGAAGAATTACACAAGTGGATGTAATCAGAGAGATTTATGAATGGAGAAGAGCGTGGGCCAGTCATGGGGTAAAAGCAACGGGTAACTGATGAACAGCCCATGAGTTCCATCAGTAAACATTCTCCATGTGAAGAGATTTAAAAGCATATTGCCCTGTGGAAGATTATTGGAAGATAAGAATTCACAAAGCATGAATGGGCTGCCATCTTGATAGTCTGTGGGAAAGTGGCCCTATGGGTAAGATCATAAATCCATCCAAGTCTAATGGTTTGGCCACCATTCCTGGGCTTCTGGCACAAGGAGAAGAGGCCTAGATTTGGAGTCAAGCTTTCCCTCAACTTATTACTAGCTGAGTCACATTGGATATCCCTTCCTCTCCCTTCCTCTCTGTCTTTGTCACTATCTCTGTCTCTCTGTCTCTCTGTCTCTCTTTGTATCTATCCCTCTATCTGTCTCTGTCTCTCTCTTTTTGCCTCAATTGCCTCATTAGTAAAATGAGCAGTTTGTACTAAATCTAAACCTATGATGAGGGTGTCATCGACTCAGACCTGGAAGAGATTTTAAGGTTAAATACCCTTATTTTACAGGAAAGTGATTTGCCCACAGTTGTGTAGGCAGTCAATATCTGAAGGAGGATTCTAACCCCATTCTCTCTGAACTCCATACCCAAATCTTGCATTGTATCCACTAAGTCACACTGTCTTCTGTAAAATGAGTCAGTTGGACTAGGTTGGGGGATCACAGACTATGAATAGGAAAGACCCTCAGAGACCTTCTAGTGACTTTGCTGAGGGAGGGAGCGCCAGCCCGTCCTCACCTGCTGGCTAGGGTTCCTGATTTCTCAGCTGGGCCTGTAGTTAGTTTCCTCTTTGTTTGTACCATCTCCCCCACCACCACACACACATACACACACACACACACACACACACACACACGTGCCATTTGCCCCTGGCATTGACTCTAACCACCTTATGCTTGGGCTACTCAGAGCAAGGGAGCATCAGCTGCAGTGATTTAAGAGGGCACGAAGCCCACCATTGTTTCCACTGCCAACACACCCCTGGCAGCCCAGAGGGGCTCAGGCGCAAGAGGAACACAAATTAACTACATCCATGTCTTTCACAGCCCTACTAGAGTCCAGACATCAAGGGGCCAGGTCAGCTCTAAACACTGTCATTATTCAGTGGGAGGGACTTCCGAAAGGAAGAATGTCATTTCAAGCCCCAAGTACTTCCACGGAGACTAGAGGAGATAGACAGGGCCACTGAGGAACTTGACTGGAAACATATGATGGTGATAAATTGCGCTCTGGCCAAACTGCTGAAATGTTCATAATGGAGAACACCAGGGCCTCTTAGCATCGGCAGGAGCTGGAAAAGAATCCCAACCTAGCCCCAGCCCCTTCTCATCCCAGACCTCTGCTTTCCCTCTTAGGGAAACATTTTCTGAAGGGGAGAGGACTCCATCCAGGCTCCCTTGGAGGCAGATGAGTTGGTTTTCTGCATGACCAGAATGGCTTTCTCACCAGGTCTTGGTTAAGAAAAGCCTTCTATTTCAGAAACAGTTGGACTGTAATTTAGTCCAGGAAAACGGATGCCAGGAGTGAGATACAGAAAGCAAATGGGGTGTGGGGGCAGGAGAGTGACAGCCAGAATAGAACCCACAGCAACTGGAAACGCTCAGTTTGTGTCCAGTGACAGGATCTGAAGTGGGAGGGAGGAATGGGAAACAAATGGTGATTTGGGGAGAGTGGGGTTAGCAATGCTCCTGCAGTTTACAGCCTTTGACTGATAGCTCAGATGCTGAGAGAAGTAACTTCCCCAGGGTGACAAGAGCCTGGATGTGTTAGAAGCTGCTGCCAAGCCCAGGCCTTCCTGACTCTGGGGCCAAAGCACTAACCGCTTGAGAACTCTGCCTTAAATTAGTTTGTCAGATTAAAAATTACCCAATTAAATGAGTCCCGCAGTTCTTGGTCTCTGTCTTTCCCCATTCCTTCCTCTATACTTAGCCTGTCTTTGCTCTCTGTGCCCCTCAGAGCCAGGAAGACCTGAGTTCAAGAATCCCCTCAGACATACACTGATAGTGTGATCCTTCCTCATCTGTAAGATGAGGGTGTCACACCCACCCTCCATGGTTTCTGGGAAGCCCAACCCAAGTGAGATAAGCACTTGGCAAACTTCAAAGCACAAAATTAGGCTGTTGGTAAAGTGTTTCCCAAAGACTACAGTGCCGGATATATGTCAGGAAGAATATATTCATTTTTTTCTTGTCATCTGAAACTTCATTTGGCAATATTTCATGAACTCACTTTCACTCTCCTCTTCTCTGTTTTGTGTTCTGATGCTCTTTTTTCCTTCTTTACTTTGAGATAAATCAACACTACAAGAATAGTGTAGGAGGTGTGTAGAATCAAATAGCCAATGACCTGGCTGTTAGGAGAGTCGTCCCCAGGGATTTGACTCCAGGGGAGGCTGGGACAGGCCATGGAGAAGAGGCAGAGACTCTGGGATATTAATGTGAAGCTGCTTCTGGGGAAGCTGCCAAAGCCCGGGAGAGGGAGGAGGAATTCACCCCCCAACACGTTAAAGACCAGCAAGTAAAGTCATGTTCTGGGGCAAAGTCCCACTTGCCTCACCCTAGTACCAAGTGTGACTTGAAAGGCCACAACATTGGACACAGTCTCAAGAAAATCCAGGATGCAGATCCCAGGCATTTCTAGGTCTTCTTGAAGTCAAAGATTTATCAGACCATACCTTCCCTACCTTAGAAAGTCAGTGCATGGAGATAACTTAAAGAATGCTTAATCTGACCCCGCTCCTTTCCTATCTAAAGTGGCTGAAATCAAATAGATTTGACAGATGTGACCTAAGCAGGAAAAGTAAAGAAGGCAAGAGAGACCAGACTGTGTGAGGTCTGAGGGCTGGTGGGTAAAAGGCAGGGACCACAGAGAACTCCTTGGGTGTGAGGGCTTTGGGATCAAACTCTAAAAACCAGAGAGGAAGTCTACAGGCAAGGGGTTGAGAGGGCATTCTAGATCAAGGGAACAGCATTCTGCCCACCTCATTTCTGGCCCCACATCTCTCTGGTGAAATCCCCTTTGCTATGTACCCAGCATAATTCTTGGTCAGTAATGTGCAGCAATCTATTCCCTCCTGCTGTATGACTTTCCACTGTCCTTTGGGTGACTCTTGGCTTTAGTCCTTTGGAGACTGTGGCTGTCCATCATTCTTATTGGGGAAAATAATCTAAAATCACATTAAAAGCAAGGCACAGGTCAGAGATATCATTATGAGGGAATACAGTGTTTGTTTTGGCACATCTGCCTCTTGTGTCCTGCAGATGACACATGCATGGGTACAAAGAACTTGGCTTGCTCAGACACTGTTTATTAATCTTCATTTTTATAGACATTTTTGGCCAGTCTCTGAACAATCTCTTTGGACCAACCAAGAGAGGGATTGACCATCTCGATTGTCATCGGTAACTTTATTGCAAACCTAGTTCTCTGTGGCTCACAGGGGCCTCCTACATCTCTGACCTTTATGAAGCTTGAATCTCACCTCATTTCTACCCCATCCCACAATCCCAGGCCATCACCCCTTTCATTAGCTATACCCTCTTCCCTCCACCCCATGGTTCCGTTGGTGAAGCCACTCAAGTCTATCCCGTCCTCCTCTTGAGTCCCTGGTCTTCTTGTCTGATCACTGATCTTGCCTGGGTAAGCTCCAGCATTGGATCACTCCCATGGCCCAGCACCTTTACCCCTACACAGGCTTCTGAGCAAAGCTGCAAAGAATCATGAGACTGTGCCGACTAGGTCCACTACAAATTTATGGTCCATGGCCTCTGCTCGGCCCCACTGCTTCAAGGCAATCCTTTTACACCTCTCTAATTGCCTCCCTCTCCCACTCATCACTGCACTGTCCCCAAACCTTTTCCTCCCTCCCCAAACCTTCCATGACTCTCCTTCCTTACCCCTTCTGGGCTGAGAAATTTCTTCCTATTCACTGACATACCCAAGGCTGCTTGCCTAGTGGTCCCTCCCCTCTCTGTCTCCTCCTCTCCTCCCTCCGATGCCCTCACCCCCTCTCTCCTTCTTCATCCCCTCTCTCCTCCTTTGCCCTTGTATTACTGGGTTGAGAGTCCTTCGTCTTCTTTCAGCTCACTCTTTCATTTGAGTTTGGGGCTTTTGAATGAGGAAAGCCTTTTATTACTGAAAAGCTGGATTTCTTCTAGACAGAAACAAGCAAAGCCGTCCATGAAGAGAAGGCCTTCCTCCTTGCCAAGGCTAGCTTTCCTGTATGCACAAGTGATCTCCTTCCATCCTTTCCTTTCCTGTAGATTGCCACCACTATCCTCCCTCCTTTCTCTTGTTCTCAACCTTTCCATGTCTCCTGGCTCCTTTCCTACTGCCGACAAATATGCCCATCATCCCTCATTCTCAAAATCCCTCATTTGACCTATCCAGGCCTGCTGGATCTTCCTGTATCTTTTGTGATTAAACCTGTTGGGAAGCAAATGTACAATCGTTGGTCCCCTTCTCTTCTCAGTCTCTAGAGGAAACTCAGTGACTCAGTGCAAAAGTCAGGAAGGTCTGAGTTCAAATCCAGTCTCAGTCACTTACCACTTACAATCAAGAATCGAGGACAGAAGGACTGGCCTGGGAGGCTGATGGTCCTTCTCAAGCTGCAGCTGGGTTTGAGAAAGAGGACTCCCCCACCCTGAGATGGTCCAGGAGGCCAGCCCTAATTTACCTCCTCCTCCAACCTAGAGCAGGGCAAAGGATATTGGAATGGGCCCAGTCCTCAGCACTCCTTAGGCTTTAGCTGGGTGTTAGTGGATTGGACTGGTCAGAGGTCAGCCCAGGTGACAGGGTCACCCCATGGATGAGCCATGTTGGACAAGGCCCTGCTTGGCTCAGCCTTTCCAACAGAGACAGATCTTGGGAAGCAGCCAGCCAGGCATGTGAAAACAACAGTAGTAATAATAGCCAGTATTTATGTAGTACTTTAAGGTCATCTTACAACAGCCTTGGAAGATAAAAGCTATTATGATCTCCACTTTACAGATGAGAAAACTGAGACAGTGACTTGTCCAGAGTCACACAGCTAGGAAGTGTAGGAGACCAAGTTTGACCAGGTTTTCCTAGTTCTAGGATTGCCCCCAAGAAGGAAGCATCAAGAGTCAAATTCTGACCCATTGGCCTCCATCCTGGGGTTTATATCCAGGGCCTGACACTCTCCCCCACAGCCCTCCACCATTTTCCCTGAAGCTCTCCTATCAGCTCTTCAGCTGGCACCTGGCAGACCCCAGGCCTCCTTCTTCTCATGGTCTCAAACCCAACGGAGGTGTGTGCATGTGCACGCTCTTGCAGCTGCTGCTGTCCACCAAGAAGGCTGCTGGATCTCCTCGCAAACACCTCCCCTTTTCAGCTGGAGTCAGGGGGCTTCCCAGGCTGGGGCAGGGTGGTCCTGTGGATAAATTCCCCTCCCTTCATAGAAACAGAAGTCCAGTCCAACACTTCACAGCGGAGGAAAACGAGACCCATGGAGGGAAAGTGAGTTTGCCAAGGGCCCGCAGACAGACATGGATTGAGATGGAAGAGATGCCTTCATCTTACAGAAGTGGAAACTGAGGCCCACATGAAAAGCAACTTACTCAGAGTCACATAGAGTTATAGACTATTGGGAGTCCATCCAGTGTAATGCACTCATTTCACAAAGATGACAATAATAAAAGTAACTGTAATAGCCAACATCTATATGAGCCAGGCCCTGTGCTAGTGTTTTGTAATTACTATGTCATTTGACCCTCACAATGGTTCTATGAGGTAGGTGTAGCTATTGTCCCCATTTGACAGATAGGGAAACTGAGGCAAACAGGATTAAATGCGTTGTCCAGGATCACACAGGTAAAGAGCGGCAGAGCTGCTGACTCTGATCCAAGTGTTTGTTCCACCTCACCCAAGGAGCACAATTACCAGCCCTACTCAGCCTTGGACCAAATCAGGTTTAGGGGAAGACATGTCTCGTGTCCAATCTCTTCCCTTCACTTCCATGATGATCACCCAGGTTCAGGTCCTCATCACTGCCCTCTGTGCTCTCAGGGCAACCTCCTATCTGGTCTCTCTGCCTCCAGCCTCAGATCTCTCCCATCCATCATGATGGGATTGGGCCTTGACAACCTAAAATGGTGCCATCCATATGGAAGACTCTGGGGGGCTGCTCCCATGAGACATCTGGTTCTGGCCTAGAAGGGTGAGTCTATGGGACCTGGGGGTCCAGGAATCCAGGCTGAATACTGAAGCAATAGCAACCCCTTGCCCTAGACAGCACAGTCAAGACCCTTTGTAAAAGTAATCCAGCATTGAGTGCTTAAAGACACTAGTCACTGGGCCCTCAAAATGGGGAGAATATAGCCAGTGGGGGCTGGGGCTAATGCAAAGAAGAGACCCCCCTGGGCTTGGAAAACCCAGGTCAGTGTAGCAGGGCTTGTCCTGGTGGCCCTGTGGGGCCAAAGTCAACCAGAGCTGGGTCTTTCATGTAGACCCCACCACACCTTTCCATTGCACATACCAGTGATGCCCCATTATCTAGTCTAGCAGAGAAACTTAACTTAGTCTGGTATTTAAGTCCATCCCCTATTGGCACAGTATTTAGTTGTGAACTTGGAGTCAGGGAGACCTGGGTGTAAATACACCCTGGTGCTTGCTCTGCACCTCTGGCTGGGTCATTTACCATCCCCACATCTCAGCGTCTTCATAAATCTTCTTTCAAAGTGACAATAGCACCTGGCTGGACTCTGCACCTCCCACGGTTCTTGTGGGGGTCAAATGACATAATGTCTGCAGAACTCCGGAGAGATGTCAGCTCCTGTTATTACTCTGACTCTAGCCTCCCTCTCCATGATTCCCCTTTACACACACAGGGTGTGGGACAACCAGACTGCTCCTGATCAGAATGCACCCTGTCCTCTTCTCAGCCTCTGGGACCCTGCTCTGTCCTCAGGGCTCAGGGCAGGCATCCCTGCCTAGAGGGAAGCCTTCCTCCTTCTCCTCGGAAAGGGGTCTCTGCCTGTGCATCCATTCTTACAGTCCTGGTCTCTCCTCTGCCCTCCTATCATCTTTATCCATATGACAGTCCTAGTTCCCCCTCCCCCTCCAATGTGGGCAGCCAGGTGGTACAGTGGACAGGCCTGGGGAAATCTTCTTGAGTTCACATCTGGCCTCAGACACTGACTGGCTGGGTGACCCTGGACAAGTAAATTCACCCTCTTTGCCTCAGTTTCCTCATCTGTCAAATAAGCTGGAGAAGGAATTGACAAAACTCCAGTATCTTTACCACGAAAATCCCACATTGGGTTACAAAGACTAGACAACAACCTTGCTCAGATGGAATGTCCTCCTTGAGATCTGGCAGGGCATCATTTGTATGTTTGTAGTCCTGGTACCTGGAATACAACAGGTAATCAATACATCTTGGCTGAATTGAGGAGTTTAAATTAGACCTCTGGCATTCAGGAAGTTCACTTCAATTCCCTGGGTTTCTCCTCTGTAACAGGAAGGAGTTAGACTAGAGAGCCTCTGAGTCCTAAATCGACCACATTAGTTTATACCTTTGAATCCCCCTCAGAGAGGGGGCAGTGTGGCCTTATGTACTTAGAGATGGCCTCAGAGTCAGGTGAACCTGGGTTCCAATCCTACTATAACACAGGCCAGCTGGGTTACCCTGGACCAGTCATGTAAGCTGTCCATGTCCAATCAACTCTATGAAGGTATAACCCCAAGAGGAGGTGGCAATCTGCATTGGGAGAGGGAGTTTCCTCACCAGGAGTTCCCTACTGTCATGAAATCAGTGGTATGGAAAAAAAAGGAGGGGATTCAAACTTGCTAAGCTTTGGGGTAGATATAAAGTCCTATCATCAGTCCTATCAGCACTTTGTGTTCTGTGAAGTCTGGATTCCATCAAAGGCTGCTCTTGAGGACCTAGAGGGCCACATGTGGCCTCACAGCTGCAGGTTCCTTGCCCCTGCCCCTAGTCCAATCAATGCCCAAAATAAATTCCAGATTCCCCCCCTTCCCCTGCAATATTCCCACTAAGCACGTACAGCCACTGTATGCAGATTTGCAGTGAAGGGAGCCCAGCACCACCTCCTCAAAAACTTACATTGTTAGGAAGTTCTGTTTGGTTTTCCCCTGAACCCAGGCCTCAGTTGGACTTTCGGCAACTTTTTCCCTTTGCTCCTGACTGCACCCTTGGGGCCCAAGCACAAATCGAGTCAGTGCGCATTTATTAAGTCTGCTGGACACTGGGAATGCACATGTAAGCAAAGAAAACAATTCCTCCCCACTCAGGGCTTTAAAGTGGGTAGTAGAGCCCAGGAAGGTACTGATCAAACAAGAAGGAGCCACAGGGGAGGTGGGACCTTCCAGAGTGAGAAAACTGATGAGTCTGAGAGCCAAAGAAAGCCAGAGAACTGGACATGGAGGCCAGGAAGGAAAGGAGGCTCAGTCTGATTTGTCCTCCCCAGGATAAGCCTTAAAATCCCTGAAGACAATCCTGCTCTCCTTTTCCTCAGCTCCCCAGTCCCCAATTTCTTCAGCTGATGCTCATCCAGGAGTAGGAATGGGAGTGGCCCTCCATATGTGGTAGGATCCACAGGTACAAGGGGCTAGCCTGGAGTGGTTCAAAAGGAGGCAGAAGACACATCTCCAACCTCTTCACCCCGACCCTGCTCCAAAGAAGACTCATTCCTGCCAGGAGGGGAATCAGGAGGCTGAGGTTGGAGGCCAACACTGCTCTCCTTGGAGAGAGGTACTAGACTAGAATATGTCCATCTGCTCTCTTTAAATATTGTTTGCCCAGGGGATATGATCACGTTCCATTAAACTTTTGATAATTTTGTCTTTTGGAGGAAAGGAAGATCCCAGTCCAAGGCTTGACTCTTTTCCTACCTAATTTTGTTGCTCAGCGTTTTGGGGTTTTCTTGGTAAAGATACTAGAGTAATTTGCCAGTTTCTTCTCCAGTTCATTTTACAGGTGAGGAGACTGAGGCAAATAGGGTGAAGTGACTTGCCCAGAATCACACAACTGGTAAGTATCTCAGGCCAGATTTGAACGTAGTAAGTTTGGTAACTTTGAACTTCCTGACTTTAGGCTTTGCATATTATCCACTGTGTCACCTAGCTATCCCCATTCCCACCTAATATCAGTTCTACAATCAACACACACAAACAGCAGCAAAGAAACCTATTTATCCAAATCACAGCAAAGCAGACATCAGAGAAAGCATATATACATAGAAGAATATACCTGACATGCAGAAGGCAGGAGTTTCTCCCTTGGGAGCAAGATAACTCAGCTCAACTGCAAGAGTCCTGGATCTCACCCAAGGGAAACCCTCTGAAGTGTCTAGAGCAGCAAGCTTCGGGGAGAGATGTGATGGAGCCTTCCCCCTCTTCCAGGTCCTCTCAGAGCCTTTTCCTCCAGCAGCCTAACTCCAATGGCCCCATCCATCTCTCTCTAAGCTTGAAGCTGACATGAAACTACACTTGAGGAAAATTCTGACTTGGGCAGGCCTTAGGGGACACGCCCACTTGAGGAGTCCCCAAAAGGGGAGGCTGGCTGAGGACCAAGGTTCTTGTCTCCCTTTGCCCCAAGGCAGGACCTTGGTCTCCACCAATAATGGAGGGTCTCATCTCAGTGGGCATAGGAGGTGCACTCAGATGGCATGGAGTCAAGGTCCCATGCCATCCTGGCTGCCCTCCTCCAGCTTATCAATGGCTACCTGATACCCCTTTGTGCTATTTCTTCTGTCTCTCTCTCTCTCTTGTTTGCACATAACTATTTGTCATCTCCACCCCACCACCACCACCACTATTAGCCTCTGAGTTCCTGGAAAGCAGGGACTGTCTTTTGTCTTTCTCTGAATCTCTAGCACATAACACATTTGGCACATAGTAGGTACTTAATAATGCTTCTTGATTGGCTGATTCTTTAACTATGACACCCAGAAATGAACACAAAACTCCGGTGTGCTCTGTCATCCTGAACAACAGGCCTTTCTTCATGGAATTTTTTTTTATTACATCATCATCATTATTTTGGCTGTTGTTTCACACAATGAACTTGGGGTCCACTAGGACCCTCAGATATTTGGGGGCAGATTTCTTTCTAACCATTCCTCCCCATCCTATTCTTGAGAAGTATATGGCTCTTTTATCTCTATTGCTTTTAATCTTATTAGACTCAGCCCAGTGCTCTGGCTCAGAGGCATCACACACCTATTTACACCCCCTGAGTTCAGATTAAAATCTAACATATTTGTAAATATTTAACAAAATAAATAAGAATACATAGATCATATTATATGTGATTTTCTAAGTCAGTGTTATGGTTTAATGCGTCCCCCTTCTATTCTGAAATACCGCTACTCTAATCTGTCAAGATTCTTTTTTTAATTTTGATTACATTATCTAATGTGTTTATTAAGCCTCCTGGCTTTGGGCCTCTGCAAATTTGAAAAATTACAGAGTCTCTGAGTTGGGAAGGACCTCCTATGTCATTTAGTCCAATCCGTACCAGAAAAAGAATACTTATACCACATATGTATATACTTACATACATGCATGCATGCATGCGCACACATATACATACACACATGCACACACACTCATACATACACACATAGTCATGCATACATACAAAACAAGTGGTCCTTTAGCCTTTGCTTAGGACTCCAGTGAAAAAGACACATCGAGCTAGCCACCCTGGCCCATTTCAGGATAGCTCTCATTGCCAGAAAGTTCCTGACCTCATGCCACCAGTAACATCATTATCCCAGTCACTGGTACAGGTATCCTTCAGTACTTTCTGTGAATGGCATGAATAGTCCACATATAATGCACTCTGAAGAATTATGGTTGAGTGGTGTACATTAATCTCTATTTCTTGGAATCTGGAACTAAACTAATTTACTACCCCACAGGGTTATTGTGAGATCAAATGAGATAATGGATATACAGTATTTTGCAAGCCTTAAAACCCCATATAAATGTCAGCTATTATTAATTTCCCCTGCTGCTTTGAGACAGTCCTACTACCCTGCCTTGAACTGCAAGATGAAATTGTCCAGTGACTTTCAAATGTCTGTAGAACCAGACTTTCTGAAGGACTGCATCATAGTGACGTCTCAAATAAGATATGTTTTCCCCATGATTTCTCTCATTTTTTTTCAAAAGAATCTCTTAAAGAGAATCCATCGTGTTGATTTATAGAGGTCAGTAAAAGTGTCCTTCACTCCCTACTGGGGTTTCTCAGATATTTCTGTATTTTCCTAAAAGAATTCCAAAGAGAATTAGTGTCTGGTAGAAAAGGTCTGACCTCCTTCGAATCATCCACTTCACTGGCCCCCTCCTCTCTCCCCCTACATTTCTCATGACACTGTTGTTTTGAGAATCTGAATCATTAACTGCCTTCTCTTAGTCCCCAATTCAACACCTTAGAGTCTGAGAAACAGCGGGCTGACCCCCTTTCTCTCACTTCTGTACAATATTTAACAAGGTATCTTTGCAGTTCTAGGTATGGAGACTGAGGTAGCAGGCGTAACCTCCAAATGTAAAAGAATTCCAAAGAGAGTGGATGGTAGGGGGTGGGGGAAGGGGGTCAGGGCCATTGCCAGGAGAGAAGGGAAGTCAATACTCAGACCAATAGTTGTGAAAGGAATTGTATGTTAGCTCCCAAGAGTACTTATGAGTAAGCTTGATATGTGGAGACCACACATATTATAGATGGGGAGAAAAACACAGCCAAGGATGATGACTCAAAGTCACCCCAAAGTCTATGACTGCTCATTGTAAATCTCAGGTTGTAAGAGAGGCCAGATGGCTAGCCATGTGTTTCAGATGATAAAATTAACAGGATTAATAAAAACATACCTTCCACTGTGTTTTTCTTGGATTGATGCAAAAAAAAAAACCTTTTAAACCCCTGCTTTGCAAAACTGTGGGTCTTCTTGCAGTCCAAAGGGCACTGCCTCTCTGAGATGCCTGGAGGACAACATGGTCTTATGAGTGTGTGGAGTTCTAGGACTTGAGTGAAAAAGATTTGGGATCAAATTCTGCCCCAGCTCTGAAGGGAAGCCAAGCATGTTATCCCAGGTTCCTCCTCTGTTCCACTGATAGGCTTAATAATGCATTTCTCACAGTGTCAGCATAAGTCTAAAGTGAGACCCTGTTCTTTGCAGATCTCAAAGCTATATCCCTGGCAGCTCTGTGACCCCTGGCATAACTCAGAGCCCCCTCTGGGGTCAGTGACATGGAGCCAATGATATTTATGTGCCCAACCTGGCAGAGTGATGGGAGAAGAGCAGAAAGGGCTAGAGCAACGTGGGTTATTATCCTCATCTGTATTCTCTCTGTCTCTGTCTCTCTGCCTCTGTGTGTATGTGTGTGTGTGTGTGTGTCTCTCTCTGTCTCTCTCCATGTCTCTCTCTGTGTCTGTCTCCCTCTGTCTATATCCCTCTGTCTCTCTCTCCCTGGATCTGTCTTTGTCTCTATCTCTCTCTGTCTCTCTCTGTCTCTCTGTCTGTCTGTCTCTCTCTTTCTCTCTCTCTCTCTCTCTGTCTCTCTCTCTGTCTCTCTGTCTCTGTCTCTTTCTCTCTGTCTCTCTCTGTCTCTGTCTCTATCTCTGTTTCTCTGTCTGTGTGTGTGTCTCTCTCTGTCTCTCTGTCTCTGTCTCTTTCTCTCTCTCTGTCTGTCTCTGTCTCTCTCTCTGTCTCTCTCTGTCTGTCTCTGTCTCTCTGTCTCTCTCTGTGTGTCTCTCTGTCTCTCTGTCTCTCTCTCTGTCTCTCTCTCTCTCTCTCTCTCTCTCTCTCTCTCTCTCTCTCTCTCTCTCTCTCTCTCTCTCTGTCTCTCTATTGTATCAATTATTTCATTGTAGTTAACTGTGTCCTTTACAGAAGGAAGGAGTTTTGTAATTGAGTGGGGGGATGGGGAGGGGAGTATGAAAATCCAAAATGCCCTTCAGGAACTCCAAACATGGCTTTAGATTTGAGTTCTCCAGTCTTGCTCTAGTAAAATGAAGCCCCTGAACTGATGGGGATGGGTTGGGGGGAGGGGAGAAGGAGGTAGTAAGCAGGTCCCCTTCCTGCGGAGGGAAACAGCTATAATTCTGCCTAAAACCCACCTGGTGAGGCTCCTTTTACTAAAGCAACATTTCCCCCACCCCATCTCTGCCTCCTGATGGCCAGATACAGTCTCTCCCCATAAAGGATTTCGGAAAAGAGCTTCTCAAACCTTTTCCAGGCTGCTGAGCTCTACAAACAAGAAGGGATTATTTTTGTTTGATAGAAGACTTACAAACAATAATGGTGGAGATCATCCTGCTGTTATCTCCTTTCCCCTCCTTTTAAATGGCTGCCCAGGTGCAGTTTGCTATGGATTCCCCAGGATCTGAAGTTTACTTCTGGTTTACAGAAGGCACTCTGCCCCTAGTGTGGCTGCTTTCTGTTTGGTGGTTCACAGTAAAGGACTGATACAAAGGAGATGGATGTGATAAATCCCCTTTCTTAGAAAAGTGGAGATAATGTTTGGCATTCCGGGTGCTTTAAATTTCACAAAGTGCTTTCCCTGCTTCATCCTGTGAGGTAGGGGCTATTTTTAACCCCATTTACAGGTAAAGAATCTCTCTCTCTCTCTCTCTCTCTCTCTCTCTCTCTCTCTCTCTCTCTCTCTCTCTCTCTCTCTCTCTCTCTCCTCAAAATAACTAGAATTAGTATACCCATTTCACAGATGAGAGAATTAAGGTTAGTGACAATGAAGTGTCTTACCCAGAGTCACCCTTGTTCTTTTCCAGCATCATAGACCTAGATCTGGAGACAGACAACTTGAGTTCCAATCCAAGCATTTGTGTGAGGCAGCACAAGTCAGCGACCCTCCCTGGGTTTCACTTACATCATCAGTTTGAGGCTGAGAAGATTGGACTAGATTCAACACACATTTATTAAGCTGCCCCTATGTGCCTGGCACTGTGCTAAGAGCAGATGGCCTGTAGGTCCCTTCTATCCAGCTCTAGATCCGTCATTACAGAGATCTTAATGTGGACAACTTCCAATGCCCTTACCCAGTTCGGAGAGCCTCAGTGACCCCCAAGCCCAATCACAAATTGGAAAAAGAAAGGGAATGTCCCTCCGGCCTCCACTTGAAAGGCCCCAGAGAGAGAGAGCTCAGCTTGTCTAGAAGCAGTTGATTCCACTTTGAGGCAGCACTTATGCTAGGATGATTCCTGGCTTTAATACCCAGAGCAGCCTCCTGGGAATGAAAAAGGTGCTCGTTCATTTAACCACCAAACAATGGGATGAGCTCCTACTCTACCAGGTGCTCACTGCCATGGAACTTCAGGGGAATGGGACACGAACTCGGAGGAAGCTGATGCCCAGTCTGACAGCAGCTCCCCCAGTCAGTAGCTGAGTGCTGGGCATCTTGAAGGAGAGCCCGTGGGGTGTCATGAATCCAGCCCTGCATTTAGCTTCCTATGGATGCAGCTTTGAATCCCCAGGCTCCAAGACTTGTGAGTGGGGTCTCTGCGGGCAGGTCAGTGAACCTTCCTCTCTCAGACTCAATTCCTTCCTCTGCTGAATGAGCATCTACTATACAGGGTTATTGTAAATATCAAGTGATGCTGAGAATGGAAAGTATTTTGGTGCTATGTAAAGGTAAGCTAGTATCATTATAGTAAGAAAGAGTGCCAGATATGGAGGCCGAGGACCTGGCCTCGAATCCTAGGATGGCTTCTTATTTCACTTTGTGATCTTAGCTTATTTATTTCACTTCCCTTGACCTTGGTTGCCTTATGTGCAACATGAAGAAGCTGGAATGGATGACCTCTAACTTCCTGTCTAGATATAAATCGATGATCTCTTGATTTGGAGTTTTCTTTCCTTCTCTGGGTCTCAGTTTCCCCCCATGTAAAATAAAGGAACTAGACTAAGTGCCTTCTGAGGTCCCTCACTCTTAAGTTCTTCCTCTAGGACTCTACGACCAGATTTATCTTGGGAGCCCAATGTCTAGCTCTCACTCACATTTACCAAAGGTGACTAGGTTACCCTGTGGATCCCACCTGGCAGCATTTTACTTCCAGGCATCTTAAGGTCCCATATGGATCCACCTGGCCTGGGTTCATCTGATTGAATTTCCATTGCTGAACTCACTAAGGGCACTAGACTGAAAGGTCTGTTTTTACAGCATCTCACAATGCTGCTGTATGTATTGGCTCAGCTGCTCCACAACCCCAGCTGCTTCTAGAGGCATGAGGGGGGGAGGGAAGGACATGACATGGACAGAGATGAGACAGAAGCTAGATTCATTACCTCCAACTTTTAGGAGCTTTTAGAGAGGGTCTGGTTTTCTCATCTTGGGCCTGGTTTAACCCAACTCTCACCCCCTTTGCAGATCCTGCAGGCAGGAAGGGTTCAGGGCCCCAAGCCTAGGGCCAGCTGACAGACCTCTCCAGGGCAGCAGGACTCAGGCTTTGGGGCTCCAGAGATCTGGACTCAACCCAAACAGGCCCCAGAGGCCATTTTAAAGAGATCCTGCTTCCTTTGCTTCCCCCAGGGTTCCCACAAAGCCAAGCTTTATTGACTTCAGGGAATGAAGCCCAAACTCTCACTTTACTGCAAGATTTGAGTCCACCTGGGTGTGGTGGACAAGCACTTGTTTGGATCTTTCCTGGCTAGCTGGTGGCAGGCGTAGAAAGATGCTGGAATGTTGCGTGTGGATCCTCAGGGGTAGAGATTTAAGCATATTTTCCACATATCCTGCCCAGATTGCCTTTCCAAAGGGGAAATGATTGCTGTCTCCAGGAAAATCAGCAATGGCCCTGAGTTTTACACTTTTGAGTCAGAAATCCAGTGTGCAAATGTTGGTTTTGCTCTGGAAAGCTGATGCCCCAGGGCAGAGAGAGTAACTAGGGAGGCAGTGTGGTGAATGTGGATTCTTGGGACCTGAGTTCTGGTCTGGTTTTGCCACTATATAATGGAATGGTCATCCCACCTCTCTTGGTCTCAGTTTCCCTCCTTGTAAAATGAGGGATTGTCCTCAGTGACCTACAAGGTCTTTTCCAATTCTAAAATTATGATTCTATTATTACACGCCTCCCCCATCATGCTGGTTGAAAATTTGGAGGTGTCCTCCATGTCTTGCCAAGTAGAAGAGGAAACAGTTTGTTATTGAAGCTTCTTAGATATAGTCCTTCAGGTGACAAGATGTGATCTCATGAGAGCTAGGAAAGGGACATCACTTCTCTAGCCTAACAAAATGGTAACAGGGGCTGCCACTCCCCTAGTCCAGCTGGGTTTGTCTTGGCACCAAGCTGCCATTGCTTCTTGTGTGTTTTCTTCCTTTAACATCAAAAAATCTGGGCAAATTACAACATGGACATCTCCCACCAACAAAGAGTTGGCAGTGGCACTAGCTAATGACAGAAGGAAACATTGGCTATTTGACCACTACCTGAAAGGAGATTATGACCAGCTGTGTGATCTCACAATGTCCAGTATAGAGATGAAATATGAAATGGCTAATTTCCATAATGATTAAAAAAAAGTGTTGTGCTCTGATGAGGCTTGTCTAAGAGCCTTCTAGCCTTCAAATCCCTCAGCCTCGGTTTTCTCATTTGTAAAATAAGGATGTAAATTCTGTTACTTCTCACCTCCCACTTCATGGGGTATTGGGAAGAAGAGGTTTTATGAATTTTGAAGTACCCTAGAAATAAACTCATTGTTATTACCTTAGATGTCCTTATTTTTTTCGAGCCAGGGGGAGTCCTTCATTTTATTTGAAATCCCAAGACTCATCTCTGGCCCACTCTCTATGTACTCTAAGGTCACATGAGATTTCTTGGCTGTCAGTGTTGACTCACTTGGGCTAGAATTCAACTCAGATCTCCAAATTAGTCTGTTTCAATACACACCAAGATGGGAAAGAAAATATGGGTCACTTTCTGTGTCACTGGGGAGAACTCCTTCATCCATTGGAGTATATGGGAGTGCCAGAGGCAAGATTCACACAGTCTTCTTGACTCCAAAGCAAGTTCTTTCCATACTCCATTGCTGCCACTAAGGTGCCTAGACAAGGGGTTTCTTCCAGGTCAGCTTTGCAAACCTACTATCACTGGATACCCAGTCTTCCTACAGGATACTCCTTGAGTCTCAGCTCTTTTTCTGACCAACAAGCAAGCAATCTCTGTTGGTAGATTTTCTTTTGGGGAGCATGGTGATGAATTGGGCTGCATTTGTTATTCCAACTATGTAGAGGACTCCCCAGTAAGGAAACTCTCTCTTCCAATGCAAATCAGCACCTGCTTTGCAACTTGGCTTTAGACAATTCTCTGGGAAATTGACCAGAGACATGCCCAAGATCACACATTCAGACAGTTAGCTATTAAGCATTCATTAAGTGCCTACTGCATCCCAGGAACTGTGCTGAGTGTAGGGAATACACAGGAAGGCAAAAGACAGTCCTTTCCCTCAAGGAGCTCATAGCCTAATGTTCATACTGCCAATTTTGTTAGATGGAGGAGTAAAACTCAGATGTGTGCCAATAAGTTATGCAGCCTCTCTATTTGCAATTGGGGACCTGACCTCTTGACTTCCTGCCCACATTCTCTCCATATTAGAGTAGGTCAGGTCTCTAGGAAGGATTTGCTCTTGGTTGTTTCCAGAACTGGGGAAAGGGCTTTCATTGCTACCCCACTCTTCTCCCTACCCTCTGCTGTCACTCCCCAAAACCAAAATGCCTCAAATAGTTTCAGGATGGGTAGTCATTACCCCCTTAGTTTCTCTGAGAAAAGTGGACTTAATT